>CM031243.1:416622800-417832800 GCA_018340775.1 Taxus wallichiana var. yunnanensis
GCTAGCACTTCATCATAGAGTGAAGACATGTAAAGAGGAGGCGAGGACATTCTTCCACGGGGAGCAAGATCCTTTGGATGTGGAAGTGGTCAGAGAGCTTTTGAGTGCCCGCACATGCAAAAAAATCGGGGAAGAAGATGCTGATAATGGAAATACCCATATTTTACAAGCAAAAGAGAGTGGCCTATCCATGGATTATGGAGAAGAATCAAAGATGGGAGAATCATTGATGATGAAACTCATTTTGTTGAAGATAAAAAGGATTGTCTTCAAGACGATCTGGATCGGATGAGTGTGTACTCTCCTTCTGGCGAGAGACTATATCTATGGCTTAACTTGAGGAGGATGATTGAAATTGAATTTCTCCGTGATCTGAAAAAATGATCAGTCCTTCCTTGTGCCTTCAAACTAGAGCCTAGTAAGTTCGGATAAGAAGATATGAAGACAAAGTCGTGTTTGATATAATACCCATGTATACTTGCCATGTGTGGCTTGGGAGGATGTGGTAGTTTGATTGGAAGGCATTACATGATGGTCACACAAAACACCTACAAGGAGGTGAAAAATGGAAAGGAGTACACTCTAACCTCTATGCGAAAAAAGAGTAATAAGGTAGAATAGGGTTTGAAACTTTTGATGTTGTCAAGAAAACAATTCTTGGGTGAAATAAAGTATAATGATATATGTTTTACAATAATCATGAGACACTGTGCATAGAGAGGATCAAGCACCACCGCAAAGAAATTGAGTCACTTCCACATTTACCTGTGAGGCTCCCGTGTAAGATTTGTCAATTAAATATGCTAGTATCTATTTTGGGGTTTTTCTTTAACCATGCAGCCCATGAACCATACTTGTATAGTTTTCCTTGGCAAGTAAGCATTTATTAAAGAAAGGAAATAACTAATGAAGAAGGAAATAATATAAACACAAGAAAGAAAGAGGAAGATGTGCAACCCAATCAATAGATTACAGAGTTGATTGCATGCACATAGATAGAACCAATAGATATTAACACACAAAATTATAAGCAAAGGAAGCTTTTAGATCTAAATCTATAATAGCACAAAGTTTATAAGTAAATCTAAAATCAAACTAGAAACAAAATGCACCAGTGACTCAAAGTTTTCCGAAAATCTGCTCCTTTGTATTCCTTTGTTTCAAATAGCTATCAGGAGTTTCAAAGACAAAGTCCTGGAACACATGAATATTGCTTACAAATTTTGATCCTTTAACCCGTAGGTTCTTCCTCTACTTATAGCATGTAGAGGGGAAATTACAAATAGGAAGTTTTTAGTTGAACTAGCACATGTGGAAGTCGGAAAGGAAACAAGCGGCAATCTCCTCCTAGAATTCCTCTTTGCATGACATGCATGATTTCGGCGAAGATAAAACCTTCTATTTTGCATATACGCCACCTATTTCAAGTAGTTGACTTCTTGAGTAATGGATTTTAAACCAATCACTTAAGTTTTATAATTTAATTAATCGCTCAATTACTTTGTTGAAGGAAATAAGAGAAAGAAAAAAGAGGAAAGCTGCAACCTTGTCCTTTTTCATATTTTGCATGCGGTGATTCTTTTGCCTTTGATTCTCACCAAGTTTGGATCCGAAGCAGTGGATCTAGAAGCATGGTGTCACTCGCATTTCACCCCGAAATCTGTGACTACCCAATTTGAAAAAATTTCGTACTTTTAAAATAGTGGGTCATTTGTTGTTTTTATTGCCTGAAAGTTCCTGTATTGCGTCAAGATAATCCTGAAGAGCCATATTAGCCCTTTTCGCCAAATACCCAGATGCCCAAAATTGTTTTATTCCGTCGTCGGGATTTGTCTGCGGGAAATTTGTATTTAATTATTTTGAGCCCCGTATGAGGCTATTTGCGCTCCGTTTTAACTCCGTTATGAGCGAATATGTTATTATTCCTATATACCAGAAGGATTTTAACTTATTTTAAGTTTTGGGCTTTATATGTAACTTTTGGCAATTTTTCGTGTTTTTGTGGTGTCCCGTTCTGTTTTCTGTAAAATTTCTCTGGAACAACTCCTTCGCCGGGTAAGCCCGATTTTTGGCCTGGAGCAGCTGGAAAACATACATGCACATTTTGCCCGGAGGAAGTCATCATCGGAGAGTGCGGATCAGCTTTGGGAAAAGCGAAGTCGTGCAGAAAGCCCCTGCGGGGATGGGCGCATTTTTGGAAAACAAAGGATTTAAGGCTGCGATGGGAAAAATATAAGCGCGTGAGCGGGATGGGAATTGTATACACTGCTGGCAGGTACTTTTTCCCATGTTATAAAAGTCACTTAAGCTGCAATGGGAAAAATAGAGGCTGCAGGCAGGTGGGAATTTATTGCCTACCTTGCAGGGTAAAAATTCCCATGATATTATAAAAGGAAAGTGACTTAAGTGAAATTATGGGATTTTAGTGCCTGCCTTGCAGGGTAAAGAATCCCATTGCAAAAGTCAAATCACTTAAGTGGATCATGGGATTGTGGTGCCTACCTTGCAGGGTAAAGAATCCCATTATGGTGAAAATTCTTAAAAATAGAATTACATGTGCAAAAAAGTGCGCCCCCTTTGGTGATGGATAAAAATAATTAAATTGATTATTTTTAATAAATTCTATCCTTGGAAAAAGTGCGCCCAAGCTTGAGGAGGTTGAAAAGTCAAAGGAGGATTAAAAGAAAGCAATTAAATTAATTAAATTTAATTTATTTAGTGGCTGCCCCTCTCCTTGGAAAAAGTGCGCCCCATTTAGGAGTTATTTAATGATTTTAAATGCATTAAATCATTGAATTAATTTCTATTTTCAGTGGCTATGGTCAAAGCACACTGTGAGGCTAAAGTTAAGTGCTGTGTGGAGGATTAAATTGGATTAATTTAATTTATTGGATGGCTGTCCTTAAACATGCAATTTTTAAAAGAGAAAAGCATGATTTTTAATTAATTAATTGCCTTTAATTGTTAGGGCAATTATTAATTATAGAATTGTGAAGGTTATATAAGCATGGGCAGCCATATGGATTTATTATTCAACACAGGTAAAGAATTGCAGCGTGAGGAGGAAAAGTGCGCCCCATTAGAGGAAGGATTTTTGCACGAGACAAATTGCTAACAAAGGCTAAAAGCTTCAGATTTGGCGCATGCTTTGGAAAAGGTTCATCTTAAATCCTGCACAATTGTTTTCACAGGTGTTAAAGGAGCTCGGTGTTGATTGAAAGGATTCATGATCTCTTTATGTGCAAATTAAACACCATTTTGGGGGCGAGGCTTGAAAAGTGCAGATTTTTATAATTTAAATTCACTATTCATGCTCCGGTGGCCATTTTTGTCGAATAAATTGCGGGAACTCATTACAGTGCTTTATAAAAGAAAAGGAGTATTTATCAATGTCGATACATTGCAAATATCCTCGAATCGAAGAATTGTCGAGATCTGCACGAGTATTGAAGAAAGCGAGCCAAATTAGAAGAAAAGAATTATTGGACAAAGATTGATAAAGCTATGGCGAAAAGGAGATGAAAAAGAGAGCACGATGGATTCATGCATTGCTTCTAAACTTTCGAGACATAGGAGACACGGATCTAGGCCCGAACCTCTTTCGATTTGATTGATGAGATCAGAGCTGGAAAGACTTCACTCATGCGTGCGGTCAAAAGTAGTGGAATTATTCGAGCCTGCAGCTTTCCCGTGTACAAAACCCAATTGCGAGTTTGTGATGGAGTGTGCTAGATCTATCATCCTTCATCTAGATCGGTGCGTGATGTTGGGAAAGACAATAATTCGTTTGGATGCGAGAATTCTTCGATTATTGTTTGAAGATTCCAGATCTGAAAGGTGGTGACTTCTATTAGCATTCGGGATCTTTTGATGTAGGTGGGAAAAGCATAGAGTGTTGTGTGAGCATCATGAATAGCCGGTTCATGAAGAAGCCTAGATCCCCTTCCGGGTTCGAGAACTCTTCCACGATCCAATTTGGTGCGGGAGGCGGATGATATTGTCAAATTGCTATGCGGGTTGAATGGTGAAGCGAATGCCTACACTTTAGGACATGGATGTATGCTTTCATCGGGACCATTGAAATCAACAAGGTTGATTCTATAATCGGTTGGTCGAAATTATTAGCAATGACATCGGTGAGCAAGCTGCGGGGCGTAAAGCGTACCTTCGGCTTCAAGATGACTTCATACTTGGTATATCTTTGCAGCTTCACGAGGGTGTCTTTTCAAGTGGATAGATGTGGTATTCTTTCCGAGGATCCCATTTTGAGTGCTACCCGATGACTTGCACTGCGTGCGAGAAGGACTTCAAAGTGATCAACGATGGTTTCTTCTACGATTTCATCTGCGGAGTTAGACAAAGACTTGAAGACTCACAGGTAGCGAGAAGCATGGGAAGCGAGTGTCAAGATTGGCGGTATATTCATCCGGTTTGCAGATTTCACATACCTCGGGGTTACGAGCTTTTGGTGAACCAGCAAAGATGCCAAGAGTACCCGAGTGATGATTGATTGCCATGGAGCTAAGCGGTAACTTGTGGAGTTACACGACCTTGATCAAGCGGCACAAGTCTACGGGCTACTTCCCACTCACTGTGGGATATTACAGTTGCATCAGCATTCACAGAGCTCGAAGAATGGAAGCACAAATGTTGTCCGAGTATGAGCAAGAGTTCTTCCCTGCACGGCTTAATTTTGATCCATTTGGAATAGCCAGGAAGACAATCTCGAGGAGTACGCACATGTACCTTCGCTAGAAGATTTCTGGATGAAGTGCAGAAGTGAGTACGAGGTCAGAAAGAAAGATTTCAGCAGGCTGTCGGCAAAGCAAGTATTTGACTTTGGACTAGCGCGGATACCTGCGGATCTTAAAGATGATGGGAACGTGGTACTTGACACTTACCATCAAATGGGAGGAGATAAAGCTCTACTACTGAGGATAGCGATGGTAGGCTGCTGACACAATAGAAGAAAGATCCGGATTTGTGTTGGTGAGTACTTGAGTGGTTGCTTGCGAAGGGATCTTGCCTTGATGAAGTATTGATGAATCAAATCACGGGCAACTTCGGCACAGAAGATTCCCTCAAGCGAAAGCATGAAGGAGAGAGCAGCAGAAGGTCCGAGAAGTTGAAAGTACGCAGAAGATCTCAAGAGAAAGAGAAGACCATTTCTACGACCATAGCTTTGACTCCGACTTCTCCAGTACCTAGTGAATCACCAACTATTGCACCGCAGCAGCAGGATGTTTCCATGCCTCCACTAAATCCAGCGACATTCGTCTTCTCGCCTCAGCCACTTCGTTCAGCGCCTGTTCCAGAGGAGGTGTTGAAGCTGCAGATGACGGAGTTCGAAAGAGCTTTGTCCTTGGGCGTCTCAGAGGATGGCAGCCATGATACTGTGGCACTTTCTGATGGAGAGGATGCAGAGCGGGAAATAGTAGCGCACTCAGCAACTTCTCATTCTCCGAGAAGTAATTTCTCGGAATGGTTAGCTTTGCAGTTGGTTCCGGAAGCAAGAATAGAGATGAACTTAGAGGAACATGACTTGCAGCTACTTCAGGATCTGAGCAGAAGAGACAGAAGGCCTAAAGTTGCTAAAGCAACTTCTAGGTTGATCATCGAGGATTCGGGAGAGAAGTTTGCTGAGATATCGATCCCGGCGGAAGGAAAGGTAGAAGAGGAACTCACGGCAGAAGATGTGCGGTGACCAAAAATACCACTCGGTCAAGCTACTACCCTTTGAAGGATTGAAGCGGAGACACGCAGACATTCTTTGGATGCTTTGTTCATAGGCAGCAATGAAAAGCGGAGAAAGAAGAGCTACGAAGCAAATATCTCAATTATGTGAGATCATAGCCAAGGTTGCTAAATCTTCCGTTCGGCCCATTTGAAGCGGTGAGTGATCATCTTATGCGGGGAAATGGAAGATGCGAGCAATCAAGTAAAGGCTATTGACGAATGGAAGGATCGATTATTCGTCAAGCTTCGTGCTGACTTGGGAAGTGCGACCACGCTAAAGGTTATGAACGATGCGAGAAAATCAACTAAAGCGGCCCGATAGAAAGCATAAAAGGAATAATTCACGATTGCGAGAGAAGTAACGAGTGTTTTGGCGAGATCGACAAGCTCACTGGGAGATGTATTGGTTGCGAGCAAATTGTGCGGATGGATCGGTTGAGAAGGGAAGCGATTAGAGTTTGCAGTATCTTTCCGTTTGGAGATCTGCAGAGTTTTCTTGAAGAGGATGCGCAGCGCTTGAGAGTAGAACATCGATTTGCGGACAGTATTATTTCTTTCACTCGAGGAAAGAGTGGATGGAGGTATTACTTCATACGTGCGGATTGTTTAACGAGGTGCATGATTCTCTGGAGAGGTTCTCTTGATGGTGCAAAAGAGGATTGATAAAGCCACCAAGCCTTTCACGATGAACTCTATCGGTAAAGGTGGTGACACCGCTTTGCGAGCAGAACATTGCGAGATTTGGGCCAAGTTTGGAAGAAGTGGAAGCATGCGGCAAAGTGTTGAATGAGGATTGCTGCGGTGGGAAGAAAAGAAGCGATGGCTAAAAGCAGATGGAAAGATCTTTGAACTATGTGTTAAACAAGTATATCGAGATATCGAACAAAGAAGAAGATGTAGATGTTACAAAGTGGCATGACTTCTTCTATTTCTTTCTTCTTCTACTTTCTATGTTCCCGGATGAAATTGTAAACTTCTAAGTTATTGGTTTTGCTGACCATTACTTGAAGTCATGTGGAACCTTTCTATTAGTTAAGTGATACATGTGTCACTTAAGAAGAAGTTAGTTGAGGATGATTGCGAATGTCATCTTTACTTGTTGTTCATACTTTAGTTCAGTTTGAGTCTTCTATTTGTACTTTCCCTCCTACATTCTATAAGTAGGAGAAGAACCTACGGGTTAATCATCGATCAGAATTTGTAAGAAGCAATCTTGTGTTCTAGACTTTGTGCTGAACCCTTGAGAGCCACTTGTTGCAGAGGAATACAAAGAAGCAGGTTTCCGGAGAACTTTGTGTCACGGCGTACTGTGTTTCTTGCTTCTAAATCTTAGATCTCTTAATAGACTTTGTGTTATTTTAGATCTAGATCTAGAGCTGCCTTTGCTTTATAATTCTGTGTGTTCAAATCTATTTGAGTTTCTTCTATGTGCATGCAATTAGCTCTGCAATCTACTAATTGGGATGCACATCTTCCTCATTTCTTCTCTGTAATTCCTTTACTTCCTTCTTCATAATTTTCCTTTCTTAAGCAATTTCTTACTACTTTTAGAACTTCTTAGTTATGGTTCATGAACTAAGTTGTTAAAGTAAAACCCACGATAGATAAAAACACATTTATATTGACAAATCGACGACACGGGAGCCTCACCGGTTAAATGAGGGAGATTTATCTCATGACTTGCTAGGTTTGATCTTTATCTGAGAAAATCTAGCCAAGCGATTTTGGCGACTCTGGAGAACAACTATCTTTGAAGATCAAAGCTTTTTTGTTGAAGATCGAGTGTTTTCCATCAAATCTCAACTTTGGTGACGTCCGTTCACCGAGATCCGTGAAAAGCGCGAGGAAGGACGGATCATTTCTTCCGGCTGCAGGAAGCAATTCAATTTCAATCATCCTCCTCAAGTTAGAAGCCCATGAGATCTAGTCTTTCACGGGAAGGAGAGTGCACACCCATCGAGATCCGGATCGTATTCGGCATAATCCGTCGGCTGGAATTATCCACAAGTCTATCAAGTCTACAAGGAGGAGACGTGCTCGAAGCTAACATGGCGCACCCAGGTGTACTGTTCCATGGGGGCGGCTTTTGGACCTCTCAACTTGGCTCCACATGCACGATGCGCGAAGGGATCGAGAAAGAATTTTCCGAAATTCTTTGGAGATGGAAAGCAAAACCGGATGATCATTTGGCGGCCTTCTTCATATCTTGTGGTGTGCTTGCGGTAGAGCATGAAGATGTCTCGGTCGAGGCTATTCATTGAGACCTTACATGACTTGGGTGGAGAATGGTTCTATCGGTGGCTCCCGGCACCATAACCGATTAGCGACTATGCGTGAACAATTTATCAAAAGATTGCCTGCAGAGGACACGACACGATGATCACCCAAGTAGACTTGATTGAAGAAAGAAACGGCGAGAACATGCGGGACTTTATTGCAAAGTTCGAAAGGATTTTGTATAAAATTCCCCGCCTGCTTTGCATTGGCGGCGAAAATCAAAAGACGTTTTTTATAAACGCTCTATTGCCTGAAGTTGGATATCAGCTAAGAAGGGCAAGACCTGTAACTTTGCTGGATGCACAAAATGCTGCCGTGGAGGTTGAAGACGACTTGATCATGGCTGGAAAACTCAAACAACTATCTCACAAAGGTGATGGGGCTTCTTCTAGTACATCTGATCCTTTGTTGCAGAAATTGGCTAATGACATGCTGCAGATCAAGAAGCAGATCTCTCAAACGGGGAATGCACCCCCCTCAAGAATAACTCCTATCCGGACCTTCGATGGTCAACATCAAAATCAAAATCGAAAGCAGAGACTGCTTTGCGCACCTGACGTTTGGCAATAGAAATTTGCTCGAGGAATAACTTGGAAACTAATGAAGAGGATCTCGACATTGATGAATCATTTGATGATGAAGACTTTATAGATCATTTGGCGACTCAATATTGGTTACGGACTACGAATCGATGAGGGCTATTATGAATCTTTTGAAGATTCGATGGTCACACTTTGCGGTGTTTACAAGGTCACGAGACACGCAAAATGCGAAGCATCCTGGCGGCCGGAAAAGAGAGAGAAGATCTGGCCGGATGTTACTATCTTGAAAAGAGGTAGTATTCTTCCTTCTTCATTAGCGCCCAAGGAGAAATATTCAAATTCTTTCAATTCACAGCAAAGAACCAACGCACATCCTGCTGAAGCAAGTCAAGCTTTTGACATAATTGATCACATCAAGAGAAATAAGGTCCAAATGTCAGAAGCTGAGTATTTGAGGGCATTTCCTGATCAGTTGAATAGATTGGTCAAATATGTGCAAAGTAATGGTCTAGCCCAACGAACAATAATCACGCGAGGGTATCTTGTCAAGTCCAAAGATTACTCCACCTTCAAATAATGCTGCTGCAAGTTCTTCTTCTTCCACCCCTTCTCCTGCTACATCGGAAAGGATTGAGCCATTCTATGTGTCTTTGCTCATCAACGGACATAAGCTAAGCAATTGCATCCTGGATTCTGGCGCTTCCGACAATGTCATGCCTGCCAAAGTTGCTGATGCCTTGGGTCTTACATTGACAAAAACCATTGGAAGATGTTATTCCATGGAAAGGCAAGTCCCTCTTGTGGGCAAATCAAAGATCGCGAGGCGTACTTGCTTCCTTCCCGAGAAAACTGAAAATGACTATCCTCGTAGCGAGACATTCCGGTCTCTATGGCATCTTATTGAGTAGAAATTTTTGCAAAGAGCTGGGTGGAGAAGTGAAGATGGATTGGTCTTGTGCGCACATACCAATCAAAGGAGTAAATCAGAAGCTGGAACCTGAGAAGAAATCTAAGTACACAGTGTCAAAATCTGAGGATCCTAGATCTCAGATCTTGTTTCAGGAATCGGATCACGGAGTCTATTACCTAGAAATGGATAAAGAAGAAACTCAACCTGTGATTCGAGAATCACATCAAATTGATAACAAGATTTGGACTCTGGAATTTGATGGTAGCTGCTGTTCATTTGGATCCGGTGCAGGCGTTGTTCTTATCTCTCCTGAAGGGAAAGTGCATGCGCACTCTTTCAAATTGATGTTCGAAAATACTAACAATACGGCTGAGTATGAAGCATTGTTGTTAGGCATGGAGCAGGCGAGAACAATGGGAATCAAATTATTACACGAAGAGGAGATCTTTGAGCTGATTGTGAAGCGAGATAAAGGGCCTCTACCAAGTCAAAAAAAGACAAAGCTGCGGCCTTCTACGAGAGATCGGGTCTACTCTGCTTATCACGGATTTTCAGCTTTCTCGGTATCTTACATTAGAGAGAACAAAATTCAAGAGCTGATTCGCTTGCGATTCTTGCAGCCTTGTTGAATCGGATCAGCCCCTGCATTCTTTAGGCGGGGAGACTCTGAGAGTGGAAATGGTTTTCGCCCAAAGGTTCTGACAGCGTCCAGCTGATAGCGGGTTTTTAATGATGACACGCCTTGATTGCTGCGTTTCTCCAACTTGAGAAAGATAACTTGAAGAAATCTACTATGAGGAAGCAATTCACCTCTGGCGAGACCCTTGTCGGAGAAATGGATGCTGACGTCTCAGGAGGTCAGGAGATTATCCAACTAAAGGGAAATAAAATTCCCAAAGGCTTGGTATCTCTTGAAGAAATGTTTGATAAGCATGATCAGATGCTTAAGAAAAATGAAGAAAATGAGGAAGGCTCTTCCTCCGACACACAATTACTAAATTTGGGAGCCAGCAATGATCCCAAATTGGTAAATCTGGGTAAGCGTTGTTCGGAAGCTGAAAAGGAAGCTTTCACTAAGCTTCTTAAGAAATATATGGATGTTTTTGCCTGGTCTTATCAGGATCTAAAAACATATCAGCCTGCGGAAGTTCAACACTACATCCCACTTAAATCAGAACAAAAGCCTTTCAAGCAGAAGCTGCGGCGGCACAATCCTACCATTTCAGGAACCATCTTTGCAGAAATCCAGAAGTTGTTAGATGCAAAGATTATCTATCCCATACATCATTCAGAGTGGTTGGCCAACATAGTCCCTGTAAGAAAGAAAAATGGTGAAATTAGGTTGTGCGTGGATTTCCGCAACCTTAATCAAGCTTCATTGAAGGATAACTACCCTATCCCCATCATGGATCACACTCTGCAGGTGGTCACTGGATCTGAGATGCTTTCCATGCTTGATGGCTTCTCAGGCTACAATCAAGTCAAGGTTGCCGAAGAAGATCAATACAAAACAGCGTTCATCACACCTTGGGGAACCTTTGCATACCAGAAGATGCCATTCGGCCTGATCAATGCTGGTGCTACATTTCAAAGAGCTATGGATCTAGCCTTTGCTCATCTCAAAGATATAAGCATAGTTGTGTACCTGGATGATTTGTGATCTTTTCAAAAACGAAGCACACATATTTCAAACTTAGAAGAGGTCTTCATACAATGCCGCAAGCATGGTATTTCTTTGAATCCTAAGAAATCTATCTTTGCTGTAACTGAAGGAAAGCTGCTTGGGCACATTGTTTCCAAAGAAGGAACAAAAATAGATCCAGAGCGTGTCAAATCCATTCAGACATTACCTTTGCCCACATCCAAAAAAGGAGTTCACTCTTTCTTTGGAAAAGTGAATTTTCTCAGAAGATTCATTCCTGACTTTGCTGAGCTAACCCGTCATATTTCAAATATGATGAAGAAGACACAAGATTTTAAGTGGAGCAGCGAAGGGAAGGAAGCTTTCGAGAAAATCAAAGAGGCCTGTCGAAAGCTTTTGAGTCTTAGTCTCACCTGACTTCAGTAAAGAATTTATTCTTTATTGTTATTCTTCCGAACATACTATGTCAGCAATATTGATGCAGAAAAATCAAGAGGACGCAGAAGCTCCTATTGCTTTCATGAGCACGCCTCTTAAAGCCTATGAGTTGAAATACACTCCAATGGAAAAGCACGCATATGCAGTAGTGAAGGCATGCAAGGCATTCAGGTATTATATTCTTTCCTCGCACACTATGGTTTTGGTTCCAGATACTGCAGTTAAATCTATCCTTACTCAGCAAGAGTTAGGATTATTGAGAGGCACGTGGGTGACAAAAGTTCAAGAATATGATTTGGATATTAAACCAACAAAGCTGGTTCGAGGAAGAGGTCTGTGTGAACTAATGACAGAAATTAAAGCATCAGTACCTGAAGCAGATCAGGATGGAATAGATGAAGATTTACCTGCAGTACTGTTTATAGATCTGGTAGAGGAATGGTACAGTAACATTGCTTACTTTCTAACGTATGGAGAATGCCCAGATCGACTTTCCAGAAAAGAAAAACGAACTATTAAATTGAAGTCAAAAGATTTTGTGCTTTGGGATAATGGTTTGTACAAAAGGGGAATTGATGGTGTATTTCTCAGATGCGTGGATAAAGCTCAACAGGATCAACTACTACAACAGTTTCATGACATGGCTTGCGGTGGTCATTTCTCGGCGAGTCACTGCAAGACAAGATCCTTAGAGCAAGGTATTACTGGCCCACCCTTTTTCAAGATACTGCAGAATGGGTAGCTAAGTGTCAAGCATGCCAACATTTTGTTGGGCGTGTGAAATTGCCTGCATTACCCCTAAAACCCATTGTGATTGAAGAACCTTTCCAACAGTGGGGTATGGATTTTATTGGAATGATTAACCGGCTTCCCAGTAGCGGTCATCATTACATTCTACAACATTCTGATTATTTTAGTAAGTGGGTAGAAGCTATTCCTGTGAAGAATGCCACTTCCGCTGAAGTGTGCAATTTTATAAAAGAAAATATTATTGTCAGGTTTGGCGTACCCAGCAAAATTGTAGCAGACAACGCTCCGAATCTTTCTTCTGAGGAGTTGGTGGAATTCTGCTACACGTATGGGATTCAACTTGTTCATTCCTCAAACTACTATCCACTGAGGAATGGTGGTGAATCTAGTAATAAGAACAGTAACTATCGTGCATGAGCTTGTGAAGAAAATCAAAGGACTTGGCATAAAAAGTTGTTTGATGCATTATGGGCGATAGGATCACACAAAGAGGCGATAGGCATGTCTCCATTTCATTTGCTTATATGGAAGAGACACAGAGTGCCTCTCACCTTGGAATTACGCCTACGACTTTTTAAAGCCACGGAAGATTCCACGTTCACGGATCTTATTGATAAAAGAATCATGTACTGGCGAATTGAGGAAGTGCGAACTCAAGTTGCGAGATAGGTTGTGAGCATCGAGAGGAAGGTGAAAGTCATCTTCGACAAAAATGCCGGGAAAGAAAGTTTGAAGTTAATGGCTGGGTCCTACATGGGACAAAAGAAGAGAAGCAAAAGGCATGCATGGAAAGTTCGATTCAACATGGAAAGGGCCTTTTGTGATCAAAAAGATCGCCGGAGCGAAAGCTTCATTCTTGCTCATCGGGATGGAGTTGAATTGCCGTTGCCTTTGATGGGCAACACTTGAAGCTATTAGAACATGAGAAGCGAGGGTAAAACTGTATCTACATAAATAAAACCTTTGTTTGTTTTTCCTTGTTTTGTCTTGTTTTGGTGTTGTGTTGTGTTGTGTTTATGCTGCGACCCGTGCGAAAAAGACAAGATACGAAACCCGGAGATCTTTGGGATCTCATCTTTTCCCTTTTCCATTCAATCGGGAGAAAAAGATGTCCTGAGACGGAGCCAGTGGTGTCACTCAGATTTCACCCGAAATCATGACTACCCAATTTGAAAAAATTTCGTACTTTTAAAATAGTGGGTCATTTGTTGTTTTTATTGCCTGAAAGTTCCTGTATTGCGTCAAGATAATCCTGAAGAGCCATATTAGCCCTTTTCGCCAAATACCCAGATGCCCAAAATTGTTTTATTCCGTCGTCGGGATTTGTCTGCGGGAAATTTGTATTTAATTATTTTGAGCCCCGTATGAGGCTATTTGCGCTCCGTTTTAACTCTGTTATGAGCGAATATGTTATTATTCCTATATACCAGAAGGATTTTAACTTATTTTAAGTTTTGGGCTTTATATGTAACTTTTGGCAATTTTTCGTGTTTTTGTGGTGTCCGTTCTTTTTACGTGAAATTTCTCTGGAGCAACTCCTTGGCAGGGTAAGCCGATTTTGGCACAGGCGGTGGAAAACATACATGCACATTTTGCCGGAGGAAGTCATCATCGGAGTGCGGATCACTGGGAAAAAGCGAAGTCGTGCACAGGGAAAGCCCCTGCGGGGATAGGCGCATTTTGGAAAACAAAGGATTTAAGGCTGCGATGGGAAAAATATAAGCCGCGAGCGGGATGGGAATTGTATACCACACTCTTGGCGGTACTTTTCCCGTGTTATAAAAGTCACTTAAGCTGTGAGTGGGAAAAATAGAGGTTTGTGGCGGTGGGAATTTATTGCCTACCTTGCGGGGTAAAAATTCCCATGATATTATAAAAGGAAAGTGACTTAAGTGAAATTATGGGATTTTAGTGCCTGCCTTGCAGGGTAAAGAATCCCATTGCAAAAGTCAAATCACTTAAGTGGATCATGGGATTGTGGTGCCTACCTTGCAGGGTAAAGAATCCCATTATGGTGAAAATTCTTAAAAATAGAATTACATGTGCAAAAAAAAGTCGCCCCTTTGGTGATGGATAAAAATAATTAAATTGATTATTTTTAATAAATTCTATCCTTGGAAAAAGTGCGCCCAAGCTTGAGGAGGTTGAAAAGTCAAAGGAGGATTAAAAGAAAGCAATTAAATTAATTAAATTTAATTTATTTAGTGGCTGCCCCTCTCCTTGGAAAAAGTGCGCCCCATTTAGGAGTTATTTAATGATTTTAAATGCATTAAATCATTGAATTAATTTCTATTTTCAGTGGCTATGGTCAAAGCACACTGTGAGGCTAAAGTTAAGTGCTGTGTGGAGGATTAAATTGGATTAATTTAATTTATTGGATGGCTGTCCTTAAACATGCAATTTTAAAAGAGAAAAGCATGATTTTTAATTAATTAATTGCCTTTAATTGTTAGGGCAATTATTAATTATAGAATTGTGAAGGTTATATAAGCATGGGCAGCCATATGGATTTATTATTCAACACACAGGTAAAGAATTGCAGCAAGGAGGAAAAGTGCGCCCCCATTAGAGGAAGGATTTTGCACAGACAAATTGCTAACAAAGGCTAAAAGCTTCCAGATTTGGCGCATGCTTTGGAAAAGGTTCATCTTAAATGCACAATTGTTTTCACTGGTGTTAAAGGAGCTCAGGTGTTGATTGAAAGGATTCATGATCTCTTTATGTGCAAATTAAACACCATTTTTTGGGGCAGCAGGCTTGAAAAGTGCAGATTTTTATAATTTAAATTCACTATTCATGCTCCGGTGGCCATTTTTGTCCGAATAAATTGCAGGGAACTCATTACAGTGCTTTATAAAAGAAAAGGAGTATTTATCAATGTCGATACATTGCAAATATCCTCGAATCGAAGAATTGTCGAGATCTGCACGGTATTGAAGAAAGCGAGGCCAAATTAGAAGAAAAGAATTATTGAGACAAAGATTGATAAAGCTATGGCGAAAGGAGATGAAAAAGAAGCACGATGGATTCATGCATTGCTTCTAAACTTCGAGACATAGGAGACACGGATCTAGGCCCGAACCTCTTTCCCGATTTGATTGATGAGATCAGAGTGGAAAGACTTCACTCATGCGTGCGGTCAAAAGTAGTGGAATTATTCGAGTGCTGCGGCTTTCCGTGTCTGACCCAATTGCCCGATTGCGAGTTTGTGATGGAGTGTGCTAGATCTATCATCCTTCATCTAGATCGGTGCGTGATGTTGCGGGAAAGACAATAATTCGTTTGGATGCGAGAATTCTTCGATTATTGTTTGAAGATTCGATCACGAAAGGTGGTGACTTCTATTAGCATTCGGGATGCTTTGACGGTAGGTGGGAAAAGCATAGAGGCGATTGTGTGAGCATCATGAATAGCGGTTCATGAAGAAGCCTAGATCCCCTTCCGGGTTCGAGAACTCTTCCACGATCAATTTGGTGCGGGAGGCGGATGATATTGTCAAATTGCTATGCGGGTTGAATGGTGAAGCGAATGCCTACACTTTAGGACATGGATGTATGCTTTCATCAGGACCATTGAAATCAACAAGGTTGATTCTATAATCGATTAGTCGAAATTATTAGCAATGACATCGGTGAGCAAGCAATGCGGGCGTAAAGCGTACCTTGACGAAGATGACTTCATACTTGGTATATCTTTGCGGCTTCACGAGGTGTCTTTTCCAATTTGGATAGATGTGGTATTCTTTCGAGGATCCCATTTTGAGTCTACCCACGACTTACTTTGCACTGCGTGCGAGAAGGACTTCAAAGTGATCAGCGATGGTTTCTTCTACGATTTCATCTGCGGAGTTAGACAAAGACTTGAAGACTCACGGGGTAGCGAGGAAGCATGGGAAGCGGTGTCAAGATTGGCGGTATATTCATCCGGTTTGCGAGATTTCACATACCTCGGGGTTACGAGCTTTTCGGGTGAACAGCAAAGATGCCAAGGTACCCAGTGACAGATTGATTGCCGTGGAGCTAAGCGAGCAACTTGTGGAGTTACACGACCTTGATCGAAGCGGCACAAGTCTACGGGCTACTTCCCACTCGTGGGATATTACTGATTGCATCGGCATTCACAGAGCTCGAAGAATGGAAGCCAAATGTTGTCGAGTATGAGCAAGAGTTCTTCCCCTGCGGCTTAATTTTGATCCATTTGGAATAGCCGGAAGACAATCTCCCGAGTACGCACATGTACCTTCGTTAGAAGATTTACGGATGAAGTGCGAAGTGAGTACGAGGTCGAAAGAAAGATTTCAGCGGGTCATTGTCAAGAAAGCAAGTATTTGACTTTGGACTAGCGCGGATACTGCGGATCTTAAAGATGATGGGAGCGTGGTACTTGACACTTACCATCGAATGGGAGGAGATAAAGCTCTACTACGGGATAGCGATGGTAGGCTGCGAGCACAATGAAGAAAGATCGGAGGCTGTGTTGGTGAGTACTTGGTGGTTCTTGCGAAGGGATCTTGCCTTGATGAAGTATTGATGAATCAAATCACGCAGGCAACTTCGGTAGCGAGGAGATTCCCTCAAGCGAAAGCATGAAGGGAGAGCGGAGAAGGTCGAGAAGTTGAAATTACGCAGAAAATCTCAAGAGAAAGAGGAGACCACTTCTACGACCATAGCTTTGACTCCGACTTCTCCAGTACCTAGTGAATCACCAACTATTGCACCGCAGCAGCAGGATGTTTCCATGCCTCCACTAAATCGGCGACATTCGTCTTCTCGCCTCAGCCACTTCGTTCGGCGCTTTGTTAGGAGAGGAGTGTTGAAAGCTGCAGATGACGGAGTTGAAAGAGCTTTGTCTTGGGCGTCTCGAGAGGATGGCAGCCATGATCTTGTGGCACTTTACGATGGAGAGGATGCGAGCGGGAAATAGTAGCGCACTCAATGAACTTCTCATTCTCAGAAGTAATTTCTCGGAATGGTTAGCTTTGCGGTTGGTTCGGAAGCAAGAATAGAGATGAACTTAGAGGAACATGACTTGCAGCCTACTTCGAGGATCTGAGCGAGAAGAGGCAGAAGGCCTAAAGTTGCTAAAGCGACTTCTAGGTTGATCATCGAGGATTCGGGAGAGAAGTTTCTTTGAGATATCGATCCGGCGGAAGGAAAGGTAGAAGAGGAACTCACGGCGAGAAGATGTGCGGTGACAAAATACCACTCGGTCAAGCTACCTTTGAAGGATTGAAGCGAGGACACGCAGACATTCTTTGGATGCTTTGTTCTTAGGCTTGTGATGAAAAGGCGGAGAAAGAAGAGCTACGAAGCAAATATCTCAATTATGTGAGATCATAGCCAAGGTTGCTAAATCTTCCGTTCGGCCCATTTCGGAAGCGGTGAGTGATCATCTTATGCGGGAAATGGAAGATGCGAGCAATCAAGTAAAGGCTATTGGCGAATGGAAGGATCGATTATTCGTCGAAAAGCATCTGCAACTTGGGAAGTGCCTGACCCGCACTTTAAAGGTTATGAGCGATGCGAGAAAATCAACTAAAGCGGCCCGATAGAAAGCATAAAAGGAATAATTACGATTGCAGAGAGTAACTTTGAGTGTTTTGGCGAGATCAACAAGCTACCGGGAGATGTATTGGTTGCGAGAGCAAATTGTGCGGATGGATCGGTTGAGAAGGGAAGCGATTAGAGTTTGCAGTATCTTCCGTTTGGAGATCTCTGCAGAGTTTTCTTGAAGAGGATGCGGCGCTTGAGAGTAGAACATCGAGATTTGCGGACAGTATTATTTCTTTCAACGAGGAAAGAGTGGATGGAGGTATTACTTCATACGTGCGGATTGTTTCTAACGAGGTGCATGATTCTCGGAGGGTTCTCTTCGATGGTGCAAAAGAGGATTGATAAAGCCACCGAAGCCTTTCACGATGAACTCTATCGGGGGTGGTGACACTGCGGCAGAGACATTGCGAGATTTGGGCCAAGTTTGGAAGAAGTGGAAGCATGCGGCAAAGTGTTGAATGAGGGATTGCTGCGATTCGGGACAGAAAAGGAAGCGTAGGCTAAAAGCAGAGATGGAAAGATCTTTGAACTATGTGTTCGACAAGTATATCAGATATCAGAACAAGAAGAAGATGTAGATGTTACAGCTGGCATGACTTCTTCTATTTCTTTCTTCTTCTACTTTCTATGTTCCCGGATGAAATTGTAAACTTCTAAGTTATTGGTTTCTGACCATTACTTGAAGTCATGTGGAACCTTTCTATTAGTTAAGTGATACATGTGTCACTTAAGAAGAAGTTAGTTGAGGATGATTGCCAAATGTCATCTTTACTTGTTGTTCATACTTTAGTTCAGTTTGAGTCTTCTATTTGTACTTTCCCTCCTACATTCTATAAGTAGGAGAAGAACCTACGGGTTAATCATCGATCAGAATTTGTAAGAAGCAATCTTGTGTTCTAGACTTTGTGCTGAACCCTTGAGAGCCACTTGTTGCAGAGGAAGGAACAAAGAAGCGAGGTTTAGGAGAACTTTGTGTCACGGCGTACTGTGTTTCTTGCTTCTAAATCTTAGATCTCTTAATAGACTTTGTGTTATTTTAGATCTAGATCTAGAGCTGCCTTTGCTTTATAATTCTGTGTGTTCAAATCTATTTGAGTTTCTTCTATGTGCATGCAATTAGCTCTGCAATCTACTAATTGGGATGCACATCTTCCTCATTTCTTCTCTGTAATTCCTTTACTTCCTTCTTCTATAATTTTCCTTTCTTAAACAGCTGCTTACTTGCTGCAGAACTTCTTAGTTATGGTTCATGAACTAAGTTGTTAAAGTAAAACCCCTGATAGATAAAAACACATTTTTATTGACAAATCGACACGGGAGCCTCACCGGTTAAATGAGGGAGATTTATCTCATGATCGCCTAGGTTTGATCTATGCGAGAAAATCTAGCCAACAAAGCAAGTGACTATGATTTGTTTGCGGGTATTGCCTTTGACATGTCTTCCCTCTTATCCTTGAAGCTTTTGCAGTTCTTCTCCAAAGTACATGCATCGGTCACGATGTTTGCCATAAATAACACATCATTTTTATTTTTAATTGCATATGAGCAATTAAAAATTGCGAAAGCACTCGGGTGAATGCAAGTTCAATGAAGGCTTGATTGAAAGATAGGAAGAACATACACAAGGTCCTGGAAGGAATTCTCCATGCACTAACTTCTTCACGGGTTGCATTCGAAACAAGAGGATGAAGCCTTTGCAATTATGGATTTGGATCTGAATCTAGATCTATGCATGATTCTGCTGATCTTTCTCGTTCATCCCGCTTTGCCATGGCTGGAGCGATCTTTGTCTGAGCAATTCTTTTTCTTTTTATTCAGCCGGAATTCTTTACAACTAGTGCAGATCTGGAGATTTCTTCATATTCGGAGGATATGTTCAATGTATTGGACATTGATTTAAGCTCCCTTTCTCTTATAAAAGCACCTGTAATGAATTCTGCAATTAATTCAGACAAAGATGGCAACCAAAACATGAACACTTGATTTTAATTATAAAAATCTGCATATATCAAGTCTGCTGCCCCAAAATTTGATGTTTTGTTTGCATGCAAAGCAAGCATGAATTTTGTCAACTTCACCTGAGCACTTGTACCACTATGCAGACAATTAATCAGACTTAATTCAAGCTTCTTCAAACCTAGGCGCCAAACTTTGAAGTCTTCCAAAGCAATAAAAACACCTTATGTGCAAAATTCCTCCTTAATTGGGCGCGAAGTTGCACAGGCTGCACTTCCTTGTTGAAGAATTAATTAATTCATCATTATGGCAGCCCATTCTTATATAACCTTCACCATTCTATAATTAATAATTGCCTCTCCTATTCTGGCAATTAATTAATTAATTAACATGCTTTTCTCTTCAATTTGGGCGCCTATTTTGTGCATGCTCATGGCTGTCATTAAATAAATTAAATTTATTTAATTTTAGCTTTCTACTTCAATCCACATTGACTTCACAATGTGCTTTGACCTTATGCACCAAAAATAGGAATTAATTCTATTAATTAATACTTTAAAAAGTATTATTTCTCCTCAATATGGGTCGCACTTTTTTGCATGAGAGGGGGCTGCATTAAATAAATTAAATTTATTTAATTTTAGAATTCTATTTCCAATCTTCTTTATCCTTTCATCATGCGTTGACTTTTCCTCATGCTTGGGCACCAAAATTGGGTGAATAAATATTATTAAATGCATTATTATTCACCCAAGGTGGGTCGCACTTTTTGGCAAGGGTGAATTCTATTTTTAAAAGTCAATTTCTAATGGGATTATTCACCCTACACCGCAGCTCCAAAAATCTCATGATCCACTTAAGTTGTTTGACTTTCATAATGGGATTTTTTACCCTGCAAAGCGCAGTAAGAAATTCCCATCAATGCCTTAAGTGATTTTCTTTTATTTCACAATGGGAATTTTCACTCTGCAAGGCAGATAAGAAATTCCCATTTACCGCCTCTTGCCCGATAATCCCATCATGACTTAAGTGGCTTTGCCCATGAGGAAAAAGTACCTGCTTTGTGCAGTACAAAATTCCCACCGCCTCTTTACTAAAAATCCCATTGTAGCTTAAAACCTTCTTTTCCCAAAAATGTGACCTGCCCAGAAGAAGCTTTTTCGTGCATGACTTCGTCTTTTCAGAGAGAACCAGACCTCCTGTGGCAAATTCCTTCTGGCATAACGTCCATAGATGATCTCCAGATACTCTAGGCAAGAAATCAGACTAAACCGGCAAAGGAATTGACCTAGAGAAATTTCACAGAAAACAAAACAGAAAACACCAAAAACGCAAAACGTTGCCAGAAGTCACAGATAAAGCCCAGGATTCATTCTTGGTTAAAACCCTACTGGTATATGGGAATATTGACATGTAAGACCACAACAGGGTTAAACCGAAGCACAATTTGCCTCAAATGGGGCTCAAAATAATTAAATAAAAATTTCGCAGGCAAACCCCAACGACAGAATATAATGATTTCAGGCATCTGGGTATTTGGCGAAATTGGCTAATATGACTCTTTGGGAATATCTTGACACAATACAGACACTTTCTGGCAATTAACACACAAAACGACCCATTATTTTAAAAGAATGAAATTTTTAACATGGGGTAGTCTCAGATTTCAGGGTGAAATCTGGGGACACCAGTGTATCATAGGAGATGGTGGATAAGTTAGGGTTGAATAGGCTTCCAAATCCAAATCCTGCAAAGTTTCATGGTTACATAAGGGACACTACTCTTGGTGATGAAACAGAGCCTAGTAAGTTCCGGATAGGGAGATATGAAGACAAAGTCGTGTTTGATATAATGCCCATGTACGCTTGCCATGTGTGGCTTGGGAGGATGTGGTAGTTTGATTGGAAGGCACTACATGATGGTCACACAAACACCTACAAGGTGGTGAAAAATGGAGAGTACACTCTAACCTCTATGCAAGAAAAGAGTAAAAAGGTTTGAAAGTTTTGATGTTGTCAGGAAAACAATTCTTGCGTGAGATAAAGTATAATGATGTATGTTTTACAATAATCATGAGACACTGTGCATAGAGAGGGATCGAGCACCACCGCAAAAGAAGTTGAGTCACTTCCACATGAGGTGAAGAGGATGTTGGAAGAATTCGTGGAGATAGTATCAAACAATCTACCAAGGGATTACCACCCATGAGAGACATAAGTCACCGCATGGATCTAATTTTGAGATCAAGCTTGCCAAACAACTGGATTTCATAATGACACCACAAGAATGTGGAGATAAAGAAAGGTGGTCAAGGGTTGTTGGATAGGGGACTAACACAAAAAAGCCTACGTCGTCGTATGCAATTCCTATAGTTATGGTGTTAAAGAAGGACATGGAGTCTTGCATGTGCACACACTCGAGGGAAAACAATAAGATCACAATGAAGTACCAGTTTCCATTACCGTGCTTGATTGACGTCATGGATTGTTTGAGTGGAGCAAGATAATTCACCAAGATTGATTTGAAGAATGGGTACCACTAAATCCACATAAGAGTAGGGGATGAGTGGACGGTTGTGTTCAAAACGTAGGAAGCACTAGCACTATATGATTAGGTTGTGATGCCATATGGATTCAGCAATACACCAAGTACTTTCATGAGATTGATAAATCAAGTCCTAGGGCCATTCTAGGAAAGTTTGTGATTGGATACCTAGATGACATTTTGGTATTCAATAGGACGTGGGACGAACATTTGAAGCACATAGAGCAAGTACTGCAGCAATTGCAAGGAGAGAAGTAGTTGATCAACTTGAAGAAGTTTAGTTTGAGGAGTTTGTGTATTTAGGTTTTGTGATTTCTCATGAATGTCTAAAGATGGATCCCGAAAGGATGCGAGTGATATTGGACAAGCCGTCATTGAAGGTTTCTTGGAGGTGTTGAAATTCTATGACTTATCAAGTTTCTACCGCAAGTTCATCAAGAACTTGATGGAGGCGTGTCGTCATCATCATAGAAGCTATGAGAGGGAATAAGAAGGGTTTTGTTTGGAGTTGGGCCACACAAGTAAGTTTTCAAGAGTTTAAGTAGAAGGTGACTTACAACTAGTATAAGCATTGCCCGATTTTATGAAGGTGTTTCAAGTGGACTATCATGCTTAGTGGCACACCCATTGGCATAGTCTTTGAGTCATGAGAGAAGTCTTGTAGCATATTCTAGTGAGAAGTTGAATGACACAAAGAGGAAGTATAGTGTGTATGATCATGAGTTCTATGCGGTGTAGGAGAACTTAAGAAGCGGAGGTATTACCTATGGCTGAAAGAGTTTTTGTACACTAACCATCACGCTTGCGATTCAAAAACAGTTAAGGAAGGTTGAATCAAAGGCATATGAAGTTGGTGGAGTACCTACTTCTGAGGCTATACGTTTTGTTGCCGCACATGATTGGTAAATCTAACAAGGTTGCCAATCCATCGATGATGCGATCATGGTCAAGGTTCCCAAGTGAAGTGAATGACGGATGTGTACAGATTCGAGAGGCATAAACAAGATTACCATCAAGTATAGATTTCCATTGCCACGCATGGATTGTCTTAGTGGCACAAAGTATTTTACCAAATTGATTTAAAGAGTGGTTACAATCAAATTGATACTAGAGAGGGAAATGAGCAGAGAAGATGGTGTTGAAGATGCACGAAGGATTGTATGAGTGGCTAGTTATGCCATTCGGTTTAAGCAACTCACCAAATACCTATATATGAGATTGATGAACAAAATTGGTAAATTTGTGATCATGTGCCTTGATGATATCTTGATATTGAGAAGGATGTATGAAGAAAATTTGTTGCATATAAGACAAGTGTTGCGGTGCTTGCATGAGAAGAAATATCGGGATTTGTGATTTCCAGATGAAGAGTTGAAGATGGCTCCATAGAAGGTCCATAAAATTGTGAATTGGTCATCGTCGCGGAGTGCATTTGAAGCCCGCTTGATTTTCATGGGTTGGCTAGCTTTTACCATAGCTTCATCGAGGACTTCAAATGAAATGTGTGTTCTATCATAGAGACCATGCAGCGGCTGGAGGAGTTTTGATTGGATCCCGGTGCAGAGCACGCGGTTTTCATGGGTTGGCTAGCTTTTACCATCGCTTCATCAAGGACTTCAGCGGAGAGTGTGTCCTATCATAGATACCATGCGAGCGGCAGGAAGAGTTTTGACTGGATCTAGTGTGTAGTGAACAATTTTTAGAAACTTAAAAGTAAGGTGACTAAACAAGTTTTGGCATTAATGGATTTTGCGAAGGTGTTCCAAGTGGATTGTGATGCTAGTGGTGTAGCCATTGGTGCGGTGTTGAATCGAAGGAGACCATTAGCTTATTTTAGTGAGAAATTGAATGATGCAAAGAAGACGTATAGGATGTATGATTAGAAGTTTTATACGGTTGTGTAATGTCCCCAATGGACATTATTTTACCCCTAAACGGATTTTAGGCAATCCCAACTTTAAATATGCAAAATACAGACAAATTGCAGCCAAACAGAAAACTGATTTTTGCAGAAAATTACAGCTAGGGCAGCGAACAGTAAAATATGAATAACTCCCAAAATATCCGCTCAAATCACTTGAAATTTTAAATAGAGCTTGCTAATACAATAACAGATATTATAGAACTGTTTTTGGAATTTTTCGAATAACAGAATGCTGCCAGAAATTTACAGCGTGCCCTAAACAACTGAAAACTTCTAAAATTAATATCTTTTGCTAGAGAAGTCCAAATGAGCTGAAACTTTGGATCTTGGGCCACAAAAATATGAAGAATAATATTCCAAAAATAGTTTTCGCACAGCAAACACGAAACCCTAATTTTGCCCTAAAAAGTAGGTCGCCCAACACATTTAGGGCATCAATTCAGCTCCAAACTTGACAAGCTAGGGTAGATCTCTCACTACCGAAGAATGCCCTACTAGCTAAGGATGGATCTCTCACCACCGAAGCTAGGGTTCTGTGGGATCTTACTCCACAAGCTGGATATTTGCAAACAGCAGTTGCACATGAAAAAATATGCATAAGCTACAAGCTTAAGACACAAATTAGAAAATATCAAATGGTATGGAATATTCTTCCCTTCAAATCAACTTCTCCTTATAAAGGAAGAAGAGACCCAAAACAACCTCTCTGATATCTAATTAGTTCCCAAGGATTTTCCCTATGCAAGCATTTAATATTTTCCCATATTAAATGTTTTCCCCTCCTAATGTAAGTCACATTTTTCTAGGGGAAATACATAGTAAAATGGGCATTTATCCTTTCTATGTTCCCATTCCCCCTTCTAAGGCAAGTCGCCATTTCACCTAGGATGGATAACAATTTATATTTGGGCCTTTCCTTGATTTAATAATTATTAAGTCATATAAATTATTATAAGTGCTCTATATATTTTATTTTCTTTTATTAATGGCACTTTATAATAATTAAATATAACTTAAGCCACCCTTATATTTTTCCTTTGGCCGTCGGGTTGACAAAATAGGCCAAAGGTCTTTGAATGGGAAAGGGATATTACTGATACTCCCTTCCCAAAATTGCTTGCCCTCAAGCAATTTTGATTTTGTTTTGTCAAGTGTCATGCACAAGAGACAAAACATCTTTGAAAGTGATCATGCAAGCTGGCTTTTTTTATTCTTTGTCAGTGAACTAAAACTTGCCACCATATATCATCCAAAAGATGCTCACATACATATACTTGGAGCAATGGTTCATCAAACTCCATAATATAAACTTTTGCATGCATCTCATGATGAAAATAAATAGGCAACAATAAATAAGACACATTAGTATGCTCTTTATACCTTGGAATATCGCCTGACATCCTCGTCGATCTTGGTCTTCAAAATGTCTTGACTTTTTACACGCCCCAAAATCGAGTATTCGTGTCTCTGATGGGCTGAAATTCTTCATAAATCAGCTTATCATGAGCTGCTAGTTTGGAAATTGCAGTAGCGTGCAATTCTACACAAGTGTCCATGTGAAGTTCCTCTTCATGTGCCAACTGCTCCAGTAGAGTCTTCTTTCGTAGGTGAAGACTTCCTTGCATCATTTGCCCTCATCTTTTCCTTGAACTCTTGTAGGTGTTATCTTGTTTGAGCGTTTATCAATTTAGCAGCTCTAGCTCTGCTATTCCACTCCTCACACCTTTTTAGAGTTTCCATTACATCCTCCTTACTTGCATATACAATTTTCTTCTCTTGAGCTGGAATAATTTCTCTAACAAGCAAAGTTTCATTAATGCAATTATTTTTCTCAATGGAAATCATACCTTTTTCTCTATAAGCTTCTTCTTCTTCAAATGAGTTCTTTTGTAATTCGGTACGGCATATGATGACCTCGGCTTGGGCTTCTTTACCAATCTTCATCATGCGATAATAACGGAAATGGCATATTATCTCGAAACACTTACTCAAAGATTGGTATTTCCTCAACAAGAATTCTCATCAATCACCTCTATTGGATGCCCTTTATTATTGTTCTCACATTTTCTGATTGTCCCAAGACCTGCTTTGATTTAAATTACGAGTGAGTGGCTCAAATAAAGGTTAGTGGTTTCTGTTGTTTCACCATGTTGGTGAACATTTCCTTCATAAAACCCATATTGAAATCTTTCGATTTGCCATATTTAACCCACACAGGCTGGAGGAACAACAGCTCTGATACCATTTGTAATGTCCCCAATGGACATTATTTTACCCCTAAACGGATTTTAGGCAATCCCAACTTTAAATATGCAAAATACAGACAAATTGCAGCCAAACAGAAAACTGATTTTTGCATAAAATTACAGCTAGGGCAACGAACAGTAAAATATGAATAACTCCCAAAATATCCGCTCAAATCACTTGAAATTTTAAATAGAGCTTGCTAATATCAATATGAGATATTATAGAACTATTTTTGAAATTTTCGAATAACGAGAATGCTACCAGAAATTTACAGCGTGCCCTAAACAACTAAAAACTTCTAAAATTAATATCTTTTGCTAGAGAAGTCCAAATGAGCTGAAACTTTGGATCTTGGGCCACAAAAATATGAAGAATAATATTCCAAAAATAGTTTTTGACAAAGAAACACAAAACCCTAATTTTGCCCTAAAAGTAGGTCGCCCAACACATTTAGGGCATCAATTCAGCTCAAACTTGACAAGCTAGGGTAGATCTCTCACTACCGAAGAATGCCCTACTAGCTAAGGATGGATCTCTCACCACCGAAGCTAGGGTTCTGTGGGATCTTACTCCACAAGTGGATATTTGCAAAAGCAATGTTTCTTGCACATGAAAAAATATGCATAAGCTACAAACTTAAGACACAAATTAGAAAATATCAAATGGTATGGAATATTCTTCCTTGAATCAACTTCTCCTTATAAAGGAAGAAGAGACCCAAACCAACCTCTACTGATATCTAATTAGTTCCCCAAGGATTTTCCCTATCTGAAGCATTTAATATTTTCCCATATTAAATGTTTTTTCCTCTCTAATGCGAGGTCACATTTTTCTAGGGGAAATACATAGTAAAATGGGCATTTATCCTTTCTATGTTCCCATTCCCCCTTAAGGCAAGTCGCCTTTTCACCTAGGATGGATAACAATTTATATTTAGGCCTTTTTCATCCTTGATTTAATAATTATTAAGTCATATAAATTATTGTAAGTGCTTTATATATTTTTTTCTTTTATTAATGGCACTTTATAATAATTAAATATAACTTAAGCCACCCTTATATTTTCCTTTGGCGTCGGGTTGACAAAATAGGCAAAGGTCTTTGAATGGGAAAAGGATATTACGAGGTTGTGCAAGCACTCAAAAAGTGGAGACACTACATGTTGGCAAAGGAATCTGTTATTTATTCGATCATCAAGCATTGCGGTTGATTACAATCGAGCAAAGTTGAACCAAAGGCATATGAAACAAGTTGAGTACCTACGTGGCTACACATATGTATTGAAGCATAGAGTTAATGCGTTGAGTAGGCATAGTATATTGTTGATTCAAATGACGGTGGTATAAAGTGGATTTTGAATGCATGAAGGAGTTGTATCCACAAGATGAAAACTTTGGGAGAGCATGGTAGGCGTGTGCAAAGCACCCGCAGTGTTGATAGGACCCGTTGTTGGATTATTTTTTGCGGGAAAGCCTATTATTTCAAGGCGATCGATTGTCCATTTCCATAGGATCGATGCGGGAGAATTTGGTGAAAGAAAAGCACAGTGATGGATTAGCATGGGATTTTGCTATTGATAAAACATTAAGCCTTGAAGTACCGGATAATTATTTTTGGCCACAAATTACTGTAGATGTGCAAAAGTTTGTCCAAGAATGCAGAATATATCAATTGGCTAAGGAGAGATCTCAAAATGTAGGGTCGTATTAGATTTTACCCATCCCGAGAGAAGTTGTGGGAGGATATTAGTATGGATTTTGTTTTTAGGTATTCCCAAGATGGAAAGAGGGGTTGATTCCATCTATGTTATGGTGGATAGATTCTCTAAGATGGGACATTTTGTTGCTTGCAGGAGGACTAGTGATGTGACATGCATCACAAATATTTTCTTGAGGAGATTGTAAGGTATGGATTGCTTTGCATTGTGTCTAACAAGAACACTTTGTTGGTTGGTCATTTTTAGTAGACAATGTGGAAGAAAATGAGCATTAAATTGCAATTTAGTTTGGTGTACCATCCACAAACTTATGACATGACAAAGGTGGTGAAGAAGAGTCTTGCAAACTTACTAAGGTCTTTGGTGGGAGACAAGCCGAGGACGTCATGGGACTTACGTTAGTGCAAGTAGAGTTTCAAGTAATAATTCAACTAATCGCACCATAGAAAGACAACATTTCGGATTGTGAATGGAATAAACCCACGAGGAGTGGCGGATATGCGAGAGTTTCCACACAATGAAGGAAGGCATGTAGAAGCATAAGATTTTGCATGAGTGTATGGAAGAAGTACACCAACAAGCACACAAACAATTAGAGAGGATAAATCAAAGATTTAAGATAAAAAGCAAAATACACCGTGCGTAGATTAAAAGAGATGGAAGTGGAAAATCAAGTTGGAGATATGATTTTAGCCCATTTGCAAAAGGAAAGATTCCACTGAAGGGATGTCCTGATAAGCTCAAATGGAAGAAAATTGGACCGTGCAAGATGTTGAGGAAGTTTGCGCAAACGCATATGAAATTGAATTTCTTAGATCCATTGATATCTCAAACATAGTCAATGTGGTGGATCTATATAAAATACTCCGCAAGACTTAAAGGAATTGTTCATGTAATATCCCCTTCCCAATCGAAGACCCTTATTAGCCCATTTGGTCTTCTTGATGGCTAAGGAAGAAGTTAAATGGGAGACTTAAGTTCTAATATTTTATTATAAAGTGTAAAAATAAATAAAATATTATGAAGCACTTATGGACTTAATAAAAATAGAAACGTGAACCAAATGATAAAAGCACTTAGCTAAAAGTGTTTATTTCTAGAAAAGTGCAATCTACTTGGAAAGGCAAAGCTAAAATAGAAAAAGACAAAAAAGCAAAACTTATTCCCAAGGAAAATGTGACTTGCATTGGGAGGGAAAAGTGGTTGGTGGAAGCATAGTTCGCATACTCATACTTGACTCTAAATACTCAATGAGACCAAAAAAATTTGACTCAATGAATATTCGGACAATACTGGAATACTTAAGAAACTTAAAAATACGCAAATTTCTTTAAAATACATAAATTTTAAGCAACACATAGCTACAAAATGTATCAAATGAGCCCATAAAATGTTGGAGAAGTGTTTTCATTAGATTTGAATACAAATACAATACAAAATCGCATCATCATGCGAATACTGTGATCGGTGATAAGTAATATGAATTTATGATGATTGACATTGAAAAATACTCAAAATACTCGCAAGCAAAACTCGACGAAAACTTAGGTGGCGAGTTTTTCAGAGAGTACTTGTTTGGGAATTTTTTTGCAGAGTACTCGCCATGACTCGGCGAGTACTCGCTAGTATGCTAACTATGTGTGGAAGCATTTAATGAGGAAGGAAAATGTGATTGGTTGTTGGAGGTGGCCACTAGGCCCAATCTTTTATTTAAGTAATGGTAATTGCTTGGAGAAGACACACTTGATCATTTTATAATCTTTGATTTTTCTCTAAAGCTTGGAGCTTTTGTCTAAATTATTCCAAGGACGAAACCCTTAGAACTCCCTCTTGTGGACGAAAACCCCAAGAGTATGTGAGGAATCTCTACACAAGGGATTTCATTGTGCTTGTAAAGATTTTTCAGTTTACTTCAGCAGTGAATAAAGAGAATTTGCAGCAGGGTTTGTGGAATAAGTTTGCAGCAGTTGGTTTTCTTATCTATTCCAGGTGGAGCAACCCATTCCCTAGCAATTTATGAGTTGATTTTGAGGTATTTCAGACCAAATTTGTATTGCTATATCATAATCTGATTTTTATGATTAAATCAGCCAATTTTCAGAATTTTTCTAGCCCAAAACCCTAAGGGCAAATTGGTGTTTTGGCTGTTTAGGGCACTTGCGGTGGTCATTTGCATGAATGGGTAACATCATTACATTATCCCTTTTTTTGAATCCATGCATAGTTTATTTGTGTGGATCGGAACATTTTTGAGTGAGTTATGAATTTTTGAAGTTGCTATCATTTTTTCAGACTAGGGTTTCAAAATAAATTAAGTTCAGCCCTTCTCGCACCAAAATATGTATGTTCTTTCATATTTTGGCTTTATAAAAATTGTAGATCAGATTGGAGTGGAGAAATTATATTTTATTGGCTGATTTGTTTGGGTTTCCCACTTTACCCTAGTCACACTTTTCAGATTAAATTCAGATCTGCATGTTAATAAATTGTTGCATCTTCTATAAATTGTATTTGGGGGTTTGGGATTGGCCTTAAATCCATTTGGGGTCAAATATGTCCATTTGGGGACATTACGGTTCAAGATTCAAATTTAGAAGATGGCAAGGTGGATTGAGAGAAAAGATCTTTGAAAAATGTGTGCAAAGAAGAGGAAAGGATAATTGATACCAGGATCAAACAAAAGCATAGTAAGGAGTATAAATAGTTTCGGTCAAGTGGAAGGGGAAAGATATTCAAGATGCAACTTGGTTGAGTGTCACAGATATGCCACAAGCCATAGCATTCGATTCCTTGAGCGAAGCTCAAGTTTTCATGCTTACCCGAGGTGTATGATGTGGACGGAGCATTTGGGTTTGCGGGCAATCTGGATCGACCAAAAACAATTTTATGATATAACAGTCATGGTATGAACCTTTCCTCACTTGAGTGTTCACGGGGCTTTAATAGATCATAAAGTTCATCAAAAGTTCAATTCCCTTATTCACTTCTAAGTAGATAGTTCGCGAGTGAAGTGGACTCAATGTGAAGGCCTAGAAGGTGAAGGCCAAGAAAATCACTAGAGTTTTGGACATCGAGATTGAGACAAGTGTCCACAATCTTATAGATCCTCAAAAGTCATCACGGAGGTCGTAGGGCCAAAGGAAGGCCATGGTTGTAAGTATTCCACAAGGCTGCGAGATGGTGATAAGTGTCACCCCATCTATCGGTTCTTTTACGAGGATTTCCACGAGCGTTATGACCCATTATTGATATGGTGTGTGATCTAGGAGGCCGTGATGGTGACACTTGTCATCATTTTGGAAAATCCTTTCAATGAAACCACACAAAGTTAGGACCACAAAGCAGTCGAGAAAAAGGAAGGTCCCGCGTGAAAAGATCGAGTTGATGTCGAGATGGCATCATCTTGGAATGTCTCAAGTCTTTGAAAGGTAGAAGGGGGAAGCATTGTAGTGAAACAACAAGATTGTGATGTGTGTCACTCTACTAGTGAGTCTATCACCGAGTTCATGGAGGTTTTAAAAAAAAAGAGAAAGGCATGGAAAGTGTGAAACCTAGATTAGTGAGGAGATGTGTTGGCTAGATTTTACAGTATAGTTGAAAACCTAGGCGGTCATGAGATAAATCTCCCTCATTTACCGGTGAGACTCCGTGTCGATTTGTCAATTAAAATATGTTAAGGGTTTTACTTTAACTATTCAGCTCATGAACCATAGTTGTATAGCTCTACAACAAGTAAGCAATTGTTTAAGAAAGGAAATATTTATAAAAGAAGGGAATAATAAAACACAGGAGAAGAAATGGGGAAGATGTGCAACCCAATCAATAGATAACAGAGTTGATTGCATGCACATAGAAGAAACCAATAGATATCAACACAAGAATTATAAGCAAAGGCAACTCCAGATCTAGATCTAAAATAACACAAAGTTTATTAGAAGATCTAAGATAGAAAGCTAGAAACAAAATGCACCGTGACACAAAGTTCTCCAGGAAATCTGCTCCTTTATATTCCTTTGCTTCAAGTGGCTCTCAGGGGTTTTAGCACAAAGTCTGGAACACAAGAATGTTGCTTACAAATTTTGATCATTTAACCCATAGGTTCTTCCTCTACTTATAGAATGTAGAGGGGCAATTACAAGTCGGAAGCTTTTAGTTGAACTGACACATGTGGAAGTTGGAAAGGAAACAACTAGCAATCTCCTCCTGGAATTTCTCTTTGCATGACATGCATGATTTGCAACTGAAAATAGAACCTTCTATTTTGCACGTCTGCCACCTATCTCCAAGTAATTGACTTCTTCAAGTAATGACTTTTAAACCAATCACTTAAGTTGTATAATTTAATTGATCGCTCAATTACTTTGTCGGAGGAAATAAGAGAAAGAAGAAGAAAGAGGAAAGTTCATAGTCTTGTCCTTTTCATATTCGCATACATTTGATTCTTTTGCCCTTGATTCTCACCATACTTGGATCTGAAGCAATTTGGATTTGGAAGTATTTGGATCTAGAAGTAGTTGGATCGGATCTCAATGGATTGGAATTTTGCTTACGGGTGTTGCCTTTGCCTTGTCTTCCCTCTTATCCTTGAAGCTTTTGCAGTTCTTCTCCAGTACATGCATCAGTGCAATGTTTTAAATTAAAAAATTCTGGAAAGCACTCCGGGTGAATGCAAATTCAATGAAGGCTTCAATTAGAAGATTGGGAGCACATGCACAAGATCCTGGAAGAAATTTTCCACGCACTGACTTCTACACGGGTTGCATCAGAAACAAGAGGATGAATTTTTGTTGGAAGCTTTTGCAATTATGAGATCTGGATCTAAATCTGGATCTAGATCTGGGCTGGATTTGTGTCTCCGATGTCAAGCAAATCTAGAAGTAATGCATGATTCCATTGAGCTTTCTCGTTCATCTCGCTTTGCCATGCATTGGAGCAATCTTTGTCTGAACAATTCTTTTCCTCTTTATTCGGCCGGAATTCTTCACAACCGGTGCAGATCTGGATAATTCTTCAGATTCGGAGGATATGTTCAATGTATTGGACATTGATTTAAGCTCCCTTTCTCTTATAAAAGCACTTGTGATGAATTCCTACAATTAATTCAGACAAAGATGGCAACCGGAACATGAACAGTGGATTTTAATCATAAAAATCTGCATATATCAAGCCTGTTGCCCCAAAATTTGATGTTTTATTTGCATGCAAAGCAAGCATGAATTTTACCAACTTCACCTGAGCACCTGTACCACTATGCAGACAATTATTCAGACACAAATCAACCTCCTTCAACCTTGGCGCCAAATTTGGAAGCTTCCAGCATTAATTACACCTTTTGAGCAAAATTCCTCTCCAAATGGGGCGCACTTTTTGTCTGGGCTGCACTTCTCTGCTTTTGAATTAATTAATTCATCCTTATGGCAGCCCCTGCTTATATAATCCTCATAATTCTATAATTAATTAATGTTTTCCTATTCCTGACAATTAATTAATTATTTAATAAGCTTTACTCTTCAAATGGGGTGCCTATTTTGTGCATGCTCATGGCTGCCATTAAATAAATTAAATTTATTTAATTTTAGACTTTTGCTTCCAGTTAACTCAAGCCTCACAAAGCATGCTTTTATGACCTTTAGCCTTACCATGAAAATAGGAATTAATTAAATCAATTAATACTTTAAAAAAGTATTATTTCTCTCCCAAATGGGGCGCACTTTTTTGTCATGAAGGGGCTGCATTAAATAAATAATATTTATTTAATTTTAGAATTTCTAATTCCAATTTCCTTTATCCACTTTTCCCTTGTTGACTTTTCCTCATGCTTGGGCACCAAAATTGGGTGAATAAATATTATTAAATGCATTATTATTCACCCAAGGTGGGTCGCACTTTTTGGCAAGGGTGAATTCTATTTTTAAAAGCCAATTAACAATGGGATTATTCACCCTGCACCGCAGCTCCAAAAATCCCATGATCCACTTAAGTTGTTTGACTTTCATAATGGGATTATTTACCCTGCAAGGCAGGTAATAAAATCCCATTAATACCTTAAGTGATTTTTCTTTTATTTCACAATGGGAATTTTTACCTGCAAGGCAGATGAGAAATTCTCGCCTGCCTGTTGCCTCTAATTTTCCCATTGTGACTTAAGTGGTGTTGCTTTCATGGAAAAAAGTACCCTGCTAGGCAGGTACAAAATTCCCACCTGCCTGTTGCTTCCAAAAATCCCATGATTCACTTCAAACCCTCTTTTTCCAAAAATGTGGCCAACCAGAAGAAGCTTTTTGGTGCACGACTTCGTCTTTTCCGAGAGAACCAGACCTCCGATGGTAATTCCTTCTGGCATAACGTGCATAGGTGATCTCCAGATACTCCAGGCCAAGAATCAAGCCAAACCGCAAAGGAATTGATCCAGAGAAATTTCACAGAAAACAAAACGGAAAACACCAAAAACACAAAACGTTGCCAGAAGTCACAAATAAAGCCCAGGATTCATTCCTGGTTAAAACCCTATTGGTATATGGGAATATTGACATGTACGATCACAACAGGGTTAAACTGGAGCACAAATTGCCTCAAACGGGGCTCAAAATAATTAAATACAAATTTCCCAGAGCAAACCCCAACGACAAAATATAACAATTTGGGCATCTGGGTATTTGTCGAAATTGGCTTAGATGGCTCTTTGGGAATATCTTGACACAATATAGAAACTTTCTTGCAATTAACACACAAAACGACCCATTATTTTAAAAGAACGAAATTTTTAAAGTCTCATTTCAAGGTGAAACTGGGACACACCAAATATGTAGTTGTCACTGGAGATTAGCTCTAATTTAGCCACATGCTCAAAAGTTCATGGTGGAAAACAACTTACAAGAAATTATGCCATCCATATTTTTCACGGAGAAGCTTTGATTTGTTCATTATTGAGCTAGTTGGAAAGTCTTGAAGAGAGCTTTTAATTGGGCTTAGATTTGGAGTGATTGATTGTGTAGGGGAGGAATTTCATATTTTAAGTCCAATGAGACCGTTTCTCTTCACATGCAAGTTTTCACAACCTCCAACAACTTGCATTGGTTGTTATGGCCATGTTACATCGGATGCATTGGGAGGTGGTTAGAGATAGTATGCTTGACCATAAAAATCATGGATTATGACCAAAGACCGAGATTTGAAAAACTATTAAGACTCATAATAAGAGAGGATTACATAGTAAATGGCTCGAGGATGTCAAAGATTTACAACAGCCTATGTGGTCACATTTCTCATTTATTGAGAATCTCATGTATTGGTTTTGGGAGAAAATTAATGGTCATCGATGACATTCCAAAATAGAGGCGATCAGAACTTTCTTTGGGTCTTTGGAGAAAAAAAGGTAATGTTAGTATCATGCAAGGTTGGTTGAAGGTTGTTGAAGGTCATTGTGACATAGAGAGAAATTAGGGGTAGTTTAGTTGGGAACAACAAATTGGGTAGTTTGTTTTTTTTTTAAACCAAGAAATTTTATAATTGAGAGAAATCAAAATGTACATATTCGATTGTGCTAGGTATGTAAACTATTAGTCCAAACTTGGCAGTATATTGAAAGCACTCATATTAGTAGCTAACATTGATGCAAATCTTTATCTAGAATTTGTCTAAGGTCTTCTTGAAGCTTGGTTTCGACCACCATAACGGCGGAGGACCATAATAGATGAGATTGTGGTTCTTAAGAGCCCAATTAGTTAATGCATTCACCACTTTATTGAGCTCTCTGGGAACATGATTGAAGTAGATCTCTTGGAATTTTTCCTTCAACCTTTGAATTTTCCCCAACTCTCTTACAATTAGCCAATTTTTTCCCTAAACCTCCTCAAAATTGGATAACAAGCTAACTATCAGAAAGAGAATCAAATTCAACAGTTGAGTTGATGTTTTTGCCACCCTATTTTCAAAGGTTCTTGTAAACCCCCAATTATTGCCCTTTGCCTTAATCTCAGCTAAGTTATTCATTGAACAACCCAATTTTTCATAAAAGGTCACTAAACCTATCGGGAGTTCTACCCATTCTTCCCATACTGGCCTGACCAAGATTTCCTCTGTAAACACCATCAGTATTCGGCTTTTCAAATCCAGGCGAAGGAGGAGCCCACATTCTATTCAGTTGTCTTTTCTTTCTTGTTCTAAGAAAAACCATGTTGTTATCATTGGCTGTAAAGGAAGCATTTTTAAAAAAGGAAGCATTTTGAAAAGATGAACCCACTTAGTTCAAGGGTTTGAGGTAGGCGAGCTTGTACTTAGTAGATTCTACAATATTCATTTTTATCTTCTCCTTTAAAAGAGATGTCTCTAACCGTCTATACGAAAATTCTTCTATTTCTTTCTTCCAACTATTCCATAATTGGAGGGTTATACTGCCTCACAAAAGGTCGTAAAATATTCCACATTCTCTTAATAGAGTTTCAAGAGACTAAATTCCAACTTCCAACCCAAGGTATCTCAAACAACTTGGTGAAAAGCTGCCATAGTTGGACTACAAAGGGGCATTGCATAAAAAGATGAGTTATGGTTTCATCATTCTCTAAGCATAGAACACATCTAAAAGGGCCATTAAAGCCTCTTTTCATGAGCCTATCCCCGTTAGGATTCTTCTTCTTAAAACCAACCAAACAAAGAAGCTTACTTTGGGCCATAGAGCTTGCTGCCACAGATGGTGAAAAATGTCCCTCAAAGGATGAGAAGCTACAACGATAGAGAATCATATCCAGAAGAAACCGAGTAAATAGTTGTGGAACTTTTTCCCCATGCTAAAGAGTCCGGTCGTGCAAAAGTTGAAAAGGTTGGGACAAAAGTATATTATCCACCATTTTTTTATGATCCTCACCAAGCTGAATTGGCCAATCATGAGTAGGGATCCAGCAATGACCAATTTCCCATTGGTGAATAGTAGGCTTACAATACTTGACTACCTTAATCCAACCCTTTTCATGAAGATCTCCCATGACCTTCTTTAACTGTATGCTGAGTTATGAGTGGAGGATTTACATCCCAAGAATTTGTCCAAAAGTTAGTTGTGTGTCCATTATTGATTATCTAGAAGCAATGCCTCTTTATGAGCTCTTCCCCTAGTCTCAGTACTGAAAGAATTGGGGAGCCTTTAGAAGGAAGAGTCAACCTAATGATCCTCTCAAGAGGATTACTTTCTATGTATTTAGCTCGGATATTAGCAGCCCATAAATCATGTGGAGCAACTAGCAATCTCCAATAAAGTTTGGCTGTTAATGCTCTATTATGCTTGGAAGTAGATCGGAATCCTAAGCCTCCCTTTTTTCGGCTGACAAAGAATCTCCCACTTAACTAACGACCATTTTCTTTTCTCTTGTAATCCACTCCAAATAAATTTCTAACATAGAGAATCCATTTGTTTGAGAGTCCCAACAAGAATATTCAATATAGACGAGACATATATCGGCAAGGCCTGAAGGACTGCCTTGACCAAAGTCATTCTTCCTCTTGAAGAGAGCCATCTGTTCGTCCATTTCTGCAGTTTCATCTTAGCTTTGTTGATTAACCATTGCCAGTCTTTTAACTGTTTAGGTGCCAGAGGAACCCCCAAGTATTGGAGCAAAAGAGAGCCCTTTCTAAAGTGAAAAATATCAAGAATTTGTTCCTCTTGTCTTCTAGAGCAGTGGAAGAAAATTATGCTAGATTTGGCATGCTCAACCAATTGGCCTATGGTTCTAAAGAAAAACTAAAGAGTTTTCTGCATATGGGAAGCTTCAAGCAAGTGGCCTTACAAAGGAGTGTAGAATCATCAACAAACTCTAAGTGTGTAAGAGGTCGAGCCCCTTTATCCAATTTGATGCCGTTGATCTTCTTATCATGACAAGATTTGGTAGCCAATTGTCCATGGATCTCGGCCAGAATAATGAATAAGAAACGAGATAGAGGATTTGAATAAATCTAAATGCTGAAAAATCTGAGTTGGGCTGCCATTAACAAGAACTGAAAAAGAGACTGAAGACAAATAAGCTTGAGCCCATTCAATTCATTCCTTAGAGAAGCCAAATTGGGCCAAAGCTTTACATGAAAAAAACACCAGTCTAATCCGTCATAGGCTTTAGACAGATCTTGATAAATATAGAAGGGGATTTTTGGATGTCCATACAATGTAAAGCTTCTTGGGCTAGCACTATCTCATCATGGATTTTTTTCCCGGAACAAATCCCCCTTGCTCAGGAGATATGATCTTGTGCAGAAGAGGTTTCATCCATTCCGCCATAACTTTTGTGATAATTTTGTACAGAACATTGCATAAAGCTATAGGTTTGAATCCTGAAATATCTTCCACTTCAGAGGCTTTAGGAATCAGAGCTATGAATGTTTTATTGATCTCTTTCAACATAGTTTTAGCAGTTCTCACCTCTTCCACAACTTGGAGAAGCTCAACTTTAAGAACATCCCAAAAAATTTGCTAAAATTCTATCGGAAAGCCATCTGGACCAGGAGTCTTTCCTTTTTTCATACTGAAAACAACTCGTTGCAATTTGCTTTCCATAACTGGAGTAGTAAGCTCCGTGTTATCCTAAGCAAAGATAATTCTTGGAATAGTGGCCAGAACCTCTGTTTGGGCTGCCTCTTCAAGGGGTTGAGCTGAAAATAATTGGAAAAAATAGTCCTTAGCAATATTTTGTAGTCCTTCCAAGGAATATTATTTTTTACCATCAGCTTTAACTAAAGAGTTGATATGATTATGAGATCTTCTTGCCAGCAAGGATTTATGAAAAAGGCAGTATTTTTATCTCCCTCCTTTAACCACTGTATTTTGGATTTTTTTTGCCACATAATCTCTTCTCGTTTTTCCCATTCATGAAGATCAGCCTTTAAAGAGAGTTCCTGTTGAATTAACTCATCATTACTTCCTGAGGTGCAAATTCTATGATTGAGCTCCTCCAATTGTACTATAAGCTGTTTTTTTCTCCTTAATATCCCCAAACTCCTTCCAGTTCAGGTTTTTAATTTGACTTTTAAATAATTCAGGCGCTTAACAAAGGAGTACATATGTGTGCCATACCTAGGTTTACCTTCCAGCCACCACTGATTGATAAGATTGTTAATGTTGTCATGGGACGAAGCCACATCAGTTGAAATCTAAACGGAGCAAAACAAGGGGTTGTTCTCCCCAACTCCAAACAAACTAGCCAATGATCAGACCCAATATTGTTGAGAATCTAAGCCTTGGGAATAAACTCCTTTGTCCACCTATCTTCTAAAAAGAAGGAAACAATCCAACCTCTCAAGAATACAATCAAGACTCTTGTCTTTATTGGACCAAGTCATCATCCCATTATGGTGTGCCCAGATTTCCTCCTGAAAATGTGGACTACCCTATCCAAAAAAAAATCGTACTTTTAAAATAATGGGTCGTTTTGTGTTTTTATTGCTGAAAGTTCTTGTATTGCGTCAAGATATTCCCAAAGAGCCATATTAGCCTTTTTCGCCAAATACCCAGATGCCCAAAATTGTTATATTCTGTCATCGGGATTTGTCTGCGGGAAATTTGTATTTAATTATTTTGAGCCCCATTTGAGGCAATTTGCACTCGTTTTAACCCTGTTGTGATCGAACATATCATTATTCCTATATACCATAAGGGTTTTAACTAGGAATAAGTTTTGGGCTTTATTTGTGACTTTTGGAAATTTTTGTGTTTTTGTGTTTTCCCGTTTCGTTTTCTGTGAAATTTCTCTAGATCAATTCCTTTCACGGTTAGCCCGATTCTTGGCCTGGAGTATTTAGAGATCATATACGAACATTATGTCTAGAAGGAAGTCGCCATCGGAGGTCGGTTCATTGGAAAAGGCGAAATCCATGCATTAAAAAGCCCCGGGTTGGGCGCATTTTGGAAAACAAAGGATTTAAGTGGATCATGGGAAAAATAGAAGCAGCAAGCAGGTGGGATTTCATTCGCTTCTGCAGGTACTTTTTCCCATGATGGAAAAGTCACTTAAGTTGCAGTGGGAAAATTAGAGGCAACAGGCAAGGGAATTTATTGCCTGCCTTGCAGGTAAAAATTCCCATGGTGGAATAAAAGAAAAGTGACTTAAGTGAATCATGGGATTTTATTACCTTGCAGGGTAAATAATCCCATTATGAAAGTCAAATCACTTAAGTGGATCATGGGATTTTCGGGGCTGCCTTGCAGGGTAAAAATTCCCATTGTCATGTGTTTTTAAAAATAGAATTCTCTTTAGCCAAAAAGTGCGACCCACCTTGGGTGAATAATAATGCATTAAATAAATATTTATTCACCCAAAATTGGCGCCCAAGCATGGAAGAAAGTCAACAAGGTAAAAGGGAATAAAGAAGATGGAAATAGATTGGCTAAAATTAAATAAATATTATTTATTTAAAGGCAGCCCCTCTTGTGAAAAAGTGCGCCCCTTTTAGGAAGGATTTAATGCTTTTTGAAGTATTAAATGATTAAATAAATTCCTATTTTCAGTGGCTAAGGTTAAAGCACACTGTGAAGCTTAAGTGAAGTGAAGAGTGGATGATTAAATTGAATTAATTTAATTTATTGGATGGTTGTCCTTAAACATGCTATTTTAGCACACCAGTTAAAGAGAAGATCATGATTTTTAATTAATTAATTGCCAGGAATAGGAAGGGCAATTATTAATTATAGAATTATGAGGGTTATATAAGCATGGGCTGCCATAAGGATGAATTAATTAATTCACAGGTGAAGAAGTGCAGCCCAGAGGAAAAGTGCGCCCCATTTGGAGAAGGATTTTGCTCAGAGGAAGGTGGATTTGATGCTAAAAGCTTCCAATTTTGGCGCATGCTTTGAAGAAGGCTAATTTGTGTCTGCATAATTGTTTGTAGAACTGATACAGGTGCTCAAGTGATGTTGGTAAAATTCATGCTTGTTTTGCATGCAAATAAAACATCAAATTTTGGGGCAACAAGCTTGAATTATGCAGATTTTTGTGATTAAAATTCACTGTGCATGCTCTGGTTGCCATCTTTGTCTAAATTAATTGCAGGAGTTAGATACAGGTGCTTTTATAAAGAAAAGGAACTTATATCAATGTCTAATACATTGAATATTTCCTCCGAATCTGAAATATTATCCAGATCTGCACCAGTTTTGAAGAATTCCAGTCAAATAAGAAGAAAAACAATTGTTCAAACAAAAATAAACAAAGCTATGGCGAAGAAAGATGAAAAAGAAAGCACTGAGTCATGCATCACTTCTAAATTTGCAAATATTGGAGACACGGATCTAGGCTCAGAACCTCTTGCTAAATTGATAGACAGATCCAGAGTAGGAAAGACTTCACTCATGCGTGCAAATTAAAAGCAGTGGAATTATTCGAGCTGCAGCTTTTCCATCCACAGCTTGCCAAAGTTTGTTATGCAGGTGCAGATCCATATCCAGATGCAGATGCAAATCCATATGCAGATCCAGATCCAGATCTCATAGTTGCAAAAGCTTCAGCACAAAGGCTTCATCCTCTTGTTTCGAATGCAGCCCGTGAAGAAGTCAGTGCGTGGAAAATTCCTTCCAAGATCTTGTGCAAATGCTCCCATCTTCTAGTTGAAGCCTTCATTGAATTTTCATTCATCCGGAAAGTTTTAATTTTTAATTGCTCATATGCAATTAAAAATTATTTATGGCAAAGTTATCAGACATTGCATGATGCATGTACGGAGAAGAACTGCAAAAGCTTCAAGGATAAAAGAGAAGACAAGGCGAAGGCAAAATTCCGGCCGCTTCGTGATCCACTTGCCGTTTCCAATTTCAGCTATTCCCAAATCCAATTTGGTGTGAATCAAAGGCAAAAGAATCATCATTTGATGCGCAGACATGAAAAAGGACAAGACTGTAGCTTTCCTCTTCCTTCTTTCCTCCGACAAAGTAATTGAGCGATCAATTAAATTATACAACTTAAGTGATTGGTTTAAAAGCCATTACTTGAGGAAGTCAACTACTTGGAGATAGGTGGTGATGCAAAATAGAAGGTTCTATTTTCAGTTGCAAATCATACATATCATGCAAAGAGGAATTCAAGAGAGAGATTGTCATTGTTTCTTTTCGACTTTCACGTGAGCTAGTTCAACTAAAAGCTTCCGACTTGTAATTGCCCCTCTACATTCTATAAGTAGAGGAAGAACCTTCGGGTTAAAAAAATCGGAATTTGTAAGCTTGCAATCTTGTGTTCTAGACTTTGTGCTTGAACTCGAGAGCCACTGGAGCAAAGGAATACAAAGGAGCAGGTTTCCTGAGAAGGCGTGTCACTTGTGTATTGTGTTTCTTGCTTTTAATCTTAGATCTCTTAATAAACTTTGTGTTATTTTAGATCTGGATCTAGAGCTGCCTTTGTTTTAGAATTTTGTGTTTATATCTATTGGATTCTTCTATGTGCATGCAATCAGCTCTGCCATCTACTAATTGGGATGCACATCTTCCCCATTTCTTCTATGTGTTTATGTAATTACCTTCTTCTATAACTTTTCCTTTCTTTAAACAAGTTGCTTACTTGCTGCAGAACTGTTCAGTTATGGTTCATGAACTGAGTAGTTAAAGTAAAACCCCATTTAGATATTAGCATACTTAAATTGACAAATCTGACATGGGAGCCTCACCGGTTAAATGAGGGAGATTTATCTCATGACTGCCTAGGTTTGATGCTATGCAGAAAATCTAGCCAACACATTACCATTGGAACATCTACTAAATGAAGAGATTGGACAGATCGGGACATATTATTCGAATCGGCATCTAGGTTAGTATTCCTCCTTGTTTTTCCTCTAGACTTAGGATAGTGTTAAAATCACCTCCTAAAAGCACAAGAACCTCGGGAACAACTCGGTCATAAATGCAATATGCTGCCATTGTAATAGTTTCATAGAAGTAGGGGCATAAACATTAATGAAAATAAGTTGTTGAGAATTCACCCGTGAATAAGCGTGCAACAGCAAAATTTCATTACTTCCACAAGAGTTTAACATTGTAAGCATCTTTGGATCCCAGAAACATGTCACACCTCTAGGAGCTCCATGAGAACTAAGAGATATTACTTGTGCATGAGGCCATACCCTATCAGCTAGAACATTCATTAGCTTAATTGAAGCTTTGGTTCCTGAACACACACCAGCTGAGGATGATGGTTCGAATGATTCTTTGCATTTCATTAATTTTACAAGGGATGCCTTTTAGCCCTCTAATATTCCATGTAATTACCTTCATTGGGAAGATTGATTAAAAAATTTGGGACAAATACCTTATTGTTCCTATGTTACTCAAGCTTTTGGCCTTCCTCCTATAAGTTGGTCTGATTGGATTTTCTCCCTAGCTTAACATTAGTATCCATTCTCATTTTCTTACTTTTTCTGAGAGACTCCTAAAGGCAAATCTACATGTGCAAGTCAAAAGGATTGGGCATAATCATCAAGGGTTTATCTAGCCCATCTTTTCCTACATCCTCGTATAAGATTAGGGGCAAATTGCTCCTGAAACTTAATTTTTCGTTGATAGCTTTTCATTTTTTTGTTGGCTTCATCCATCATAGTTGTGGCCGGAATCGCAGCTAGCTGATTATTTTCCACTATTTCTTTTGCTCTGCTTCTGGACCAAGTTTATTCAACTAAGTATTTATTATCTGTGATTCTATGATATCATCGGTGTTTGTATCCTCATTCTTAGGTTGGAGGCTAGCAAAGCTAATACCATTTTTATTGGTTGGATTGTCCTTAATATTGTTCTTTGCTATAGTTACAGGAATGCAAGCCTTAGAGATATTATGGAAGACTTTTGTACAATCTTGGGGAAGTTCAAGAGTCTCCAACTAGTGTAAAGCCTCGAGAGGCTTAGGAGAGTAAAAAGAAGATAAGAGAGAGGCGCAGTGTTTCTATATGTCGTTAAGGATATGAATATAAGAGAAAAGAGATGTTTTTAATTGTTTTACATTGTGAGACTCTAGGCTGCAAAGTTGGGCTCTTGTTCACTTGAGACCCCATCCCCGACGTACACTATTAGGCCATCTCTATCTATAGTTGGGTGCTATATCTAGCATGTTATCGACGACCTACCCATGTACATCTATGGAGGGCCCTTATTTATATATGAAGGGGGAAGTGGTGGCACTAATACGGCCCTCATCCTCCTCTCCCTTTAGGTGAAGGGAAACCCTTCACTCCATCAAGATCAAATGATATGTCATACCATGTGACATCATTTACCCATCTAGACGTCTACAAATGGGATGATTGGATACAGTCCCGAAGGATCTCCACAAGGGGGAACCCTGCCATATCGATGAATCTTGATCAATCTCGCTCCATTCAAGGAACTGGTTTTCTACTCTATTCGGACCACGAAGTATTTGTCCCCATAATCATCTAAAACCTGTTGGTTGATCGAATGACAGCAAGAATAAGAATATAAGTAGTTCATGTGATTGAATGATGGGGCTGTAGTGAGTGGTCTAATCGATGTGGGCATCTATCACTATGGAAACAAAGGCACTCAGATCACGGAGTGGATGGTCTTTTATGCAACACCAAGGCCTTTACTGATTTTAGGGCCGCCTACTATATGGGGTCGTTTATGCAGCACTCGACTCAAATAATACACAAACAGATAAGAGGAGAGGGCATCAATGACTATGAAATATGGATACGCTCTCAGAGAACTCCTACGAGGGGATTAGTTTTCCCATAGTAGTTTGGTTCTCACTTTCCACTTACCTTACAGACAGTGTCATCCTGCTGTAGCTTTTGTTCATGTTTGTAGTGCATGTCTCGTTGTTTCTTCAACTTGAGCCCTTTATTCTAGTCTTTATGGCAATGAGTCAGGTAAGAAGTCAAGGCAAGTTTAGGACCTCATCCTCCCTATCCCCCTATAAATTGAAAAGAGGGGTCGAACTAGTGCCTCATATATAGATGGGGCTTGAGCCTTTACCTCTAGGGAAAGGTGCTCAACCGACTAGGGTGATTAGTCAACACGCGATAAGTTTCTCACTCCCCTTCTCAATCCATTCAACCAACCAACAAGTAAATATACTATTTAGAAGAGACTTGGCCACCCAACTCTAAGCGCTCAACTAACCTTAGGGCAACTATAACCTATATATAGCCGGACTTCAGGACCTTTAGCTATACAGCTATATACAATTGTCTTATATCATCAGACCATTGTATCTATAGACCATTAGGAATCACTCTTAGAATTCAAGAAGGGATTAACCTCCGGATATTTGAATCCATGAAGCGACATACCTTTATATCTTTGAATATGGCAATCAACTACATTTGGATATACGATGTATGCTGCATCCAGCAATCGATCTAAGCCAAACCCATACAGCATATAACCATCATTGATTGAATGATTCATTCATGACTAATAAATGACAACTATAGACGGATAATGCATAAAAACTATAGATGTTAGACATTAGATGGTAGATGGATAGTGACTATAAACCATCATATCTATATTATATATGTTATTCATTAGTATACCCAGTAATCGAGTGGATTTGCACCATGTGGGAAGGTAGGTAGTTATTTGCAACAAAAACGAGACAGAGCGAATAAGTGAAGATCCCAACAAGGAAGGGATTGGTGATTCTTGTTTTGATGCTTTAGGCGAAACCACTTTGGGATGAGGACGAGATTAATCGTTGTGGTTCGGGTGGTTAGCATTCTAGTAGGTGAGGAAAATTATATATAGTCAGCCAAAGGGTGGGTTCATGAGGGCCATAAGAGATAGTGGGATTGGTAAAATAGGGACAATGGCTTAAGCCCCATCTATCTTTATGGGGGGCAGCAGTCGATGAGTATGTACCATTCGCATTGGGAACAACGGGAACAACGGATTAAGCCTCATCTATCTCTCTAGGGGTCAGCAAGTAGCTTAAGCCATTAGGGGAACATCAACGAGAACTATACAGTAAAGAGTAGAATAGAGTAAGTAAATGAAAATGACGACTTAAACCCAATCTATCTCTATGGAAGTCAATGAGAAGCTATAATAGATGGGAGTAAATGTATGTTATGTAGGAGTAGATGGCATGCATCATGACAAACGATGGCCTGTAGATTGAGAAAGGTGGCTGGTTGTATCACATATTGCATCACATATATAATGGATCATGCACTCAACTAACTTAAGGAGGATGAGCCCTATATATATGGGACCATCTTTGTCTAAGCTAAGCTATATATATTAGGGTAGGCCACCATCATATTTAGATAGAAAGGGAGCCAACTAGATGTAGCTGCCCTTTGTTGATGGCCTACCCTATTATATATGGCTTGTAGCTGGGGAGGAACTTGACTATCATGGGGTAGACTATCTATAGTCTATAGTCCGCCCTCATCCATCTCTCTAGGCACTTGAGGAATGGGGTGATAGATAGAGGGATCATATCTATAGTCCATCCCAAGAGAATGATTACATCATCCCAAGATTCTGATAATTAATACATAAGAGATATGATGTCTCCACAATCCATATGACTCAAACAAATTCTTGAAAAACTGTTAGTTTTTTATGCATGTTTCGGATCACACTCCATGATTCATTATCAGATAAAGAATACAATACATGTAGATTGTTTTTTATGGATGTTTGGATCACACTCCATTAGTCATTATCAGAAAAAGAATACAATAGATGTAGATTGTATGAAATGTCCCTTTCGGGCTCAAATCTGAAATATTCGGAAATTGCAAAAAATCCGAAGGATAGAAAACTGAAAATTATGATAGCAACATACAGACTTCTGAAATTTTATGACAGCAATCAGAAGTAATGCAAAATTTAGGGCAATGACCTGGATCTGGTCTGCAAACCCTAGCCACAAGGCGCAGAAATCTGATATTTACAATATCTTTCCAATAAAGTCGATTTCAACAATACCCGTAAGGCTAGACATGCATAGAAATATCAACAGAATTTTCAGAAATGAACAAATGAATATTTAGACCAAAATCTGATTTTATATATCCGATTTTATGACAGAAAATAGGGTTAATTACAAATGACCGTTAGGAGCATTCGAAGTATAAATAAATGCAGCAATGATGCCCTAGGGTACAAAGAAGAGTTGAAAAAACCCTAGCAATGAAGAAACCCTGAAATTGAGCCACAGAAGACCCCAAAGTGGGTCGCTCAACCTCACAAGTGGGTCGCCCAAGCTGAAATGGCCCAAAACTAATCAACAAACCCTTGCAAAACACAAATACTAAAATGTGTGGTTGTTCCACACTCAAAACTCTTCAAATCTGATCTCTTCTTTGAAGCCCTCGTTGAAATGGTGCCCAAGCACTGAAAATTCTAAATGCAGCCTTAAAATACTGAAGTGAAGCTCAATTGTGACCTCCAGATGAAGCCACCAATGCAGAAAGTGAAGGTTTTCGTCCTCAAGTGTTGTAATCTATTGAGGGTTTTCGTCCCTAATAGGATACCAAGGAGGGTTTCTATCCTCAATGGTTGAAAATTGCAAGCACAAGCTCCAATCTCCAAATAGAAATGAATTCATATCACAAGTCATCCTTGAAATGAACCCCCAAACCTCCTTCTATACCTTTTCCTCTTTCTTTCAATTTTGGTGGCCGACTTACCTTATTTAAAATTCGCTTTTATTTTTAATAATAAAACATAAGTTGCCTTATAATATAACATAAATTTACATTCAACCAACTTAGTTAAATAATTAATTTTACTTTTAAGTATTTAAAAATACTTTTTATTTTAATGATAATTTATTATTAAGTAGCCCAAAGATTAGAAATGACTAAGCCCAACTTCTTAAATAATATTATTAATTATTTTAATCTAGAAAAGGGGAAATTACAATCTGCCCTTCCCAAATTTGCTTTCCCTCAAGCAAATGCCACTCATATGCACAAGTATCACTATGCCAAAGTGATGAGTCATGTTGTAGTGCTCATAGAGCTTGGACCCTGTACTTGTCAAATGGGATAGCTCTTGCCAAAGAACATAGTATGATATATCCCAAATGGATAATGAATGCCATTCTACCTCAAGTTGATCCTCAAAAAATTGTAGATATCTGGAAACATCCGCATACTCCCGCAAGACTGAAGGTTGCCATATGCCCATGTCATTGTGTTGTTGTCCTACTTGGCTCCTCCTATGCAAAGAAATGTTCCATGGGTCCATGGGTCCCGATGGCTCCTCCCATGATTTGGCGAATTGTTCCTCCCCATATCTCATAAAAATTAGATGGTGGATAAGCTAGAGATGAATTATAACCACAAATCACTTGGATTTTCATCCAACTAGGTACCCTAGTGGCTGCCATGAAGATCTTCTTCAGTTGAACCCTTTCTCCAACTTCTTCCATCAAAGACTTTCCCTTATTTTGTGCAAGCTCGCAGTTGTCCTTAGCTGATAACAGCAGTCCTATACCTGTTATTTTTATGACCAGCAACATGAAAAAGGTAAAACATGTACCAAATTGAAACCTTTTTGCAAAAATCAACAATGCGGAGAATGTAGTGGTTGAAAACAGCCATGTAAGGACTGAAACTTTCATATTAGCAGTCACAAGCTGAAAAGAACTCCCTCCCCTGAATAAAGGCACCTATAATGAAAGATTCCCACTTGGGACTCTTTGAATTCTGAGTGGATTCAAGCAATCCCAACACTAAAAAAACAAAGTCAATAGCCAATAATTCAGGGACTGTGTCTGCAGATCTGAATTAAGACAAAGCGACTAGGTTTATAGAGAAACCCATGCTAAAATTCATGGCAACAATGATATACCCAACTCCAAAGTGATGTACAGATTTTTGGAAGTCAAATCAGCTCTAAACAAGTGATAATGAATCCATATAAATTCAGTTAAACCTGCTGTAATAAATTTCCAGGAATGGTGACTATGATATGGGTATGAAACTCATACAAAAGAGGCTCAAACAGATATTATTCTTAACGAATCTGATCTCTGTATTTTATAATACCCAAACATAGAGAAATCTGAATTTGTAGAGGCTAAACTGAACTGAAATAATTATCAGAAAGTCTGCCTTCTTAGAGAGCTGAAACTAACACTGTAATGCCTTACAAAATTCTGAAATTCATTTAGTTTAAGTCACAAATTCCTGAAAAATAATTGGCATACAGATCAGACCTGGAAATGTTATTTATTCCACGAGAAAACACTCACAACATGGGTCGCTCCAGCTGGTGCAAGAGAGATACCACTGCTGCAAATCAAGTCTTCAACTTTTATTGCAAAAACACTTCAACTACTGCTGGAAAATACTGAAATTCTGTGTAAGCTCTGTGGAAAATCCAGTATAGAAATTCCTCCTAATCTCCAAGAGGGTTTTCGTCCTCTAGAGGAAATATACTAAGGGTTTTCGTCCTTAGAATATTTTAATACAAAAGCACCAGGCTTAAGATCAAATTCAAAATTGATAAAAATGATTTATGGTATCCTACCCAAGCCGCCCCTCTCCTTTTATAGGAAAAATATTACAAAATAACCTTTTCATCTTCCAATAAGAAAAGAGGGCCAAAATACCCTAAAAACATGCCCAAACCAGGTTGCACTTTTCTAGGGATGACTTCTAATGTTTATTTTGGCTTCTCATGCCAAGTCGCACTTTCCTTGGGAGGTGTAATAACTTTTATCCTTTCTAAACTCTATTTCCCTCTTTTGTCCAAGGCGCATTCTTACCTAGGGATGACACAAAAATGGCATGGGTCTTTTTCTACTTTTCCTAGAAAGGATACAACATAATATTAGACCCAATGCACCCCTTTAGAGATTACAAATTTATTATTAAGTCAAATAAATTAATACAAGTGCTTTATTAATATTTTTTTGCACTTTGTAATAACTCATTGTGACTTAAGTCACCCTTATATTTTTCCTTTGGCCGTCGGGTCGACAAAATGGGCCAAAGGTCTTCGATTTGGAAAAGGGGACATTACAGTCCTCCCTTCCCGAGATTGCTTGCCCCCAAGCAATCATAAACTGCAACTCTGCATTCTACCCGTTCCAGGATCCCAGACCAGCCGAAGCTTTTTTAATAGCTTCATGTGCACTATACAATGCTGCTCAAACACTACAAAAAAACTTATGCAACTTACTTGTCATTAGTGAAACCAGCGCTCCTCATGTATGCTTCGAACTTGCCGCACTCTTCATCACCTCCTTGCTGGTCCGTGCTGATATGCAGTGAAAAATCTTCGTAGATGTCCTCACGAGATGGTTCCTGGTCCCAAACTATCATAGACTTAGCTGCCATTTGATGGGGCAGCGTGTACTTGAGTGCTCTCAATGTGACTTGTTTCCCTTTGTGTTGGAAACTCAACTCCATAGCTTCCACATCTTGGGTGACTCTTCCCAACGAATGAAGCCATTGCATGCCAAGCACAACATTGTTATCTTTCAAATCCATGACATAGAAATCATCACAAAGTGTATACTCACCAAATAAAATGCTAACTTGGTTGACCTTCTTCTTGCATGGAAGAGTGAGACCTCCTGCTATAGTCACATCAAAGCCTTCAAAGTTATCACATTGTAAACCTTTTTGGTCTACCAAACCTGCATCCAGGAAGTTGTGTGTAGATCCACTATCCAGTAGTGCCATGATCCTACACCCGAACATTGTGCCTTCAAACATGAATGGATTATACTTGGGTGCTCCTGAAAGATAGGTGAGTCTACCCTCATTTGCAATGCCTGGTGTTGGCTGCTCCTGTTCATCCTCGACTCTTCATCCTCAACCTTTATGAGATGGATTTTGCCTTTCCCAAGACACCTATGCCCCGACTCCCACGGATCGGTGCAATGAAAGCATAAATTTTTCCCAAAGCTCACTCTTTGAAACAGATCTCCCTCTTGGGTGTAAACTCAACCTTCGAAGAGGTGGGCTGCTCTTCATTGTTACGATTTTTCCTCCTTGATGTTCTTCCTTTGGGGTTGACCGAGTAGTGTCTAAGTCCAAGGTTGTCCGAATGGCCTCATGCAAAGTAGTAGGCTTAAGAGCCTTGACCAATCCTCTCACCCTATCATGCGGTCCTTCAATGAACAACATCACCACTCGCCTCACGTGCATCATCTCTCGGCACCATCATCGCTTATACGCTGAAATTTGTTGATATATGCATCAACGTGTCCACTGTCGAAGTTGTGCAAGTCCCTATAATAAAGCTCTACATCCTTGCGATCAAATCTCGCAATCAACTTCTCACTAAACTCCTTGTATGATTGCAGAAGATCATGTCTCTGAGTGATAAGCCCATGGTGCCACCAATCATACGCTACTCCCTCAAGGTGCAACGTGGCAAATTGGATAGCCTCCTGCTCCTGCATAGGCTTGAGAGTGAGATATGTGTCGAGCTTGTGAATCCATGCTCTGGCACTAATCTTTCCACTACCATCAAATGTGGAAAGGGTCACCTTGTTGGTGGCCTGCTTCAACTCCTTGTTCTGTTGTTCTCTAGGCCTCTGTACCTGTCTAGCTCTCAAGCTTTCCCTCCTTTGAGCACAATACTGATGAAGGGGAAAGGCAGTCCGAACCTCCTGTGGTAGGGCTCTCCACTCATCATGCGCTGCCATCACAGTATCTTGAAAGGCTATGTCTTCAAATGGCTCCTCAACTAATGGTGGCTCCTCCCTTTGTAGGAATCTAGGCTGCATAGGTCGATCCGCAGTCCTCGTGGGTCTCCTTTCCTCTGTATATCTCCTATCACGTGGAGGGGAACCTCTCACGCTACCCACTTCAGTAGGTACCCTATTGTGCCTTCGTGCGTGGTCAGCTGCGGCCATGGATGCAGATCTTTCCCTTCTATTAATCAAATTCTCCATCAGCTGTCTCATGGTCTGCATCATTTCCTGATGGGAATCGATCATACCGCTGAAAAGAGCATCTGGATCAGGTCGCTCTCGTCGTGGAGGAGTGTGTGAATCCTCCCTTCTATCCATGATTCCGGAACTACTTTCAGTATTCAGATCTGTTTGAATACGAGCCTGACTCCTTGTATAATATCTGTGTGGCCCAACTTCTTTAGGCTGCATAAACAAAACCAAAACAAAACCCTCCAGGTGGGAGGATTGATGCTCTGATACCACTGAAAGATTCCCACTTGGGACTCTTTGAATTCTAAGTGGATTAAAGCAATCCCAACACTAAAAAAAACAAGTCAATAGCAAATAATCCAGGGACTGTGTCTGCAGATCTGAATTAAGACAAAGTGACTAGGTTTATAGAGAAACCCATGCTAAAATTCATGGTAACAATGATATACCCAACTCCAAAGTGATGTACAGATTTTTGGAAGTCAAATCAGCTCTAAACAAGTGATAATGAATCCATATAAATTCAGTTAAACCTGCTGTAATAAATTTCCAGGAATGGTGACTATGATATGGGTATGAAACTCATACAAAAGAGGCTCAAACAGATATTATTCTTAACGAATCTGATCTTTGTATTTTATAATACCCAAATATAGAGAAATCTGAATTTTTAGAGACTAAACATGACTGAAATAATTATCAGAAAATCTGCCTTCTTAGAGAGCTGAAACTAACACCGTAATGCCTTACAAAATTCTGAAATTCATTTAGTTTAAGTCACAAATTCCTGAAAAATAATTGGCATACAGATCAGACCTGGAAATGTTATTTATTCCACAAGAAACACCCACAACATGGGTCGCTCCAGCTGGTGCAAGAGAGATACCACTGCTGCAAATCAAGCTTTCAACTTTTATTGCAAAAACACTTCAACTCTGCTGGAAGATACTGAAATTCTGTGTAAGCTCTGTGGAAAATCCAGTATAGAAATTCCTCCTAATCTCCAAGAGGGTTTTCGTCCTCTAGAGGCAATATACTAAGGGTTTTCGTCCTTAGAATATTTTAATACAAAAGCACCAGGCTTAAGATCAAATTCAGAATTGATAAAAATGATTTATGGTGTCCTACCCAAGCCGCCCCCTCTCCTTTTATAGGAAAAATATTACAAAATAACCTTTTCATCTTCCAATAAGAAAAGAGGGCCAAAATACCCTAAAAACATGCCCAAACCAGGTCGCACTTTTCTAGGGATGACTCCTAATGTTTATTTTGGCTTCTCATGCCAAGTCGCACTTTCCTTGGGAGGTGTAATAACTTTTATCCTTTCTAAACTCTATTTCCCTCTTTTGTCCAAGGCGCATTCTTACCTAGGGATGACACAAAAATGGCATGGGTCTTTTTTCTACTTTTCCTAGAAAGGATACAACATAATATTAGACCCAATGCACCCCTTTAGAGATTACAAATTTATTATTAAGTCAAATAAATTAATACAAGTGCTTTATTAATATTTTTTTGCACTTTGTAATAACTCGATCGACTTAAGTCACCCTTATATTTTTCATTTAGCCGTCGGGTCGACAAAATGGGCCAAAGGTCTTCGATTTGGAAAAGGGGACATTACATATAAGCCCACTTGTATAAGGGAAAATGAGGTAATGTGGTGGCTGAAATGGTAATGACAATCATACTAAAAATCAGACTCATTGTTGTCCCAAGTGTGTTCCTTTACCCTTTGATGGTAGGATCCTATCACCACTTGTTGCCTTCATATCTTGTTGATGATCCTTGGTGTAAATATTTGGAGTTACCCCATTCCAAATGAGCTCATGAAAGATAGTATCACTCTTGTTTTCCATGGGAAGGCTCGTGATGAAGTCTCGTGATCACCCCTTCCAATCTTGATGGGGAATAAATAAAGGCTGCCACCAACTATCATTATGCTCCTTCCGATTTGTTGGCGAGATGGCGTTTTCTTCTCAACATTTGAGGATATTCTCAATCTTCCGCAAGGATATTCCAACACATGAAATTAGAAAGAGCATCATACCATGGCTGTAGCATTGTATTTTCTTACTCAACATTGGGATTGTGGTGGCTAGAAACCATCTTGTACCAGCTACAAAAGCCTCATCAATGACCAGACGAGGAATTTGCACCTTTCTTGTGACTCAATTTCCTCTTATTGCCTTCTTAAATCTACAAAGATCACTTGGATCCCAAACTTTCATGTATAAGCAATTGGAACTTGTATGAAAGTATATATATGTACCCTTTGCCCCTCAAAGGGTTCTTCACTCTATCACCATTTTCACTATGTTGTCCATGATGACCACAAATCTGAAACGACATAATAAGAAGCAAAAATCCACAACACTTTTATACATTTGGCTGTCCACAACTTGCTCACCTTCCTTTCCCGAATGAAGAACGATTGAGATATCTTTATCACCTCCATCCTTATGACTTAGAATTTCTAAGTTAGGATCAGCATTCTCCTTCCCTTAGACTCTTCACATTCAAACATTTGTATCGTTTCATTTAATGTCAACATTTGTATTGTTTATCAAATATTGATTATGGAGGATCACTTTACTCGTCTATTAAGGGAGGGAGCAAAAATTTGCAAAAACAACAACCTAAATAGATACGGTGATCTTTGTGTGAACTAGTCATGGAATCTGATTATTCATTTAATCAAGAATCCCCATTGGGTTGATATCTTTACACTATCTCTCTCTCCAAAGGTGTGTCAAAGTGGAGTCTTGAACCCTACATTAATATTATGTTTCCTTCATATTTTAGGTGGTTATCATCCCCTTCTTTAACTTAAAAAATAATTTTTGTTTGATTCTATTTATTGTTTTACGTATTCACTTACATCACATTACTTTTTAGAGGTTTAAATTTAGGTTACCCTTTAGCTTCCTTTATATTTATAAATTACTATTAAACTAGGTCTTCTTAACAATAAACCAACATTTCAATTTTTTCATTTATTGATTATTAATTCATATTTAATTTGAGGATTAATATAGAAAATTCCATAGTTACGTGGGGACGCGTCCCCCCAATTTTGACACGTCTGGGACATCCTAACGAGCGTCCCGGGATGTGGGGATGTGGGGGAAACGTTTCCCCCACGTTTCCCACAGTGCATGCTTGATGGGAAACATCCTAGGCGTCTAAGGAGGTTAGGAAACATCCTGGGGACGTCTAAGGAGGTGGGAAACGCCCCGGGGACGGGAAAGCGTGGGGGACGTCGACGTCCCTCACGAGGTTCTGCCACATTTTTCAATTAAAAACATAAAAACAACACTCTAAACTATTTTTTTAATTGTAAATCATTTATAATATAAAAACAACATTACTAACCTAACCCTAACCCTAAAAGTGCAATTTTATGTTATAAATTTACATTATGGGCTCATTTCATATTCACACCAAGCAAGAGCAAGAGCAAGAGTAAGAGCAAGAGTGAGAGCAAGAGCAAGAGCAAGACTAAGAGCAAGAGTGAGAGCAAGAGCAAGAGTGAGAGTGAGAGAAAGAGCAAGAGGGAGACGGAGAGCAAGAGCAAGAGCAAAAACAAGAGCAAGCAAGAGGTATTTATAATTTTATTTGCTTACAATACTTGTGAAAGTTTTTTTTTTTAAATTTAGATTATAATTTATATTTGCATTTTTTAGGGGCTGTTTTTTAGCATTTGCATCTACATTCACAATGTAATCATGCATGTCATTTGTAAGATTTAAAAAAATGCTTATGTATAGGGTTTGGTTGTAAATGGTTACGTTTTTTTAAATTACATTTTATTTCTATTTTAAATTTTATATTATATTTGCATTTTTAGGGGATTTTTTTAGCATTTTGCATCTACATTCATAATGCCATCATGCATATAGTTTGTGAGATTTTAAAAATGCATATCGACAGGATTTGGTTGTAAATAGTTACGTTTTTTTTTAAATTACATTTTTATTTCTATTTTAAAATTTATATTATATTTGCATTTTTAGGGGTTGTTTTTAGCATTTGCATCTACATTATGTTGTCATCCTCAAAATCCCCCTCATTTTCCAAGTCAAGTTTCAAAACTTTGAGTTGGTGCCTTTGAGGAATGTTTAGAACAAAGTAAGAAGTCCGGAGAGATAAAAAATTCGTGTTTTGAATTCATTGGTGCTCGGTTTTAATCTCGCCCTTTTCACTTGAAAATTCTTCAGTCTTCGCAGTTTGAAGTATTTTCTATTTCCCGTCGAATGCTTGAAAATATTTTCCTTCATTCAAATGTTGTTGTCAATCCTTCTCTTTGGTTGTGGATCGCATCGAGCTTGGTATTGTTTGCAGTTTTCTGGTTTCTCGTCATGGAGAACAATTCGAAATTCGGGCGTCAAATTTTGCCCCGACGTCCGCAGATACGTGGACATCTCTGATTGGATGCGCAGCGTGGCGGGTTTATCTTTTAAACTTGTCACTTTTGTTATTTTTGCAAAAGTGTCAAATTAGCCTCGTGGCCCCAAAGGATCTTGATTGGCTATTTGGCAGAAAGGTGGGCCCTTTTTGTGTTTTGATGCTTTGAAAGGTCAAAGGTGGAAAGGCGGGCCCTTTTCGTGTTTTGAGGCATTATGGCGAAAGGCGTAAAGTTATAAAGTGAAGCTTGACCCGTGGCGCGCCGGTGAAGCCACGTGTTGATCCTGCGTTGAAAAGTCAAAGCGGGAAGGCGGGTGTCAGGACACTTTAGGAATTTTGGCTTTGTTTCAATAAAGGGCTTAAAGTTATAAAGTGAACCGCGACCCGCTCATGCCAAGGGATAAAGCCAAATGTTGAGCCCGCATCGAAAGTCAAAGCGGGAGGCGGACTGTTGGGGCACTTTTGGAATTTTGGTTTTATTTCCAAAAGGGTAATAAAGTATAAAAATGAGCCGCAACCCCACTGTTGAAAAGTCAAAGTGGGAAGGCGGGTCGGTGAAGCACTTTGAGTTTTTGAGCTTTTTGTTGAAAAGAGTTAAAATTGTAAAAGTGAGCCGCGACTCCGTCACCACTCAAGTAAAGCCACGTGTCAGGCCTATATCAGAAGTGGATGGGCGGACCAAAATGTCTAAAATGCACAATCTCTATAAAAATCATAAAATGCAAAAGGCGCCCCAAGCCCACTTCAAGCAAATCTCTTCCACGTGGACAGCCCATTTTTAAAGTTGTAAAAGCGGGTTAACGGCTGCGATTCAATGCGTCTGGTTTTGCCGCCAGGCATGGAAATAGCAGAGGCGTTGAAGAATTTAAAACATCAGATTCTTGAGCTAGTTGGCACCTCTGAACTTCAATCGAGCGTTTCTTCTTCGAGATCTTGAAACACTTCTTTTAATTCCTAATTAGTTCTTAATCTTTTGATTAAAAGAAGTTGTAACTGAATGTAACCATTTTTGGAAGCTATTTAGTGGGTTCTCTATGCCATTGTTCGGGGTTGGATCCTGGCATTCTTGAAATGTTATAGATTCGAAATTAATCAATACAGAAGAATTTCCACTTCATTTCCATCTATTATTCCTTCTTTCCTTATCTGGAACCCGCATGGATCATTAATCTTTTATGATAAGAAACTTTGTGTTCTTGTTTATATGATTTTTGGAACTTTGTGTCCATGGAATTATATCTATTGTGAAAGTGAATGATTTTATTCTACATCTCCCTTGATCAATACGTATAAGGTTATACTCTATTATCTATATTTCCTGAAAGTATTGTTATGTTCTTCCTCTCTCATCTCCTTGGTTCTTATTTTTTCGTATTAATAATCTTTCGGGCTTAAAACGTTTCAAAGTATCAGGAATCCACACTTTGAAAGTTGTACATTTGTATATAAGCTTTGTTGCTTGCTTTCAATAAGGGAACCTCTCCCATAAAGAGGAGGGACTTGCTGTCCCCTGACTATGGTTTGTTAAAGTACAATTTTAAAACCCAACACATTCATAATGCCATCATGCATATAGTTTGTGGGATTTTAAAAAATGCATCTTGCATAGGTTTTGGTTGTAAAATTTAAATGTTTACGTTTTTTTAATTACATTTTATTTCTAGTTTAAAATTTATATTATATTTGCATTTTTTAGGGGTTGTTTTTTAGCATTTGCATCTACATTCACAATATAATCATGCACGTTGCATATAGTTTGTAGGATTTTAAAAAATGCATATTGGTTACGTTTTTTAAATTAATTCATTACATAATCAATCAATCATATAGTTATGGTTGTTTTTAATTCATTGCAGCAATCATCACCATGAGTTCTTCTTCTGAGTATGAGTATGAATCAGAGCATGAATCAGAGTAGGAGAGGGTTGAATGGGAAGTTGAGATAGGTGGCCATGGAAGAGTTGGTGATGCCACAATGGGGAGAGCGGAGAAGGGACACAAAATGTAGTGGCTGGCGCGTGCAGTCGGTAGTTCAGATTAGTAGTGCTTTACCAATTGCCCCTCTCAAATGTTGTCCAAATTTGCCATTGGACCATTTGATAAGAAGAATCCATTGCAACAATTTGCCCAAATAATTGATAACCCCAAGTCTCGAGGGGGGAGCAAAGTATGGAAGTGCAACATATGTCCACTGACTTGGCATGGCAGTATCACTAGGACCAATGCACACTTGTTGCACCTTACATGAAGGGGGTTAGCACTTGTGAGGGCCTTTCACTAGAGCAAAGACTGAGATGGTGAGAATCTTCAACGGAAATACAACAAACAATGTGCCAGAAGTTCGTGGTTGTACTCTGGCTTGCAAACATAGTAATACTCTGGCTGGTTCTAGTTTTGGAGTGTCAGAAGTGGAAAGCAGAGGGAAGAGAAAGGCCGTGGGGGCAGCCCCAAATTCAATTGTTGACATGTTTGATTCAAAGGCAAGGAAGAGGCAGATGATGCTATTGGGAAAATTTTCTATGTTGTTGGGATTCCATTTAATGTTGCTCGCTCTCCTTATTACAAGGAGGCTATGGCTAAGGTTGCAAAAGTAGGTACAAGTTATGTGCCTCCTGGAGACACAAAATTGAGGACAACAATCTTGGATAGAAACTATTCCAAGGTTAATCTGTTGATGGAGGAGATGAAGGTGACATGGATGTCACATGGATGTAGCATTATCATGGATGGGTGGACGGATATTAGACACCGTCCTCTCATCAATATCATTGTCTCTTGCAAAGATGGACCGTACTTCTTGAGAGCAATTGATTGTTCTGGGAAGCGGAAAGATGTTGAGTTTCATATCAGATTTTGAAGAATGCCATTGAGGAGGTTGGACCTTCAAACGTTGTACAGGTTGTCACAGATGCAACTTATGTGTGTAGAGCAGCAGGCAAGCTAGTGGAGCGGGAATATAGGCATATTTATTGGACTCCATGTTGTGTGCATGCCATGAACAATGCACTGAAAGACATAGGGAAGATTCAGTGGGTTAACCAGATAGTGACTGAGGCCAGGGATGTGCAGAAGTTCATATGTAATCACCACACATCATTGGCACTTTTTGAAATTTTTCGAAGAAGGAATTTTGAAACCAGTTGACACCGTTTTGCATCTTATTTTATTTTGTTGGAGAGGATGTCTGAGTTGCAGGAGCCCCTGCAAATTATGATTATGACACAAGATTGGACTAGGTGGCGTGAGTCCAAGACAGATCAAGGGAAAAGAGTGAAGGAAATGGTGTTGCAGGGAAACATTTTGGGTTGATATGAAATACATCATATCAATCATAGCTCCATTTTTAGTGTCATCAAATATGGGGATTCTAACAACCCCAATCTTGGTGAGATCTATGAGTGCATTGACAGCATGCTTGGGCAAATGAAGGCAATTATTTGGGTGAGGGACCCCACTTTGGAGTTCTACAATGAACATATCCAACCCATTATTCAAATAGATGGGAGAAGTTGAACACTCCTCTTCATATGGTTGCGTATGCATTGAATCCCAAATGGTATGTGGAGAGGCCAGGCTAGAGTTATCCCATTGGATGATGATGAGGTGAAGAAGGGCCTTATGAAGGCCTTTAAAAAAATGTACACTCCACAAGAGGCTTCACAAATCAGAATGGAGTGGCTCGACTTCTTGAACTCGATGGGTACAAAACATCAAGAAACGCGTGAGACAGGGTAACAATACAAGACAAGAGAAAGCCAGTGAGTTGGTGGCGATTGTATGGGCTTCCAGGACTGTTGCGACCACTTGCCATTCGCCTCCTTTCCTAGGTTTCTAGCTCCTCTGCCTCTGAGAGGAACTGGTCTACATATGGTTGGATACACTCTGTTAAGAGGAATAGGCTTACCTCTGCGAGAGCGGAGAAGCTTGTAGTTGTACACAGTGCTTTGCGTCTTATGGATCGCAAGACACCTGAGTACAAACAAACCCCAGCATTACGGTGGGATGTAGATCCCGAGGAGCCGAGGCAGGTTGAAGAGGACAATACTGTGCAACGGGGATTGATTGGGCTTACCTTTGAGGACGAGGATGCTAGTACCAATGAGGAGTTCATGGATATTACTTCAGATGTTGATTCTGATTTTTAGGCTGATACTTGTAGTTGTCCTCTTTTTTTGTAATATTGACAATAGACAATTGTTGGTGTATTTGGCTATGAGATTAATGATATGAATATCAACTATTGTCACTTGATCAATCGTAATTTAGAATGGTTTTACTTTTATATTTTATAATATATTTGAAATTTCAGCTTGTCTCAAATTCAAAATTCAAATATGTATTATGAATTTTCAATTTATGACATTAACATATTGATATTATAGTATTAAGGAATGTATTTGATGTTTATGAGTTCAAGTTTCACCTTATTTAAATCTCAAATGGTTTTATTTCAACTTATTTATATAATTTAGTCACTATATCTTTATATTTTAAATATTTATATATTTTTTAATTAGCCGTCCCCTCGCCAGTCCCCAAAATTTAGAAATTTTTTCCGTCCTAGAAACTCGTCCCATGACCAAGAAGTCTCGAGGTAATTATGGAAAATTCAAACTTATTAAAAAATAGGTATCACTATTTTATGATTATCTAATACAATGGGAATTGAATTATTATTATTTTCATCAATTGGGAGATTAAGTATTATTTTATCTAAAGTAACCAATCAATCTCAATTATTATTGCTTGTTTATTCCTAGGGTAAAGGATATTATAGACTATTAAATTTCATTCCACTTAAAATTTTCACAAGGTTACAAAATAATTTAATATAATAATTTCATAATATAGCATTGAATTTTAACCTCGAAAACATCTCCGACTACTTCCTCCTCGAAAGAAATAATACTATCCTATTAACCGTCAACGTCATGGTTCTTCAAAGTTTACATCCTTTAAAAGAAACTTAAGTCTACAACCTACGCTTATTTAATTCTCTTCCTAACGAAGGATCACAAAGTGTGATCCGAAAAGTACACCAAAAACACACATTTTTTCCCAAAAAAATTGCTAATTACATACTTATAGAATGTTAGACCACACACCCTAATGATTAAATTAATACTTCCTCGGTAAGCCAAAGGACAAAGATATTAGGACAAGGGCCTCTTGTCATGACCCTTATTCATACCAGAGAATCTCATAATTGGTCATAGCTCCATAGCCCACTCCATAGCCAATGGGAGAATCAAAGCTAGTCTAGGTTGAGGTGCCTACCAATGGCCCACTTTAGAGGTATGAGAATAAGACGGTCAGCTTTATATCGCAGGGGAGATGATAGAAAGATGAAGTGGCCATTATTTTGTCACTCTAGAATTACTTTTTATTTGGTGGGAATAAGCATAATGGTTACTAGTTACAAGTATTGTCAAGTTGAAAAGGTTCACGTCACTCTTGAAGAGAAGAAATCAACCATTCGGCACTCACCTCTTTGCTTCGGCTATATGTATACAATTGGGCCCCTTTATTATAAAATGTGGCTCCCTATATATAGATATGGCAATAGGAGAGAAACTATTGATCTATGACCTCTCTCAACAAAGTGTGGGTATATGTTAATTTATGTGCTCTCCGCTCATGACATGTGCACAAAAATCGGATAATAGAAATTTATGCATTCACCACTGTGGCATGATCTTGAATTGGATAACAAGGAATCCATTTTGGTTATGTGCTCATGACCGCACTCAACTCTTAGAACATAGGAAGCCAAGTAGTCTTATATAACCTAAAACCGGTGCAACATTCGAATCGGATCAAAAAGGAACTTATCACTCTAATTGTCTATAGCTTCAAATATCAATTTCCCACATCAAGGCAGTTTTTCAAAGCATCAATACCCCCATATAGAGATACAAGCCCTCCTCCATTGACAATATCCATGAAAAATTATATATCTTGTTGGAGAGGGTCCCGACCCCATATATAGATAAAGGCCCTCCTCAAAACTCCAGCTATATAGCTATATAGAGCCATCCAAAGAGGATCCTCAACCTCCTTCAAGTAAGTTGAGTGTTGATGATAGAGACTCATCCCCCATAGCTATATAGGGTGATGGTTCAAGGAATGAAGTGGCATCATGCCATGTTCCCCTTTTCCCAATTGGTTGCGCCCAAATCATTTGCATTCATAATCAACATTCATATTGTAGGAGAATAAGATTATCCACTTTATATCATAGGTGGGAGATGATAGAATGGTGAAGTGCTCGTTATTTTGATCATTCTAAGATTCGCTCTTTATTTGGTGGGAATTAAAGAATAAAGGTTACTAGTTACTAGTATTCTCAAGTCGGGAAGGTTTAATTCACTCAAGAGAACAAATCAACCCTTCAGCACTCACCTCTTTGCTTGGGCTATATATATACAATTGGGCTACTCATCCATGGAATGTTTGGATAGTCATCACTTATAATATAGGCAGACACCTCTATATATAGATATGGCAATGGGAGAGGAACTATTGATTTATGCAACTCTCCCGAAGGTTATGGGTATATATTAATTTATGCACTCACCACTTGATGTAGGGGCATCAATAAAGTGAAAAACTACAAAGTTCAATTTTCTTTGTAGGAGATCAAGGTGAACGAGTTAGAAGGTCTAGGTTGAGTCTCAAAGTTTGAAATTTCAAATTAATGTATTTCCCTCCATTTTGTGTCCAAGTAGCTTAAGTAAATTGTTTTGAGAACTTAAGGAGTCTTCTTGTGTGTGTGAGGTATCTAGAAGTAGGTGATGAGTCTTAAGGAATGTATAAACTAATAAAGTGATTAAAGGATGTAATTAAGCCAAATATGGGAGTGATGAGTCATAGAGGTAAGTTAGGGTCATAATGAATCTTCGTAACTCTTGACAGGGCAGTTACAAAGAGGTAGGAGTTACAAGCAAGAATGCAATTCGAATATAGGAGTTGATTTTGAACCAGTTAGAACATTCAATCTTCGAGGGAGGAGAGGTAAGGAAGCCTGAAAAGGCATGGAATTTTGTATAAAATATAAATATGGAAATGGGAGACTCTGTTTTGGGCTAAAAATAGACTGTGATGGTGTTGAATGGACAAGATTTTAGCTTTTGTGTTGATGAATCCTTTTCTGATGTTAGTTCCTTTCCTTGAAGCATATGTATGAAGATCTAGAGAGGCTTTTCTCATAGGTATGACAAAAGTTTGAACTAGCTTGCTCTGTTTTTGTGAAACCTGGGCTATACTCAGTAATAAATATGTATCCCTACAACAGAGCTTGAATTCCTTAATCAAGACTCCATGTGTAAAGTTGTTTACTGATTGAACTTGTGATAAAAATGGTTGAAACTGATAGGTTGTGTATTGGAAGGTTATTCCCTTATTACCTGTTGCATGTTGGAAAACTATGATAGCCTGACTGTGACTGTATCTCAGATTATTGTATTGCAAATACTCAACTAGGTGCATGTTAAGGAATCATCAAGAAATGTAGTTCTTTGCTCAACTAGGTGACTGTGACTTTATACACACTCGTGCATGTTACAGAACTTCATTTCTTGTTGCCTTCACAGTCTGCAAGGGGAAGAATGATGTTAGTTCAGATGCTGACCCCATAAATTTTTCCAAGCCACTGATGAATGCTTCACCAATATCATGATATAATAATCTTATATTATTTATTTGAGAGCTTTGAAGTTTTGGAATGGTGTATAATGCATTTTAAGGCAGTTTATTGCTTATACAGGTTGTCACAGAGTCAAGGGCCAGGGTTTTCGATTGTCTATTGCAATTAACACCTTATGAGACCATTTGAACCTCTTGTGGTATATATAAACCTCTTAAGCATAGTTACAGGTTCAGAAATCCGATTAAATTCGGAAGGGCAAAAAAATTTAAAATTGGAGTTCTAAAAAATCCAAAGTTCAAAAAATACGGAAAAAATCCGGTTCGGAATATATATACATATATTATTATAAATTTATATTGTATTGTATACTTATATCATTATATATAGACAAATCATACAAAAAAGCATCCATCTACCATAATCATCATCATCATAATGATTCTTTCAAAAGATTGCAAGAAGTTGCTTGGTCCAAAAAGGTACAAAAATAGATTTTATGAAAATAAGAAAAATATTGGCATCAATGCGTAGAGCTTGAGAAAATATATACTTTTAGAGAAGACGACACCTAAAACGGAGCCACTGTTTTTGAATGAAAGTTATGGCACATGCAAGTTTTTTGCTACATCTTCCGGACCCTTTCTTGTGATAAAAATGGCAAATTTTTTTCCATACTCTGTTGCATGTTTTTCACTGTATCTCAGATTATTGTATTGCAAAAAAAAAAATGCAAGAAAAAAAGGAAAAAAAAATTTCCCTGCAGAAAAACAGGCAAGGGGAAGAATGATGTTAGTTCGAACCGAACCGAATTTATTCGGTTGTTTTCAAAAATACGGTTTGAACCGGATTTTCGATTATTGCAATCCACCGACCACCATTGTAACTATGCTCTTAAGAGACATCTTAGGACTATGGAGACATTGTTGATGAAGAGTGGGAATGATTAGAGGCTACCCATTTCTCGATAATCATGACAGTTTAGTCTTTGAAGGGTCCTGTAACGAAAAGGAGCTAGGGTTTTGACCAAGAAACTAAATATAAGAGATTTTTACAGGAGTCTTGGGTTGAAAGTTGATAGAAATCATTGTGATGAATGTTGTTACAGGATTGTGAAAGAATTTTACACTTTCATTGGGTAAATTCTGAGTTATCTTTACCAGTCCCTTGTATTAAGTTGTCACAGTTTGACTGACCTAATAAGAGGCAGTTAACAAAGGAAGTGATAGATTGGTATAGAATTTGGTGGTGAAACTTCATAGATAGCAAGAAATCCTTAATGGGTGCCTAGATATGTCAGCGTTTTCAGCTTGGAGTCATAATTGGAGCTATTTGTACTAGAAGAGGTAAAGATGGATTTGAGGGAGAAAGTTAAAGATTGGGATGATGAAATTTGGGGCACACCTTATTAATGTTACAGGGATATTGAAGGTGTTTATACTTCTTGGTGGGTACCTCTACATTGTTCTACCCCCTATGTTAGCAGTGGAAATGGTCTTAAGGACAACCTGGGGCAGTTTTGACAAGTTTAGTATAAGAGTGAGCTTATGGAAGTTTGATATCATTTTATTGAATGAACTAACACTGATTTGAGGTGATTGAGCAGGGTGTCTGAATGGAAGAGGTCTCTGAATGACATTAGGGAAAATACACTTGCTAAGAGAAGAGAAGGAGAACGGGACAGTTTGGACAAGGAGAGAGTGAGTTGACGAACTTTAGGTTCATGAATCATTTTATCAGTTGTGTTGGCATATATTGAAGGTGAAGGGGCAGGGTAGCGTTGATAGAGTGATATATTACTTGAGAGGTCAAAGTTTACAGTTTTAGCCATTCTTGGATCTAGAATTAAGACATCCAAAACCATGAATTGATCAAATGAATGCTATTGACTGTTAAGAACATGAGGAATGCATGAAAATGTATTGGGAGCTCTGCATCACCACTCGTGACATGAGCACAAGAATCGGATAATGGAGAATATATTTATGCGTTCACCACTTATGACATCAATCAAATTGGATAATGAAGAATCTATTTGCATTTATGTGCTCATGACAGCACTCAACTCTTTTATAACCTATAACCGGCGCAACATTCGAATTGGATCAAAAAGGAACTTGTCTCTTTGATTGTTTATAGCTTCAAATATCAGTTGCATGCATCAAGGCTCTGGAGCATCAATATCCCCATATAGAGATAGAGGCCCTCCTCCCCCAGCTATATATATGTTTTCAGATGAGGGTCCTCACCCAATATATAGATAGAGTCCCTCCTACTCCAATTATATAGCTATATAGAGCCATTGAGAGAGAACCTCAGCCTCCTTAAAGTAAGTTAAGTATCGACAATAGAGAGCTTTCCCTCATAGATATATAGGGTGGTGGTTCAAGGAATGAATTGGCATCTGTCCGATTCCCCCCTTCCCAATTGTTTGCACCCAAATCATTTGCTTTCATAGAAAACATTCATATTGTATGGTGCATGGCAGAGCATTGACCATGTCTCTCAAGCAATATGGATTCACAAATCAAGATTGGAATGGGATAGAATCAAGTGTGGCACGTGTTAGAGCTTCGCTTCCCCAAGGTCTATCAAGACCTATAAACCCATGTGAATGTGTTCAAACCTTCAAAATGCACCTACTCTTGTGAGTTTGAGTAGGCTATGTAAGTAGACTATCTTCTTGATCAATCTATAGGATCACCATCACTAAGTGGTTGAGGATGGAAACGAATGAATGAGATGAGATTCGAAGCAACATGCCCTACTTGACCCTTCCCTTACCTTGATTAGATGGGTCGTGAGGTCTCACTAGCCCCGCAAGGACTAGACGTGTGATCCCTAACCCCATGGGTATAATCCCTAATCTAGCATGGTGCTACCCCGCCTAACACTAAACCGAGTCCCTGGATTGTCATAAGGATTTAGTTGCGCATCAGCCTCTGAGCCACGGTTGGGCTAGTCGTGGGCATGAAACCCAAGATCGGCATTGGCTTTGGCAAAACAAGTAGATCAGTGTCCTTGGGTCAGTACACGTTAGTTAAATGGGATGACTATTCGACCTTCACTTTTAGCCAGACTTCCTCAAAGACACAAAGTGGTATGACGAGCAAGGGGTATATATATAGGTCATCTTGCTAACCATAACAATTATTAATCACTTTCATTACATGGTTTTATGTCATTGCGAACAAAGCAAAACAGACACCAATTGAATTCCTAATAGCAAGGTCATATAATGTCCATGTTTTGTATTACTAGTCCTGGTATATAGATTTTTCGTAAAGTATTATCTACGTTGGATAAACTCTAAGAAAGCTAATCAAATAATATAGAAATGAGCCCCGTGTACAGCACAAGTTTGCTTTTGTAGCTCCATGGACTAGGTTTACACTCTTTATTGACTAGGTTTCTACAGCTTCAAGGGCTCGTGCAATCTTGCATCACCCAAAAATATTTTGATTTGTTAATAATCGGTGTTGCAGCTCTCAGTCTGTCGTCACAAGTGGAAGACCTCTTGTTAAGGCTAAATACCCTTTTGGTTGCATAAATGATTAATAATATCATAATAACACGACATTAAAGGCTTGAGTCACATTGTAGTATCCACACGAGGGATCCCAATATTATAATAATACTTTATTATGTGTTGACTCTTGAGAGTCAATGTATGACGGGTCACATTGATTTCCTAACACTTTAAAGTGTTATGTTAAGGGGTCACGTTGTAACATCTAATGCAGAGTTTTTGTCCCTATATTAATGTAAGTGTGTGGGGGCTCCCAAACATATATTAACACTTATCAGCATTAACACTTGTGTGGATGTTGACAAAGATAAGAAAAGTCCTCATACAATTGGAAGAGCCCGAGAGTAAAAAGCATGATCACACGGGGTTCAAGCCTATAGTGGTTTAGGGCTTTTAACGTGAATACGGCACTAAAAACTTTGGACACTCATCACTTGCGTCACAGGGACTCAAATGAAGGAAACAATAGCTCGTTGGAAAGATCTTGATGAGACCTTCACTTTGGTGGTGGTTTTAGTCCATCTATAGGCAGATTCAGATCAAAAAGCATGCATGAATATTCTGAGGGCCATTTTTATTGTTTTGAGAGCTCAAAGAGGACACATTAAATTATTTTAGTCAAGCATGATGAGGAGATTCTTGGGGACTCATGAATGCATAACAAAGAGACCATTTCTGTGCACGGACAAGACACAGTCCAAAAACTTAGGAAAACTATTTATTGCTATTTTGAGACATGCGTGACTCAAAATCAACTCCTTGGAGCTCAAGGCAGTTGGGGAAATGTTTTGAAGGTCTGCATGTATGACAGAGAAAAATTGAAGAAGGAGCTCATCCAAACAGTTGCCAAGCCCTTGAGACTTAGTATAATGGCTCAAGAGAAGAAGAAGACAATTAGGGGAGCTCAAGACACAGCCAAGGTGGACTCAGAGTTCCATAACTGCATTGTTATGGGTTTAAAAGGGTCAATGAACTCAGGAGCACGGAGAGACCACTCTATAGAGCTACATAGAGAATCTACACTTCTATTTTGAGGGACTTTTGACTCACAGATAATGTTATGCTGCCAAAATTGGGTCCAACTCTGTTTTGAGAAAGCGACTCATGATTTTGTAAAGGAAGAACTGAGAGAGAAGCTAGAGCAGCATTGTAGGTGTTAGAGGGTCAATCACAACTCTATTGAGCTCATTTTGTGACTGTAGAGTCTGGACAAATGTGTGTATAACCCCTGAGGCTCTAAATTGTTATAAATTTGGATGTGGAAGTTAGTTAAGGCCTGAAATCAATGTGATTCTTGATGTTTTGTGCTCAGTCTGTTGTGTTCACTCTGTAGCTGCAAGGTTGGGCCCTTATTCAATTGAAACCCATACCTTGACTACCACCATGTTGAATAAGTTCAAAATCCTTGTGTATTCTTATTTGGTTTCATAAAATTCAAAAAGAACTCTTGAATTACTTGAATGACCTAGGATTCAAGAGGTAACTACTTGTGAACTACTCAAGTCCTTAAGGGCTCTAAACCCATCTTACCTCAATGACTGGAACCACAGGGGCATGGCTAATATGCATGCCCACCAATCCCGCAAAACCCATGACCATATGCATAGGGATTAGGGATGCAAGGTGGGCATTGAATGTTGAGAGCCCTAGAAGACCAAACATCACAACAAAACATAAGTTTAAGAAGAGAACCATAGGTACAGTTACATTTTCCACATTCCTGAACCAAAACCAGTGTAGTAAGGAACAATAATACTCAATCATTCCACTCAAAAGATAACAGCTCCTAAATGTCTCTAGCCCAGCTTCCTTCACGCACAGGAATGACATCTACAAAGATCCAAAGGAAGTATAGATGCATGCCCACCAATAGAGCAAAAATCCATGACCAGATAAACAGGGCTCAAGAATGTTGGGTAGTCATCAAAGGTTGAGAGCAATAAGAGATGCAATGACAGGAAAAGCCTATCTACCAAGTTGAACTACAACTCTTTTCCATCTGGAATTTGAAATATAATTGATATTGATATATGTATAGCATTTTAATGTATATGGTATATCCTTAAACTATCCCGAATACCCAAAGAACATGTGCAGTTTCTCGAACTACAGACCCTGTTTGGGCAGCATTTTGTTAATACAAGAAAATTATAAATCCCCTGCTCACACAGAGAGACATACATCCTAGTCTTGCCTAGTTACAAACAAATTGAATCCTCTTGAATGGAAAGAACTTGTGTTAAAAACAATTTCCAAATGAGATCGAAATCCGTTTCAATCACTGAACAATGAAAACAAAACAGCGAGGAAAATAGAATTCATTTTTCAGATAAGTAAATGCATTAATGTGCCTACCTCGTTAACCCTTTTTTGCAGCTGCTAATGGTCTGAAAGAGTCAACTTGAGTGATCAGACTTCTATCCCTTGTAATTTCTGCCCTGCAAAATCAATTTCAGGGTTAGAATATAAAATGCATTGCTAAAACAGTAAAACTAAATTCAACCATTAAATTTGCAGACCAACTCTGTAGAAACATAAATGCAATATGAATCATGGGGTACAGCCATTTTTGAATGCCAAAAATAAATCAGAACACCTGAATATCAGATAAATTCCCTTGTTGAAAGGAGCAGAGCAGCCATGATTTGATTAGTTGCACTAGCAAAGGCCGAGGAAGAATAAATAAATAACCTCAAACAAGTATTGAATAATACAATCAAACAAATAAATAATAAGAAAAAACAATAGCAGGCATGCATACAGAACAAATTATGTGTGGTCACACTCAATACAACAGAACAAGATGAAGAACATTAAAGAAACCAAATGAAATGAAACGAAACGCCTGAAGAGAAGGGAGGGAAGGAATAAATAGCTACAATACTGCGAATGTTAAGATCCATAAGAGATGCAATGACAGGAAAAGCCTACCTACCAAGCTGAACTACAACTTTTATCCATCTGGAATTTTAAATACCATTGAGTTAGATATATGTGTGGCATTTCAATATATATGGTACATCCTTAAACTATCCCCAGATATCCAAATAACATGTGCAGTTTCTCAAACTACAGACCCCATTTGGGTAGCATTTGGTTAATGCAAGCAAAATATAAATCCCCTTCCCAAATTGAGAGGCATGCATCCTTAGTCTTGCCTAGTTACAAACAAATTGAACCCTCTTGAATGGAAATAACTTGTATTAAAAACAATTTTCAAATGAGATCGAAATCCTTTTCAATCATTGAAAACAAAACAGTAAGGAAAGTAGGATTCATTCTTCAGATAACTAAATGCCATTATGCCTACCTCGTTAACCCCTTTTTGCAGCTACTGATGGTCTGAGAGAGTCAATTTGAGTGATCAGACCTCTATCCCTTATAATCCATGCTCTGTAAATTCAATTTCAGGGTTAGGATATAAAAGCATTGCTAAACCAATAAATTTTCAGAAAAACTCTGTAAAAACACAAATGCAATGTGAATCATGGTCTACAGCCAATTTCGAATGCCAAAAATTATATCAGATCACCTTCAGATAAATTCGCCTGATGAAAGGAGCAGAGGCTCCATTATTTGATCAGTTGCACCCGATAAAAGCCGCAGTAGAACAAGTAAACTCAAACAAATATTGGATAGTACACTCAAACAAATAAAAACACAGCAAAAAAAAACAATAACAGACATGCATACACAATCAAATTATGTGTGGCCACACTCAATAAAACAAAGCAAATAAAAACTTTAAAGAAATCAAATGAAATGAAACGAGACGCTGGAAGAGGAGGGAGGGAGAAGATATATATAGCTACACTACTTCAAACGGTCAGATTGCTTTTTATTCTGAAAAATCTTCCACCGACATTATCAGCTTTATTTTCAAATCATCCACCGGCGTTAAACCGCTAATTTTTTGGTTCTTATAAACCCTCTGCGGTGTTCAGACTTCAAACACTTCAATGGTGACCTGTTTACCGAAACCTTTACCGCCAGGGGATTCGACCGGGCAACCTATGCCTCCTCAAAATCGACAATTTTGTCCTCATGTTTTTATTTTCTCTCTTTTGATGTCTTTTTGTTTTATTTCTCAAATGTGGCGTGAGTAATGAGTAGCCTTCTATATGAATAAATGTAGAGAGATTAATTTTGAGGGTTTTATTTTTTTGTTTGTCACATATCATAATGGCACCATTAATTTTTAATAATTTAATTGTTGAGTGATTGTATGTGGTATTAACACAAAATTAGGATTAAAAAAATCTTTAAGTGAGAGATTTAAATTTTTACCATTTATATGAACTAGTAATCCAGGGAGATATGAATGGAAATGTCAAAGGGGATGCGTTGGAGAAGTTAAATTGGAGGGAGTGAAACATTACGTTTTATAAATGTTTGCACAAGCATGGTAGAGGGGGCTACGTAGTCGAAATGTCGTAATCAAGTTCAAATCCAAGCTCTTCGTAAGATATTAAGGGGTCACAATGATCACGCACGTAAGGGGTAAGATTCTAGCCATTAAGCATAACATCGACATTCTCCTTTCCCTCGGAGGTTTTACTAAGTTTCTTTCATCAACGTCTGGTTGTGAATATATATGCCAACATTTTCATCGGAAAGCATCATTATTTACACAATGCATCATTTGATTTCAAGTATCACCTCTTTGCAGCTTAACGAGGGACTGTTATGTCCCGTGGCTAAAGGGGTAAGACTCAATCTATTAACCCTGATGGCCACATTCTCCTACCCTCAAAGGTTATGGAGAGTCTCCTTTACCATCCCATGCAGATACAAAGTCATCTACGTCTAGCTTGCATTGTTTACGCGGGTGCAATTTACGCAAGTCCATCTTAGACGTGACCGCTAAAGGTGGGTTCCCTCCAACTAAGCCAATTTCACGCATATGGCCGAAACTAACATCGCATGGGTTGTCACCCAATGTCAAAAAAATGTTGGTTAGTCTCTAGCAAGAGTCGACAAACTATCGATAAAATTAATTAGCGTTGTCGTTGGAGTTGTAAATATCTAAACCCTTGAGTCAATGCTCCTACACAAAGAACAACTCCAAGTTGAGCCTTTTCTTAATGTGACCCTTGGAATATGTGTTAAAATTTCATTTATGTTCACCATTATTTTACAATGGAGTCGGACTTGTTTTCCGACATGAAATATTTTGTTGAGCAAGCTTAGGACTCCAATGCTTCACTTGTTCATCTTGATCTAGTTTGCATTATTTATGTGAGTGAAATTTACGATTAATGGGACCCAATAACAACTAGGGAATATCAAATAGGTTCCAAGTTCAAAACCCGACCCCAATATTTGCACCGCGAAGTGGATGGCTTGTATGCAAACTTACAAATATGCACATCGTCGCAAAAATGCTCATCGACCGTCGATATTTTGATGCATGTCAAAGCCGAGAACTCTTTTCATCGGTAAATTATCGGCATAATAATAATTAAGAACTAGAAAGTTTTGAAAAAACATGGCAATTAGATACTAGAAACTAAATGAAAAAATATGTCAACATGTTTTATGAAATAAGAATTATGTTCAATGTTAACAAGGGAAACATATTTTGTCTTTGATTTTATCTTGTTATATCACGCAATCATTTTCACTCATGAGACCACATATTTTTCAATTCCAAACATTTTGTCCAACAAGGGTGTGGACTTATTACAAGCATTGTTTAATCGTTGAATAAACAACATGAATACTCTATGAGAAACGGTCAAGTTGGACACTTGTTGATGCATGAGGATACCCATGTCTTTTGTTGGTTGTGATTAACAATGCATGTTGGAAAAGTTCGGCCTCGTCGAAGACTATTTAAATGCTCCCACTTATTTTGAAAGATGGCAAAAAATAGAGGTGCACACTATAAAACTACTTGGACATTTTTTGAAGCACCTACTAGCTACGCATGAAGTTGAAAGGTGAAAATGCCAGATTGGCCCCATGTAACCCATCCATGCATGTCAAAGTGTGACCAAATATTATCTATTATATGTGCTCCACGTTGTAATTCCAAAGTATCACGTTGTCCTTCCAAACTTGTCGAATGATGTGGATGGTGGAGATATATATTTCAAATATTAATTTCCATCAATTAGGGCAGCGAGGAAATTGAGTCTTCCCCTTCTACAATTTATCCCTCAAGAATTCATGCTCTAATGCCGAATGAAAATGAAAATTTGGTTAGATTTAAATAAAATAAAACTCTTCATTAATTGATCTTCTTACACAAAGTGTATACAAATTTATAAGAGATAAATTCCTATAAAGTAGGAGAGTTGTTATCTCTCCTACAACTACTCGTCCTAATTACATGAGTGGTTTCAACCACCACTAATCATGTAATAGCAAAATAAACCTATTTTACTAATATGAGTTGTTTATCAACAACTCATTTACACTTATTATTATTTACTCATCTACACAAATGGAGCACTAACATAATATTCCTAACAAAAAATGTACCCATAGTAGTTGTATCATTGGGAAATCGTAGGCAAATATTGTTAATCATGTCATGTGTCATGTCCAATTTTAAACCCAAAATTTAGCTAAAACCAAAGTGAATTATTTTATTTTAGAAGAACAATTAGTACAAAACAACACCCAATTTTCTTCCAATACGGTACAAAATTATAAATTGCATCCACGATACTAACCACATAGGTTACAATTTGGTTTATACACCCGATGCAATATTAATTACTTAATTAACTATTGTGTGTGGAACATTTAGAGAGCACCATGGTACGGATGAAAACCACTATAAGGTTAGGATCACACCCCTAAGTTATACATGCTTTCCTCTAGAAGGCACCACACTTCACTTTTTCCAATCATTCTAAAGGTTAGAAAATGAGCCCAAGGAAGGAGTGTCTCAAGCTCTAAAATAAACACTCACCAAGATCTTACTAGGCATGAACATGTCATTACAACATAATAAGATTCTTCCCACAACATCCTACTAAGGAGGTCTTAGGCTAAGATCAACCCATTCTTGCTAAGGAAGAATAATCATGTACTAAGGAGACATCTCTAGACTCGTATATCAAGGCACGAGGTTTAGATCATCATCGTTGTAGTAACACACTAACTATGATATGGTCAGAGGGGTCACTTACAAGGAATCAAAATAGCTCCTACACACAAGATAGGAAAGTTCTTGTTGGCAAGATTTTCTGCATAGCATCAAACCTAGTAAATCATGAGATAAATCTCCCTCATTTAACCGGTGAGGCTCCCGTGTCAGATTTGTCAATAAAAATGTGTTATTATCTATCAGGGGTTTTACTTTAACCACTTAGTTCATGAACCATAACTAAGAAGTTCTGCAGCAAGTAAGCAGCTGTTTAAGAAAGGAAAGTTATAGAAGAAAGAAGTAAAGGAAATACAGAGAAGAAATGGGGAAGATGTGCATCCCAATTAGTAGATAGCAGAGCTAATTACATGCACATAGAAGAAACTTAATAGATATGAACACACAGAATTATAAAACAAAGGCAGCTCTAGATCCAGATCTAAAATAACACAAAGTTTACTTAGAGATCTAAGATTAAAAGCAAGAAACAAAGTACACCGTGACACAAAGTTCTCGGAAACCTGCTCCTTTGTATTCCTTTGCTCCAAGTTGCTCTCAGGGGTTCAGCACAAAGTCTAGAACACAAGATTGCTGCTTACAAATTCTGATCGATTATTAACCCGAAGGTTCTTCTCCTACTTATAGAATGTAGGAGGGAAAGTACAAATAGAAGACTCAAACTGAACTAAAGCATGAACAACAAGTAAAGATGACATTTGGCAATCATCCTCAACTAACTTCTTCTTAAGTGACACATGTATCACTTAACTAATAGAATGGTTCCACATGACTTCAAGTAATGGTTGTAAAACCAATAACTTAGAAGTTTTACAATTTCATCCGGGAACATAGAAAATAGAAGAAGAAAGAATAGAAGAAGTCATGCCAGCTGTATCATTTATGTCTTCTTCTTGTTCTGATATCGGATATACTTGTCGAACATGTAATTCAACATCTTTCCATCTGTTTTAGCCACTGCTTCCTTCTCTGTCCTGAATTGCAGCAACCCTTCATTCAACACTTTGTTGCACGCTTCCACCTCTTCCAAACTCGGCCCAAACCTCGCAATGTCTGCCTGCAGCGCCACCAGTCTACTGATAGAATTCATCGTGAAAGGCTTGGTAGCTTTATCAATTCTCTTTTGTACCATCAGAAGAGAATCTTCCAGGGAATTAGGCACCTTAGTTGAAACGATCCGCACGTATGAAGTAACACCTCCATCTACTCTTTCCTCAGTGAAAGAAATGATACTGTCTGGTAAATCTGATGTTCTACTCTCAAGTGCCTGCATCCTTTTCAGCAAAACTCTGCAGATTTCCAAACGGAAAGATACTGCAAATTCTAGCTGCTTCCCCTTCTCGACTGATCCGTCTGGTACAATTTGTTCCTCAATCAATACATCTCTTGGCAGCTTGTTGATCTCGGCCAAAATACTCAGGTTACTCTCTGCAACTGTATTCATGCCTTCTATGCTCTCCATCAGTTGCTTTAGTTGATTTTCACGCATCATTCATAACCTTTAAAGTGGTGGCACTTCCCAAGTTGCGAAACTTGACGAATAATCGATCCTTCCATTCGTCAATAGCCTTTACTTAATTGCTTACGTCCTCCATTTCCTACATAAGATGATCACTCACCCGCTCCGAAATGGGCCGAATGGAAGGTTTAGCAACCTTGGCTATGATCTCACATAATTGAGATACTTGCTTCTAGCCTCTTCTTTCTGCCTTTTCTTTTGTCAAGCCTAAGGAATAAAGCGTCTATCAATGTCTGCGTGTCCTGCTTCAATCCTTCAGTGGTGGCTTGACCGAGTGGTACCTTGGTCACTGTCACATCTTCTGCCATGAGCTCCTCTTCTATCTTTCCTTCTGCCGGAATTGATATCTCAGCAAACTTCTCTCCCGAATTCTCAATGATCAACCTAGAAGTTGCCTTAGTAACTTTAGGCCTTATGTCTCTTCCGCTTAGATCCACGGAGTAATGCAAGTCGTGCTCCTCTAAGTTCATCTCCATTCTCACTTCTGGAACCAACTGCAAAGCCAACCATTCCGAGAAATTACTTCTCGGAGAGTGAGAAGTCGCTGAGTGCACTACCATCTCCCGCTCTGCATCCTCTCCGTCAGAAAGTGCCATAGTGTTATGACTGTCATCCTCTGAATCATCCAAGGACAAAGCTCTTTCGAACTCTGCCATCTGCAGCTTCAACATCTCCTCTGGAACGGGTGATGAACGAAGTGGCTAAGGAGAGAAGACGAACGTCGCCGGATTCAATGAAGGCATGGAAACGTCCTGCTTCTGCGGTGCAATAGTTGGTGAAGTACTGGGTACTGGAGAAGCCGGAGTCAAAGCTATGGTCGTAGAAGTGATCTTCTCTTTCTCTTGAGATCTTCTGTGTACTTTCAACTTCTCGGACCTTCTGCTACTTTCTCCTTCATGCTTTTCGCTCAAGGAATCTCCTGCGCCGAAGTTGCCCGTGATTTGATTCATCAATGCTTCATCAAGGCAATATCCCTTCGTCAGCAACCAGTTTGAAGTATTCACCAACACAGCTCTCGATCTTTCTTCAATTGTGTTGCAGCCTCCCATGTTATTCTGCAGTATGGCTTTATCTCCTCCCATTTGATGGTAAGTGTCAAGTACCACATTCCCATCATCTTTAAGATCCGCAGGTATCCACGCTAGTCCAAAGTCGAACACTTGCTTTGCTGACAGCCTGCTGAAATCTCTCTTTCTAACCTCGTACTCACTTCCGCACTTCATCCAGAAATCTTCTAACGAAGGCACATGTGCGTACTGCTGGGAGATTGTCTTCCTGGCTACTCCAAATGGATCGAAGTTCGGTCGTGCAGGAAGAACTCTTACTCATACTCGAATAACATTTGCGCTTCCATCCTCAAACTTTGTGAATGCTAATGCACTGTAATATCCCACATTGATTGGGAAGAAGCCCGTAGACTTGTGCGCTTTGATCAAGGTCGTGTAACTCCACAAGTTGCTGCTCGGCTCCATACGGCGATCAATCTATCATTTAGATACCGGGCATCTTTATTGGTTCTCCGAAAAGCCCGTAACCTCGAGGTATGTGAAATCTGCAAATTGAATGAATAGACTCCAAATCTTGGACACGGCTTCCCACGCTTCCTTGCACCTGTTGGCCTTCAAGTCTTTGTCTAGCACTGCAGATGAAATCATAGAAGAAGTCATCATTGATCACTTTGAAGTCTTTCTCTTTGTGAGGTGCAAGTAAGTGCGGGTAACACTCGAAAATGGGGTCCTTGGAAAGAACACCACATCTATCCAAACTTGGAAAAGACACCTTGTGAAGCTGCAAGATACACAAGTATGAAGTCATCTTGAAAGTACGTTGCACGCCCGAAGTTGCTCACCGATGTTCTTTGCTAATAATTTCGACCAATTGATTATAGAATCAACCTTGTTGATTTCAATGGTCCTGATGAAAGCATACATCCATGTACGGAAAGTGTAGGCATTTGCTTTCGCTATTCATTCGCATAGCAATTTGATTTGACGACATCATCCGCCTCCTACACCAAAGTGGACCGTGGAAGAGTTCGGGAACTTTGAAGGGGATCTAGGCTTCTTCATGAATCGCTATTCATGATGCTCACACAATCACTCTATGTTTCTCCCATCTACTATCGATCCCGAATGCTAATAGAAGTCACCACCTTTCGTACTGGAATCTTCAAACAATAATTGATGAACTCTGTGTCCAAACGAATTATTGTCTTTCCCGAAGCATCACGCATTGATTTGGATGAAGGATGATAAGATCTAGCGCACTCCATCACGAACTCTAGCAATTGGGCTGTACATGGAAAAGTCATGCAGCTCGGATAATTCCACTGCTTTTGACCGCATGCATGAGTGAAGTCTTTCCCGCTCTGGATCTATCAATCAAATCGATAAGAGGTTCGGGCCCAGATCCGTGTCTCCTATGTCTCGCAAGTTTGGAAGCAATGCATGACTCCATCGTGCTTTTTTTTCATCTCCCTTCGCCATGGCTTTGTCTATCTTCGTCGAATAATTCTTTTCTTCTAACTTGGCCGGATTTCTTCAACATCAAAAGTGCAGATCTGGACAATTCTTGATTCGGAGGATATTTGCAATGCGTTGGACATTGATAAAAACTCCTTTTCTTTTGTAAAGCACCTATAATGAATTCCTGTAATTTATTCAGACAAAAATGGCCACCGGAGCATGAATAGTGAATTTTAATTGTAAAAATCTACACTTTTCAAGCCTATTGCCCCAAAAAATGGTGTTTAATTTTCACATAAAGAGAGCATGAATCCTTTCAACAACACTGAGCCCCGTAACACCTATGCAAACAATTATGTAGACAAAGATCAACCTCCTTCAAAGCATGCGCCAAATTTGGAAGCTTTTAGCCTTGTTTCCACCTTGCTTGAGCAAAATCCTTCTTCAAATGGGGGCGCACTTTTCCTCTTGGTTGCAATTCTTTACTGTGAATCAAATTATTCACCCATATGGCTGCCCATGTTTATATAACCTTCACAATTCTATAATTAATAATTGCCCTAATAATTAAAGGCAATTAATTAATTAAAACTCATGCTCTTCTCTTTTAAAAATAGCATGTTTAAGAAGAATGTTTGACCATCCAATAAATTAAATTAATCCAATTTAATCCTTCACACATCACTTCACTCAAGTTTCATGATTGTGTTTTGACCATAGCCACTTTGAAAATAGGAATTAATATAATCATTTAATACTTTAAAAAGTATTAATTCCTTCTCAAAAGGGCTGCATTAAATAAATTAAATTTATTTAATTATAGAATTTTATTTCAATTGATTTATTCCCCTTTGCTTTTGTTGACTTTTCCACAACTCGGGTGCCAAAATTGGGTGAATAAATATTAACAAATATTTATTTAATGCATTATTATTCACCCAATGTGGGTCGCACTTTTTGCATAATAGAATTCTAATTTTAAGAATTTTCGACAATGGGATTATTTATCCTGCAAGGCACTTGAAATCCCATGATCCACTTAAGTGATTTGACTTTTGACAATGGGATTATTTACCTGCAAGGCAGTGCAATAAAATCTCGTGATTTCACTTAAGTCACTTTTCTTTTATTTCACCATGGGAATTTTTACCCTGCAAGGCGGGTAATAAATTCCCATTTGCCTCAAACAGATCTAACTTTCCCACCCTGAACTTAAATGAATTTTCTAACACGGAAAAAGTACCTGCCAGCAGTGTGTATAAAATTCCCACCTGCGTACGGCTTCTATTTTTCCCATTGCAGCCTTAAATCCTTTGTTTTCCAAAAATGCGCCCATCCCATGAGGGCTTTTTCATGCATGACTTCACTTTTTCCCAGTGATCCGGACCTCGATGGCGACTTCCTCCGGGCATAATGTGCGTATATGTTTTCCAGCTGCTCCAGGCCAAAAATCGGGCTTACCCGGCAAAGGAATTGCTCCAGAGAAATTTCACAGAAAACGAAACGGGACACCACAAAAACACGAAAAATTGCCAAAAGTTACAAATAAAGCCCAAAACTTAAAATAAGTTAAAACCCTTCTGGCACATAGGAATAATAACATATTCGCTCATAATAGAGTTAAAACAGAGCGCAAATAGCCTCATACGGGGCTCAAAATAATTAAATACAAATTTCCCGCAGACAAATCCCGACGACAGAATAAAACAATTTTGGGCATCTGGGTATTTGGCGAAAAAGGCTAATATGGCTCTTTAGGATTATTTTGACGCAATACAAGAACTTTCAGGCAATAAAAACACAAAACGACCCATTATTTTAAAAGTACGAAAATTTTCAGATAGGGTAGTCACAGATTTCAGGGTGAAATCTGAGTGACACCAGTTACACAACCAATTCAAGTAATATGATTTCTTAACCATGTTGAGTTAATAACACTCTTAACGAGTGGCATTTAAATGATGACACCAAAGTAAATACCTTGTCATCCTAGGCAAGTGAGAAAGGATCTTCATAAGTATGAAACATTCCACACAAGGTTACACAAAAGTAGTGGCATGGCCTAAACATCGAGTGAATAAAGTTAATTATTTGGGTAAGTTTAATGTGAAGTTTATGTCATGTTAAGTTTCTTCTTGCATGTACACCCAATTATCTTTTATGTACCAACACTAATAGTTTATTTCACATAGAATTAAATTTAGCTTTTTTCATGATTTGACCAAAGTGAAACATTATAAAGATAAGGTCTAGTGAGCCTAGTTCAATTACACATTACTTCAATGTTCTAATACATTACAATATAATAGGATAAGTCTCTTCAACATATAATAAATACAATTATAAAAATGTTCCTAATAGAACTTATTCACCTAGATATAGCACATAGAAGTACATGATATCATAGATTTCTTTTTCTTTTCTTTTTCAAATAGAAATACAAGAATAACTAAAAATGCAACATTTATCGAAGCATATATATTCATTTTCCATCTCACCACAACACCTGCAATCCCATAACATCATGGATCAAAGACAAAGTTCACATGGATTTCACTCTTCTTATTTGGCAATTGATACCATACATTTAAAATTTTCAAATAGGAAAGAGAAAAGACTAGAATTTACTTGTTAAGGTTTCGTAAATTATTCAACACACATCTAGAGTTTACAGAGATAAATAAATCACATTATTCACACACAACTTCATGAATCAATTACATTTCCAAGGTTTTAGAGAGAAAATATTCATTTCTTCACACTATTTTTCAAGTTCATTTGCAAATCTAAAACAAAATTAATGGAGATAGAGAGAGAAGAGAGAACATCATTTATCACACAATCTAAAATTTCAAGAATGGTTTATAGAGAGGTAAAACATCATTCTTTTACGTTAATTATCTATTTTCAATATGTCTTATCAATTTAAAGAGAGTGACCTAATTCATTTTTAGGTTAATTTTTTCTCAAGACTAAAAAAGCTAGGGAAATGACAACATTGTAACACCCTCATTCAAGAAAATATCAACCCAATGTGAGTAGTCCAAAAAACTAGCAAGATATCTATACATTCAAGTTAATGGGCCAACCTCATAACAAGTCTATGCATCCCACTCTTTGCACTATTACAACCTATCACAATATGTTTGTCACTTGAAAAACACAAAATTAGTAGAATCGCATTCAACGTAAGGAGACAAAAAACATGTTCTTAGGGTAAAAAAACATAATATTAATCACATCTCAAAATTAGGTTATCAAATCCAACAAAGATTGTCTCACGGAGTTAAAAATTGGGTCATACATGGCTTAGTAAAAGTATGGTTTAAAGTAGAAAAATGGCTAGGGAATGGCCTCCAAAGCAGACAATCAAATGTATATACATGGAGTTTGTATCTCAAAGCCTCTTCTCCTATATGGTGAGAACAGAAGGAAGTTGACATAGCCAAAATACACTAATTACGATGCTTATATTTGAGGCACCATTTTGGAGAGAGTTAGTGAAATTTGAAGGTTTATTCTTGAACACAATAAGTTGGAGTGGCTCCAAAAAGAGATGCAAAAAGTGTTTTGAAAAGAGGTAGGGTGTAGTTAATCATGGAATCATAATCCCAAAGTAGGATTGAAGAGATGTGTGTTAATAGGACACGATTTTGTCACGCCATAATCATTTCATTCATATTGATTCCAAAGTGGTTTCATAAGGTTGAGGGGTCGCCTCTTACAACCATCTCATAACATGGTGCAATTTAAGAATTATTATAACATCTCTTAGCATCAAGGGATGTGTTCAAGTCATGAAACCGAGAAAAGAAGATTGTGGATGCTTGTTGCATGCCATTTCTAGAGTAAAATTATAACTTTTAAAAGGCTATTTTAAATCCATAAAAATCCTAGTGTTTCACTCTCACATTTCGAGGCCCTGAGCTATAAATATAGGGAAAATCATGCTTCGTTTTTTATTTAATATATTACATTTTTGGTCGGTTGCAATACTGCTAAGGTTTAAGGTGTTTTCAAGGTTGGTTTTACTAGCAAGAATATCCATTTTATTAAAACATACATTTAATGAAATTTCAACACTAAAACCTTTTATGCACACACACTCTTGATTTTTATAAGTCTGTCTTAAACCAAGTAATAAATCAAATGATGAAAGTTAGAAAAGAGAGAAGAAATGCATGCCCCGACATGCATTCCTTACGGTAACAAGAACTCTCTTAAAGAAATGGTTATGTTGTCACTCTCTCTAGCCACATCTCAAACTCTAAATCACTTCCAACTCAAACAACCTTAGTCTCTACTCAAATCTTCATAAAATGTATCAATGAAAATTCTTTCCGTTAGGCATGAAATAAGCTCAACCACTCAACCTCCATAGGTTTAAGCCACATTTTGATGATAAAGTAGAGATTTTCTTCAACATAGCTAGCTCTGCCAACAATATCAATCAGCAGACAACATATCAAAAATAAGAATAATTAGTCATTCCATTGAAGTATTTACAACCCTCATCTATTATCTTGGATTAATGCATGAAAATAAAACAAAACAAGCTTACATGAGAATTAGGGAATCCTCAAGCTAGAGTTTAATAGCATCCTTGTAAGACCCATTTTTGCATATCATATAAGCAAACTATCCAAATGCCCATAGTGCACTTTATGTGACTCCCTCAAACTCGTATGCACTGTTGCCTCACCCCGTGCAAACATCCACATTACATACATATCTACCCAATTACATCTAATAAAATCCATCTTCCTTTATGTCCGATGGAGGACTAAGTCATTTCTATCCATTCCTTCCAAGCTACTATGGTGGTGGTCGAATGTAGACTACACAACCTTAATCCACCTCCCTACACTTTTATCATTAATAATATTAATATTTTAACTCTTTTACAACCACACATAGATTATTTATTTATGTGTATATAAGAAACATATAAATCCCAACTAAGCTTTAGGATTGGGTTTGAGTTTTTCTCATGTGTGTATATTCATTTGTTATTTTTTTATTATGAGAAATTATTACATTTTACATTCTTAAGCTCGGTCTCCTAGTCTCCTTAAACTTTGCTTTGGCATGAGGAAGGGACCACCAGTGCACAAGTTTCATGTGTGTATATTCATTTGTTGTTATAATATATATATAATTACATATATAGGATTTCATGTAAGAGAATTCATAAAAATAAGTCCACACTAACACACCAATTCAAGGTGGTTAATGTGCTTATAATTTAAAATTTTAAAATCTCTCATGTGCGAAGGTTTAAGCTTACCGACATGAATGTGTTATTTCGTAGAGGGATTAAATCATGACTACCTAACTTGTAGAACTATAAGTTTGTACTCCGAACACCCATTGAGTGTTTGGCGAGGCTTTGAAAAAAGGATTATCAATAATCTGTCAAGAGGGGTTTCAAACTTGTTTGGCATAGACATGCCACATAGGTTGAACTATGAAGGTGAGTTGGGAGGGTACCCAAGCAACGACCCACAACATTCTCGTGTGGCCAAGATATTACCCTTTTTTAATCCAAGTGTCTCAATTTTAATTCAAGATGAAGTAAAATCTCTCATGAAAAAACTTACACAAAGACACAACAAACACAAGTGATACTAATTATAACGACATCTCGAGGATGATGATGATGAGGCCACAAGGAAAGAAGAGTATTATAATTCACGGGGCACTCCAACATGGGGCATTACTATGCATAAATCCAAGGAGTAACACTAAATAAAACAATGGTTAGCATCACCACACACACGAAAGGCAAGGCTTAACATTCATAACTATATCCAAAGTTAAATTGATAAAAAAAACCTTTCAATATACTCAACATCCTTGTTTGAGTGGTACTCAAAATTGAAGAACACTTCATACACAATTATCGAAAAAATAAGAACCACGTTTGTAATTACTCTCACTATAAAAACATATATAATATGCATTAATACAACCTCTTCCACATAACATGTTTTGTTTGTCATTTTGTTCTCTTCTTTTAAAATATGTCAATTACATGACTTACGTTCTTAACTAATTTGTTTGTGTATTTATGATAACATGTGAATACTAACGCCAACTTTCCTAATCATTTTTACGAGTATGTCCCTTTATTTACAATATTAAGAACATTTCCTTTATTCGCAATACTAACTACATATTGACTTCTCGTTTCTTGCATTATATATTGCTTTTACATGATCAATAAATGTTCTACACTACTAATAAAGTCTTGGAAAAAGACATACATCCAAAGAGTTCTAGTGATGTCTAGAAAATTGAATGCAAAGAATGGCTTCTAACCTTGCAAATTTTCAAGTAGGTTATCAATTTTGTTTCCATTTTTAGTTTTATTTTTTTGTTATTTAGAATTTTGAAACACGTGTGGATGCTTTCATTTACTACATTGGATGGCTACTTTATCATTTTGTCAATTTATTTCCTAATTTCGTAAAACATATGATAAATAGTACTAAATAATGAAATGCAAGATCAAAGATGCCATGTTGTTGGTTGATGTTGTCTTTATATGGGAAACAAATCAGGTAGTGGACATATGTATATGGTCATTCAATGTCTCATCTAGTTCTTTCACATGTTTTGAACCTTTGTATATTGCTATATGCAAGTTGGGAACCTTTGTATATGGCTACAATGTGAAAAACGTGAGGAAAAAATGCATCAACCTCTAGTCACAATCGATAGAATATGGAAAAATAGATATAATAGTTTTGATGAAAAGGATCTTATATTATATTAAATGCAACATGATACAAGATTTTTCAACAAAAAGCGGGTGGTATGAGAGCACGCCCCAAAGAAAACACAAAGGTCATGCCAAGAAAAATAACAAAATAATGCCAAGCTATAAAAATATCTTAGGAACACCAAAAACAAAGCCATCCAATGTCAAAGTAACGAGAACAGGATGCTCAAAGCGCCCCTTCTTCTCCTTAGATCTCATGACAATAGTCCACGATGCCTATTGGGGAGCCAATTCGAGTGGAGGATCAAGGCATGGGATATCCTGATTGGGGTTAGAAATCACAAGACTCAGATACATGTGTCCACTTGGCACCACCGCCAACATGGGGAATCTCAACATTCATATCTTCTTAATTTCCGAGGTGAGATCTTTGACTTTCGGCGCTAAAAATGGTTGTCAGCCTTTAGGCCACAAAGAAACCCCTTTGTTTTTCTTGTTTATTCTAAATGAGTGACAATGGGAATGCAACAAACATGTTACACCAAAACCTTGAGGCATTAGTGAAATCCACACATGAGGATCATAACATCCCACCATGCTTCCGTAGAGCCCGACTCGGGCTGGGTTTGCGCCCGCACTCCCATACGTACGAGCCCCGCTTCACCGACGTTTAGGTGCCCCACGGGCCCGGCTACACGACGTAACCAACCGAGTGGGATTCAAACACGGGTGGTCGCTCTGATACCAAATGTAACGAACCGTTACACCAAAACCTCGAGGCATTAGTGAAATCCACACATGAGGATCATAACAAGGAAAACCTCCTAAAGGTGCCCAATGTGATGGTAAAACCGACATCGAAAGGTTGTGTTCTCATAGTCAAGAGTTTGAATCCACTTGAAGTCATCATGGATTAACTCCAACTTGTCTGGAAGACCTGTGCTGAAATCCACCTCAACGCACATAAACAAGCATAGGTGAACAACCCTTGCTTAGACCACTCATCATCCATCTTGATGAATCACCCTAGAGAGTCACCAATAGTGGCATAAACCGCATGGTGCTAAAAGGGGAGAGGAATATTGGGGAGGTGAACCCAAACCGACATTTTTAAAACTACCATAGTAGAAGGATCAAAATCCAAAACCAGGAAGTAAGAAAAATACCATCCCTACCCCAGAACCAAGGACCCTCATTAAGAATTCGTTGACACTCTATAGGGAGAGGAAACGAACAATAAAAAAACCTTTGCACATAACTGAATCTCACAGTCATTAGTCCAAGTAGAAAAATTCATTTGCGTAGATCTTCAGTTCGGGGCCAAAACCATTAAATTAACAAATAAGGGCAGAATCTTGGAGGGTGGAGATAGATTCAGTTACCTCTAGACATGAAATAGTAATCACAAGAGTAACCTCTGTTTTTTCCACGATGTATGGCGATCCAACAGTTGATAAGTTTTGCCCGGTAACTAGCAAGCGGTAGCCATGAAGGATTTGTTTTGATTGAAGAGGCAGAGCCGTCGCCTGAGTTTTGACAATTGTTGCCACCATCGGATTGAAACTTCCCTTGCCTCCCTATTTTTCTAAGCTCCTCCCACCTCGGCACCACTACCTCCATTTCTATCCCCACCGAGTGGAGACCCCACCGAAGATTCCAGCAAGGTAGGGTTAGGGCACGCAGTCGGTTAGAGCACGGAAGCGTTTTCCTTCCGATCATGTTTTTTAGCTAGTATAATAGTTTTGAAAGTAATGGTTTGGAGAAATAATAGCATAAGGAGCATACAATTTATATGAGAGACCTATTTAAGAGAGTTTAGTTTCTAAAAATTCACATTTGACTAATTTTAAAAAAGAGTTAGTGGTACAATAATTGTGAAGAAAAAATCATAAAAAGTAATGCTTCTTTCTAGGTTACTTTCTTCTTCGTAGATATAACACTTACACTTAATACAACAATAATGAGTGTTAGAACTGAAATTTTATTTTATGTTGGAGTTACTAATGGAATTTAAATTACATGGTGATTATTTAGTGATTATTTAAATTTTCTTTTTAATTGTTGTACTGTTAGGAAATGTATTATTTATTGTGAACATTTGTGGGTATGCATCATGGATTCGAGATCCTATTATTCAGCTTTTGGTTGTAACCAGATGCCTAAGTTAGGAAAAGGATAGGATCAGATTAAATGCGATCGTTTTGTATGAACTGCTATAAATCTGTGTGTGCCCATTGAGGCAGTGTGTCTTATGACGTGAGAGAGTTGAGAAAAAGGTTGTCTGTAATTTCATAACTTGAATAATAAGAGAACCGATACTATTGCTCCATGGATGTTTCCCTCTTGAGGGTTTTACCACGTAAATCTCTGTGTCTATGTGATTTGTCTATTTTGCTACTATTATTTCCGTTTACTCGTTTTATGTGTTTTATTTCCCGTTGTGCATATTAATTCGTGGCTGTGTAAAGTCAACAAGTGGTATCAGAGTGTGTTTGACTGAGGCCACGAAGGACAAGTACAGAAAGGCGAGTTCGATTGGGGCAAATTTGAACTAAGGCGAATTTTAAAGGCTGCGTTTTTGCCAGGCGAGTTCGGGGGTCACGATTTCGGAAGGGACGCGCGTTTTGAACAAAGCTCGTGGTGACCCATGGCAAGGCCGCCTGTGCAGCAACTCTTTGATGCGGCCAGGCCGCTCGGTGGCAGGGAAATGCGTGCGGAAAGATTTCACGGCCGCGTTCGGTGATTGCGAGACTCGTGGCAAGTGATTTGCAGAGGAAAAACACGTGATTTGCAGAGATGACAAAGACACAAAGTTTGAAATTTGAAATCAAAAAATTTGATGGGAGCAACAATTTGAGTTATGGAAAGTCAAGATGCGGGACATATTGTGCGTGCAGGGTGTTGTGAAGGCGCTCGCAGGAAAGGCAAAGAAACCCGCGAGTATGGATGATGATGACTGGGACGAGATGGAAACTCGTGCTCTCAGTGCTATTCACCTATGCTTGGCCGATGATGTATTATTCAACATCGTGTCTGAAACAACAATAGCAGGACTCTAGACAAAACTGGAAAGCCTGTATATGACTAAATCCTTGATGAATAGAATCCTCTGAAGCGTCAGTTGTATACCTTGCGTATGAAGGAAGGTATGACAATTTTGGAACATTTAAATACTTTTAATACTCTTATTTGTAAATTGGACAAAGCACGGGTGACAAAATTTGAATGAAGATAAGACGGTAACATTATTAAGTTCTCTACTTGAATCTTGGGATCATTTCGTAACCTCTATTAGTTTTAGTTCTAAAGAGGTCATTAGCTTTGATGTTGTTGTTGGAGCTATGATATCTGAGGAAACTCGAAAGAGATCTTCTCTGGAAACTTTGACATCAGAAGTTATGATGGCCAGAGGCAAGAACTACTGAGAGGGGACAGCATTCGAAGGGCCCAGCTAGATCCAAGTCGAAGGGCAAAAAGAGCAAGTTGAAGTGTTGGTTCTGTAACAAATCAGGACACCTCAAGAAAGATTGTTGGAAACGTAAAGAGGCATCTAAGGAGGAGGACTCTACAAAGGAGGCTAACATAGCCGAGAAGGATTCAGGTATGGTTGATGAGGTATTATCTACGTCTATTGTCTCACAGTACCATTATGACTGGTTAATTGATTCTGGGGCATCCCATCACATGTGTCTGCATAGGAATTGGTATTCTACATATCAATCTATTGATGATGGGGTAGTTTACATGGGTAATGATGTTACATGTAAAACTGTTGGGATAGGGAGTATCAGAATTAAAATGTATGATGGGATTGTTAGAACACTGACAGATGTGAGACATGTGCCTGACTTGAGAAAGAATCTGATATCTTTGGGAGTTCTGGATTCTAGTGGACATAAGGGTTCAGTTCAAGGTGGAGTTTTGAAGATATCAAAAGGTATCTTGATAGTCATGAAAGCTAACAGAGTCGGGAACCTGTATAAACTTGAAGGAAGGACATAAATTGATCAAGCAGGAGTCGCATCAGAGGATGCAGGTGAATCCACTCACTTATGGCATCAACGACTGGGTCATATCAGTGAGAAAGGAATTAAGGTACTTGTTGATCGTAAACTTCTTCCTAGTTTAAAAACTATAGATTTAAAGTTCTGTGAGCATTGTGTTTATGGGAAACAAGCTAGACAAAAGTTTAAACCTGGAAAACATACAAGTAAAGGTATCCTAGACTATATTCATTCAGACCTATGGGGTCCAGCTCGAAACTCTCATATGGAGGATCATCATATTTTGTTAGTTTTATAGATGATTACTCGAGGAAAGTTTGGATCTATTTGTTAAAGAGGAAAGCTGATGTATTTAACACTTTTAAACAGTTTAGAGCTTTGGTTGAAAAGAGCACAGGTAAATCCATTAAATGTCTTAGAACAGATAATGGAGGGGAATTTACTTCTAAGGAGTTTGAGAATTATTGCAAGAATGAAGGGATCGACAGGCATAAAACCACTGTGTACACTCGCAGCAGAATGGCATTGTTGAACGCATGAACATGACTCTTCTCGAGAGAGCAAGGAGCATGCTCAGTAATGCAAAGTTGCAGCAGGAATTGTGGGGAGAAGCTTTGCTTACAGCTTGTTACCTAGTTAATCGATCACCATCGACAACAATTGACTGCAAGATTCCACAAGAGGTATGGACAGGTCAACCATGTAATTATTCTAGTCTTAGAGTTTTTGGTTGTGATGCCTATGCACTTATTCGAAGAGTCAGTGTTCCAAGTTAGATCCTAAGTCACAGAAATTAGTCTTTGTTGGATATGGTGATGGTGTGAAGGGGTATAGATTATGGAATCCTACTGCCCATAAGATCATCATAAACAAGAGATGTTATATTTGATGAAATTTCACTCATGAAATCGGATGGAAAGAATGTTATGAAACAGGTTGATGTACCACAGTCACAACAAATTCAATTTGATATACATTCATCCATGGGTGAAAATCATGAAGATGTCCGTGAGTAGGATATTCATGAGGAAATCACTCAGGAGGATGAGCAGAATGAAACACCTCAGAAATTGAGGAAATACCACAGCAAGCTCTACGAAGGTCTACACGGATCAGATCAGTTCCAAGCAGGTATGATGATTTTGTCACTTCTGTTGCTTTAATTTCTAATGAAGGAGAACCAAGTTGTTATAAAGAAGCAATAGAGGTTTCAGATAGTGACAAATGGAAACATGCCATGAAAGAGGAAATTGATGCTTTGATTAAAAACAAAACATGGGATCTGGTGGAACTTCCTAAGAACAGGAAATCGGTTGGTTGTAAGTGGGTATACAAGTTGAAGAAAGGTGTTGATGATGTTATTTCAAAGTACAAGGCGAGGCTGGTTGCAAAAGGGTTTTCTCAGGAAGTAGGTATTGACTTTCATGAGATTTTTTTTTGCCAGTTGTAAAAATTGTTTCTATTCGTATGGTGTTAGCACTAGTTGCATTGCATAATCTTGAATTAGAGCAGCTAGATGTTAAAACTACATTTCTACATGGAGATTTAGATGAGGAAATTTACATGGAACAACCGGAAGGGTTCGTTCAAAATCGCAACAAGAGGTTTGTTTGCAAACTCAAGAAATCATTGTATGGCTTGAAGCAGTCTTCAAGACAATGGTACAAGAAGTTTGATTCCTTCATGGTGAGCCATAATTTTACCAGGAGTGAATATGATCATTGCATTTACTTTAAAAAGTTAGATAATGGCATGTTCATTATATTGGTATTGTATGTTGATGATATGCTTGTTGCAAGCAAGAGCATGGTTGATATCAGCAGGTTAAAGGCTCAGTTGGCTAGGACATTCGATATGAAGGATCTAGGAGCAGCAAGATAGATCTTGGGCATGGAAATACACAGAGACAGGACGAAAGGCAAGCTATGGTTATCACAAGAGAAGTATGTGGAGAAAATACTTCAGAAATTTGGTATGGATAAGGTGAAACCAAGTTAATATCCCTTTAGCTTCGCATTTTAAACTTTCTTCAGGTTTATGTCCTAGTAATGATGAAGAAAAGGAGTATATGTCTCGTGTACCATATGCTAATACAGTAGGAAGTTTGATGTATGCGATGGTTAGTACTAGACCGGATATTTCACATGCAGTTGGTGTTGTCAGTAGATACATGGCAAATCTAGGTAAAGAACATTGGGCAGCAGTGAAATGGGTGCTCGGTATCTTAGAGGCACGAGCAGTTATTGTATCACTTTTGTTGGTTGCAGTGATAAGGTTTGCGGTTATGTTGATTCAGATTTTGCAGGTGATTTGGACAAGAGGAGATCTACTTCAGGTTATGTCTTTACTCTTGCAGGTGGTCCTATTAGTTGGATGTCAAAGCTTCAAAGCATTGTTGCTTTATCCACTACTGAGGCAGAGTATGTATCTGCTTCACACGCTTGCAAAGAGGCAGTATGGTTGAAAGGATTATTGGGTGAGTTAGGACAGGTTCAGAAAAATGTAAAAATTTTCTATGATAGTCAAAGTGCAATTTATTTGGCTAAGAATCCAACTTACCACAGTAAGTCGAAGCATATTCTAGTTAAATACCATTATGTAAGACATGTTATTGATGAAGGACAGGTTATTCTTGATAAGGTCCACACTCAAAAGAATTGTGCAGACATGTTCACGAAACCGGTTATATTAGAGAAGCTACGGTGGTGCATCGCTTCTCTTGGCTTGCAGAAAAGGTGATGAGCAAATGAGCAAAGTATCAGGTTAATTGTTGTCAAGGTGGAGATTGTTGAAATGAGATGACAACGAATCCCTCTCTACATGGATTCAGATCCTATTATTCAGCTTTTGGTTGTAACCAGACAGCCTAAGTTAGGAAAAGGATAGGATCAGATTAAATGCAGTCAGTTTTGTATGAACTGCTATAAATCTGTGTGTGCCCATTGAGGCAGTGTGTCTTATGACGTGAGAGAGTTGAGAAAAAGGTTGTCTGTAATTTCATAACTTGAATAATAAGAGAACCGATACTATTGCTCCGTGGATGTTTCCCTCTTGAGGGTTTTACCACGTAAATCTCTGTGTCTATGTGATTTGTCTATTTTGCTACTGTTATTTCCGTTTACTTTTTATGTGTTTTATTTTTTGTTTTGAGATAGATCCACGCTGTGAATCCTTGCTTGAGTATCATTCTTCATTGGATTAGTCTCAGTGTCATATTCATACAAATCAAAGCTAAAATTATTCAGGACGTCTCCAGTTGTGCATGGTGATCTGTATTTAAATTGAAGCTCTCCGAAAATCTGCGCCATTAATTTGAAATTCAAGGCTTACATTTTTGGTATCCACAAATAATTCCAACAGACTCGTGTACATCAGATTTCTGGGTCAAGGATCATATTCATTGATTTTCGTGAACAGTTCGGTGATTTTGGATTCAACATATACAGACCCGTGTTCCTTCCGGCTCTTATTGGATCCACTTATCATAGTTGCATATCATTAATTTGTGCAGAACTATTGTAGATCCTCCAAGCGCATGAGAGTTTCGAAGACGTCGATAACACTTGCCTTTGGTCTGCACGGCTTCAATGATTGTCAATAGACATTTCTTCCAGATCTAACGTTCAGAAGTGGAGCATTCATCTGTTACCAAATCTCCCATGTATCACTGAACATTACCGGGAATAGGCGAGTAAGTGGAGGTAGTCGTTTTCCTTTGTTTAGAAAATTTGAAGTGTCCAGGTTATGACATTATTTAGTAATTATGTTGTTAAGTTTTTATAATTTTGTAGGCGTCTACTTTGAAGATGTCCTTGCTGGAAAGTGTCAAATTCTGGCGGCTCCAATATTTACTGTCTTGCCGGATTTTAAATATTTTAAAGGTTGTCAAATTTTAGATATTTTTCTACAGTCCTAGATATTTTCTATTTGATTTTGATTTTATTCTTCATAAAGTAAATTCTATAGTTTACTATTTGGAAAATAATATTGGTCATATATCTTGTTCAAAGTTTTGAGATTCAAAAGTTTTCGATTTTGATTTTATTTTTCATAAAGTAAATTCTATAGTTTATTTTGAAAAATAATATTGGTCATATATCTTGTTCAAAGTTTTGAGATTCGAAAAAATTTAATAGATAAATGTTGGGTGTTTAACCAAATGATGAAACGTGATTTAGTTTGGCAACTATCATAATTGTGTCTTACAAAAATATGGACAACAAAGCAAAATAAGAGCTTTGCAACAACAGATAGACATCCATGCAATATCAACCCGAAATACAACTCAAATAAACTAAATATTGCTACTATCTCGGCGTAATTTGCAACTCATTTGAATTGCTAGTTATTTTATTTGTGAAGTCTTACATATTTGTGTCATTGGTAGTTGGTGTGTGGTCGATATTAGAGTTTTTATTAATGTAAAAAAACTCAATATAGTCTTAGGCTATAGAGTTCAAATGTAGTCAAAGTTAAAAGAGTTACATAATATGTTATGTACTTAATATTGTGGTGTTTATGTAGTGTGGTCAAAGTGTCAAAAATCCATTAAATATGGTTATTTGTACCATCAAAAATTTTAATTCATAGTTATTATTGTGTTGTCTAAGAGTCAAGTATCATTTTGTTATGGAGTAAAGAAGTCAAAGTTGTAGTTATTTGTCGTGTCCTTTTAAAAGAGTCAAAAATAAATATTAGTGCCTGTGTAAAAGTCGTGTCGTCAATTTTGTTGTAAAAATGAACAAAAATTGCCTCACAGACACATTTTCGGTGTTACACGACATCCTAGAAAAATATAGTGTTTCACATTGCACGGGAAGGAAGAAAAGAATAATCTCAATGTGGAAACAAATGTGATTTGTGTTTATTATTGGTGAGTTAGTAGCACATCAATTGGAGGATGGAGGCAATGGAGGATGGAGGCAGGAGGACAATCAACGTCCTCGAATTCGTCACTACCTTAGAGGCCGCAAATTTCTTTAGTGACATTATTTTGTGTGTGATGAATAAGAACAGATGAGCTTCCATGTTCTTGTGTGCGATACAATATTTGTGTTTCCCCCGTGATGATAATGATGTGGAGATTTGTACCATTGATACTATTGCAGGAAGTGTTCTCGATCAAATTGACTCGATGGTTGATGTGAATTAGTTGAACGGTCCCAATTCATGTATTCATCTAATAGGTTGAACGGTCCTTGGATGATGTAGTTCCCACATTCAATGTTGAGGATCGAGACCATGTGCAGGCTATGGAGCGGCATGTTGCTTGGTCGAAGATGGTGTTTTTCTCCCATGTTCACACTAAGGGGGAATGTTAGGAAATGTATTATTTATTGTGAACATTAGTGGGTATGCATATATATGTTTGTTACATGAGTAACAAATGTATTAGATCAACGTAATATTGTTATAAACCATATTACGTATATAGGAATTGAGGGAGAGATTTGTGGGAGTGTCGTTGAACAACCTCCTTGTTTTTAGGAATGCATATTCCTATATATTTGTATATCCCTTACATGGTTAATCAATTGAATATTATCACTGTGATTTTGTTGTGCGATTTACTCCTGCCTCACAATGTCTTCTATTCCAAATTTAAGATGTTTAATCAACTTTTAAAGGACCTTTAGCGTATTCTTTTCATATTTATTGTCTTGGAACATGTTAATAGAATGATGGTAACATTTCTAATGTATGGATTTGCATAGGCCAAATACATTTATTTTAGAAAACCCATTTCATTAAAGTTCCACAACCACTACGACCTAACTATTTGGATGGAAAGCCCCTGCACAATTTGTTATCAAGCATAACCATTACATCCCCCTTTAGTGCAAGTGGTAATATGTAAAATTCATGATGAAGAAGGTAAATATGAAATTCAATCCCTCTCCTATATACCATGGGATATGTGGAAATTAATATTTATACACAATATTATCTAATGAATTGAGTATTAGGGCAATTCCCCTCACATCATGACTCATGTAAAAATAATAACTTATTTTTTCAAAATGATATCTCCGAGGTTTTACCCGGCCAAAATATGTTTCTACCTAGTGGAGACCTAAAAACATACACATATATAAGCCTTAATTAACCCACCACTTTAACCAATCAGGGTAGATATAGACAAGCAGAAGAATATGGAAATCAAAGGAACTCAAAACCCGACATTTATTTATGCCAAAAGTCGCGCCTTGGCACACGTAAAGGGCGCATGACACAGAGTGTCAACATGGAAAAATTCGCGCCTTGGCACACGTAAAGGGCGCATGACACAGAGTGTCGACATGCCAAAAAGTCGCGCCTTGGCGCATGTAAAGGGCACATGACACAGAGTGTCGACATGGAAAAAGTCGCGCCTTGGCGCACGTAAAGGGTGCATGACACAGAGTGTCGACATGGAAAAATTTGCGCCTTGGCGCACGTAAAGGGCGCATGACACAGAGTGTCGACATGGAAAAAGTCGCGCCCTTGGCGCACGTAAAGGGTGCATGACACAGAGTGTCGACATGGCAAAAGAGTGTCGACATGGAAAAAGTCATTGCGCCTTGGTGCATGTAAGGGTATGTCAACATAAGGATGGATGCGCCAAGGCGCACCTTCAGGAGGCTGACATTTTGAGGAGCGGGAAGAGACCACTAACCGAGATATTCAGATGGCCATAACTTTTCACAGGGAGCTCGGATTCACGCAAGGTTGGACTTTTCGGAAAGCTTACGAGGTCCTCTGTCCAACTACAACTGGATATCTTTAATTGGGTGGGAAAAAATTCTTAAAAATGCAAAATACAGTTTGCCACTTTTTGGGTTTGCTAGGGTTCTCACCTACCACCATAATGAGATGAATTAAATGCAACCTAGAGGTGGTTGGGGTAGATTTGGATTTCCTCTCTCTTCCCTCTCTCATTCTTCCTATAAATTGTAAGGAGGGGCTTCTTTCTAAAGGTTGGACATTCTTGTTTTCCCCTCCCTTCTTCTCTTTGGTAGGTGAATTTGTGGAGTTCAAACCTCCCATCTAAAACTGTAATGCAACTTTGCCTCTTGGCATTTTGTAGTGTATTGTATCAATCTTTGGAGCAAATAATGCATGTCTGTGGATGATTCTCAACCCTCTCTGTATTCATTTGCATCCTCCTGATCTTTCACTACAAATTTGGTTATCTGTGCATGATCTTGCATTGCATTTTAATGGTTTTGTGTTTATTGGCAAGACAGGTGTTCTTCATTCCTCGGTGCATCACCTTTGTTAGTTTAGGTTTATTTTATGCATCTTCTTACCCTGTCTCCTTGGAAAGTTAGATTAGGTTTTTGAGTAAACCCTCTGCATTTTTATGTGTGCATCTAAACAGAGGAATAGGAACCGGCCTTCATCCGGAGAGCTTTCCGATTCACTGAGGTCCCACACTTGGGAAAAGCTCCATGTTATATGCAATCCTTGAGAGTCTCAACCCATCGAGTTGCAGACATTCAGGGGTGTTGTGATTCGCCATCAATAGTTTTGGCATGCCGGTGGGACAAGAGGTCATTCCACAAGATTTGAAGGAATTTTCAAGAAATTTGGACTAAAAAATTACAGGTTTTACAATTTCAGATTTTTCACCTTCCAAGCTGAACTTTGAAATCGATTTTCAAGGGCTTAACTTGCTCAAAACAAGTCAAAATTTCACCAGTTGATAGATCTGGGGGGTAATCTTCAAAAGGGTATTCTTATATTTTTGAGATTTTGACTTTCAAAATTTCATGGTTTTTAGTATTTCGGGTTTTCCCAGGTATTGAGCATGTCCCAAGTTCTGACACGGTGTATTTCAGGTTTTGTAAGTTGCCTTGCATGACCTGAGTTTTGCCTGTACCTTTTGGGGATTAGTAACTACACAACAATACCCGATAACCGAATTGAAGAACTGTATCTTTCGGGTCCTTCAAAGTTTTAAATTATTTTTTAATATTGTCAGGTTTGGTGTGTAACTTGGCAGAATCTAGCCTTTTGAGGCTCACTTTCTAACACATCTGGCGACTCCGAAGGGATAGAATTTAGTGGTATATAGCAGCAAAGTTGCCCAGGCACATGAGAAGAATTTGAACCAGGTCTGATACTCGAGAAGAGGGCTATTTGTTCACTTGCAGCTATCACCCAGGCCAGAGGAAGGAGAGGAAGAAGACCACAAAGTCACCATCTCCACCTAACCAGGACTTTGTCTACACCTCCACTGGTAGACCTTTTCTCGCATCAACGAGTTCTTAGGCCAATCATAATGGCACATCTACCACCTTTGAATCCCTTTGTCAATTTCTTTGGTAGTAGCCCACTTGCCCTCGATGCACGAGAATCGGTTCGATTGCGGCATTGAAGAACATTCCATTTTCACTTTGGAGAAAATCATACCACTCTGGTGATCATGTCAAAGACATTGCTAACGTTTGTGCAATCCATGAGATAAATGAAATGGATGTTCTTTGTCAAATTTCTTTGGCATCTTCGTTCAAAAGGAAGGCATTTGCGATGGTTTAGGAGCCTTGGAGTGGTTCTATCCAAAATTGGAATCGATTATGCATAGTTCTCCATGAGTAGTTTGGGAAAAGGGAGACAATTTGTCTCTACTAGAACAATTGATGACTATCGAGAGCTCCAATGATGAGCGGTGGTGACTTGACTTCAGATTTCAAAGGTCTTGGGATAGGATTCCGGTGTGGCGTTAGGCCAACAGTGAAGGTGCTTTTCTATATTATCTTAAGGCTTTGAATTGATATTTCTATGTTAATTCAATCTATGGGAGGCATGACCTTACTGTTGCTTATAGCATTGCCATTAGGGCTGAAAAAATTGTCTTATTCAAGTGGTAAGCTGGCTCCTAGGCCTCCCATGCCCTTGTATCCAAACTTAGAAAATCTAAGCACTAGTCAGGCACCCACTTTGGCTCCTATTCCCACTCCTAGAAATCAAAGTTCAAATGAAACTTCTACTTCATCCTCTAGTGCTTCAAATGAACTCCAAGAGGTTATGAAACAGTTGCAGAACCTTGGAAATGAGCTGGTGACTATCAAAAGACAACAAGCTCAAAGTGCTAGACCGTATCAGCCTCAAGCGCAGTACCAGGCTAGGCCCCCATACCAACAAAATAGGTCACCAGCTCAGGCTGCAAATCAAAATCAAAGCCAAGTAAGGCCTCCCACTAATAGACCATTTCAGCCCTATAACCCCAATGTTGCATCTGCTTCTAAAGCATTAGTGCCAGTCCAAAACAACATAGCTCAAGAGTATGATTGGTGTTTCCCATGCAATGAACCTCACAACCAATCTATGTGCTTTAATGGTGCTTTAAACCAAGCCTTGATGGTGACAACTACTTGGCGTTGAGGGTGAAGTGAGTCGAAACAAATCAGCAACAAGGGACATCTCGGCAAAACACGGCTCAAATGATACGCACTTGAATTGGCAAGTGAGGATTTTTGTGGCATGAATCAAACAATTTCTCGAGTGTAGCAGGTAACACAAGATCAAAGAAAGAGGAATATTGGTGAAGGCGAGTCATTGGCTCAAGTGATCTCTGACCTTCCATCACTCCACAAGGTGTTGGTAAGCAAAATACAGTTCCAAACACGCAAGGACAGCCCAAACCACCTTCTAAACCAACTCAAATGCTAGTTGTTGCTGCCCATGCACAAGAAAGGAATGTGTAGCCTAAAGGACAACAAAGAGATCTTTCATCCCCATTTAGCATCATTGATCAAATGAAGAAGACAAATGTGAATATATCAATGTGGGAATCTTTATCCATCCCAGGCCAAAGAGATCTTCTACAAGCTGCCATGAAGAATTGGTCAACTTGAACCAAGCAAGTCCATATGCAAGAGAATGTCCTCACAAATGTTGCTCGGCTGAAGGGAATCATGGAGGACAACAAGGTAAAGTTTTGAAACCCCCTCCATTCTATGTTTCATTAATCATTGGGATAAACTAGTACACAATTGCATGATTGATTCAAGGGCAAGTAGTTTTGTCATGCCCAAGCAAATAGCTGATCATTTGGGTCTCAATATGAAGTCATATCAAAGGGGTAGTGCGATTGGATGGGGACGATGGTAGTAGCGATGGTGGGAGTGATTAAAGGTTTGAATCTTACCTTTGCATGCATGCCCCAACGTTACCATTTTGCAAGATGTGTCGGTGATAGATTTGCCACCACTCTTTGCCCTATGCTTATCGAGGATTTCGGCTAAAATTGGAGGCTACTTATCTGCTTGATTGGTCACACATGTTGTTGAGAACAAGATATGGTACTAAGGTCACAATCAGATCGAACCAATTGCAAACTTTCATATTGAGCCTCATACTCCAAGCCAAATCAATGCCAATTATTGACATTTGATCAAGAAGATTATCAAGCACGAGATGAAGGTGACACCAAAGTTGGAAGCATTCCATTTGACTCTTGATGAATGGGCAAGCAAGGTACATGCTTTTGATCCCTACCAAGAAGTAGAAGAATCGAGCTAGCTAAGAGTCTATTGCATACATGAAGAAAACCGACCTATTCTAGCATCACCAAACCGGACCATAAGGATGAATGATGAGGTATGGCAGTTATTTTTGATGGATCGAGGTAGGCAAGGTGCGGGAGGAGGAGCTATGCTTGTTTCACCTCGAGGCATCAAATATTATTGACTTTCCATTTCAGTTTTCTGTTCAAACAACACAGCTGAATATGAGGCCTTGATTCATGGACTTCATTGGGCCAGGAAAAAGGGCATAAAGAACTTGCAGGTGTTTGGGGATAGTGAGCTAATCGTCAATCAAGTCAGGGGACAACATGCTACAAAGAATGAACTGCTGAAGAACTACAAGAATAGGGTGTGGGACCTCGTTGAGGATTTTGAAGCTTTCAATATCGTGTCCATACCAGGAAGAAAAATGAAGCAGTGGATAGGCTCGCAGCAGTTGGAGCAACGTTTGATGTGGTTGACAACATCAAAAGGGAAAAAATGCAACCACATATCCATGTGATTGTGAGCCAGCAGTTCTAGATAATAACACAAGGTGGCGGTGTTTGAGAGCGATCAACAGATCGTCGATTTCTTACTGAAGAAGAGGCTGAATTCTCGGCTAGGAATCAAGGCAGATTAGAGCGGCGGTATGGGGATCAAGTAGTGCGGCTGCGGACAAACAAGCTTCCCGAGGGTTTAGTAACATTGGAGTCTATCTTGACCCTAATGACCGATTCCGTAAGGAAAAGGCTAACATACTAGAGTCAAGAGAGAAGATTGAGCCAATTTCCGGTTGGGGAAGGCAAAACACTTCAAATTGGTAAAGTGGCCCTTTGGCGGGAGAAATCAGATTTCATACTGACTTTGCAAGAATTTCCGGATGTCTTCACTTGGAGCTATGAAGACTTAAGAGTTTTGATCGAAGTTGGCACAACATACCATAGAATTGGATCGGATGCTAAGCCCATCGGGCGAAGCGAGAGACAGTCAACCCTCACATTGAGCCTCTAATGAAGAAAGTTAAAGCAAGCTAATAGAGGCAAGCATTATATTTCCGATCAAGCACTCAAGGTGGGTTGCAAACTTGGTTCGGTCGAGAAAGAAGAGCGGAGAAATCAGGTTGTGTGTGGACTTCGAGACCTAAGCGGGGCATCTCTCAAAGACCATTACCCACTTCCTTGATGGAACAAATATTGCAAGTAGTATCGGTTGGAGAGATTCTCTCTCTAGATGGCTACTCGGGGTATAATCGGGTAATGGTGAAAGAAGATGACCGATTCAAGATGGCTTTCACCACCGAATGGGGCACCTATGCCTACAAGAAGATGCCATTTGGGCTATCAAATCTGGAGCCACTTTCGAAAAGGGCAATGGATATGGCATTCAAGGGTTGATCAATAAAATAGTTACGATATATCTTGATGACATCTTTGTATTCTCAAAAATGTAGTGGATCACCTCTTTCATTTGAGGTAGGTATTTGAGAGGTGTAGAAGATTTGGGGTATCATTGAATCCCAAAAATGCATATTCTTGGCTCACGAGGAAAACTTCTAGGCCATATTGTTTGAAAAGGAGGGTTGACGATTGACCCGAGAAAGAGTTGAAGCAATTCGAGCGTTGCCATTGCCAAGTCACAAGAAGGCTCTTGAAGCTTCTTGGGAAGGATCAATTTTGTCGCGAGGTTTGTTCCAAACTTTGCGGCTCTCGTAAAGCCAATAACGTTGATGTTGAAAAAGAGCATGACATTTAAGTGGACATCGAAGGCAAGGCAAGTTTTGAGGCAATAAAAGAGGCTATATCTCAAGCTCGACTCTCGTCGATCGGACTTCTCAAGGACTTCATCTTTATATGCCTTTGGTGGTGGAGACACAATTTCTGCAATCTTGGTACAACAAAACAAGAAGGATTAGAACAACCGAGTTGCTTTCTTGATCGAGGCTTGGAGGAATATGAAAATAGGTACTCTTTCATTGAAAAGCATGTCCTTGCAGTGATCAGGAGCTTAAAGAAATTCAAGCACCTAGTCTCAAACAACAAGATCCAATTGTTGGTCTCTCATGCGGGAGTCAAGGACTTCCTTCTAAACAAGGATTTGAATGAGAAACGTGCAGGATGGATAACCCGTGTCATGGAATATGACATCGAGATTAAGGTCACTAAGCTAGTACGTGGAAAAGGACTATGTGAACAACTAGCTTTGAGTCGGAAAGTTGAAGTAGGTGATGAAAAAGAGATTGTCTTGGTACTACAGGATGGTCAAGAACAAGAAAATGATGATGTGCCCGCTCCTTGTTGGACTCAGAATATGATACACTTCCTACAGAGGCCTATGCCCTCAGAAATGAGCAAAGAAAAAAGGAGATACTTCAGATTACAAGCCATTCCATATGTGCTTGTTGATGGTGTTTTGTTCAAAAAAGACATCAATGGAGTTCTATTGAGGTGCATTGGGACAGGTCAAATTGAGAGGGTGTTACGAGATTTTCATGATGGAGATTGGAGGACATTTTCCCCCGGGTATGACTCTCAAGATAATGAAGGCGAGGGTATTATTGGCCCTGGTGTTGATGGATTGTTATACATGGATAAGAAAGTGTAAGAAATGTGCACTCTTCACGGGAAAAGAAAGACTAGCAGCGCTTCCATTGCACCCAATTTTGGTTGACCAACCATTTATGCAATGGGGATTGGACTTCATCGGGGTCATCAACCCAAACTCAAGCCAAGGCCACAAGTGGATTCTCACGGCAACAGACTATTTCACCAAGTGGACCGAAGCAGTAGCGCTCAAAGAAGCAAATGAGTCTAACATACTAGACTTTTATGAAGGAATAGTGACCAGGTTCGGTGTGCCGGCCACTATCATATCAGACAATGCATTGGCATTCATAGGTTCAAAGATTACAGAATGGGCTGTCAAGAATGGAATATATTTGAGCACCTCTTCAAATTATTACCCCGCGGGGTAATGGACAGAGCGAGAGTCCACGAACAAGAATTTCTTAAGAATCATCGAGAAGGACTCTGGATGAAAACCAAAGGACATGGCATACCAAGCTCAAATCAGCCTTGTGGGTGACGAGGATAATAATGCCAAAGAGGTCTTGGTAATTCTCCCTACAAGTTGGTCTATGGAAAAAGCGTGTATTGCTATATCATTAGAATTGCCGACATTGGAGCTCATGAAGTAGTTGGAGTTATGCGAGTTCGAACCAATGGGCGGGTATGCGAGTTGATGGAATTGGAAGAAATAAGAGAACATGCGTTCGATGATTGAAAAGGATCAAGCCTTAGTAAAAAGATGGTTTGATAAGAAGGCAAGAAGCAAGGACCTTCGGGAAGGGGACCTAGTTACGAAATGGGATGCGAGATCGGGCAAAACCGGGAAGGCATTCCAAGTTTGATGCCATTTGGAGTGGCCCCTACATGGTCACGGGATGTAAAAGTAGTAATGCCTTCGATTGTCTACATTGGATGGAGAAGAACTCGATTCGGTTAACGGAATCTATCTTAACATTCTACTAAAAGGAAAAGGTTTACCCTTGTAAATATTAGCCTAGATTTCAATTCCTCTAAGTGCGTATGCACATTGTCTTGTTGTAGTTAGGTTTCAATTTCCCTAAGTGCTTGGCATAGGTTTTGTTGCTCTCAGGTTGAATTTCTACAGTTCAGCATGCTCGAAGAAGGAGTTGCGGTATCAGGCTCGGGATCAGAGATCAAGTTGGTTTCGAGTTATTACTTATGACTCCATACCCAATGGATTGCTAAAAGGCCACTGATCTTCTACCTAGCAGGTAGGTGATCCCGTTGAGTCACCAAATTGTTGTAAATATCTTCCCCCGGGTAGATATAGACAAGCGAGAAGAATATGGAAATCAAAGAAACTCAAAACCCGACATTTATTTATGCAAAAAGTTGTAAGAGCCTTGCACGTAAAGGGCGCATAAAAAGTGTCGACATGGATGTCGACAAAATGGATGCGCCTTGGCGCGTAAAGCGAGTAAAGGTGCATGATGCGCAGGAGTGTCGACATCGAGAGGTGTCAAAAGTCGCGCCTTGAGGTGCAGTAAAGGTGCTGACGTAAAGGTGCGCATGACAGAAAATGGATGGCGCAGGTAAAGTGTCGACAAAATGTCGACATGCGCCATGGATGGCGCAGTAATGGATGCGTGAAGAGTGTCGACATGGAAAAATTCATGCCTTGGCACACGTAAAAGGTGCGTCGAAATGAGAGTGTCGACATGAAAAAAATGCGCCTTGGCGCACGTAAAAAGCGCATGACAAAAGAGTGTCGACATGAAAATGGTGCCTTGGCGCACGTAAAGGTAAAGATGTCGACATGCGAATGCCTTGGCGTGTCGACATGGAAAAAATGGATGCCTTGGCACACGTAAAGGTATGTCGACATAAGGATGGATGCGCAGGCGCACCTTCGGGAGAGGCGCTGACATTTTGAGGCATTTTGGCGAGAAGCGAGACCACACGACCCCGAGATATTGAGATGGCCATAACTTTTCACGAGGAGCTCGGATTCATGCAAGGTTGGACTTTTGGAAAGCTTACGAGGTCCTCTCTATCCAACTACAATTGGATATCTTTAATTGGGTGGGAAAAAATTCTTAAAAATGCAAAATACAGTTCGCCACTTTTTGGGTTTGCTAGGGTTCTCACCTACCACCATAATGAGATGAATTAAATGCAACCTAGAGGTGGTTGGGGTAGATTTGGATTTCCTCTCTCTTCCCTCTCTCATTCTTCCTATAAATTGTAAGGAGGGCTTCTTTCTAAAGGTTGGACATTCTTGTTTTGCCCCTCCCTTCTTCTCTTTGGCAGGTGAATTTGTGGAGTTCAAACCTCCCATCTAAAACTGTAATGCAACTTTGCCTCTTGGCATTTTGTAGTGTATTGTATCAATCTTTGGAGAAAATAATGCATGTCCTGTGGATGATTCTCAACCCTCTCTGTATTCATTTGCATCCTCCTGATCTTTCACTACAAATTTGGTTATCTGTGCATGATCTTGCATTGCATTTTAATGGTTTGTGTTTATTGGCAAGACAGGTGTTCTTCATTCCTCGGTGCATCACCTTTGTTAGTTTAGGTTTATTTTTATGCATCTTCTTACCTGTCTCCTTGGAAAGTTAGATTAGGTTTTGAGTAAACCCTCTGCATTTTATGTGTGCATCTGAACAGAGGAATAGGAACCGGCCTTCATCAGGAGTGGATACATGTAAAACATTAAAGCAATATAAACACATATATGTCAAAGTATAAGTACTACCAACATATTGAAAGATCAATTACACCATTTTATTGTGGGTGTAAGGAATGAATTTTGAATTTAAATTCCTTTTACTCATGATAGGTAATGATCTAGTTATTACCATACTCTCGCCCATTATCCGTTTTAAGGTGCTTTAATTTTCCTTAGATAAATTCTCAACAAGAGATTTGAATATTTTGAAGTGCTCAAATAATTCACTTTTATTTTTTAGAACGTGAATCAAGTTCTACAAGAAAAATAATCAATGAAGGTAAGCAATTATTTATGCTTTTAAAAAAAACATAGGGAAATGACATGAGGTCATTTTGAACCAACTTTTTTTTTTTTCAGTGGCTCTCAATATTTTCCTTTTGGAAATGGATCCCTGCGTTGTTTTCTAATTGCACACCCTGAACAAACTCCTTCTGTGAAGGACAACCTGTTAGCAACCCAAGAACCATTATTTTTTCTTATTTAGAGTTTTCACACTAAAAATTCTAGGTATGTTCCATGATTTTTGCAATAACCTTAAACTTCCATCCTGATAGCATGTGCATACCGTGAAACATAAAAGTAATATAAACACAAATATGATCAAGGTAGAATAACTATCGTAACATTAATCTCATATGTGAGGGAGGGATATTGGCCCTTTTCAAAGGAATATTACAATGAATCTCTCTTCCATAATGAATACCACACACACTAGCTTTATACCCTTATAAATAAAATTGAGGAGGTTAGGGTTAGGGTTTAGAGAGTAGTTATTTGCAAATCAAGATCTAGAAAAAGCTATTAATAATAGAAAATAATCAAGTCAATAATTGGTTTGATACTCTTCTCGATTAATATTTAAGGATAAGTGTGCACCAATGGATGAATCATACACGTTTTGAATTATAAATAATATTACAAGTGCATTTTAAAATCATACAATTTAGCATATTGAAATTAAATACACTAACTTCCACCCTTAAGATGTATTATGTAAAGGAGAGGATAAAGTAAATTATACCACCTAAGTAAGCTTAAAATAAAAAAAAAGATGATGTTTTCACCAACAAGGTGTTACTCCAAATGTCGATCTACCAAATATTTATCCTAGTAATGCATGCACCTACCATACCACAATGAGATATGCATTAAATCTCTAGGTGCATGATTACACTTTACACATTAAGAACATGATTTACTAACAATATCGTGCATGACCATGGAGGGTTGATAATTGTGATTGCGAAAGGGAAAATATGATCTCCATAGAGGAATTCCCACACTCTAGAATAAGGAGACTCTTTCTTTGATACTTTGTGCCATTTTAATATGAAATCACATGAATGATGTTCCCATTGCGGTTACACATTGCCATTATTTCTAGAATTACTAGCTATAGGTTCTCACCCCTAGAAACAACTATCCAACAACTCATATACTCGGTCATCTATTACATTGTATCTATAGTGTGCACTCTCCATAGGCCACATGGTATCATAAGAAAAAAATTGCATAAATTCATTAAATAGGGGCTTTAGGGAGAAATACTTTACATATGACTTGAGATCTTTGGAAAAAATCTCTTCTATAAGAAAAATATGATAATTTAGAGTTAGCTTTGTGTTTCCTTTTCCCTTTAGACCTTTAAGCCATTGTAGGCTAAAAATATAAAAACATGCCTCCGTTGCTTGATCAACAATGTATGAACCCCTACTCCTTCGCTCCACCACATTATAGTTCTTATGATAAAATATGATAGGCATCTTGGAGGCTACGAATAAATATTATACGTTGGATGTAACCAACAAAACCAAAGTGATGGTGTACACTTTCTCCACAAATCACAAAATCCATATTGAAACGTGCTAAATATAAAAAAATGTGATTGGTGGAGAAAGTTAAATGGTTTAGATCTACATATTCTTCAAATTGAATGTAGATAAGCTTCATTCCAATGTGCCTCACAAAGCATTAAATATGAATTAATATCATAAAAATGTTAGTGGAAAGGTTTTTGTTATTAAAAAATGTTTCAAATGTTTTTTATAGTTCAAAGTAGAAATATTTTTGATAATGGAATATATTTGTTGATCCAGTAAACTTTTACTTTGGAACTCTACAAAATCACACAATTATGTTGTTCTACTTTCAAATGTGGAAAATGACAGATTGATTGAAGATTAGAGCTTTAGTGATTGATTATCTAGTGTTATAGAGAGGAAATTGTAGAGAATAGGAAAGAATTCAAACTCCAAACACCAACAATTTTATCTTGGAAACCTCCAATGGAGGAAAACCAGTCGGGAAGGGCAAAACGTTCTTTCTTCCCACTTTTATTGGTCATTATAGATAAATTGTACAAATTACAATAAGTATGAAAAGAAGAAACAATGTAAACCTTCTCTCCAATTACTTGTCTGTTTTCTTACACCTTGCTCCTACAATTCCACTCCATCTTGAAGAATCCCTTCTCAATCACTCTCATATTAATACTTTGCTTCTCGATCTCCCTGGATCTTTGAATGATTAGTTCTCTTGCTCCTTTCATGCATTTATAAACCTTCCCATGTCCTCCCATGCATTGGAGGATGTGAAAGGGCATGGAAGGGAAGAGACACAGTTGGGCGCTTCAAATTCACGTCCATTCGTGCTCCATTCTTCTTTTCTATTTAGAAGTGTCAAGATCGCCGCCTTGAGCAGACCGGCGGTTTCGGGACTACTCTGCCCTGGCTGGCGGCGTTGCAAGACCACCACCCCTACTGAGGCGGTGGTTACTATAACCGCCGCTTTGCACCTGGTAGTTACGTCCATAACCTCTGTTAACCTCATTTCCTTCATTTTCTTCAATTCTCCTTCTTGGTGCTAATGGAACTGATGGAGTGGTGTGTTTTTGGATCCCTATGGATCATACCTCCCCTTCTTAGCAAGACTTTGGTCCCATAAAATCTTAGTGGGGGATTGGTAGATGAATCAACTCCCTCTCTTGTTCCTTCGAGTACCACTTTAGGTCTGCCTTAGTGTCTTCTCTTGTCGACCTACCGAGACTCTGTGGATCTTTGGTTTGGTGCTCCAGTGCTACATCCTCCTCTGAGGTTCCTTGAGTACAATCCTCTTTGGAAGGAAACTTTTGTATAGTTCATTTTTGTCATGCATAGATGGCTTTAGTAGGTGCGAGCTCTTAACTTGACTTGCTTATCGCATGTATCTGCATAAAGTGTGGCTGAAGGTTTCTTTTCCAACTTTGCTCAAATATGGCAAAGGTCCCATATTGTAGTGGTTTAGTCCTTCTTGCTTGTCTTTTTCTCTTGAGATGGATTGGTCGGATCCTCTCACATACGATGTTCTTATAGTCACCATTATTCCTTGTATCTCCTCTTCTCTTTATTGCCCCACGGTTAGGTCAATGAATTCGTAAGTAGATACGGTGTTGCATAGTGGAAGTTTGTTTTGCTCCTTGAATGAGCAGTTCTGTGGTGGCTTCTTCTTCTACAAAAATGACAAGTGCTATACAAATTCTCCATCCTTTGGTTAGAAATATTCATGCTCTCACATCCATTTTTCTTTTCTTCCAATGAAAGCAAACAAAAATGATGATTTTCCTGAATAAGTCTTGGTGCTTGGTTGACATTTACCATAGCCTTCTTTGATTTTCTTTGGTGTGCCGGATGCTAAAAGCCGACTCTGTCCTTGACCCATCTATATCGGTTCTCCTTGTTGTGAAATAACATCACGACATACAAGTAAGGACTTACGAAGGCAACGTCAAATGCATCAAGTGGAATGATATGAACCTCTAATACATCTATGTATTGGGTATTTATCCCAAACTAAAACTTACACTTTCTTGTAACTTTTATTTTCACCCCTCTTCACCCATCCCAATGGGTATGGATGTGGATGCACGTAAGTCTCTAGGCCAAGTTGTTCTAAAACCACATCGAAATCAAATTTGGTGAGAACCATAATCTACTAAAGTGTTTACCTTAGTCTTCTTGATTTTGGATTTGATTTGAAAAAACTTACTCATCTCTTCTTTTTGCTCTCTCGTACATGTTAGTGGCCGTGCATGCCAACCTTTGTCTACATTTGAATCATCCTCAATCTCCACCTCTCCTTTTATTTTCACAATGGCCATGGATTTCTTGGAATCCTTGGTTTGGTGCTTTGGGTGTAATTCTAGATGCGACTTCAATATGTGTCATCGGTATGTCCATTTATATCACAATTCTTACGAAATTCTTAGGATTTTTAAAATTATACAAAGCGAGTAGTGACATGTTTACCTTTCCATTTACCTTTGTTACTTTTCTTCCCTTGTTCTTTTTCCTACTATTCTATTTATTGGTCTCCCTTGGCTTTTTTCTCCTTACTTCTTCTCGTCATCAATGTAGTATGCTTATACAAGCTTTATTGAGATCCTTGAGGCTTCGTGGAGATTACCTTCCTCCAGAAGGTGAGTGTGAAGTCCTCCCAAATACTTGGTCGAATGTCCTCATCCTTCAAGTCCATATTTAATAACATGGATTGTCTATGAAATTCCGTAGTGTAGTCCTGCACACTTTGACCATTGCCACTACCCAAAGTACTTGCCACTTAATCATCATGTTAGTCCTATGGCCAATAGGATAGAAGTTAGCTCTAATTAATTATTTAAAACCTTTCAATCTTGTGATATGACATTTCTTCTTCTCACAAGTGGCTAGATGGGTTTCCCACTAAACTAGAGCATGACCTTCCATCTGAGACATGCAAAGGTAATCCTTTGTGCCTTAGTAACATTATGCACACTAAAATAGACTTCCAACTATTTTATCCATTTATCAATAATTTTGTATCTACTTGTCCTTCAAAATTCTTTATTTGACTTTCATTTCAACTTTAAAAGGTGTTTGAGTAGATGTTACCTTTTCACTTACAATTGGCATCTCTTCTTCATGCTCTTCCCATTCTTCCTCTTCGTGGCTCTTTACGATCTTGAATTTCTTGGCGGTGCTCAAATCACTAATTCCATGGAATCTTACTTAACCAAATTCATTTTTGTAGATCTGAAAGCTCTTCTTGTTTTCTATACAATATATCCATCATGGTCTCTAGCATCTCGACTCTACGGACCAAGTTCTCTTCCTCCATTTGAGCTTGAATTCTTTGTTTCCACTTCTTCATTAGAAATGTATGGTTCACAAGGTAAAAATTCTTCACCTTTGGACCTTGTCACTATCATATAAATCACAAGAAATAATCGAATACCACAGTCCTGGATATATAATCAGCTCTGATACCAAAATGATTTGTAAACTTCTACTTTGGAACTCTACGAAATCACACAATTATGTTGTTCTACTTTCAACTTTGGAAAATGATAGATTGATTGAAGATTAGAGCTTTAGTGACTGATTATCTAGTGTTATAGAGAGAAAATTGCAGAGAATATGAAAGAATTCAAACTCCAAACACCAACAATTTTATCCTGGAAACCTCCAATGGAGGAAAACCAGTCGGGAAGGGAAAAACACTCTTTCTTCCCACTTTTATTGGTCAATTATAGACAAATTGTCTGATTACAATAAGCATGAAAAGAAGCAACAATGTAAACCTTTCTCTCCAATTACTTGCTTTCTTTGTTTTCTCACACCTTGCTCCTACGATTCCACTCCAACACTTTGAAGAATCTCTGCTCACTTGCTCTCATATGTATAATCTACTTCTCGATCTCTCTGGATCTTCAAATGATCGAGTTCTCTTTCTCCTTTCATGCATTTATAGACCTTCCCATGTCCTCCTGTGCACTAGAGGATGTGAAAAGGCATGGAAGGGAAGAGACACTGATTGGACACTTCAAATTTGTGTCCATTCATGCTCCATTCTTCTTTTCTGTTCAGAAGTGTCAAGACCGCCACCCTGAAAAGACTAGTGGTTTCAAGACCACCACCCTGGTTGGAGTGGACAGGCTGCCACCCATGCAGCAGTGGTTTTATAACCAGCGCATTGCACCAAATGGTGGTTATGTCCAGAACCTCCGTTTACTTCATTTTCTTCAATTCTCCTTCTTGGTGTTGATGGAACTGATGAAGTGGTGTGTTTTTCTAGATCCCTATGGATCATTTCTATAAAGGCTTGAAGAATAATCCTTGAATATTTCATGCCTAACTTTATAAATGTTATGTCAATGTGAATTTTGGATCTTATGCTAAACACAAAGGATGAAGATTGGGAGCGACATATTAAGATCAAAAGTGGAGGAGATGGAGAAAGATGGAGTTAATGGATGATGGAGGACCTTACATCACGAAGAGGGAGAAATTTGTTCTGTTGAGCCCCAATTTTGTCAAAACAATATAAGTTTTGAATAAGTATTATTTTCTTTAGTGCATAAAGAACTTTATACTGACACATGCACCTTTTATGATAGACAAGTTTTAGGAATGGAATGTGTCTTCACGATCACTAAGGGACTCCAATCCATGCACACTGAGTTACGAGAGAAGACAAAATTTGGCACATAGGGATTTTGTAAGAAATCCTATATTCTCACATGTAAGGATACATCGACACATTGTTAGGGTTCTTGCACAATATTTTATGAGAAGAACCGATCAAGAAAAAGAAAGAGAGAGTTAACTACTGTTATGGATCTCTTACATGTGAAGAAATAATTGAATGTGAGTGAAAGCAAGGCAAGTGCAAATCACTAGTGGAGTGAGGTATTTAAAAAGCGAAGGCCACCACATAAATCCCAAGAGGAAAGGAATGATGCCATTTAGAATGCTCATTGCCTAGTTATCTATTAGGTAACTCTTTATAAACTAGGCTTAAGGGCCAATGTAACTTATTGTTAAATTGGTAAAGGGAAAGACCGTGATTGTATATATATACCCCTTAAGGGATTAGTATAGGGGTCTTTTTCTTATAGAGTGGAGAGGTTTCAAAATTCTTGATTTGGATGTATATTCCAATAAAAGGGGTTATTCATTATTGATTAGTTGTAATTATTATGTTGTAACATTATAGTATAATGAATATAGGGAACCTATGGTTATGATGCAATTTTTGTTTGAAAGAATATTCTAATGATGATTTTATATGGTTTCACATATTAATATAATTGATACATGACGGTAAATTATAAACTCGAGCAAGTGTAAGACACTTTATGCAAACATTACGACATAGAAAAAAATGAAGGGAAATTATCTACTCTTGCACCTCGGTGAACACACTAGGTTGTGCCTAGTGTGATATGTCGACAAAAGACATTGGATCGATTCACAACAAGAAATGAAAATATAGGATTGTGTACATGGAACTAACATTAAAGGGTTAGAAAGTTAGGCATGACATAATTATTTCTCATAGTTAGTTTCTTTAGGTTGTATTGTTTTGGGAGTTTCATTCCCTTGTGGGTCAACATTCAATGTTACTTCGCATTTTAAATGGGTAGTTTGTTATAAGAGTGACCAAAAAACTTAAATCATAATCTTCTTGAGTAAATAAGTAGTTTCATAGCCTTAGTCATGATAGAGACACAACAAGTTATGTAAACACACAATAGGACAAAAATGTCTCCATTCTCATATTTAGAAATTCTAGATATATAGTACAAAGAGAGAGTTCTTATAAGTAGGCTTGAGATGAAGATTCCCAATCACCAAGATATAGTTTTGATCTCCTTAAATAAACGAGAATAAACAAAATTCATGCACTAAACAAATTGTCTATGAATGAATAGTTTTAGCCCCAACAATAATAAAACAAACTCCTAATTAAAGCTTAACCCTTTGATAGTGCAAAAAAAAATATTAAAGATGTTTTTTTGCACATTAATCTATATCCATCGCTTGATCACAAAAATCATGAAATTGACAATGTAATACAATACAATAGATACACTTCATAAGGAGGTAAAGCTCAAATACTAATTGAAGGAGACTGCAAGAATTGGTGTCGATAGTGTATTTAATCACCAAACTTAATTTGCTCTCTTCTTTAAATGTAGTTTGTTAGAAACTAAGAGCAATTACCAAGGCAAGGCAATGAAATCCAAAAGAAGGATCAACCTCACACCCCCCATATTGTTGAATGGATGGAGTGATGTTATAAATTTGTATGAGTGGAAAACCCAACTACTTGAACACTAACAAGCTGACACTAGGATTTACTAGAGTTATACTACAAAAATACAAACAACATGCCTAAAAAGTACCTAACATACAGATGAAATATACCTCTCAAGAAGATGGCCTTGGTGGTGATGGGAAATTAATGCAACTAAAGGAGAGAAAAATTCTCAAAATGGAGCACAAACACATGTAAATTTTCATAGCTCTGTAGACTCAACGTGACTATAAAATTGTCCCATACAAAATAACATCACCGAGTGACATCATAGAAACTCAAAAATTGTTAATCTCTAAAGGACACCATCTGAAATAGGAGTTTTTTTCAAAAAAATACCAAAGAAAATAGCTCAACAAGGAGCATTAGAATGTACTGAGGAATGGTAAGAGAATCAAGAAGTTGAATGGTGGATGATCCATGCTTGTATTTCCATACCAATGAATAATCACATTATCACCGCAAGTGATTAGAAATCCATCACAAAATGAACATGCATGGTAGAGGAAGATGACCTCACATGATTTTGTGCAAAGTGCACAATTGGAGTATGTAAATAAACATCGAATGTGTGTCACATTGATCACGTATGACAAATTGAAATCTTAGGTTTCTCAAGTGTGAGTGAAAGTGTATCAAAACTCATTTGTAGTTCATGATCCTTAGAAAGATTTGAGAAAATAAAAATAGGATCTATGTCAACAAGTGATCCCATAGAATGTGTATTACCTACTTTATAACCAATGTTGTGGCACAACGTATAGTTAATAGGCTAGAGGGGAGCAATAATGTTTTGAAGATGTCTGTTAACACCTACACTAAGATAATTCAATTAACTAATTGCATGAGAAAAAAAGCAATAATGTTTTTCTCAAAGGAGATCAAATAAGATAAACAAAAGTGGGACTAGGAGAAGGTGTAATAGGCACATACTCAATAACAACATGTGCAACAAGCTCAATAGTAAAAGTTGTAGTAAAAGCATCAAGTGTAGGGGTTGGATCAAGTGTTGTTGAAACATGGCCACTAGTTGCGGAGAGCGATGGGTAGATTAGGAGAAGGGTTTATAAGTTCACATTAGGATATATATGTTACAAGATCACATTTTATCATTGTATGTAGTGAATGTGATCTTTCTTATCTTACAGGATGGAGTGAGGAAGAGATTCCTATTTTTGAGTTTTTATGTTCTCTTCCACAAATTTGACAATATAGATTTTGGAGAAAAGAATCTCATGTTTAAATTGGAGGGTAAAAAGTTCAGGCAAGAAGCCATGACAGAGAGCAAAAGATGCAATCAAGAAAGGAGTAAATGTGTGTTAATATAGGACAAAACAAGCATGAAAATAAAGAGTGTTTTGTTATGAGGGAGTTTGACCACGTGTTGTACTAAACCTCACCCTATGGTCTTGACACATGAGAGTGATAAAAATGCCATTAAAACTAGCAATTGTATGTGAAATGTACGATGGAAACGCCGAAGGGTATGCATCGAGGAAGTGAAAGTGGAGGGACTAGAATAACGAAAGAGGAAGAGAGTCGAAAAGGAAGGGGTAGAGGGATGAGAAGTCGAAGTGCGGTGAAATCGTTGAGGGAGACCGATGCAAACTTTTTTCCTCTGACCACATGCCATTATTTGTCAATTGTTAGAAGGAGAAAAGGGTTGTGGTGTTCAAGATATCAAGGAAACATTTTGAAGATATCTTAGAAGGAAAGGAGTGGTCGATCAATACAACTAATGTCAATAGTTGGTTGTGAAATTAGTACTTGTTTTTATGGTACTTAGAACACACTTAAGTGTAAAGTGAATTCAATAGTACATATCGCGGACACTTTAGAGATAGGGATATGTGTAATAGACTTGACATCCAAGGGTAGTGATTTCTTACACATTTCTGATAAGGGAATCTCTCTAGCTATCATGGAAACGGTCGTGGTTTCCCTCGTCGATGTAGTTTTTCTAGAATTTCCATCAATAACCATTGACATAAAATGGGATTTGCTTTTTTTACCGTGATCCACATTATCGTCTCCATCTCGCTTGCATTTTCCATGAGAGTCCAATTTGTTCTTAAAGGGGTCAAAATAAAAAATGGGAAAAATCCAATAGGTTTTAGGTTTGAAACCCAACCTCATGAATACAACATACCATGTTCCTTGTTTGTGGCTAGGGAAGAAATGGCTCCTATGTCCTTCATGCATGGGTTCTATCTAATCTTTGATTGGTAAGAAGAAGGACAACTAGTCTCAGCATGCGCAAGGGTTATCCAATGGTGACATCACAACTATTGACATAAAAAACAATTTTGCTATTATTTTATTTTAATTATTTGGCATCAAGTTTTTTTATTTGGAGTTTAATTTGTTAGATAAGACGAACACATGATTTGAATGTTGGAAATAAAAAGGTGGGAATAAAATACATGCATGACGTACACCTATACCACATCTTGGAGTGTTCATATTGAAGAAATATTTACTACTTGTGGTCCACTTTATCATCTTAATCTCACTTGCATTATTTGCATGAGTGCAATATGAGCTTAAAGGTATCAAAATAAAAATAAAAAAAAAAAATTCAATAGGTTCAAGGTTGAAACCCAACCACATTGCTTGCTTCTTGTAGCACTTTGTAGGCCCCCTTCTCAATTTTAAGCATGATTAATTGTAGGGAAACATGGGATGCACAAACAATCATCAATGATTGAGCCCCTCCAATGGTTGGTCACATGAGCCACAAGTAGATTTTATCTACCAAACGATTTTTGTTGTATTTTTTTATGGCGTTAAGGTCATCGATAGAACAACGTTTAATTTAGTAGATAAGACATAGACATGAATGGAAAGATGGAAATAAAAGGTATAAATTAAATACTTGATTTAATTGTGCCCCTCGAAAAGATGGACATATGAGTAACAAGAAAATTTTATCGGCCAATCGAGCTTTGTTATTTTTTTATTTAACTTTTTTACAACATTAAGGTTTTTGATTGGATGATGTTTAATTTGTTAGATAAGGTGGAGACATGAATACAAAGGTGGAAATAAAAAAAAATTTGAGAATCAACACCCATAACTTGTTTGTCAGTTTGGGAAATCAATCAACGATCTAGTTTAATGGTGAGATCGCGATGATATATGTCTGGCCAAGTCGGCAATGCTCGACTTGCGGGGGTTGTTGAGTTCTCATAGTAGAGGACTGCCATGCCTGCAAGAATGGATATTTGCAAAACATGGACTTAGTCATTACCAGCGGTCTGGTCAGCTGCCACTAGCACAGTTGAAATACACATGAAATTAAAATAATAATATTGGCGTAGACACACATATGTCAGAGCAAGGTGCGTGTGGTTCATATATATTTTTTCTGTAAAACATGCCTTCGGCGTTAACATAATATATATGCTGCCTACTGCACATCTTCACTAATTGGGTTTTGTCTCTTTCAACGCATGAGCATCATCAAAGAAATTTTCAGTGATTTTTTACTATTTCAGGCACTCCAGATAAATAATAAAAATACTATCAATAATTGAATAAAATATTCCCCAGAATTTTCTCTCTCTTCCCTGGGAGTTTCCCAATGGCTAGAATTGATTCAAAGTGGTTTGTCGATCCTTTACCAAATAATCCATGATTGTTGTACATAAAGCTATGAAACAAGTAGCTGGAAAATTAAAACTAGAGTTAGCTCAACTTGCAGAGTTAGAAGCCTTTGCACAATTCGCTTCTGACCTTGATAAAGGCACTCAAGATCAATTGGCAAGAGGTCAACGATTACGCGAGTTGCTCAAACTTACGAAATTTCCTTTCTTGGTAGATTTCATGCCAAGTATATGCCACATGTACAATGTATCGACCATTTGATTAAGTTTGTTTGGCTCGTGTCGTTTGTTGCATCCGATGGGTGGAAAGAAATTACAGAGGTATATAAAATGATATTCCTCACTGAGGCAATACCTAAAAATGTATATGGTCATATATTGTTGCATCCCATTAAATTGAATTATTGAAGCAAGAATCGATTCATACAACCACGATGTTCAACTCCTTTCCCTATGAGCCTTTGTTTTCAGAATGATTTTCCACTGACAAGTCTTCATAGTGGAAGTGATTGAATGAGCACAACATGGATGTACAAACGACACCATTCACTTGAACTTCTTGTCAGATTCCGGGCTTTTCTAGGTTGACTATATCTTTAAAATGTCATCTATTTCAGGGAAGAAGTGGAGCAGGGGATATCTCTTCTATAAAATTAAGATATATCTTCTTTTATCAAAACGAGATACCAACTTGTCCATTAACAAACATCATAAGCAAAAATAAATGTACATAACATTAATATATTTTATTATATAAGATATCTCCTCAAAATTTGAATATGCCAAAACATTTTCTAACACCATCGTGATTAGTTACACTATATGTTTTTAATTACGATGATTAATATTTTCTTTTCGAAATTTAACCCAAAACAATTTGAAATTAAAATAAATAAAAAATAAAAAATAGAAACAAGAAAACAGCTTCTCCTTCGGTGTACAATTGGTTATGGGCCCCACATTAAAATTAGGTGTTACCTACTAAAGTTAATATTTTATTAATTAATCTTGCCTTTTCCACAATTCTTTGAGAGGTTGACAGGTGTGGACCACTTGTCCTTTGGTTGAATGTGCAGGTTGTGGAAGAAAATTGATGAGGCAACATATTAGTGGTAAAAATAGAGGTCATATTGTTCTGGTCTTTTATTCATTCATTCCCGAAATATTGTATTCCCTCTTATTTCCTAAAAATAAAGTTATTAAATTTAGAGGTTACGGGCCTGGGAAATTCATGAAGCTCAACGAGCGAGTGATCAAGGTCGGAATATATGTGAGTGCCTTTCTTGCCAAGTTGACATTTCTCTGAACTCCGCGGTTTAGGCTTTTCTAACATCTTGCCCAACTTCTACATCTACCTCTAATACCTCTCGCCTCTCAACCGTCTCACACTTCCGCTCCATTTCTCACCAAACTCTTTTGAGGATTTTTGACACAAATTTAACCAAAAGTGAATGATAACTACGAGGCTAGGGAAACCTTTTTATACAACGAGGCTTGCTCTTCACCCACTTGAGAGTTGCCCAATATAAACGCCAGGAAGTTTCATTTTTTTTTCCTTAGGCGGGGTCGTGTCCACAATGAGGTGGATGTAAGAGGAAAGGAGGATGACATTTTAGTTATTTCATTTGGAGGTAAATACAAAGAAGTTTCATTATACAATTGTGAGAGCTCTATATACGTATATTTAGTGGGTTCAATGGTCTCGAGAGGAAACTATTACATGATGTTGTTTTCTTTGTTGTATGCAAAAGAAGAAGAAGATTGAGGATTAAGAGGTGCGTTTTATTCGGGCGTAATGTCTAGTTGTATTGATTTTGCTTCTGAGCACCCATGTCACATGGATTATAACCATTGTAGTACCACTCTCGAGGTACACGCTTGATCTGCAGCGCGCACATAAGTAATGGATTTCAACGATGTCATGCATCGTTGATTTTTGTCATCCATTTAAAGCGGTCGGGTTCGTTCTAATAGAGAAACACCTTCGGCGTAATTACTACTGATGATCAAATATTAAAAAGCCCACACAAATTTACCTCCTCCATAAAAAAAAAATCACTTTTACAAAAAGGGCTTCCCTTACAAAGTTGCAATATGTTCTCTAAAGCGAGATAAAAATATTCCCTCTATTTTAAAATTGCCCTTTTAACATTATGCTCCAAAAATATTGACCCCTCTAGAATTTTCAAAAAATGAAAATTCAGCGTATCCCTTAAAGCATATCTCCAAAAAAATTCTTGTGAAAATAATGTTTAATAAAAAGAATATTTAAGGATATAGGAGATTCTAACACCTAACTGCGCTCCGCTCAACACTTTACTCAAGCGAAGTGACCAAACTATGCTCTCTATTATATTAAACATTCAAAGAAGCGTGAACACTCCAACATTTGCCGTCCTTATATTGAAGGTTTCCTACATTTTTATATAAGTTAGATAAGTAAATTTTGTATTCTTCTTCTTCTTACAAGTTTTGTGGATTATTTGATTTTGGCATCTTGTTTTAATAATGGTTATTTTCTTGGACTTGTTTATATTGTTTCCGTGATTATTAGTGGCAACTTGTATTGGTTTTGAGATTTCTAGGAATTAAACCCCTTATTTGTGTCCTAGATCTAATTCTCAACTTTGAGAAAAATATTTTTAATTCACAATTCCAATCAATTTACCCATAATAATAATATAAAAAAATATTTTAAAATATTAAAGTAAAATATCTCTAAATTGCTTCTCACTAACCATGTGAAAACTATATCCTAACCTTCATGTTTATTTCCTTTACCATGAATTTTTCCTCTCGTTACTTGAGAGCCAAGCTTGATTTGATAAATTCTCATTAGTAAAATTCATGAAGAAAAAGGTCGCTATCAAATTCAATCATTTTCCACTTTAGTGCGTAACTCTGAAGTATAAATATTTAATAACGATATATCTCTTTGATCGAAAACTCCATGGTTCCACTTACAATAAATTAATGCAAATTGTGTAAATGAAGTTTTGCATGAAACTCGTGGTTAGAAATTTTCTTTGAAAAAGATTTTGTATTTGAGTTTTAATATATTTATCCTCGTAAATTGTATCCAAAAAGAGCTGATAAAAAGACGGTTTATGATTGTGGGTGGCGTGCTCCAATTGATTAATGAAATCTAAAGATAAAGTGATAACATTAGGACAACTTTTTGTTATCATTGGACTCAAATAACTTTATTGAAGTTCAAATTAATGTTGTTTTATATAGGTTCCTCATGATGCCCCACCCTTCAGTGCCGACTTTTGAAAGTGTATGGCTGATTTTGGATTAAATAATTGTCTGCATTGAAAGTAAAGCAAAACTATTCCAAGAAATTCCTTAAACAAGAGAAATCCATGAGAAAAAAATCCTCAAACAAGAAGGACATGGAAAAGGGACACAAACCCCAAAATGGATCCCATGAACTTTTCAATAATGTATTAAGAGTTTGCACATTACATCACCTTTAAGAAAGAGTTCTAGACCTAAATGGTACCTTGGGTGGGTCATCCTTTTTGAAAGGCATGATATCATAGGACTCATGAAAATTAGGCACTTGTTTAAGGTGTTAGTATTTACTGAGATGTTATTTTTATTTTTATTTTATATTGGAAAAAAATTATTAATTATATATGATAATATGGGTTATCGGTTAACTTTACATATCAATTCAATTCTTTGTCATTGAAAATAAAATTAGGTTTTGATAACTCTATTAAGATCGTGATGTTCACTAATCCAGGATTCTTTTTTTTTTTTTTTTGCATGATTATTAAATTTAAGGCATGCTCATGTATTTTGCATACTTTGTATTTTTGAAGTCTTGGAAGATTTTTTCGGAGGTATGATCAAGCAAAGTGAAAATTTAATGAGTTTAGAAAAGAATTAGTTGTGGAAGATATGAGAAATTAAGGATTGCAAAAGACTATATATGAGAAAATTGGGTCAAGGAATTGGACAGGCACAACAATTTTTCTTGTGCAAGTTTTTTTTTATGTGTTGGCGAAATAATTTGTCACAAGGGAAAATTAGGGGTTTTCACCAACGCTCTGGGACTAGGTCCCTCTGCTTAGGAATGGGGCAGCTCCATTTATTGAAAACAAGAAATATATACACTACTCTAACCATCGTGGGTGGCCTTTCGACCGGGGATCACACAAGAATACTCCACTAAACCCGTGTGCAAAAAGGAGGTGGAGGAAAGGTGTGTGTATGGAAAGAGGGGAGAAAGTGAGAAGGGGTTTTACTCAATAAATAGCAAGTTGAGTTTATTGACATAAAACCAAAATATTTCCAAGTTAACAATGAGAAGACACCATGTCAAGGAAAGAGGAACAAAACACAAGTAAATCCAAGTTTATTTGCATAATATTGCACAAGTAACCATGCTCATGGAGTAAAGTTGAGATGGAGAGGAAAACATAAGACAAGGAGATAAAAGAATTGTAGTTTCTTGCTTGTAGTAAGACAATGGGAGCTATCAACCAAGAAAAACTAACCCTTTGGAATGGAGAAGCCATTCCAATTTATAACTTTACAATTTGTCTCTTCATCTACCCCCACATGACCTTTCATAGTCCCACCACTTGTGACCTTTCACATTCCTCTAGGAAAGAAAAATAAGCCCCTTTCTTATTAATGAAAAGGGGACTTTTACAATGAAAAATTACAATGGTCACTTAAGTGAATAGGACGAAAGAGCCATAAAGTACAATTTACAATGGAGAATTAGAAAGTAGAGAGAGAGAATAGAGAGAGAAGAGATGCAGAATGAAGAAGGATGAAGAAGCTCTAAGTTACTTTGTAGAGATGCACTCTAGTGAACTCCTGATCCTTTGACCACTTCCGAACTTGATGAAGCCTCCTAGTGCACTCAGTATTTCACAAACCTCCTCTTTAGGGACTCCTCTAAATGATCAACTTTCGTAGCCCGATCAGGTACCCTGAGAGAAGGAGAAGCCCATGATTAGTAGACCACTAAAACCAAGAGAAAATCCTTCTTCCACTTGAACCAACCTTCCAATCTCTGAAACATTGCCATGTCTCTCGATCTTTCTTGCATTTGATGCACTGGTGTGCATAATGAGACAACTTGCTCGCACGGGGTGATCTTGGTGATCCTATCACCAAATGACCATGGTGACCTACGAGACACAATGAAGTACAAGACCAAATCCTCTAATCGAGATGGGTGAAGGAGAGAGACTAAATGAAGAATGCTTCCAACTTTTGATCAATCCATCTGATGAGATGGGAATACACTCTGAGACCAATTTTAGGGAACCGAGAGGGCTTCCCTTCCGCTTGAGCCACAATTCAACTGTCGATCCTTTGCAAGTATGACAAATTTCATGTCCATTCCTACAAGGCAATCTCTTGAGAGGTGATCACCACATTGTTATAGGTGGGGATTTGCAAGAATTGAGAAAGACCATTTAGAATGAGGATTTTCATAATTGGATTATTGTTCACCAAAGATTTTTTTGAAATTGGGTCATAATGTGGTGCACAAGCTAGAACTAGCTTTGTGTTTTGAAACAGGTGACCATTTTCTCTACATAGCATACTTAAGAAGAATCCTTCCATTTACAGTTCCATGAGATTCAATCCACACCCATGCTCTCAAATTTTCCAAATTCATTGTGAGACACATCATGTTTCCTACATATGAAAATACGAGAATCGCCTTGTAAACTAAGCATCTAATTTTTACCATGTCTGGAACCGGTGAAACGGGAAGGAGATGAAAATGTGTGACTAATTTGAGCTCAATCTGAACACTTACTATTTATATACAGTAATGCTTAGGAAGGCTCACTATTTTTAGAAGTGGGTCTTCCTAGTGTCGGAATGAAATGAAAATGGTCTTAAAATTTTCCATTTTGCAATGTGAGCCTTTACTCCAAATTTCAAAGGATTTCATTCGTTGGGGTTTTTTAGATCCGAAAAGGCAATTTTCATGGCTGAAAAGTTAAAATGGCCATAGAAAAACACATAGAGTATCAATGGAAATAATTTTATAGTCTTCTATACGTGTTTTGGAGAGGAACCTACAGTCCAAGTTTCATGGAAAACAAGCATGGGGTTTGGAAGATATGAGCAAAAAGGGTTTTTAGCATGAAGGATGTATGAAGAAGTTTTGGCAACATAATAACACTACAAAAGAAATAGGAGGAGATAAAATCACAATGAAACATAAAAAATGGCTAAATATGAAATTATACCTCTTTCAAATTTGTTTTCCCTCTCAGTGGCCCGTTTAACTCAGAAGCCGTTTAACTCGCCCTAAACTCAAACTAGGTAACCCAGGTATGATGGAGGTTTGAGGTGGTTGTACCCTGAAAATAGGGGACAACAGGGACAAAGAGGCATCAACCTCTCCAAAATGTTCCATGGGTGAGGCTCTCATGAGGAGGGTTCATATTTTGTGAAAATGGTGAGTTGATAACACTTTTCTAACACCCCAAGTCATCATTTTGAGTGAAAAAAATTTGCCTCCATAGGGGGAGCACATTTTTTTGTCCCCCATGTCCCCTTATCTATTATTACAAAGGATCAAGCCTCCAAAAGGATGTAATGGGTATAGATGTCATGAAAAAGTGGTCAAACATCAAGTTAGGTGAGTTTATAACATCTTCTAACCACTTAAGTTGTCACTTTAAGTGACACAACCAAATCCTCCATAGGGGAGCACATTTTGGTGTCCCCATATCCCCTTACACTAAGGTACAAAGGGAAAAGGGACATCCATGCTCCAAAACTCTACTCAAAGTTGATTGGTTGTGTTGATGTCATCAAACTCAACATGAAAATAGACTAAGGAGTGGATTTTCAGGCCCGAGAGAAAGACATGGAGTTTAGAGGGAAAATTTTATATGATTTTAACTTTAAAGGGCCCATCAAGTTCATTCTCAACATTTTCAATATTTGATGTAGCTTGTAATTTTCATTTTCAATCCATTTTCAATTTTTCCTACGCACATGTGCTAGTAAGCGGAGTTACTACCGGAGTCTAGAATGGGTATGAACAAATCCAACACATGTATCATGAGGGTAGTCTAATGTACTCCATTTTTACCTTTGCTTATGCTCCTAAATATTCTTGAGGTGTCGAAACATGTTGAGAATGTTCCACATTGTAAAAATCTCTTGTGTTGTATTTTTTTATTGATAAGGCGGGTTGAAGGGACCCGCTCCCTATTTACAAAAAAAGGAGGCTTAACCTCAGATGTTTCAAGAACAACCTCAACCAGTCACTGTGACATATATAACAAAAACCAGAATTTATTCTATATATTAATAGTAGGACTGATAAAAAGATAGCTGTTAGTGCAAAATCACAACACCCTAAATGACCTCTCAGATTTGGTGTTTAAAACCTTTCATTTGATGTGATTTACATAACATTGAATTTTCCCCAAAAGTGTGGGACTTTGCAAATGGGAAAACTCTCCAGATTAAGCTGGTCCCTATTCCTTTGTCTAGGTGCATACGTGAAATCTGCAAAGGATTGATTCCTAAACCTAATCTAATATTGCCAAGGAGACAAGGATAAAAGGAATACAAGAAATTAAAACTAAGCTAACCAGGTGATACACCGAAGGAATGATGAAAATTTGTTTTCTTAATAGGCACAAACCAAAAATACATACAATAATGAAGCACAAATAACCGGTTTTGCAATGAAAGACCATATGAGAGCAATGAAGGCATGAAAGGGTGAAAATCAGCCACAAACATGTATTATTGCTCTGCATATTTGATCAATGCATTTACAAATGGCCAAAAGGTAGAAAACATGCTGCAATCTAATGGAAGGTCGAAACTCCATGAATTCGTTTCCTAGAGGAAAAGGGGACAGTAAAGCGAGAAGAATGTCGACCCTTTACTGATGAGTCCCGACCTTGCTTTTATAGATTCAACACGAAGGGAGAAGAGAGAGAATCGGGAAAAAATAGTTTGAAGTTCAACCACTGCTATCAATACCTCCTACAAAATATGCCCCCAAATCTATCTTGTTCGCATCAATTACTAGTTCAAGCACCTCAAAGGAAGAGGAAGCAGCGGATCGGATCGAATCTGATATGGTTGTTGGGGAAAAATAGATCCTGTATTAATGGCCCAAAGATGTTTCTCCATTTTTATCCCACCTAACTTCTCCAAACTTAAAGTTTCACATCTTCATGGCGTATATAAGGTGAGATCTTTCAACAAGGTGCATTTGCTAGATTTGAGCCACACTGAGTTGAAAGATATGTCCATTTGAAATTTGAATCGGAGTGCAGCATACAAAAAGCGGGAAAACCAGTTCGAAAATGGGCACCCTTTTTAAAACTGAACACATGGAGGGTTGGCGCATGTCTGAGGGTAGCCTCTATATTTTGCTTTTGGAGTGGCATGGGGCTGACATGTGGCTTCCTCCACGACCTACTCAATTTCCTTATGTTTTTGGTTAATTCATTTTCTCGGTGGGGTCAAATATCTAATCGGGGACATGCGCGGCTTGGCACTTGTTTGGAAATTTCCGTTGACTCTACTCTTAGATTAGACTTGTTTTGACACTTGGCACCCTTCGCCGGCCTATCACAATGCATTGACTATTCAACCCAACTCTGTCCCTTTTTTAGACTGGACGCGTGGAGGCTCCGTGCTCACTTAAAATCCCACTCAGGATTTTCCTTTGAAGGAGCGTTAGGTTGTGCGAGTGTAAGCCTCCGGCCTTTGGACTTTTCAATGGCCTCCCTTACCTTTTCGGACCCTAGGCAATGTGGTGAGCCCATGCTCATTTGGGCCTCCGCTTTTTGATTAAATTTTGGAGATGTGCCACTTTGACACGTGGTGGCTTATTTATCTTTGTTATACTTAGTCATTTTTTCGAGGCCCGCCTGTCCACCTTTTGACTTTTATCTTTGACTCTGCCCCGCTTTGGGCCTAGGACACGTGGGGCCTAGCACTTGTTGAATTCTCCCTTTTTGGATTCAACTTTGGAGGTGCGCCACTTGGACACTTGGCATTTTCTGATGTCTCCTCCATACTTAGTTGATTTTTGGACTCATTCTAAACCATTTCAAAGCCAGAGACTTCAAACTTTTGTCATTCCTTCTCTTTTGAGATTTTGGCCTCTTTAACAATGTCTCCTTCTTTCTTGACCTGTTATTCCATTTCCGAGCATGTACGTAATTTGTTTAATGGATTTAAGGCACGGATTCACTCGACAGAGCCATTTTTTGAAATTCTCCTGCGCATGGTCGTTTGATCTTTCGCAGGTCCCGACACTCCATTGAAGAGTCTTTTGCAACTGTTTGCGAGGATTCGAACATGATTTCTCTAGTTCTTTCTATGTGGGGTCATGGCTGATCCAATATTTTGTTGGGGAAAATATGGATAACAATAACTAATTAACATCATCCACCGAGATGTTGAGGCCTCCCATGAGAATGGCCTTGATCCATCCCGAGCTCCATATCGAGTCTACGTTAGCATAGATATCTTTAAGCCAACCCCATCAAAGGTGTTCGAAGGCGTCACATGTAGAAGCTCGAGCTCCATCCACCGGCCACGGCGCGGCTCCAAAGGCAAACCTAGAGCCCTCACATTCGGAATCTTAATGCGAGCACTCCCAGACTTCTTATCCCACGCAAAACCACCGACTCAAAGCAAAATCCAACAATATACGAAAACGTTTCTCTAAGTCTGTCATTCCCGAATTGTTACCAACCAGTGAACACAGAGTCCCTATAGACACAAGCCAAGACATAAGATTAAAGTTAGCAACCTCCGAGGCTAGGTTTCCATAGAAAGATGGAACCAACCACTAAGCAACAAGTTTAACCACTTCCGCCTTCGAGGGATGAAGAACCAGCAAATTTTCAACAAAGATGGAAGTAATTCCGCTATTAATCCTTGGCCACCCTTTAACATTCAGAAAACTCAGCCCTTAAACCATTTTAACGGCCTCCGGATCCTTCAAGCAAGAGATACGAAATATTTTCTTCAACCTACAGTCGGAAACCTTGTTACGAAAATCCATTTCCCTCATATCACGAGGAGCCAGGGGATCCCGAGGCGAGATCCTTAATAGAAATAAGAAAGAAGCCCGAACAAAAAGGATCCCCCACCACCTTAATTAGCAATCCCTCCCTTCACACACGGGGAAGAACAATCATCGATTCCATGATTGGGCGACTCCTTCGAGACCATCATATCAAGGCCCTCCCACACAAAGCAATTACTATTTATCCCCTCATAAATATTTTGCTCTATACCTTTATTTGCTAGCCAATCGACACACTAATTACCCTCCCTATACACATGTATGATGCTCCAATTATTGAATTTGGAGAGTTTCCATAATACTTTTTGAATTCTAAGTCCAGTTTCCATGAAAGGGCTTTTTTTTTAGAATGACATTAATGATTACCAAGGAATCACCCTCAATTTCCAGGTTCTCAATTTTAAGCGAGGCTACTAAGAACAAACCGTTACTAAGCGCTTGAAGCTTAGTGGAATTACAGGTACCCACTTTAAGCTTATAGGAAGCAACTCCCACCATCTTACCCATAGAATTTTGAATTAAGCACCTTGCGCAAAGACTCCGGGTTCCCAGGAAGCCCCATCAAAATTCACTTTGAAAAAACTAGGGAAGGGGGGACCATTTAGCATTTTTCTGGCCAAGGAGGAAGGAAATGAAGATTTTAGGGCTCCATCTCTAGGTTTTATAATCAGAGGCCAATTCCTTTCAAGCATCCTGTCTTGAGAAGTAAAAGGACAAGATCACAACCAGTTTGAGGACACCACTTCCGAAATGGCACCTTCCAACTTGCAGAGAACCACTTCCACAGAACTAGACTCCTCCCGAAAGATCCATTTATTCCTTTCCCACCATAAATGCCAAAGGAGAAGCACAAGACTGCAGAGCCAAATGGAGGACAGGGCCCCCGAGTGGGAATAAACTAGCCAAGCCAAGATGGTTGCAGGAAGGGAGATCGGTTGAACCCAAGGGAGATTAAGCTTGGCACACAACCAATTCCAACACTCCACTGTAAAGGGGCAATGCAATAACAAATGATCCCTATCTTCCTCTTATTTTTCACATAAAATACATCTAGTGGGGCCCTGAAAACCATTTTTTCCTTCTCTCTTGAGTAATAATTTACCCTGGAAAGCCATCCAGGAAAAGAGACCCGGCCTTTCAAAGGGGGTGCTTCCAAATAGTCTTTCCATATGTTATTCTCTACAACTACGTCTTTATGAAGCAACAGATAACCAAGATGAGAGGAATACGACCCCGAGGAAGCAATAGTCTAGACAATTTCATCTTGCTTGTAAGAGATCAGAACTTGCCTCTCCTACAAAGCAGACTTAAAATTCTTCATTACAACATCCGAGAGACCCAGATGATCAATCTCATTCCATAGAAAAATGAGGGAGGAGGTTCAACCATTTGCCCATAGTTCGAGACAAATGGACCCCAATCTTCAATCAACCTCTCTTTAACTTCAGAAAAATCCGGGATGTCCCCCAAAGCAGGGAAGCCATTCCAGGGATCATCCCAAAAAAGGGCTTTTTCACCATTCCCCAATTTCTAGTCCACATTATATAAGAACAAAGACCTGCATTCCAACATGAAATTCCAAATATGGGAACCCCTGGGTGGGTTCACAATACAGAGAATAGATTCTAGAAGGGGGGCTCCAGGTATTTCTTTTCAAAAACTTGACTGAGAAGACTATTGGGTTTTGAAATTAAATTCCACACCATCTTAGCACCTAGTGCCAAATTTTGCAGGCCCAGATTAAGAATCCCCACACCACCAAGTGCCTTGGGTTTAGTTAGAGCATCCCATCTGATCAACAGAATTTTCTTTTCTCTGAGAGACCTTGCCACAGAAACTTTCTCATCATCACCTTCAGTTTTTCCAACACACTTTTGGGAATTTTGAGAATGGAAAGCAAATACATAGGAGAGGCACTGAGAACCGATTTGATGAGTTGCATTCTCCCAACTAAGGAAAGCCATTTACCTTTCCAAGAGTTTAATTTAGCATCCAACGAGGAGAGAAAATCTTTCCACAAAGAGACCTTACCTGCACCTTTAAACAAGGGAATACCAAGATATTTGACCAGCAAGTGACCCTTTCTGAAATTGAAAATATTTAGAATATGAGCTTCAAGATGAGGGGAGACATTGAAGAAGAAAATGCAGGATTTGAGAAGACTAACATCTTGCCCTACTGCTTTCGAGTATTCATCCAAAGTCACCTTTAGCTCTTTAGCTTCCCGAATGTTGGCCTGCCAAACAAAAAGGTATCATCCATGAATTTCTGGTGGGAGAGAGGAGGGACACCGTCAGCAATTTTCAAACCCTGAGGCTACCTTCCACCATTTTCTTCTTAAAAGACCTACCTAAAGTTTCAACAACCAAGATATAGAGAAAAGAGGACAGCGGGTCACCTTGCCTAATGCCTCTGTTACTAACAAAAAAACCTTCAGCACTCCGTTAATCAACACCGAGAAGGAAGGGCCAGAGACACAACTGAAGATCCAATCACACACCCCTTGGAGAAGCCAAACTTTCTAAGAGTTCTTATGAGAAATCTCCAGTTGATCTTATCATAGGCTTTACTAATATCAAGCTTCAAGAGCATACCTGGGGAATTCGAAGAAGAAAGGGAGTGGGTCAGCTCATGAGACAAAATAATGCCTTCCAAGATTGATCTACGACATAAACCCGGTTTGTTCTTAGGAGATAAGAGGATCCAAAACAGCTTTCAAGTGAAGGGCAATGGCCTTAGAAATAATTTTATAGGAGGTATTACAAAGAGAGACAGGCCTAAAGTCCACAAAGGAGGAAGGCTAAGGCAATTTAGGGAAGAGGCAGATGAAGGTGCTATTCAACATTTTGAGCACCAAACGGGACCTCCTCGAATCTTCCATAGCCACCCACACATCATAACCCACAATTTTCCAAAATTTTGAAAAAAATTAGCAGGAAGCCATCCGGACCCAAAGCTTTATTATTTTCCATGGAGAAGACAAATTTTTCAATTTCAGAGAAGGAGAAAGGCTTTAAAAGAGCAACATTCTGGGACTCCAAGATAAGGGAAGGAATACATTCCAAAGGGAAGATTGAGCCTCATCAAAGGAGGCCACATCACCAGCAAGCAAGGAGGAGAAGAAATTAATACCTTCATTGATAATATCCTTCTGATCAACCAACAAATCCCCCTCGTTGTTCTTAATTTCTGAAATAAAGCTCGAATTCCTTTTGGATTTTACAGAGGCATGGAAAAATTTTGTGTTCTGTCCCCATCCTTGAGCCAAAGTTCCCTTGATTTCTGCTTCAGAGATATTTCCTCTCTGAGAAGCAGTTCCCTAGTTCTCTTAGAAGAGACTTCTCCAAAGAAAAATCCTCTTGATCCATCCCCGCATTGAACACTTTCAAATTAAGAGCCTTCAGATCAGCTTCAACCCTCAATTTTTCTTGAAAAATATTTTTGAAACACTTACCATTCCATTCTAGCAAATCTTTTTTCAGCCTCTTCAACTTTTGAGCTAGCACAAACATCTTAGAACCCACCACTTGGTAAGATTTCCACCAGAGTGCAATCCACCCTTCCAAGGAAGCATCTCTGAGCCACATTAACTCAAACTTGAAGGGGATTTGTGAGGGGCATCATCAAAGCTGATCACAAGGGATACTGGAAAATGATCCGACCCAGACCAAGGAAGAACAAAGCTTTCCAAAACTATGTCTTTCAGAGACCAATTAGGACAAACCAGAAATCTATCAAGTCTTTTAGCAATATTACTAAAACCCTTTCTCCTATTACTCCAAGTGAACCAACCCTGCTTGGGCTCTAGATCCAACAAAGCACTTGTCCCTAATAAAGGAATAAAAGTCCAATTGTGACTGAAGATTTCTGACAATCCCCCTTCTTATCCTTACCATTAGTGATGGCATTAAAATCACCACCCAAAATGAACAAATGATCCCCAAAGAAGAATCGAATGAAGTAGATCCACCCATAATAATTTTTCCCATGATACTATTAGGGGCATACACATTAAATAAAAAGAAACTTAACTGGGAGTGACAAAGGCTAACACTTACTAGTTTCCAGTTGGGGGACTGAGCTTGCAGCTCCACTTTGACAACACCATCCTTCCAAAGAATGCCAAGACCCCAGAAGCTCCAGACGATCTTGAGAAGACCCCTTTCTAGCCTCTTCCTGAATTACTCCACATAAGCTCCGCTTCAACGATGGACAACTTTGTTTCCTATAAAAGAACCAACCAAGCCTCAGGAGAGGATATAACACTTAAGCAAGCATTGCTTGTCAGAGGAGTTGAGGCCTCTAACATTCCAGGAAAAAAGCTTCATTGAAAACAGGGAAGGATTTTCACCTTCCCGGATTCAACAATGTCAAATTTTAGGGTGCTTTGCTTCCCTAACTCAACCTCCATTAGCGCAAGCTCTGTTTGGACTTTCTACCCCTCTTACTAGTAGAACCACAAAGGGAAATATCCAATCCTTCCTAGCTGAAGGATAAATTAGAGGGAGTCAGATTAGGAGCTAAGCCATCAGGAGCAATTTCCCCTTCCTCCTTATCATCGGCTAAGGTAACGGGAAAATCCAAAGCTAGAATCTCATTATTTGAAATCCACCCATTAAGAGTTTCCATCGAAGAGGCATGCCCCTTCACCATACCTTCCTTGATTAGGGAGGCAAGCGCCCCAAAATCCCTATGAACCTCCTCGGTTTCTTTCAAGAGAGAGTGAGGTGTCAAATTCATTGAAGGGCTAGAGATGGCCAAAACCGACAAGGACTGCCCTACCGGCATGCCATCTTTCACGGTGGTGAGGAACATATAGATTAGAAGATTTATCCGGAAATAGTAACGCATCCCCAGTGGGAGGAAAACATAGAAATCAATTTTTTTAAATTAGTGAAAGCCTTCCTTAGATGACCTAAAAAACCACAAGAGAAACATTTCAAATGTAACCCTTCATAGTCAATCAACTGCGGTCTGGAACCCCTAGTAGTAGCAAGATTGACAGAGCTCGAGAGGGGAGGACAAATCCATCTCGACACAAATCCGAGCTGAAGAATTTCTCCATGCCAATAGAGAAGGGTTAAAAATAGGAACCCACGAGCCGAGGGAATTAGCAATAGCCTTTAAGGCAACCTTTGATTCCTGAAATCAGAGGGCAGATTATGGAAACTCAACCATAGCGGGGCACTTAAAATTTTTCCTCACATGATTAAACTCAGGGGACCAAGGGCACAAATACAGGCTCGAGGAATTAAGAAACCAGGGTCCCCCTTTGAAAACTTTCTCCAACAAGGCCTCTGAATGGAACAGAACTTGGAAGAAGCCATTCGGGAGAAAGAAAACTTTAGGCTTCCTCTCCTTGCCAGAACCAGTAAACCCAATTCAAAATTTTCCTTCTAGAAAACCTAGCCCCCACAAATTTGCAACAGATTGCCCTTTTAACACAAACATCCACAAAGTCCCACCTTGAGCCTGAAGGGAGATTAACACACACCATATCCATGGAAAATTTGAAACCAATCCCCCCACCTTGATTTCCTCCACTTCCTGTGAACCGTTAACCTCGAGCTCAATTGGAATTGAAGGGACCTCTTACTTGCTATTACGGGGTGGACGAAACATTACTTTGGCAGGAATTGACTTCCTCAATCATATTTTTAGAGTTGAATTCCCTAACAAAAAAGCCAGGGAATTGATCATTGTGTCGAGGCCAAACTTCAACAACAAAGTAGACACTTCTTCCTTCGCTAGAACCTCAGCATCTTTCCCGGTCCACTCCACGCCACTATCAAAACCCAACAAGATTATATTCACACTAGAGGCAAAAACTGCGGGAAAGGCACATCAACCAAGTCCTCCTTTCTATATGAGATACTTCCTCCAATGCAAAATTTAAAATTTTGCGGGATTCACTAACTCGCCGCTCCATCGATCTCTTGTATTGTATTAATGGACAAGTTTCCACATTTTTATACTCCCAAAATTCTATCTTGATTATTGCACCATATAATAGGCTTTTTCATATTTACAATGCCTATAATCGGCTTCCCAAGACCTTCCAAGGCTTCCGAAACATGTTGAACAAGGTGACTAGCTCCTTTAAAACATGTATTCCCTAGTGTCATGCCCAAAATACCTGGCTTTTCTTGAAAGTTTCTTGACCTCTCATGGCTCCAGAAACTTCCTAAAATTCATTGTATCATCCTATTAATCTCCCAAAAATCCTATAGACAGGTTATTCCCTTACAATTGCTTTCAAAGGATGTCCTCATGTGAGAAGAAGACCAAAGAAAACCTTTTTGAATCCTTTGAGAGCACTGTTCTTTCTTATATCTCAGTACCCTCATGAATCAAGATAGGTACACTTCTCTACACATGAAACACACTTGAAAATCATGTTAGCGCATTCCTCTTGGCCGTAATGAGGATGAAACAATCGAAATGCTAGTTGGAGGAAAGATTTACCTTGACCAAGAAAGGGTATTTCAAGTGAGGGTTTGGTTATCATGACCAAATTTTTACATTTTGCATGCTAGACATTTAGCATGACAATGAGATGCTAGAGGATTTTCCTATCAAGTAATCCACTATTTGGTTACAAATTTTTTCAAGTACTTCCTAGTGTGTTTAGAACCCTTAATTTTTCCCTACATACATGTAAAAGAAACTTGAAGAGAAATATGGTTAAGAGAAGTCCAAAATAAATCCAACAAGCTAGTTATTTATTGAAAAAACATACAAAACCACACATAGAACATAATATTTCAAAAAAAGAGCTTATTCCATGTACCTCTTGTTATAGACACCTAAAAATAGTCCCAATTAATAATTAATCGTTACCTATTATCATTTTAGGATATTTGTTAATTTGATAATTATTAGTGTTATTATGTGTTATTTGTTAGTCTAATATTATACTTACACTAATATTAAGTTGACTTTGATTAGCTTAATTATATTACATTTTCTTTATGCACGCCTTTTAGGCTTAGAATAGGCTAAGTCACATCACTAATCACTTTCCCCACTTCCCACATGTGTTCATTATGTGTCCATCACTTTAGACATGTTTCAGTTACTTAGTCAAAAGCAAAGTTTGAACCAAACTCTTGTTTTTGTTATATATTAATCACCTTTATTTGTATAATGTGATTGATTATGAGAATAATCTATATTTTTATTCTTTATTCCTATGTATTTTTTGTAGCATATTACCAATTCATCCATAGTTGGTGTGACTTCATGTTGAGGAGTTTTTGGGTTTAAACCAATCTTACATGGTACAAAAGCATTTCTCCATCAAGCGGCAAATATGGATTTTTGAAGAATTATTATCTATTCTCTTTTCCCACATATTCTCTAGTCATAATACATGTTTTTTGGCATAACCAATATTCGTGGGTTCTAACAAAAACCATATGGGTTTTTTTATTTGGCAAAAATAGACCTTTTGTGTTTTTCTAAGTTTTTTGCATTTCTATCAAAATTAGTAATTTTATGAATCTTCTATGAATTTTTATTGAAAAGTACATGAATTTTTTATTTTATTTTTAAAATCCATTTTTCTCTTCATTCCTTATTTTTGTGAATTTTTAAAGTTCGGATTTGCATGCAGACAAGGAGTAGAACATTTACATCACAAATTTTTTAAAAAAAAAGTATGTTGAAGGCTTAAATTTTTAATTTCCAAATTCTCCTCTTTGAGATATTTGGAAAGTCTTGATCTACAAAAATGATAGATCATGAGTACATGTGGCATCTTGTTGAAGTTTGTAAAAATGGAGAATTCAAATTGGATGGGGGGTCTTCTTAACACTATGTTGGTGTGTTTTAGGGTGGAACCACCCATTTCAACCATCTCCACCTATTTATCAAATTTCTACACCATCATTGCTACCTATTTGGTCTATATTGTCATGTTTTTTTACTAAGAAAACATGCTTAGCTCTTATTAAGAATTTGATGTGTTACACATAGCATGAAGATTAAAATTCAACTTGTAAGGTGCTTCAAGCTAAAGTTGTTGGGTTTGAATCGTCGTAGCTATGTTTTTCCAACACAACCAACTAGTCAATTATTTATTTAGCTTATTATACAAGTGTGCATTTTGTTTCTTAAAGAGAAGTGTGGTATGATGACTAATTCATGGTGTTAAGAACCTCTCTTCTCCAAGGTCGAGTTCAAATCATATAACCTTAAAAATTATTTTTGCTTCTTGATCTTGAGTTCCAACCCTCATATGACCTATTGTTGGAGTTATTAGTGGTCATAGGTACCATTCCTCACATGACCTCTTTTTGGTGTTATTAGCCCACATTACCAAATTTTTAGTCTTACTAGCACCATTGAGAACTTATTTTCCGGGTGCATATTTCGAGAGTTGTGTCTTTTGATCCGTGAGGAATGGGAGGGTCATTTATTTCACCCTTCATGTTTTTTTGAGATCTATGCATTGGTGCTACATTTTTGGCATTTTGGTGACACAATTTTAAACAAATTCTAGTTTTTGCTAGAGGTTTCCCTTTCATTGTCACTTTCATTCATACCTTTGGAGGGCCATATCTTCCGATCCATCCAAAGAAATTCTAATTCAATTTTTTGAAGTTTGTACTTTTTCACACTCTTTGTAATGCAAGCTTAAAATATAATCCACTTTGGATCAAAAGCTGTACTATTTCAATTTTTGGCTATATTTTAATTGCAAATATATTATAAATGCATTATTTTATAAAGTTCCACCTATTTCAAATAGGGATTAATTTTATTCATTTAAAAAAATCTAGGTTGAGCTTATTTGATTCTTGGATTGCATGCCACCCATTTTGTAGGAGCTCAAATTTACACTCGTCCCAGATCAGGATGAACTGGGATTTTGAGGCAACATGGGACTGTTTCCAAGTTATGGGACATCGCATGCTTGAGACAAACCTCCGGAGAAGGCTAGTTCCTCTACCTATTTCTGTTCTAAAACTACTCCTAAGGAAGGAAATGCAACTAACTACTCTAAAATAACCATCCAAGGACCACAAAAGAGAGAGAGGGTTAGAAAGATGCATGAAAAAGGGAAATCCTACATTAAAAGAGGTGATAACATGAAAAAGGGTCGATCACTCTCCACAAGGGGAAGGAAAGAGAGAAAACATGGAAGAAAGGGAGGATAGGCGCGCCACAGAAAAGAACCACGAGACCCATATTTCCCGCGCACTATAAACACATGAAAATGAAACCTACAAGCGGGTAGTTTGCACAACATGCTAAAAAACGTGAACAGAGAGGAAAGACACACCAAAAATGAGAAAAGGATAGACAAAAGTGCCACAAAACCTGATTTTATTACTTGAAGGATGCATAGTCAATTACATTCGTAATGGAAGGTGAGAATACATTGTAGAGACCAAGTTCAAGGTATGAAACTCATGGGAAGTCGGCCACCATTTTGGCATGGTGTCGTTACAACAAAGAGGGATCTGTTTCAATGAGCAATGCTCTACAATTTATAGAAGAAGAAGGAGAGAAGAGAAGGAGAAAGAAGAGGGAAACTTGGATTTGAAATCTAACCACCAACAACTGTAATGAATTCTTGAAATCCGCATGCAATGCTATCATATGCACTTCCCCATGTCTATTTGGTGTGTAGAAGAAGGAAAAAGGACAAATATGAAGAAAATCTGGTGGTTGAGTCGATTAAATGTCTGCATTAATGATCTGAGTGACGTTTCCTTGTTTTCCGCTTACCAAATTCCACCAAAATCTGATTTTAAAATTCCAACGTGTACCCCACGTGAGCAGATTTCCAATAAGCCCGAAGCACATGTGTCGAGAGCCTATAAAAATATATGGCGATCTAAAGGTCTACAGTGTAAACTAAACATGTAATGACTCATGGTGTGTATTTGATTGGACGAAAGATTCGGCCAACTATTCATTTGTTTTTATTTTTATACAATGTGTCACACAATAGTTTGTCACAAGGATTCAATTCAGATTGGCATTCTTTGATAGGTTGCATGTGACACACTCAAGTCTAATATGTTGTCACGAGGCACAATGATCGGCACAGAATAATGTGCAAGGCTCGTGCAAAACAAGAGGCGTGAGAATGCAAAAGATGGGCGCACAAAAGGGTTGTGCACGGAAGTGGAAGAAAGATGCATATATGTAAAGTGTACAAGTATGCAAGTAGACCATAGGAATTTGTTGAGGAATGTGTGGTGATAGAAAGGAAAGGGTGCATGGACCAAGCCAGGAAGGAAGGAAGCACATAACACCTAAGTGCAAAGGCATAATGCACAAGGGAAGAATGTAGTTAAAGAAAGTGAGCACAAAGAAATGTGTGGAACTTAAGAGGAAGGACATGTAGGTAGAAGAGCGTGCGGGGAGTTATCCAAATTAGAAGGAAAGTTAGGATTACATGCAAGGAGTACATGTCACTATTAGACTAAAAGTGGGGGAAAAAAAGGAAGGCTCAAAGGGGAAATGAAAATGGATAGAAGACTAAGGGGAAACAAAGAAGCACATGGAGCAAGCGGAAGAGGGAGTAATGGGGGAGGAAGCACAAGGAAGAAATAAGAAGGGTACGTAAAGGAGCACGGAAGAAATACAACCAAATGAATTATGCCAAGGGAATCGCTAGAGTGCGCGTAACTTTGAAATGTTGAACTTGAGTCAAGATGAGAATGAAACTTGTCAAAAAAACCAGGATTATTTTGGATAATGGTTTGGCGAATTTTGGTGCCATCTTCTCGCTAGATGAAGAGACTAGTAGCCTTAGAAGCATCCATTAAACATGGAGTCATCCCGATAACATGAAATCTGATTTGCAAGATGAAGAACACATCCTAAAGTCACTTGAAGCAATGTCGAACTTTGAACTCTCTGCTGCTACTCTCATGTGAAGATGCTCGACTTGAATTTATGAGAGTGAAAAGCGTGCACATACTATTAGAAGCTGGATCTTTCGAAAACTAAAGCGGCATCCGGAAAGGAACAAAAGGGCGCACAAAAATGTGCAATTGGAAAGGAAACAATGCCAAGAGGAGCATGCCAAAACAGAAGCACAACTATGTACAAAATCTAAAATTCATACATGTTCCAAGGAGAACATGCAAAGTGTATACAAGCACTTATTTTTTTGAAAGAAAACCTAAACTACCCTATACTAACCAGAGGTAAAGGAAGCTCAAACAAAACCTACAATAGGTAGGGATAAGTAGTTTCCTTTCCTCACAAATTGAGACCATGTAACTAATTTGGCATTGAACATGGTTGTATATCAAGAGGAAAAACTAACTTGAATCTGGTTTTCCACCCTCCTCAAAGTATCAACAACAAATATAACAAGTACCTCCTTTAGTTGTTCTGCATTTGGATTTAGGAGGTGTTGTTGCCAACCTTTGGCATGCTAAAGTTTGACCTCATGCTTTGAGATGAGTATGACCGGAGGAAACTCTATCTTTGGTCTATACTAGCTTGAGATATATGATTGGGCACAATCGATCCTTGTGTTTTTCCCATTTTCTTGAAGTTCAATCCCACAGATGGGATTATCATGCAGAATCTCCTCCTAGATAATATTGTTTTTGCAGACTGGGTTGCACATTGTTCGCATCTATAAACAATTTTGTCTCCTCTAAAACTACGCCCTTTGAGTCGACCTGACTTTCTTTTAAAATAGATGCTCTCGATGCTTTTCTGTTAAATCTCATCTTCCCAATTAGATTCATACCATTATTCAGTAGTTCAATAGTTGTCATACATGATGATACTAGTTGGGGATGATTCATAGGTGAGGGCTTGTTCATTTATAGCATAGTCAGACAGAGGGCCTCGAAAGAAGAAAATGGGACGATAGGCTGTATGGAACACACGAGGAAGGAATGAAAGCACCCGTGATAGGGATGGATATCCTTTGACCAACCTAAACAAGACTCTTCTCAACAAGTATGGTAATATCAAATGCCTAAGGAATAATGTTTCCTCATAGAGCTTGGATCAATACAACAAAATCATAATCAATGCCCTAAAATAAAACAAGAATGCCATACCTTGTGAGGGTATGGATTCTTGAGGAATTATGTGCTAGGTCCTCTCAAATCTGATGTTGAATTCTAAGATATACTCCATTGAATCCCATTGTATTGTGTTGAGGTGTTCCACAAGGATAATAACATCTACATCCTCCTTGAACAAATTACGAGAATATTTCTCCCAACTTATTCCAAGTGGAAATGGATTGTGGGACCAAACTATTGAACCAATATTTTTCTTTACCTCTAAATTATAAAGCAAGAAGTCTGAGGAAAACATCTTCTTCAATGGCATAGTGGTTGGCTATGTCTTGGATATGATCAATAGGATATTGATCTCCATTTCTATGAAAGAGAGTCAGGATTATCAAGGCTATTTTGGGGAAATCATCCCACTACTACAAATGGAGGGCAAAAGAACTGAAATGAGAGAATGGAAGATCTCCATAAAGATCCATGGATGAAGTGGGAACGTGAAGGTGAATGAAATGGTGAAAGGGAAGGAATAAATGAATGAAGGAGGGAAGGGTCTCATGGATGAGATAATGGGTGGGTTTGAATCAGTGGAGTCACTAGATGTGCTTAGAATAGCCTCCAAAGGCTAGATATCTACCAAGAACAAACCAACTTGGAAAATGAAATAACAAGGGGCACTCTCCGTGTGCATTCTTGAATAATGTGCGTGTGTCCATGAATAACTACCTTATGTATCTAATGTTGATGGCTTGTGCGCATGATGCACACTTATGCATTTTCTCTTCTCTGTGATAGGGTGCATGAGACTACTAAAGCCAAGTAGATATGGATGCTAGGAGTCACCAGATGTGTTGAAATATGCCTCCAAAGGCTAGATCTCAACAAAACACATCAAATTTACTAAGATGAAGATGTATAGCTCTTCAAACTTGTCCCACCGAGTGTGCCAAAAATGTTGGGGATCAAAATTGCACCCATCCTAGATTAGGATGAACTTGGGATTTTTCAAGCAACATGGTCTATCTCTAAGTTATGGGACCTTGCACACTTGAGACAGACCTCCGAAGACGGCTAGTTTCTCTACCTATTTATACTGCTAAAAATACTCCTAAGGAGGAAATGAACTAAGTACTCCTAAACTAACCATCCAAGGGATCGGGGAGAGAAAGAGGGCTAGAAAGATGCATGAAAAGGGAAATCCTAAATTAAAAGAGTTGATAACACCAAAAAAATGTCGATCACTCTCCACAAGGTGAGGAAGAGGGGAAACATGGGAGAAAGGGTGGATAGGCGTGCCCAGAGAAGAACCATGCATACCCAACTTTCCATGCATTGAGAACACATGAAAATGGAACTGCGTAATAAGGGAATGTGCACAACATGCCAAAAAATGTGAACATAGAGTAAAGACACAACAAAAATGAGAAAAGGGTAGAAAAAGTGCAACAAAACCTGATTTTATTACTTGAAGGATGCATAGTCAATTAAATTCATGGAAGAAGGCAAGAATACATTACAGAGAATAAGTTCAAGGTTTGAAACTCATGGGAAGTCAACCACCATTTTGGCATGGTGCCGTTACAACAAAGAGGGATCTATTTCAATGAGCAATGCTCTACAATTTATAGAAGAAGAAGGAGAAAAAGAAGGAGAAAAAGAAGGAGAAAGAAGAGGGAAACTTGGATTTGAAATCCAACCACCAACAACCAATAATGATCTTATACAATCCACCTACATTGTTGTTAGATGCACTTGCAATGTCTATTTGGCTTGTAGAAGAAGGAAAAAGAAAAATATGAAGAAAATTTGGTGGTTGAGTCGATTAGATGTCTACATTAATGATCTGAGTGACGTTTCCCTATTTTTTCGCTTACTAAATCCCACCAAAATTTGATGTTTAAAATTCCAATGTGTACCCCACGTCAATAGCTTTCAACAAGCCCAAGAGCACATGTGTTAGAGCCATGTAGAAAATTTTATGGTGATCGAAGGTCTACAAGTGCAAATTGAACACGTAATGACACGTGGCGTGCGCTAATTGACTAAAAGATTGACCAATTTATTCTTTCATTTTGTATTTTTCTATCATGTCTTGCACAATAGTTTATCACAAGGATTGAAACTCTATTGACATTCTTTGATAGGTGTGTGTGACAAAATCAAGTCTAATAGGTTGTCACGTGGCTAGTAATGATTAGTGTAGAATAAGAATTTACAAGGCGTGGTGAGAAGTAAGAGGCACAAGAATGAAAAATATGGGCACACAAAAGGGTTTTGCATGGAAGTGGAAGATTGATGCATATTTGTAAAGTGTACAATTATGCAAGCAAATCACAAGAATCATTGAGGTATGCATGACGATAGAATGGAAAGGGTGCTCGAGACCAAACTAGGAAGGAAGGAAGCACACAACGCCCAAGTGTAAAGGCATAATGTGTAAGAGAAGAATGTAGTTAAGGAAAGTGATCACAAAGAAATGCGTGAAGCTTACGAAGAAGAACATGCACACGAAGAAGAGCATGTCGGGAATTATCCAAATTGGAAGGCAATTCGGGATTACGTGTAAGAGTGTGCGTCACTATCATACTAAAAGTGGGGTGCGAGAAGGAAGGCACAAAGGGGAAATGAAAATGGATAGAAAATGAGGGGAAAGGAAGAAGTGTGTGGAGCAAGAAAAATATGGAGGAAGAGGGAGGAAGCACAAGGAAGAAATAGGAAGTAGGCGCAAAAGGAGCATGGAAGAAGCGCAACTAAATGAATTGTGCTAAGGAACGCCAGAGTGCACACAACACGAAATGTTGAAGCTTCATAGTCAGGATGAGGATGAAAGTTGTCAAAATAATCAAGGGGTTATTTTTGACAACAATTTCAAAAATTTTTGCACCATCTTCCTACTAGATGAAGAGACCAGTAGCCTTAGAAGAATCCATTAGATGTGGAGTCAACCCGATAATAAGAAATCTGATCTACAAGCTAAAGAACACCCCGAAGCCACTTAAAGAACATGTTAACACTAAACGAACTATTCGCTACTCTCATGTGAAGATGTTCTAACTTGAATTTATGGGAGTGGAAAATTGTGTGTAGACTGTTTAAACTGCCTCTTTTAGAAACTAAGCGGCATCCCGAGGAAAGGAACAAAAGGGTGCATGAAAATGTGCAATAGGAAAGGAAACAACGCATCAGAGGGAGCATGCCAAAACAAAAGAACAAATATGTACAAAATCTAAAATTCATACATGTTCCAAGAGGGAATATGCAGAGTGTGTGCAAGCACTTGTTTTGCTGAAAGAAAACCTAAACTAACCTATACTAACCAGAGGCAAAGGAAGCTCAAACAAAACCTACAACATGTAGGGAGAAGTAGTTGCCTTTCCTCATAAATTAAGACCATGTAACTGATTTGGCATTGAACATGGTCTATATCAAGAGTGAAAAACTAACTTAGAATTGGTTTTTCACCCTCCTCAAAGTATCAACAACAAATAGAACAAATACCTCCTTTAGTTGTTCTACATTTGGATTTGGGAGGTGTTGTTACTAACCTTTGCACGTTGAAGTTAAACCACATGCTCGAGATGAGCATGACTGTGAAACTCTATCTTTGGCTCTAGACTAGCCAGATATCTAATTGGGCACGGTCTGATCCTTTGTTTTTCCCATTTTCTTGAAGTTTAATCCCAAAAATGGGATTATCATGCAAACTCTCCTCCTACGAAGGTTTTTGGCTAGTTGGGTTGAGTGTAGTTTTTGTCTCTACAAACAATTCTGACTCCTCTAAAACTATGCCCTTTTAGTCTATCGACTTTCTTTTAAAATAGATGTCCTCTCGGTCTTGCTTCTCATGCAATATCATCTTCCCAATTAGAGTCATACCATTGTTCAACAATTGTATAATTGTCGAACATGATGATACTGGTTGGGGATGATGCATAGTTGAGGGGTTGTTTGTTTATAACATAGTCAAACAGAGGGGACTCAAAATAATATGGGAGAATGGGCATGGATGGAACGCATGAGGAAGGAATGGAAGCGCACACGACAAGGATGAATGTCCTTTGGCTAGCACGAACAAGAATCCTCTCGAGTAAGGATGGAAATATCAAATTTCCAAGGAAGAGTGTTGCCTCCTAGAGCTTGGATCAATACATCCAAATTAGAATCAAGGCCCCTCAAATAAAAAAATGCCATACCTTGTGAGAGTCTAAATTCTTGAGGAATTTTGTGTCAAGTGTCTTGTGAAATATGATTGTGAAGTCCGAGATATACTCCATTGAAACTTTTTGAATTGTGTTTAGGTGTTCCAAAAGGATAATGATATCTGCATCCTCCTTGAACTGATTATAGAATTATTCTCCCAACTAATTCTAAGTGGAAATGGATTTTGGGGTCAAACTATTGAACTAATATTTTTATTTGCCTCTAAATGATAAAGTAAGGATTCTGAGGAAAACATCTTCTTTAATGGAATTTTGAATGGCACAGTGGTTGGCTATGTCTTGGATATGATCAATAGGAGATTGATATCCATTTCCATGAAAGAGAGTCAAGTTTATCAAGGCTATTTTGGGGAAATCATCCCATTGCTGCAAATGGAGGGGAGAAGAATTGAAATGAGAGAATGGAAGAGCTCCATGAAGAGCCATGGATGAAGTGGGAACGTGAAGGTGAATGAAATGGTGAAAGGGAAGGAAGAAATGAATGAAGGAAGGAGGGAAGGGTTTGTGGATGAGATAATGGGTGGGTTTGAATCAATGGAGTCACCATATGTGCTTAGAATAACCTCTAAAGGTTAGTTATCTACTAGGAAAACACCAAATTGGAAAAAAAAATAACAAGGGGTACTCTCATGCAAGTAATTATTGGCTAATTTGCATGTGTATGTGAATAACCTGTCTTGCATGACGATACTAATGCCTTGCGTGTGTGTTGCGTGCTTCGTGTTTTCTTCTTCTTTGTAACAAGGCGCATCTGACTCGCTAAAACCAGTAGATATGGATGTTGGGAGTTGCAAGATGTGTTGAAAGATGCCTCCAAAGGTTGAATCTTAACAAAAACACATCAAATTTTGTGAGATGAAGATGTATAGCTCTTAAAACTTGTCCCCCTTTAGGTGTGCCAAAAATTGTTGGATCAAAATTGCACCCCATCCGGATCGGGATGAACTAGGATTTTCGGGCAACATAGGATTATCTCAAGTTGTGGGACCTTACATGCTCGAGACAAATCTCCAGAGAAGGCCGATTCCTCTACCTATTTCTACTGCTAAAACTACTCCTAAGGAAAGAAATGCAATTAACTACTCCTAAACTAACCATCCAAGGGACCAGGGGAGAGAGAAAGAGAGGGTTAGAAAGATACATGAAAAAAGGGAATCCTACATTAAAAGACGTGATAGCACTAGAAAAAGGGTTGATCGCTTTCCACAAGGGCTAGGAAAGAGAGAAAACATGGGAGAGAGGGTTGACATAGGCGTGCCACATAGACAAGAACTATGAAGACCTAGATTTTACGCACATTGACATCACATGAAAATGGAACCTACAAGCGGGAATGCACATAACATGCAAAAAAATGTGAACAGAGAGGCAAGACACAACATAAATGAGAAAAAAGTGGACATGAGTGCCAGAAAACTTGATTTTATTACTTAAAGGATGCACAATTAATTACATTCATGGTAGAAGGTGAGAATACATTGCAGAGACCAAGTTCAAGGTCTAAAACTCATGGGAAGTCAGCCACCATTTTGACATGGTGTCATTACAACAAAGAGGGATCTATTTCAATGAGCAATGCTCTACAATTTATAGAAGAAAAAGGAGAGAAGAGGAGGAGAAAGAAGAGGGAAACTCAGATTTGAAATCTAACCACCAAGAACTAGTAATGAATGTCCTGCAATCCACCTATAATGTTGTCGGATGCATTTCCATATGTCCGTTTGGCGTGTAGAAGAAGGAGAAAGGATAAATATGAAGAAAATATTTTGGTTGAGTCAATTATACATCTGCATTAATGATCAAAGTGACATTTCCCTATTTTCCACCTACCAAATCCTACCAAAATATGATTTTGAAAATTCCAATGTGTAGCCCATGTTAACATATTTCTATAACAAGCCCGGGAACACGTGTATCGGAGCCCTGTAATAAAATTTATGATGATATGAAGGTTTGTAGTGTAAACCGAACACATAATGACATGTGGCACGTGATGATTGATTGAAGGATTCAACCAAGCTGTTCATTCCTTTTGTCTTTTTTTGCCACATGTTGCATAATGGTTTGTTTCAAGGATTTGGCACCCAGTTGTCACACTTTGATAGGTTGCGTGTGGCACACTCAAGTCGAGGTTGTCACATGGCACAGTGGTGAGTACAAAAGAATGTGCAAGGATGACGTGGAAACAAGATACGTGAGAATGCGTAAGACCGGGTGTAAAAAGGGTTTACGTGGAAGTGGAAGAAAGATGCATATCGTAAAGTGTAAAAGTATGCAAGCGGAGTGTGGGCATCATTGAGAAATGCATGATGGAAGAAAGGAAAGATGCGTAGACCAAGCCAAGAAGGAAGGAAGCACACAATGCACAAGTGCAAAGGCATAATGCACATAGGAAGAATGCGGTTAAGGAAAGTGATCAAGAGGAAATGTGAAAAGCTCAAGAGGAATGGCATGCACGTAGAAGAGTATGTCGGGGACTTATCCAAATTGGAAGGTAAGTCAAGATTACATGCAAGGAGTGTGCGACACTATTAGATTGAAAGTGGAGGCACAAAAGGAAGGTGAAAAGGGGAAATGACAATGGATAAATGACTAAGGGGAAAGGAAGAAGTGCATGGAGAAATTGCAAGAGGGAGTGATGGGGGAGGAAGCAAAAGGAAGAAACAGGAAGGGTGCATGAAGGAGTGCGGAAGAACTGCAACCAAGTGAATTGTGACAAGGGAACCTCAGAGTGTGCACAACCTCAAATGTTGAAGCTTCAAAGCCAGGATGAGGATGAAAGTTGTCAAAATAACCAAGGGATTATTTTGGACAACACATTCTATTGAGAATTTTTGTTAAAACTACTTCATTATAAGCATTTTGGGAGTTGTTTATTGAGTGTGTTCATTTTTTGATTTTCTTCTAAGGATTTTTTTCCTTATTAATTAAAATGGATTCCATCCATGACTTCTTGATGTAGGTTCATCAATGTATAGAGCATAATCATGATATTATTTTCTTTTTAAGAGGTGTTATAGGTTCTATTATGTCACAAGAAGTCATCATATAGGCTTGATGGCGATTTATAGGTCATTTAGGGGTGTTTGAGATTTTCCCTCCAAAACTAATAATTCAAATTTTGAATGGGTTTTAACCTAGCGTGTGTTAAGTATCATCATCATTAGGTGAGTGATCCTTGGATTTTTAGTATGTAGTAAGAGTCATTTACCTCTTATTTTGGTTGTAAATAGCGAAAACCATGATAAGCCTTACCCCTGACATTGGAAAAAGACTAAATAAAACATGTAAAACAAGATAAAAGATGTTGAGATATTCTTGGGACGTGAAACCAAGTTTAAAAATTTAGTTTAAGGGGTTATAGGTCAAACCAAGTTTGGATAAGCTTAGAAAAGCATAAAATGGAAGAAGAAACACAGTTTTGGAGATTGGTTCTTTGGTTTGTGAAGAAATTGCGGGGGTTATATATTGTTTTCATGCAAGAATTGAATAGAGAAGAATTCCTATGATGTTGTTTGTATTCATATAGGTGTTGAGGATCATTTATTAATGTTTTCTTGACTTGATGTAGCATGTATTTTATTTTTTGCAAAGTGTATGGTTTGGATTGCATTATTTTGAGGGTTTCTGTGTGCACAGTCCTGGTAAAATCAAAATTTTCATGAATTTTATGATGGTTCAAAGCCTCTACACTATTTGAGAAGGAGTAAGATATTGATTTAAATCTCATCCGACATTAGTTTGGATATAAATTTCAAAGGATAGGTCGGGGTTTCGGGAGGAAATTCTTAATACCTCTAAATTTCACTGTTGAAAAATGTCCAAATTTAGTAGACATAAGCATTTAGAGATATTCTAGAATATTTTGGAGGTTTTAGATTTTTTTAGGTTATAAAATGTAAGATAATGATGACATTGTTCTTGTAAGTCCTGTAAGTGTCCTAATCGAGGGCTAATTTGTAGGGAAAATTTTAGCGGTGAATATTCGTAGTTTGGTGAATAGTAGAATTCGGGAATTTGATTTTGGAGAATACTACAACAACGGCAATACCCAACTTTCACCCAAAAATCCCAATGTATATTTTTATATTAAATCGTCATGTGATCGCCACTCTGGGATTTGAAAACATTAATGTTTTGCCTAGAAATTATTTGTTAGGGATTTAAAAACATTTATGTTTTGTTGAAAAATCAACTAGCGAGAATTTGAAAACATTAATGTTTCACCAAGAAATCGACACACCGGATTTGAAAACATTAATGTTTCACCAAGAAATCTATAGAACCTTATTTGGCCAAGAAAACATTCCCAAAATTTTCCTAATATATACACAGAGGTGATGTTCTCCCATGATTTTCCAATTTGCGTATTTGTGAAGTAGCATAAAGGGATTTAGCGAATCAGCATATTATAATTTTCTTACAAAATTTCAAATAAATCTAAGTCTTGCGAGTCCCACTAGTGCATTGTAGTTTACATCCTAGAAGCACTTACTGCAGGTGAGTCCTCAGTCTATTTGAGACTTATTTTCTTTCATGTCGCATTGTTTTATCTGCGATTTTGCCTTTGTAAGTTATTACAAAGCCTAAACATCCTCATCCTGATAACCACTATGATTTTTATGTCATCTAGAATAGTCCTCCGCTTGCAGAGAATTATAACTAGTTTTCCTATCTTAGATACATCTAGATTCTATGTTATATATATATATATATATATATATATATATATATATATATATATATATATATATATATATATATATATATATATATATATTTAAAATCACTTCATACATCTCCACAAATTGTTGCTCTGTATATTCCTTGATTTATCAGTGTATCTTCTTTGAATCTTTTTGTTAATGTTCTCTCTTCTACAGTATGTATATATATGCATACTACGGTTTCACTTTCCATTTATTCCACGACCAATACCATGACCATTTATCATTGTCCTCGACACTACCTCATCCCATAGAGGACCCGAAAGATATATAAAATGTGGTACATTCCACAAGTTTCACGTTCACTAGGGTCATTTCCTTGGGAGACTAACGAAAAGGAGATGCATGGCATAGACCTCATGGTATCCAGGACCCACTCTGGACCTAAAAACATATCAATTGCGGCTCATTTCACGGGGTTCTCGTCCGCTAGGAGGATTTGGTTGGGAATGGGAGGTTAACGGAAATTGGAATGGTGACAAATAATAACGGTGTGCCTAAACATCACACACGTTTGCAATCAATGTTAAAAATAAGTTTTGACTTTTCTCTTCCAAAAATTAGTGTGGTGTAGTGGTGTGGTCCCAAATTTTGGGGCAACAGTTGCGACTTCCATTTTGGATGGAACCACGCTAACTTGCGTGATCTTTAGGAATAACCGAACAATAATATATGAAATTAATAAAGACCATACAAAGATGTCCAAAATGATACTTTAGCTAGCTTTGACACATTGACATTTCATTTTCAAGCCAAAGAACCTTACATACATTCTCAACCTTGAATTCACAGTCTCATACCACAACGAGTCATAGATGGAAGACCATATATTTTGTCTCAACTCCTTTGAAATGATGAACACTCTTGGTAATTGGATTATGAAAAACCTCATACCTCTGATGAATCAATAATTTCTTCATGAGAAGATGCACACCTTATTTGGCTTGATGAAAACATTTAGAACCTCTATACAACAGGACAAACCTCTATACATTATGGTGAGCTCATTCATCGAGAATCCTTCATTAATCAACTAAAGATAGATCATACCTTAGATGAATCAATGAACTCAGATTCCTTCATGAGTAGATACATACTATACTTTGATTTCAAACTGAGCACAGACCCTGAGATCACCTATTTCATGTTTGATTAGCTACAACAGAGACTTCTTATCACTAGAGTGTCTTATCATTAGAGTGTCTTTGGCTGCTCAACAAATCATTTAAAATTTAAAATTGCTTGTTCTCTTCTCAAACCTCTTATACATCTTCATTTTGCTTGATGTATGCTCTAATTCTTATTATACTAATGTAACACTCTTGCAAAAATTAGTACATGTTAAGTGACACAACATTATTTTTCTTTATACATATTTCTCATTTAGTCTAACATGTTGTATCTTTTTTTCTTTCAATTCTACAGAATTCATTGATTCAACAAAATGGCACATAAAAAGGAAAGCTCAACCTTAGGCAAAAATTTTATTCCAACCCCTCCTAGTAGTGGTATTGGCATTCAAAAAATAACATATTATTTTGAGAAAACATCTAAGGAAACCCATCCTTCTCTAGCAGGACCATCACAATCAAGGGATAATGATTACATTCAAAATGAAACTCAGAATGAGAATGTGTTCATTTTTTTCCGATGCTATTAATGAAAACAACAATGAAATGCCTCCCCTTGAAGACATTCCATTGAATGATGTTGAGTTTGACACTGTACCACCTGTCCAATTGAATGAATATGACACTACATCACCTGTCAGTGCCCAAGTGAATGTTGGAGGTGAAAATTCTGGTAGTGGCAGTCAACAAAGTATAAATTCCACCAAGGAAAATACTCAGTGGACACCTATTTATGGAAGAAAGAGAAAGGAAAGAAAATGGGACTTGGGAAGGAGTTTCAGGTTAGAGTGGGTTTCTAAGTTTCCATTTATTAAACTGTTAAAAATGAGAATAAAGTTGAACCTCCCAAAGAATGCAAATGTACAATTTGTAGCTAGAGATTGGGTAGGGTGTTGGCTCTGGTTCTAGTTGGAGTTCTTGCTCTGGAATGTCTTTATCCATTTCCAATAAGTAGACCCCACGGTCAGATTCCTGAAAAAGAATCTGAGATCTAGGATCCTCATATTTTGTAACCGTGTACTTGGACTTCTTTTCCGGCTCTAGCTTATGGTTAAGCCCTTTGATAGGAATATGTGCATAGGACCAATCCATCTCTACTCCTCCTCCTAGCTCTTTGCAGAAGTTTCTGCTCAACAACATCCCGTAGGAGACAGGAATATCTGTAACTAGAATTGTCATCTTTAATCTTTTGTCAGGAAAAACCGCCAGAACAGCTTGTGCATCTTTGATTTGTCTAATTAAAGGGACTTGTCTCTCCATGAAATAACACCTTTTTATGGTCTTTGTCAAGGTAAGCCCAAGAGCATCTACAACTTTAGCTGGCATGACATTGTCAGAAGCACCCGAATCTAGAATGCAATTGTTTAACTTGAAACCATTAAGCAATAAGGAGACATAGAAAGGTTCCACCCTGTCAGAAGATGGTGAGGGTTTAAAGCCGCAAAGTGTTTTTTTTTGGAGTATTTTTGGACTTAGACAAAAGGCCTTTTGATGTATTGGATTGTCCTGGTGATTGTACATATTTGACTAGCCTATTTAACTGCTCAGGAAAATCTCTCAGGTATTCGGCTTCTGACATTTGAACTTTAGTTTTCTTGGCATGATCAATAATGTCAAAAGAAGAAATAGATTCAGATACTTGAGCCGCTTTCTGTGGTTGAGATGAGGAAGAAGGCAAAGGGATGCCCCTTCTTTGCTCGTCTGCTAATGCTTCAGCTTGGCGAGTTTGTGATCTTGTAAGTACTGCATATGTATGACCATGATCATCTTCATGAAGTTTCTCATCATCATGTTCAAATTTGTAGTTCAGGTAATTAATGTTGGAGTCACCAGTAGGTCCTATAAAATCATCATCCTTGAGCTGATTAGTGTTAGCTTCCTGGTCTTCTTCATTCATCTCCATGTTGTTTCTGGGAGCAGCTTCAATTGCTAATCTTTGGGAACCAACAATGTGGTTCTGGTTGTTGTTGTTGTTGAAATTCCAAACAGGGGCAATATTGTTACCCTGAGCCATTTGAGCCATTAGATTCTTCATTTGCATCATCTCATTTGCTAACTTTTGTAGTAGTGAATCGAAAGTAGTAGCAAAGGATAAACTTTCAGCTCTAGAAGTGTTGCTCTTTATCTTTCCAACCATGATGAGGTCGTCTTCAATTTTAACCGCCATGTTTTGAGATGCTAACAAATCAGTAGGACGTGCTCTTCACAGTTGATAGCTTACTTTAGTAAGCAAAGAATTGATGAATAATACTTTTTGATTTTCGTCATTCGAGAGAAGCGAAGCCAAAATTTACATACAAGTAATCTTTGAAATTTTGTAATAAAATCGCATGTGCTCATGTGGTTCCTTCTTTATTTGAGTCGGTTGGGTTATCAAGGTCTTTGGAATCTTCATTGCCTTGAATCTTTTCGAGAACACATCCCGCATAATAGCCTTGATTGGTTATGGTGCTAGGAGTTAGTGGTAGAACTATTCTCTAGCCAAGTCATGCGCAGAGTCTCTATGAAGAGTCTAACAGATACATCTTCATGTTTGATTTGTAAGCACTCCACAAGATATGAAGAAGGCTACCAAATGATCATCGGGTTTTGCTTTCCGGCTCCAAAGAATTTTTAAAAATTCTTTCGGATCCTTTGGCAAATCGTGCATAGGTGGAGTCAAGTTCAGAGGTCCAAAAGTTTCTCCCCATGGAACATGTACTAAGCGGATTCTCGCATGTTGACCGGGGCACATCTTCTCCTTGTGTAGACTTGATGGATAATTCCAGCTACCGGATTATGCTGAAAATGATCCAGATAAGTTTGCACTCTTCTTCCCAGTGAAAGACTGGATTTGCGACTTCTAACTTGAGGAGGATGCTTGAAATGGAATTGCTCTTGTGATCGAAGAAATGATTAGTCCTTCCTCGTGCCTTCACGGATCGGGTGAATGGACGTTTAGCTTGACTTGAGATTTGTATGGAAAATACTCCAATCTTCAAGAGATAAGCTTTGATCTCGCAAAGATAGTTGTTTCCAGTGAGTCACCAAAAACTGTTGGCTAGATTTTCTACATAGCACAAAACCTAGGAAGTCATGAGATAAATCTCCCTCATTTATCGATGAGGCTCCAATGTCAGATTTGTCAATTAAAATATGCTAGTATCTAAATGGGGTTTTACTCTAACTATTCAGCTCATGAACCATAGTTGTGCAATTCTGTCAGCAAGTAAGCAACTATTTAAGAAAGGAAATAATTTAAAGAAGAAGGGAATAATAAAACACAGGGAAGAAATAGGGAAGATGTGCAACCCAATCAATAGATAACAGAGTTAATTACATGCACATAGAAGAAACCAATAGATATCAACACAGAATTATAAACAAAGGTAGCTCTAGATTTAGATCTAAAATAACACAAAGTTTATTCAAAGATCTAAGATAGAAAGCTAGAAATAAAATACATCGTGACACAAAGTTCTCTGGAAATCTGCTCTTGTATATTCCTTTGCTTCAAGTGGCTCTCAAGGGTTTCAGCACAAAGTCTGGAACACAAGAATGCTACTTATGAATTATGATACTTAACCCGGAGGTTCTTCTTCTACTTATAGAATTTTGCGGGATAATTACAAGTCGGAAGCTTTTAGTTGAGCTGGCACATGTAGAAGTGAGAAAGGAAACAATCGGAAATCTCCCTCCTGGAATTCCTCTTTGCGCATGACATGCATGATTTGCAACTAAAATTAGAACCTTCTATTTTGCACATCCGCCACCTATATCAAGTAGTTGACTTCTTCAAGTAATGGTTTTTAAACCAATCACTTAAGTTGCATAATTTAATTGATCGCTCAATTACTTTGTCGGAGGAAAGAAGAAGGAAGAGGAAAGCTACAGTCTTGTCCCTTTTATGTCTGCATACGATTGATTATTTTGTCTTTGATTCTCACCAAACTAGACACAGGAGAGCATTTGCATCTGGAAACAAATTGGAATTGGAAGCGTCGGATCTAGACACGTCTCGGAAGTGGCTGGATCTAGAAGTGGCTGGAATTTTCCTTCACCTTGTCTTCTCTTTTATCCTTGAAGCTTTTGCAGTTCTTCTCCTAGTACATGCATTAGTGCAATGTTTGTCGTAAATAACTCTTTATTTTTAATTGCATATGAACAATTAAAAATTATTGAAAGCACTTCGAGTGAATGTAACTTCAATTAAGGCTTCAATTGGAAGATTGGGAGCACATGCACAAGATCCTGGAAGGAATTTTCCATGCACTGACTTCTTCACGTGCTGCATTTGAAACAAGAGGATGAAGCCTTTAAAATCATGGATCTGAATCTAGATCTGGATCTAGCACACTCCATGATGAATTCTAGTAGCTGGGATATGAATGGAAATGCTGCAACTCGAATGATTCCACTGCTTTTGACTACACGCATGAGGGAAGTCTTTCCAGCTCTGGATCTGTCAATCAATTCGGAAAGAGGTTCCGGACCTAGATCTATGTTTCCAATGTCTGCAAATTTAGAAGTGATGCATGACTCCGTTGTGCTCTCTTTTTCATCCTTCTTTGCCATGGTTGTCTATCTTTGTCTGAACGATTCTTTTTCTTCTTACTCGGCCAGAATTCTTCAAAACTGGTGTAGATCTGGATAATTCTTCAGATTCGGAGGATATATTCAATGTATTGGACATTGATTAAAGCTCCTTTTCTTTTGTAAAGCACCTATAACAAATTCCTGTAATTAATTCAGACAAAGATAGCAACCGGAACATGAACAATGAATTTTAATCATAAAAATCTGCATAATTCAAGCCTGCTGCCCCAAAAATTGATGTTTTGTTTGCATGCAAAGTGAGCATGAATTTTTCCAACTTCACCTAAGCACCTGTATCACTTATGCAAACAATTATCCAGACACAAATCAACTTCCTTCAACCTGTGCGCCAAAATTGGAAGCTTTTAGCATTAATTTCACCTTCTTTTGAGCAAAAATCCTCTTCAAATGGGGCGCACTTTTCCTCCTGGCCATTGTGTGCTTCATTACCCGTGAATTAATTAATTCACCCTTATGGCAGCCCATGCTTATATAACCCTCATAATTCTATAATTAATAATTGCCTCTCCTATTCTTGATAATTAATTAATTAAAAAACATGTTTTTCCCTTTAACTAATGTGTTAAAATTGCATGTTTAAGGACAACCATCAAATAATTTAAATTTATTCAATTTAATCATCCACTCTTCACTCCACTTAAGCTTCACAGTGTGCTTTAAACCTTAGCCACTGAAAATAGGAATTAATTTAATCATTTAATACTCTAAAAAGTATTATCTCTCTCCCAAAAGGGGCACACTTTTTGACATGAAGGGATTGCCATTAAATAAATAAATTTATTTAATTTCAGAACAATATATTTTCAACCACCTTTTGTCCTTTTCTTTTGTTGAATTTTCCACAAGCCCAGATGCCTATTTTGGGTGAATAATTAATTAAATTAATCAATTTAAAGGTTGCCTTTACTTCTCCAAAGGGGGCACACTTTTTGACATATAAAATTCTATTTTTAAGAATCACATGACAATGGGATTATTTACCCTGCAAGGCAGGCAATAAAATCTCATGATTCACTTAAGTGATATTTCTTTTATTCCACAATGAGAATTTTTACCCTGCAAGACAGGTAAGAAATTCCCGCCTGCCTGCTGCCTCTAATTTTCCCATTGTCACTTAAGTGGTGTTGCCTCCATGGGAAAAAGTATCCTGCTAGGCAGACACAAAATTCCCACCTACCTGCTGCTTCTAATTTTCCCATGATTCACTTCAATTCTTCTTTATCCAAAAATGCGGCGAGCCCGAGAAGAGGCTTTTTGGTGCGCGACTTGTCTTTTTCCAGTGAACCGAACCTCGATGGCGAATTCCTTCTCGCACAACGTGCGTATGTGATCCCCAGTTACTCCAAGCTAAGAATCAGGCCAAACTGGAAAAGGAATTGATCTAGATAAGTTTCAAAGAAAATGAAATGGGAAAACATAAAAACACAAAATGTTGCCAAAAGTCACAAATAAAGCCCAGAACTTATTCCTAGTTAAAACCCTTCTGGTATATAGGAATAACGATATGTACGATCACAACAGAGTTAAACCGGAGCACAAATTGCCTCAAACGGGGCTCAAAATAATTAAATACAAATTTCCCGCAGACAAATCCTGACGATAGAATATAACAATTTTGGGCATCTGGGTATTTAGTGAAAATGGCTAATATGGCTCTTTGGGAACATCTTGACACAATACAATAACTTACGGCAATAAAAAAACAAAACGACCCATTATTTTAAAAGTACATTTTTTTGGATAGGGTGGTCACAGATTTCAGGATGAAATGCGGGGACACCACAGGACAAGACAATGCAACTTAAGTTGGATACTATTGAGAAGCATGTAGGAAAGATATATGAAAATATAATTGTAGATGGCATTGAGAAGAATGTTTCCAGATGGAAAACTATAGATGATTGTTTGCATATTAGGTATGAAAAATAATTTGAAGAGCACAAGATAAATAAAATAATAGTTTGCGAATGGAGGGACAATTACCTCTCAATTCAACAAGATCGTTCAAAACAATCTTTTGGGTAAAACAGTTCAACTAGCTACTGTTTTTCACATTTTGAAAAGAGGTCGTCCTATAATAGATTTTCTGAACAAAAGAAGATGTTGTCTTTCCTTGGTGTCCCACACTTTCCTCATTCTCACTAGTCAGAAAGTAGTGGTTGGGATTGGGAAAAATTCTAGCTATGGTTGAGAAAGAAGACTTGAAAGAGAAACTGAAGTCTGCACAATACATATCTTTGTCTATTAATGAGGTTACAACAATAGATAATAATGCTTGGGTCTATATGCATGTGTATATTGTTGAAAATTATGTGAGATAACCTCACTTACTTTCCATTCACAAGATGAGAGAGAACTCCAATGCTGAAAACCTTTGTGAGTTGGTGATAAAAAGTTTGAAGGAGATCGGTGACATGGATGATGCTGCAATTGCATCAAAGCTAGTATGTGTTGGGGTAGATGGGGCATCTATAATGTAAGGTCATCGTAATGGCATGTGTGTAAAACTCCAAACATCTCATTGCCCTTATATGATTGACATTCATTGTATGGCTCATAGAATGAACCTAGCTTACAGAATAGTTGGAAAATTTAAACTTGTAGCAAAAGTTGAAGACCTTGTTCGAGAGGTGCATGCTTATTTCTATCATAGTCCTAAAAGGTTCATGGAATTCCAAATATTTTTAGAAGGACTAAAAATGGGCATAAACTGTTAAAATATGTCAACACCAGGTGGATCTCATTGTACCAACCGGTTCGTAGGGTGTACGAAGAGTATCAATCCTTATTAGGAGTGATGTGGCAGAATCACATAGAAGTGGACAAGGCCCAGGATTTGATACATTGTTTGACTGATATAGAGTCATTGTTGATGTTGTGTGGTCTCCTTCCCATGTTGGAATAAATGCATCAATTTATTAAATAAGCACAGGAGAGAACTATCTATATTGTTTATTTTGCTAGTTTGAGGAAACGAGTTTGTATGTCGATAGAATATTTGTATATCAATGAAAGCGCACAGTGTCTAACTTTTGATGGTTGGAATATTTTGATAAATATTGGAAATTCAAGTAGTTTTATGAAGTTCAACTTGTTTAGGGAAGTATGTGCTTCTATATGTGGATATGAGATACCGATGTACATGTTGAAAATAGTAGCCGGTGAGGTTGCGGAGGTAAAAGTCACAAAGCCGATGATTGATAACATTATATCATCAACAAGGGTGAGGTTAAGAGAAATTGTAGTTTCCCTACTAGAAGAAATAAGGGAGCAATTTATAAGGGATGCTTTACTTGAAGCAATGGCTATAGTAAATCCGACCTTTTGGAATCCTGTCCAAAATGAAAGACATATGCAGGAAGACTACTTCAAGAGGTTGACTACATTGATTCAACATTTTTGTAAGCTGTTGATATCAATGGAATGAATATTGCAGGTATTTTAAGCAAGGACAGTTTGAGTTCTCAATCTCATGAATTCGCCACTACAATGATTCAACAATTCAAATATTTGGATAATCCCTTACAGTGTGGAGCAATAACCCGACTATGGAAAAAAGTTGGGGTGAGTACTATTTTACAAAGAAACCATGTCTGAGTTTTTCTCATTGGCTGATCTATGTCAAACAATGATTTTGGGTTTAGTTGAAGATGAGATAATTTTTCAAAGTGCCTTGTCCTTTATAAAGTCAAACTTGCTAACCAAGCTTGAAAAAAATGGAATATTGTTTGAGAAGTTATACATCATGGTACGAAGTGGATAAATTTCCTATGACGGGGATCTCGGGCAAGTATGGAATTTGATTACTGAAAGGAGAGGGGCTGAAAACAATGGCACAAATAGAACATACGACCCTATTGCATAAAGAATTGACTATTAAGAAAGAGGGAGTCAGTGTCAGATATCTAGTGAATCAAATGATAGAGATGATCTAGGTCCATCAAGTTGGAAGCTTCCATTGGTGGATATCCCATGATATATATGTTCATATAATAATTAACATATTCAAATATTCAAGTACATTGTTTTGAATCTCAAACAAGGATTAACACTCACTCCAAACTTACATGTGCCTAAAGGTAATCATATTGATTCCATTTCCATTTTGATTGCATAAACATTACAAAGTCATGTTTTAATGAGTATTTAATATATTTCACATATAATGTTGTTGATATCTTTTATAGAAAGCATACACTATGACTGGTTGGCTATTAAATCACAATGCATTTGCATTATTATATGCTTTAGGCATATACGAGTTGTGGTGCTTAGTTCTAAAATAAAAATTGGCTTTGCTTGAATCATTACCGAAATGATAATTTAAAAATAACACTATTCCTCATTCAACTTTCTTGAGACATGCCTTGTATGAAAAAATTGAAGATTGTCATGACTCATTGCAACAAATGGAACAATTTTCAAAATGGATCTAAATACACTAAAGAGTAAATCTATGCACATATATATTTAACATGTGCACCTCCTTGTAAAAGTTTTCTTCAACCACAAGAAACCTAAATATCACATGTTTATTAATACAATAAACAGAAAGATAACGGTAGTATATTAATAAGCCAATTTACTATTTATATCAATGACCATGGTTTCCTCCCAAATAATAGAAACAAAAAAACCAAAATGCCACTTCAACTTGGAATCAGGCTCCACAAATTTAACAAATTATATCATCTTTTGTAACATGCTCCACTCTTCATCTGTTGGAATTGCAATTTGTTGTAAATTAGAGTGACTGCAATGTAAATTTGTTAGCAATTCATTATTTATAGTGGAGCTTTCCTTTATTGTTGAATGCAAACTTACTGACAAGGTTATCAATGGTTTAACAGAGTCAAAAAGTTTTTCTCATCTAGCTTCTCAGGAATTCAGTCCTTCTCTTGAGTCATTTTTTCTTTCATCTTCTTCTAGAATGCATCCTTCTTAATGAATTGGCATGTATTGTCAAAAGGCATTGGCAAACCAAGCTTTGTGAACTCCTGTACCTTTCCATGTAGCTCCTATAACATTCTTTGACACTTATTCAACAATTCATGTGCTTCGCCCAACATCACACACTTCCAAATGATAGATGATACCTTTATTGAGGCATCAATCCAGTTCGAATTCCTTTAGATGCTAGTTTTGTGTCACTGAATTTGTAGATAGCTTCCAAAATTTTCTTTGCTATATCCTCTCTTAAATCCATCACTTTTCTGCTACATTACGTATTCACGGAGCTTATCATAGATTCTTTGTAGATCAATCATGAATTCAAACAATCTAATCAAATCATCAATTTTTGGTTTATTTTCCCCCAAACATTATCTGTCATATTAATCAATGTCTTTTTATGAAATCTAGATAGTTTGATGTTGGAAGACTGTATTTCCTTTTGCTTTCGCAATTCCTGTTGCAATATTTCATTTGTTTTTTCTCATCATCTAGGCTCTGTTCCCATTTTTTGACCTTTTCTTTCTCTTCCTTCACAACCTCTTTCAATTCTCCCAATGATTTTTGTAATCTATCATTCTTACTCATTGTTTCCTATAACTTTTTCTTTGCCTCTTCTAGTTCTACTTGTGCCTGTTCATTCACAAAGCAACTGCAGTCATAAAGGCAAATGATTTTATCTTCCTCTCCAACTCACATGTCCAATTAATTGTTACTTTTCCTTTTGCTTTCTCATTTTCCAGGTTTACCTCTAAATTTTGAATCTTATTATTCAACTTATATTTCTCCCTCTCTGCCTTCAGTAATGTTGTGTAAACCACATCATTGTTCCTTTTGATACAATAATTTTGTAGAAGGTTTCATTGCCTTAAGATCCATTTGAAGGGAGGTCATATTGTAGTCACTGGAAACCATTTCATTCTCTGGTTTTACAACTTTGGGCACAACATACATGTATTCTAGGGTATCTATGTCTAGGTTATATGTAGGAAATACCATGATTGTGGCTGGTTCTAAAGTTCCAGTAGCTTGTAGAATTTGCTTCTTGTTTCTTTTATCTCTTTTTGATTTATTGTCAAACTCAGCTAGGTAATCAATACCGAGGTGTTCATAGGAATGAATTGTTCCACCTTGAATGGAGGAGTAATTGAAGTTTGGGGAGAATTTCCCTATGGAATGGCAGTTTGTTTAGGGGTGGCAGTGGCACCACCGCCTTCTATAAATAGTTGCCTTGAGCCAAGAGTAATTGTACATGTGTTTACCTCTGTCTTTTGCCTCTTCTCGTTTCCTTGTTGGAAAATAGCCCTAACAACTTCAACTATCTCTATTGTCCTCTTTATGTTTCCAATACTCTGTTGACTACTACCGCTAACGTGAAATCACAAAGCACCCCCAAATGAGTTATGGATCTACTTTTCTAAGGCAAGGTCATTTGGTATGATTTGCATAACATGGGACCATCTCTCAAGTGTGGGACTTGCGGACTTGAGATGGCCCTCCAGAGAAAGTCATCTTCTTCTTCCCGATCCTAATGCTAAACTAATCCTAAGGAAGGAAATGTAACTATCTATTCCTAATCTAACAATTCCAAGGGACCAAGGAGAGAGAAATCATGAAAATAAAGAAATCCTACATTACATAGGTGATAACACCAAGAAAAGGGAAGTGCTGGTCACAATCTTAGCTGCTTGAAGTGGAGAGAGGTGACCAGAGGAGAGGGTGGACAAGATGCACGATGACAGGACCGAGAGATAGATTTCACATAGAACACCACTTTAAAACCCATTAAACACAGCTCCCATGGCTTGCAACAAACATCAAAATATGCACAGTATACCCTGCAATGGTGAGAGGTGAGAAGAGACAAAAAATGAGCAAAGGATGGACAAAACGCATCATGAAAACAAATTTTATTGCTCCAGGAGTTCACACAGTACACCATTAATGGGCAAGAGGCAAGAAAATGCCATTACAAAGCCAAGGGAGGAGGCTTAAACTCCACATTCAACCCTGGGGAAGAAAAGAGAGATGGGGGCAGGGGAGAAGAATGAACAACTATTAGGAAATAAGAGATAAAATATGCGGAATAATCCCTTACAAAATCGCAACAAGATAAACTAATATGCGAGAAAGTATTACATATCTCAAATAAAAGTGTAGAATAAATAACACAACACAAAGAGATAAGATTTAATGTGGTTCACCCAATTTGGGCTATGTCCACCAAGAATCACTTGCTCAAATTTTATTACAAGCCTCCACTCTCTCAATACAATACCCATATCCATTTGGAGCTATGCTCAACAAACTCTACAGAATTCACACCCGAATTCAAAACACATCTGCAATACATTTGCTTGTCTCTATCATATGCATAAGACCATATAAATAGACAACTACTTAAGCAGTTTTACAAAACCATGGGTATCAAACAATGGGAAAAAAACAAAACCGTCCCATAAACCTATGGGTAGCCGAAGAGGTGGTTTTACAAAACAATGGGTACCAAAAAACCATGGGCCCAAAAACAGCCCATAACGGTTACCCATTACCCATGGGTTAATAAACCACCCATGAAAATTTGCTTCAGGGGCTTCACCCCTGAACCCCCCTGACCCGCTCACCGGCAAGCGGGACCACCGTAAAAATACTCGAGTGTAACACATGAAAGGTGTACCACACTCTAACATGAAAATAGGCTCCACAAACATAACAATATCCCACTTGGAGACTGATTTCCACTGAGCAAGCTTCTCAACCCTTCACTGTCATCCGCGAAGGCCAACCAAAGTTGAACATAGCTTTAGTTTATCCTTGTGACCACCTTGGTCATCATGTCTCGCAGGATTCTCGACTGGTATGAATCTTCTCCAACTTGAACTTATCTTCCTCCAAAGATGTCCTGATGAAGTGATATCTCAATCGTATATGCTTCGCCCCAGAGTGGAAAGCGAGTTCTTAGCTAGGTGTATAGCACTCTGACTATCACTATGCAACTTACATTCTTCCCGCTTATGCCCCAACTCCTCAAGCAATTTTTGTAACCAAATCATCTCTTTGATTGCCTCTGTGGCAGCAACATACTCAGCCTCCGTGGTTGACAAAGCCACCAGCTTCTATAGTCGTGAAATCTAGCTTGTTGTCCCACCTACAGTGTAAATATAACTGTCATGCTCCTCCTCCCGCTGTCTACATCTCCGGCCATGTCTCGAATCTACGTAACCATGTAAAGTGGTGCTCGATCCATCAGAAGCACAAAGCTGTCCCCATGGTCCCTCTCAAATACCGAAGGATCCACTTTACTTCCTTGCAATGCTCTTTACCTGGATCACTCATAAATCTACTCACAGCTCCCACTGCATGGGCAATATCATGCCTAGTGCACACCATAGCATACATCAAACTACCAACTACTGATGAGTAAGGTACCTTGGACATCTAGTTTCTTTCTTGCTCTATCTTGGGACACTGCTCCTTTGATAACTTAAAATGGCCTGCCAAAGGAGTCCCAACTGGTTTAGCATCTTGCATGTTAAACCTATCCAATACCTTCTTAATGTACTTTTCCTAAGATAAAGTCAGCTTCCGTTCCTTCCTATCCCAAGTTATCCTCATACCAAGGATTTGTCTGGCTACCCCCAAATCCTTCATATCAAAGGATTCACTTAACTGTTTCTTGAGTACTTTTATTTCCTACATGTTTTTACCTGCAACCAACATGTCATCAACATACAAACACAGGATAATATATCTTCCATCCTCAAATTTATTTGTATACACACAATGGTTAGAATGACATCTAATATAACCTTGCTCCATTATGAAGCTATCAAACTTCTTATACCATTGACGTGAAGCTTGTTTCAATCCATACAAGCTCTTCTTCGTTTACACACCATCTCCTCTTTACCTTTGACCTCATAGCCCTCTCGGTTGCTTTGCATATATAGTTCCTCCTCCAAATCACCATGGAGAAATGCAGTCTTTACATCTAACTGTTCTAAGTGCAAGTCTTATGTTGCCACTATTCCAAGAATAGTTCTAATAGAAGTCATTTTTACTACAGGAGAAAAGATCTCATCAAAATCTATACCTTGTTTCTGTGCAAACCCCTTGACCACCAACCGGGCCTTATATCTTTTCTTTCCTCCTTCTTTATCTTAACTTTGTACACCCACTTGTTCTCGCAATGCTCTTTTGCCTTCCGATAGCTTCACCAAATCCCAAGTCTGGTTCTCCATGAGAGACTAATGCTCCTCATCCATGGCTTGCTCCCACTTCTTACTAGCATCTACTTGCATTGCTTCATCAAAGCTCTCTAGCTCTCCACTATCGGTGAATAATAAATAATAATGAGAAGGAGAAATTTTTTTAGGTTCTTTTCTTACCCTAGAAGACCTCCTCACTGTAGGAGTTTGGGGTTCCTGTTGAATCGGTTCCTGAACTGATTCATGGGTCACTATCCCATCTGGAAGTTCCTCTACCACTACATATTCTTTCTTGGATTCTTCCCTGTTTTCCCGCAATCGTGGCTTATACATGAATTTCTCATTAAAGATCACATCCCTAGACTGAATGATTTTCTTGTCCTTAACACTCCAACATATAAATCCAAAGTCATCACCACCATAACCAATGAAATTACATTTTTTTGATTTAGCCTCTAGCTTGGTCCTATCATCCTTGTCTATATGAACAAACACCTCACATCCAAAGACTCTAAGAAATGAATAATCAACTTTCTTACCATACTAAGCCTCCTCAGGTATGCCTCCATCCAAGGCACTTGAGGGTCCTCTGTTTATCAAGTACACAGTTGTGCTCACCGCTTTTGCCCAAAAAGAAAGAGGCAGTCCTGCATGTAACCTCATGCTCCTAGCACGTTCCATTATTGTTCTGTTCATCCTTTCTGATACCCCATTCTATTGCATGGAGTTCCTAGAACCATATTTTACCTACGGATTCCATTCTTAGAACAAGTAATCATTAAATTCATTGCTGCAATACTCCCCTCATTTATCTCGACTGAAACATTTTAGCTTAAGACCTGTTTCATTCTCTACCAAGGCTTTCCATTTAACAAAAGTGTCAAATACATCAGATTTGTTTCTAATACAATAAACCCAAACTTTCCTTGTTACATCATCAATAAAAGTAACATAATAACTTGAACCCCCAAGAGATGATACCTGAGCTGGCCCCACACATCAAAATGCACCAGCTCTAACTTACTCTCTTTCTTTGTAGGTCCAACCTTGAGAAACCTTACTCACTTCTATTTCCCATATATGTAGTCCTCACAAAACTCCAAACTTGTTTCTGTATATCCAGGAAAATTCTTCTTTATGATGTCCATGCCCTTATGGCTCATATGACCGAGCCTATAGTGCCATAATGTTGTATCTGCATCTGAAGCCACAAGATTACAATCATTAGTACTATCAGTGGATAAATACAAGGTTCCAACCTTCTTACCTCTTGCCACCACAAGAGCACCCTTGGTAACCTTCCAAGAGTCAGCTGTAAATATCACAGTACAACCATCACTTCCCAATTGCCCCACCAATATCAAATTTCTCCTTAATGTAGGCACATGTCTGACATCCTTCAATAGCCATGTATTCCCATTTCGCATCTTAACCCGAACAATGTAAGCACATAACCAGATTATACAATGGATACACAATTATAAAACTTCAATATATTATTTCACAGAATAATATTCTTCACTATATTCATTCAGGTTTGTATTACAGAATATATAGAATAACTTGTTCCTATAATTTAGGAAACAAGTATAACCACTAACTCCATCAAGCCTATTTACGTGGGTGAGTACAACCTACTCAACCACTACACAAGCCAACAAATATTAGTTGTTTATAAAACAACTAATTACAATAGTAATTTCTTTTACATTTCCGTAATTAATAATACACAAACTATATTATAATGTGAAGCACTAAACAAGATATTCCTAACATTCCCCCCCTTAGTGCGAACATGGTAGAAAAACATCCACATGCTCCTCTGCAGTATGCTCACCCCTGTGGCATGTCCAACTCTGTGACTCATGACCTTGATCTAAAAGAAAGGCTCGCTCGTTCCATGTTTTTAAATAGGCTTACCACAAACTCTTGACGTGACAAGAACCTCATCAGCTGTCGACCTCGTGTGGTTTTCGGATCCTCCCATAAACCCTTTCAAGATCCATGAACTGACTTACTCTGGTGTTACTTGGTTCACCACTATGCTTATACATCAGGGAATTATGTAGGAAACACAACTGACATATTACAAAACCACACAATAGAAGAAATATTGAAAATATTTCACATTACTTCCTATAAGAATCGTAATGTTCTTAATCGTAGTCTCTGTCATTGATCGCTGCCACTCGATCTCGAATAGAATAGAAAAACCGCACACGCCTTTCGAAGCTTTCCTTGACTAAGTCATTTTGGGTGTAGAATGGGAATGGAACATTGGTATGTATTCCCCCCCACAATGTGAAATTCCACTCATATAGATACTGAGAAGCAAAATGCATCGAAGAACATACTCCTGAATGGATCTTGCTAGTTAGGTCTTGCTGCACATGGTCACTAATGCTAGTGAACGTATTCTTCTAGTTGACCATCTTCCAACGAAGTACGGCAGTCAGAGGACCAAGTCAGTCAGAGGATCACTGACAGTCATCTGCGCTCTAACACAACTCTCTTTCCAACATCCATCAAATACCACACAAAACAGGAACACTGCAAACTGAAGCACACTGAGAAAATGGAAACCACACTGAAAATCATATACTCACACCATACATATGCCACCACAACTTCTGCGTGGCCCCATTGTTGGTGACTGATGAGAGGTCACTGATCGACCTCCTTCCTCCGTTGCCTCCTTCCTCCATCAATATGCTACTTAACTTAGTAGATTTGGAATTTGAGGCTCAAAAATTACACACCTTACCCGAACGTCGGATTCCACCGAAAATGCGTTCGTAAGGAAATTTTTTTATTTTTCGGACTTAATACAATGACATGACTTTAACACTTGACAAGACAATAATCCTAAAATCACCTATTTAACATTAACTACCTATATTCACCTAAACACAATTTAACAATGTTGACAATACAACTTTTGAGAATTTTGACGCAAAAAATGACTAAATACACAAACACTAAAATTCTACCTATAGAATAAAAAGTAATATTTAATTACTTTTTACGAACTATAAAAATAAAGACTCAAAGATTTAGTATTCTAAATCTAAATGACTCACCAATGATTTTGACATAAATCTAAAAATCCCGACTATTATAACTCAAAACCTTTGGAAATTTGTAGGCTTTGGTGACAAAACATGTCAAGGATGTTTCGACCAAATGTACATTTGCAAACATTGACACATATCAATCAGGTTTTAAACTAGAAAATTTGACTAAAAACAGACCGACCTTGGTTTAAATTAAAAAAAGCACCTCTATTGTTGGTAGATTGAAGTGGTTGTTGCTTTTCTTGGCGTAGAATTTCATTAGAGAATGAAAAGGCCTCCACTATCCGTCAATACCAGTGGATCATACCAAGACCACACCATTCGAGGTATCACCATGTAATGATGTCATCCACTATACAAATATTCCCCGCCGATTGCATGCAGCCTATCATTTCATGGGCGCAGATCTCGCAAAACGTCTGAGTTGAATTGGGAGTGTGGCGAGTCGATTAAGGCTCAAACCAAACTACCATGCAGAGAATGTTGGAAGAGAGAACTTCAAACTAGTGCATCAAAGTCAGATCATTGTCACTTTTGCATATGGATCTGCACGTATGATCAAATTTCACGCTCAGGGACAGAGTCACGAGAAACTGTTTATATTTGTATTGAGACGGTGTGGCGGTTTGGAACTTGTTGTTTAATCAGGCCGAGCCAGGTGCGAGTGTAGATCACATGGAATTCAATGCAGATCTGGCAGGGACGTGTGCACAACAGAAGGATCACACTTGAAGGAATAGATCAATATGCGCAGCTGTCTACAATTAACACTTAAGATCAAAATAATACTCGTATGAAATAAAAATTAGTTACCAACAATCCTGACAAGAATTTCATAAAGTTGGGGCGAGAAGAAATTTCAGGCTGCCCCCATGAACCATTAAAAACACATGTCTTTCATTTCGAATGAAGCATCGCTCTGATACCAGATGTAAGCACACAACCAGATTATACAATGAATACACAGTTATAAAACTTCAATATATTATTTCACAGAATAATATTCTTCACTATATTCATTCAGGTTTGTATTACAGAATATATAGAATAACTTGTTCCTATAATTTAGGAAACAAGTATAACCACTAACTCCATCAAGCCTATTTACGTGGGTGAGTACAACCTACTCAACCACTACACAAGCTAACAAATATTAGTTGTTTATAAAACAACTAATTACAATAGTAATTTCTTTTACATTTCCGTAATTAATAATACACAAACTATATTATAATGTGAAGCACTAAACAAGATATTCCTAACAAATGAACATTTTCCAACTATACTACAAGGCTCATCATCACCAAGAAAAACATGCCTAAAATCCTTGAACATAATCAAGAAAATAATGCCTATGTGGAGTAGCATGAAAAGAAGTCCCCTGAATCTAAAACCCAAGATTCAGTAATATTATGTAAAGAAAGAATCAAAGCATCCTGGCATACATTACCCGATGCCACATTTGCCTCCTTGTTTTCTTCCTGTTGTTTCTTCTTATCCCGAAGCTCCCAACAGTCCTTTTTGCATGCCCAGACTTTCCACAGTTCCAACATACAATCTTGCTCTTGGATTTTGACCTTGCCCGATCTTTCGATTTTCCACAGATTTCTCTATTCTTATGTCCCCTTTGGTTTCCCTTTGTCAAAGCATTCCCTGAAGTAGAAGATTCCCCAGAGCTTTTTCTTTGCATTTCCTCACTTAGAATCACCCCTACAACATCCTCAAACTTCAACTTCGAGTTAGCTGGAACCGAGTTGCTTACCACCATTACCAGGCTATTCCAACTTTCAGGTAAAGAGCATAGAATTAATAAAGCCCTAACTTCTTCATCAAATTCTATTGTAACCAAAGCTAGCATATTCACAACCGTATTGAAATCATTTAAATGATCTGCTACTAAACTATTCTCAGACATCTTCATATTAAACAACTTTTTCATTAAAAATATCTTATTAGAGGCAGAGGGTTTTTCATACAACTTCCCTAATGCATCCATCAGTTCTTTTGTAGTCTTTTCCTTTGAAACATTAAATAATACCGAAGATGCAAGACACAACCGGATCATTCCAAGTGCCTTCCGATCCAACAAATCCCATTCTCGCATCTGTCATACTTGAGGGTTTGTTCACCTTCTCAGACAACGGAGTATAAAGATCCTTTTGATAAAGGTAATCTTCCATCTACATCTTCCAAAGACTGAAATTCTACCCGTTGAATTTATCAACCCTAGATCTTCCATCATCTGCCATAGCTCCCACTCAAGATAAAACTTTCCTTGCGATTCAACACTTCAACAAACCAAACCAGCTCTGATACCAATTGTTAGGAAATAAGAGATAAAATATGCGAGAATAATTCCTTATAGAATCGTAATAAAGAGAAATTAATATGCGAAAGTATTACAGATCTCAAATAAAAGTGTAGAATAAATAACACAACACAGAGAGACAAGATTTAATGTGGTTCACCCAATTTAGGCTACATCCACCAAGAATCACTTGCTCAAATTTTATTACAAGCCTCCACTCTCTCAATACAATACCCAGATCCGTTTGGAGCTATGCTCAACAAACTCTCTGAGAATTCACACCGAATTCAAAACACATCTACAAAACATTTGCTTGTTTATCTATCATTTGCATAAGACCATATAAATAGATAACTGCTTAAACATTTTTACAAAACCATGGGTATCAAACAATGGGAAAAAAATAAAACCGTCCCATAAACCTATGGGTAGCCAAAGAGGTGGTTTTACAAAACAATGGGTACCAAAAAACCATGGGCCCAGAAACAACCCATAACGGTTACCCATTACCCATGGGTTAATAAACCACCCATGAAAATTTGCTTTGGGGGCTTCACCCCTGAACCCCCCTGACCCGCTCACCGGTGAGTGGAACCGCCGTAAAAATACCGAGTGTAACACATAGAAGGTGTACCACACTCTAACATGAAAATAGGTTCCACAAACATAACAACAACAACCTTTACAATGAATCATGCCCCTGTATTTATAGATTTGATCGAGAGAGAGAGAAGTAGGAAAAGCAGGTTGAAACTCAACCACTGTTGTTAATGCTTCTGATAAAATATGCCCCCAAATCTATCTTTACTGCATCGATCCTTGGTTTGGCGCCTTGAAAGAAGAGGAAACGACAGAAACAGATCAAATCCGATCTAGTTGTTGAGACAAATGGATCCTGCATTGAAGGCCCGAAGACGTTTCCTCCATTTTCCTTTACCTAACCTCCTCAAAATTAAAGTTTCAGACCCTTGTGGCATGGGTGAGGCCGAGATCTTTCAACAGTTTCAAATTTGTAATATTTCGAGCCCTGAGTCGAAGGATATGCCGGCCCCGCTTTACTTTGACTAGGCTTAAATGCTAACTTTTCAATTGCCTCATTCTGGAATGCGAGCTCATAGGTCTGAAACATTTTCCCTTCATATTTTCTCTATGTGTGGGGTTGTCTTGACCAAATTTTTAGGGGGTGAATTTGGGATAACAATTTGACAACTCACGGGGACATCACCGCTAGATTAAGAGACTAGTTGCCTTGTCATATCCGTTGGGCATGGAGTCATGAGTGATAGCCTGCTCGATCTAAACTTTGAAATCGACCCCCTAGCTCTCTGTGAAACCCACTGAAACTTGGAGCTGATCTTCGCCAAAACCATTACAATGCACTGTGCAAGAGCAAAACAATAGCACCAAAAACTATGTACAAACTAAAAATCATACATACCCCAAGTGGGATATGTAGAGTGTGCAAAAGCACTTCTTCTACTGAAAACAAACCTACCTACTCTACTTTAACCAAGAGAAAAGGGAACTCAAACAAAGCCTACAACTAGCAGGGAGAAATATATTCCCTTCCTCAAAAATGACAGCCATGCAACTGATTTGCACTGAACATGGCTGGTTGGATGAGTGAAAACGATTACAAGTTGGTCTTCCACACAAATCATCAAAGTATCGGCCTAGAGACAAATCCGGTTTCTCTACATTTGGATTCAAGAGGTATGGCGGTTGATCCTTGGCACTTTCAGATATCATCCTCATGCCCGAAGTAGGCATGACTAGTTTTGGTTTCTCCTTTGTCTCCAATGAAGCCATGTACTTGATTTGGCATGGTTTGATCCGATGGATGTGCCTATTACTCAATTTCAACTCCGAAAATGGAGTTTTCTTATGGACCTTCTTGAGAGGATGGTGTGAGAGAGATGATGATATCCTCCGCCTTTTAATTCCTCATCCTTTGAAGAACATGGAAGATCAAGATCTTCCAATCTTGGTTCCAGAGGGCTGTTATGAAGTGTAGGATGTTGTTCTGAATGTTCTCCTCCATGGCAGCAGGATCATGTGTTTGGGATGTGAGAGATGGAGGAAAAAATGATGTGATATCCTCGGGCTCCTCTCCATCAAGACAATCCTCTAAGTCAGATAGATAATCTGCCTCCTCGTTGTCCTGCTACATGTGTTCGACCTCCTCCATGGTGTCCTTTGAATCTACAATTTTCTCACCATGGTTCCCCTCATCTTCAAACATGAATTTTGAAAGCTCAAAATCTTCCTCAACATCAGAGCTTAAAGGGGATGAAGTGGGAGGAAGAACTGAAGGTTCTTCGTGGACCGCTTCCGCACTGGAGCCCTCGAAATCGTATGGTCCTCCTCCATAGCCAGAATGTACTCCTCTTCTTTTGGATTAGGAGTAGCTCCTTCTTGCCCCACTTACGCTATAGCTAGAGCTTCCACCACTTGTGGCTTGACCTCAACCTCCTCCATAGGCTTAACCAATAAGGGAACCTTTGAAAACTCAAATTTAGCAGCCCAACTCTTCAGATTTTCTATCATTTCTTCTCTGTTGGGTTCCTTTGTTTGATGTTCTCCTTGAATGGATTCTTGAGTCTCTTCCCAACATGGGCTTGGGAAAGCAAGAGGAGTGGCAGGTTGGGGTTCAACCATCTTTGCAATTGTTTGTGGTGGGAAGGGAGGTGTTGCTTTTGGCTCTTGTAGAGGGGGATTGGATTTGGGAGGGAAAAGGGCAGAGAGCCTAAGGTGGGATGGAAGACTAGAAGATGGAGAAATTAAATCAGCACTTGCAGCAGCAAGTGAGGGGCTTGACTCTTACCTCCGCTTAAAATGATAAATATTGAGGAAGTGAAAATGAAAGACAAGGAGCTGGTGATTGACTTACCCATTAACAAGGTTATCTTGGTTCTAACTCATAAGCCTCGATCTCCTCAGCCCACTATGTAAGTTGAGGCAACAATTCAACCATGAAGTCATTCTTCTCTTGAGGACTGTAGTGTCTTGGAAAAGGGCCTTCCCATGGACAAGGTGCCCTGAAACCAATTCTGAAAGCCTACATTTGAGTTGTTGCCCTTAATTGAACCATGCCAACCTCCATTTTTTGAATCTTCTCTAGTAGACCAGCATCCTTTGCATAACTATCGCCATCATATGCGTCCCCTTGTCCTTGATAAGCTTCATAGTCAAACTAGTTTTGACACTGCTCATATGGGTAAGCATAATGGTTATGGATCTGATTATAATGTTGATCTGGAGGAGTTGGGAAATACATTGGAGGTGGACTATATTGCTATAAGTGTGAGTTCCATGAAGGGAATGAAGTCATGATTGCACAACCTCATGGAATGGGAGAAAATGAAAGAGATGGAAGAAGAAAATGGATGAAATGAGTGGAAATGGATGGAAAAGGTCTGCAACTCAGAGAATGGGTTTTTGACTAGATGGAGTCACCAGATGTGCTTGAAAGTGCCTCCAAAGGCTGAAATCTTCACCAAGAGCACATCGAACTTGATGAAGTGAAGTGGTAAGGTACTTTAGTCTGTCCCACCGAGCATACCAAAATTGTTAACACGAAATCACAGCACCCCCAAATGAGCTATGGATCTACTTTTCTAAGGCAAGGTCATTTGGTGTGATTTGCATAACATGGGACCATCTCTCAAGTTGTGGGACTTGCGGACTTGAGATGGCCCTCCAGAGAAAGCCAACTTCTTCTTCCTGATCCTAATGCTAAACTACTCCTAAGGAAGGAAATGCGACTATCTACTCCTAATCTAACAATTCCAAGGGACCAAGGAGAGAGAGAAAGCATGAAAATAAAGAAATCCTACACTACAGAGGTGATAGCACCAAGAAAAGGGAAGTGTTGGTCACAATCTCAACTACTTGAAGTGGAGAGAGGTGAGCAGAGGAGAGGGTGGAAAAGATGCACCACATACCAGAGATAGATTTCACACAGAACACCACTTCAAAACCCATTAAACATAGCTCCCAGGACCTGCAACAAACATCAGAATATGCACAGTATACCCTACAATGGTGAGAGGTGAGAAGAGACAACAAAATGAGCAAAGGATGGACAAAATGCATCACGAAAAAGATTTTATTACTCCAGGAGTTCACACAGTACACCATTAACGGGCAAGAGGCAAGAAAATGCCATTACAAAGCCAAGGAGGAGGCTTAAACTCCACATTTGACCCTAGGGAAGAAAAGAGAGAGGGGGGAGGGAAGAAGAATGAACAACAACCTTTACAATGAATCTTGCCCATGTATTTATAGATTTGATCGGAGAGAAGAAAGAGAGAGAGAAGCGAGAAAAGTAGGTCGAAACTCAACCACTGTTGTTAATGCTTCTAATAAAATCCGCCCCAAATCTGTCTTTACTACATCGATCCTTGGTTTGGTGCCGTGAAAGAAGAGGAAACAACAGATCGAATCCGATCTGGTTGTTGAGACAGATGGATCCTTCATTGAAGGCCTGAAGACGTTTCCTCCATTTTCCTTTACCTAACCTCCTCAAAATTAAAGTTTCAGACCTCTAAGGCATGGGTGAGGCCGAGATCTTTCAACAATGTCAAATTTGTAATATTTGAAGTCTTGAGTCGAAAGTTATGCCCCTTCAAAGTTTGTATCAGGTCCATACAAGAGGGTGGGAAAACAACTTGAAAAATGGGCCCCTTTTGATATGGTACATGTGGCAACTAGATTGGAACAAAAATAGGGCCTACACATCCGTAGTTTATCTTTTTCCTTTTTCTGCGAGAATCACAAAATCTAGAAAACTCCCGCGGCCCGCTTTAGTTTGACTCGAGCTCAAACACCGACTTTTCTTTTGCCTCATTCGGAATGCGAGCTCGTAGGTCCGAAACATTTTCCCTTCATATTTTCTCTTTATGCGGGGTTGTATTTACCAAATTTTTTGGGGGGTGAATTTGGGATAACACTACTGTCATCACTAGAACCGCTAACATTAGCAATAGTAATAGATTCATGGCCAACTTCTCCTGTAGGATTTTCAATGTGTGGTTGAACTATTTGCTGAGGATTTGACTCCAGAGTAAATTGCACTAGAACTATTGTCCTCTTTTTGTTTCCAATACTTACTTTTTGACTACTATCATCATCACTATAACTACCAACATTAGCAAAAATAATAGATTCATGGCCGAATTCTCCTCTAAGAGTTTCAACGTGTGATTGAATTGTTTGCGAGGATTTGAATCCGAGTAAATTGCCTTTGGATTAACACTTATAGATTTTGAAATAGGCAATGGTCCTTTCTTCAAGTTGAAGCTCCAAGGCGACTGTTGAAATTTTTTTCTAGTTTGTGCCTCTGGTGGAACCCAAATGTCTTGTCTGTTGAACCCAAACCACCACCATTAAAACCCATCTTTTCAACAATAACTTCTCTTGTAGAATATCTTTGTTTCAAACCTTCATCGAGACTTGGTTTATATGTTCTAGGTGGATTATGTAATTCCTCAAAGGCAGTGTCATCATCACTACTTTTCTCTCCAAGATGTGCTTCATTCCACTTCTTGTTGAACGCTTCATCTTCTAGAATAGAATCATATTCTGAATCAGATTTTAGATGGCCTAGGTCCTGCCTCATAGACCAAAAGGAAACAATTTTTGACCTTGTCCAATTATTTTCTTGTAATTCATTTTGTAATTCCTTTGGCATTATTTTAGAGGAATTTTTATCATATTTTGCAGGGTAGGTTGAAAATCCTCTACTTGTTTTCTCTTAGGATGAGGCAATCCAAAAATTTGTGTTGACAAATCTTGAAAACTAATTCCTTTCTCAACAAAAATTTCATCCATTGCTATTTTTACTTCATCCCAAGAGTTCTTGTTTTTCAATTTTTCTAGCAAGGGTTTGCTTTCATTTTAAATATTAATGGTAGAGTTCCTGTTTGCCACTACCCTTGATTTAATCACTTCACATGGGTCATACAACCAGTGAGAGTCAAAATCAAACTTAAAAATCTGTAATATTTCATGTGCCACATAAAATGCTTTTCTTTCAAATGTGAACCCTCCACATGAGAACGATAAGGAAGGAAATATGCTCTTCTTTTGCTGAGAAACAAAATAGAGATTATCTATGCTTTCCATCTGCCGTATATATTCCAAGGCAAAAATCTCTCTGTCACATGTATTGGAAATTTGTAAGGTTCTATTCTGATCCATAAAACCTTAAAGCACGGTATAATCCTTCGTGAAGTACCAATCTGCTAATTGTATTTATGATCCCAATTGAATACAATCTCTACATTTCATAGGAAATCTAGGCAATGTACTTTTTGTAATTGCAGTATAAAATGGAGCCCAAAAATAATCCACAAATTGATTGTAGTCCCTTCTATGATCATACATCCTTATCTTGGGGGTCCACTCAGTTAATGGACGCACAACTTTTGGCTTAACCTCAACAAAATAGGGCTCAATTGCAAGTTTTTTTCTTCAAACCATCCAGAAAACCGCCATAGAATTAAATAGCACAAGTAGGTAGTGAACCTAAACGTCTTAGTGCTAGAGCCTTCTTTGATTGTTAATAATTGTTTATGCATAGATTTTGCAATGTACCCAAAAAATCTGTATTGATAAAGTGGATTAATGTAATGGATATTGTATACCATTTCCAAGAGGGTTTCATCCACTGTCTCATCGTTATTGAAGCCAAGGAAAAATACTAGCATAGAAATGGTTTCCCTAACCCACAGTTTAAATATGTTAATTACATACAGAGCCTCCCCTTTTGGTGCCCCTGCACCAAATGTTATTTTTCGTAAAAACTCATCTTTGTCTTTTTGATTTATGGCATGATAATTGATAGCAATTTTTTCTAGCTTTATGTGGATGGTTCCTAAATCTTTGCTTTCAAATCCCAATGCACTGCTAAGATTTGCTTCTCGTAATGTACAAAATTTCTTGTTTGTTTCCCTTTGCAACAATTGATTTTTTTGTCTCATTGTAATTTTGGGCACATATATTGAAAAATTCAGGGCAGGGGAAAACCTTGTGGAACATCATGTGTCCCAATCTAGACACCCATGTTATCCAACCTAAACCTTTAGGTCTACCTAATTTCTCTGAAAGTCTACTTTCCCTCATCTTTGTCTCAAATGTGTATCTAAGTTTTGAAGCTCTTGTGTAAATTACATGATCATAAATATCATGATATTCATTAGTAAAACCATGGGTTTTACTTTTAAGAAGTTTGGCATATGGGATTTGGGTTTTATTGTTACTCTGGGATCTGTGGAAGTAGACATGTTTGGAATTTTGGATTCTGTAAACCCTCAACCCTAATTTCTCAACCCTTATATTGAAATATTTGAAAGCGAAGGCTTATATAGTGTTACTTATAAAAAAAATAATATTTAAAGAATCAAGACTCAAATGTAGGATGACACTTACTTAGAAATATGAAAATTTTGATTCTTATGCGGTCCGCAACTCCTATGAATCTATTCTTCCTTTTGTTGTAGTATGAGTATGCCTTCCACAAATAGAATTTCAATTGTCAACATCACTATAAATGATTGGGTCTTTTAATGTACTTTTTAGACGTCAAATTTAGTATTTAATCGAATTCCATTCGATGGATGACAACTGTCACTTAGCTAGGCCTATTTCGGGAACTTCCATTCGAATGTGAGTGTGTCGGTCGTTGTCCCAAAATAGATTATATGCCATTGATCTTAATATATCTAATGATACTGATTATTTATCAGATTGCCATGTGTAAGGATTCCGGGCCTCCTCGAGGAAAAAACATTCCTGGACTCCAAGCCCGCAGGATGAACCGATTCAATAATAAAGTTTTGGGTCCTGCGAATGACAGTGTGGGCATTTAATGACTTAGCTGTTAATTTTTTGGGTGATGTTGAAACATTTTAAAAAGTATACCACCTCTTTTTCCCATGCCACATGGAATAATTCGTGGATTTCTTTTTGTCGTTCCGACATATACGTGAATCTCCTAGATTTAGGTGGGATGAATTATAATTTCAGGTCTGGACTCTAGGATTAATTGTTCATTGTTGGTCATGGATATTGGAATTGGAATATATGATGGGCCCGAGCATATTATATATTTATATATATTATTATATAAATATATATTTATAGTATTTACATTATTGATTTCTTAAATAAGATTCTTTCTTTCTTAAATTAATTTAAAGTTTTGATTCGCAAGTAATCATTCACGTGATTACTAAGGGCTCTGCCCTTTCTTGGAACCTTAATTTATATATGTACAATATCCTTTTTTGGCTTGGAAAAATGTATAGTTGGAGTATTAATCATGTTTATAGGGAGGCCAATTGTTTCTTTGATCACCTAGCTAAAGAGGCAATTGATGGCACAACTTGGAAGATATTATCATTTATGATGGGTGGTGCACACAAAGCTCAAAGAATTAATGGTGGCACGTGCCACACTTTGGGCCTTTATTATTGTTGGTCGCTCGCATTACTCTCTCCCTACCTCTATTTGTTCATGTTTTTGGGTTGGTGAGATAATATTTATCTTGGGGTTTCCTTTTATTACTCTTCGGGGAGAGAAGGAAATGTGCATTACTTCACCATTTCCCACAAGTGGCTTCAAGAGGTGTTTTCTATGATTCTATGCTCGAGGCCAAGGCCATTGAGCATGTGATAGGATATTCCTATATGTAGGACTCTCACAACGCCAAAGTCAACTCTGAACTCGCTGCAAAATTCATTTCTAATTGCCTCTTGCTCCATCCGTTCAAGGAAGATTTTGTGGCTATCATGGAGTTCTTTATTTACCCTATCCATCGAGTGGGTTTGTGTGAAGAAATAGACAGTGCCATGTCCCTGACCCTCTACTCGAGCGGAGGAGGTAGATGCTCAAGTGAATGACACCGGTGCGAGGAAGATTTGCTTAAAAGCGGAATAGGGAGTTCTTTACTCTATGAAGAGGCGTTCTATTCGGCATGGTGGTCCAAACCCTAGCATACTACCTCCTCTGGATCTCACTGATGCTCGCTCACCTATCGACTTAGCCATTGACCACCTCAATGAGTTTTGGGATAATGTCAGGGAGGCCTTTCTTCTTCTGCTAGGTAAGTCCAAATATCTAGAAGGCGACGTTTCCGATGGTGGTGTGGTGGGAGACATGGGAAATGTGACGGATGTGATGGCACTCAACACCGCAGAGGGGGCAGAAAGTGGGTCTCTAGTTTCAAAATTCAGGGGCAGTGGTTATTTCGGATGAGGATTAATTCTCTTTTCTAGCTTGTTTTTTTGGTTCTATGGCCATGTGTATTCATTGTCTTGAAGCCACTTATGTTTGTTCAAATGGTCTTTCCTTCTTCTCCATGCGGGCCATTCAATGGGGCCTTGTGTTGTTGGTTTATGTTCGGTTTTTGTTTGGAGTATAGTTGTAAGGGTGGGGTCCCTTAACCCTCTAGTTCATAGCTCCGGTAAAAATGCGTTAAACATTGAAAAATATATTTGTATATATTTGGTTTATGTTCGAGTATTATTATACTAGCAATCGCATGTGTACAATGCAATGTGAATGCCAAACGGTATATGTTATTTGATTTATAGGGATAGTTATTACTTTTGTAGTTGAAGTTGATAAGGGGTGTGATTGATTTTGTAAGTGTAGGATTATAGATGAAGCATTACATTTAAAGGTATCATCTCTACATTTCAAACTTGTTACCATTTCACTCAGTCATTTGAAACAAAGCAAATGATATTTATTTTCAGATGTAATTTGTAAAATCAGTCTACTGCAACACTTTCACTAATCTTATTAGGGGTTCATTTTCTGGACCAAACATGATTAGATAAGTTGACATTTTTTTAACCACCAAATGTAAGTAGTAGTATCCAAATAACTCATCTTTTGGATAGTGTAATAGGTCAGCACTGTGTGTGAACAGTGAAGGAAAATGGTCATAATTGTAGCCCATGTATAGATCCTGAATGTATGTGAAAACATAAATGATTTATTGAAACTCTGTATACTGTAAATAATTATTGTGGCAGATTTAGACCTTGTACATCAATGTTTGATCATGAATTGTAAGTTTGTAACTAAGCTATCAAGTTGTAAGACAAATTATCCGCAATCACAAACCTTTGGATAATGCTAACACCCACTCAGAACCTACACAAAGCTCATTGTACTATGGATTTCATGCAGACTAACTACTTAGAGATGAGTATTTAAAGGGCTATTGCTCCCAATTAGAGACTAGTTTTTAAAATAGAGAAAAGTATTAAGGGCTATTGCTTCAAATAGCCAATTGAAATCAACAAAAATACAAAATTGAAAATCCCTAACTTGCGTGACAAGATTCTTCCAATTAAATACAAGAAGCATTATGGGAAAAACCTAAACCCTTGAATATTAATTTCCATCTTTAAAATGCCAGGCTATTCCATGCAGATTATATTTGCATTAGGAGGACACAATTTACTAAAGAAAAACCTGTACATAACCTTATAAGTAGAACAAAAAATAGTGTCCCTAAACTGCAAACAAGCAAATTTGTTTATTTTGGTAAAGAGTGATCCCAGGAAAATTTAATCTGTAAATAATAAACATGACTTATATTATTATATTGTATAATAATACACACACACACACACATATAATATTATTATAATATAATGTATCTATTAATATAATATTATAATAATAATAATAATAATAATAATATATACATATATTATTATTATATATGTTAATTTAAAGTTTTCAATAAATTACAAAGCTATCACAAGTTTAATTTTCAAAATAAAAACCAAATATCTATAAATGAGAATAGATCAAAGGAAGTCTTTCTAAAAAAATGAATATGAATTGAAATAACATCGATGTTGCTTAATATTATTTACTATTTGAATTGAAATAACTAACGAAAATGTTGTTTTTAAATAGAATTCAGAATTGTTGATGTCATTACTGATGAAATATAGTGTTTTCACATTTATATAGTGTTTACATTATTGATTTCTTAAATTAGATTCTTTCTTTCTTAAATTAATTTAAAGTTTTCAATAAATTAAAAATCTATCACCCTCGCTTTCGCCCATGCCACAGATTAATTAATATAATTTAATATATTATATTTAATATATATATATATATATATATATATATATATATATATATATATTACTATTTTTGTATTGTTAAAGTGGGTTGAAGGGTCCTTCCTTTACAAAAGAGAGAGGCCGAACCTCAAATACAACATGAAGATGCAAAAACTTCGTCAATCATGACTGCAGGGTATATCGAGCAAAAGCTAGCTAGAAGGAAGGAAGACTATAGCTATACTATACTATAGACATTACAACATATATTTAGATCGAGGATTAATCCCTGAATTAGAAGACATGGAAAAATTACAACTGGAGATCCTTGCCTCTCAACCACACCCTCCTCACAGTCCTGAGCAGAAATTTCATTGGCCCAACCATGCCAAAGATGATTATAAGCTTCCCCTGTAGTTTCATGGATTTCCATCCACCAAAGTGGCACTAGCTCGATGGGAGAATTGAGGGCAACCAAATTAGGGAGTTTGAAGCACGTCCTTCCAAAGCATTCTTGTCACGACTGAACGGCATAAGATTCTCTATGAAGGCCATAAGCTACCCATGGTGATGTTCCAACTCCCTTAAGAAGTTCAAATCCACGCCACCCCAGAGCTTTGCCTCCTCCTCCACTGCACATAAAGCAACATTACACTTTTGCACCTCTCAGAACTAAATTTTTGCAAAAAGATAGCGAACCAAACGAAGAGCAAGTTTGTTCGCATCAGATTCGATGCTCAATGTTAGAATATTTTCCACAAAAATAAGGCCACACTGCTATTAACCCTACACCATCCATCCTCAAACAGATATTTTCCCCCAAAACCAATTTAATTACCTCCAGATCGGTACCATTATGAATCGTAGAAGATTATCGGATATAGACGACTTGAAATCCATTTCCCTTTTATTGCAAAATAAAGACAACATGGGAACTCGAGGGGAATCCATAGGTGCTCACCGACAAAAATATGAAAATGAAAAAAACCGACCCACAATAAATAGGCAAAAAACAAGGCCCTTCACACACTTGAAATGATTGACGACGACATATATTTAAGGCCCTTCCATATTTAATTTAGAATTGTTGATGTCATTACTGATGAAATATAGTGTTTTCAAATTTATTATTAGATGTTATATATTTTGTAATTTTGACCTTTTTCATATTTATTTTATTCAAATTAATCAGATATATATTGAAAGAAAATTAACATTTTCATTTTTTTCTGTTGAAGGGTAATGTGTTTTCTAATATCTCATTTATGATGGGTAAAGCTTTACCTATCCAATCAAATTAAAGTATGGGGAGCCCTTCAAATTTGATCACTGAATGCAATGATGGTTGTTTCAATATATTTTGCAGGCAAGTGCCCTTTTCATAAAGCTTGGTAACTTTTGAATATACATATTTATTAAATATGTCACTTTTATGAAATAAGTCTTTTCCATATTTATTAAATATCTCATTTCTTGGACCTTCATGCTAGAAAATATAATGTCACCAAGAATTAAAATTGATAAGACATTTATTAACTGTGAGGGTACCGATTAAATCTCTGGCAACACACTTTACATGTGTAATGAATAGGTAAAATTGTAATTAATTTCAATTACCTAAAACTTAGGTCGAGGGCCGAGGCTAATAGCTATCGATAATTGCTCACCGACGTCACTATCATGATAAAAGGACATTTAAAATAAAGGTGAAGGCATGTGGGATAGTGACACCGGTTTTAATGTGAATTTTTTGCCAAGATTTGCATTTAATAGGAACTGTCAATTGATATCGGGTTTGGTTGACATGTGTAAAGGTCTAGTTGAAGAACTCGCTCGAAATTATAAATTCAAGGCCCATGGTCATTTTCTGACACTTGCTTTCTTTTGCAAAATCATGGGGGACCAAATTGAGTGCATCGAACCAATATCAAGCCATAAATACGTCGTGGTTTCTTCTAGTTCTGATATGGACTCAGATGAGGTTACTGTTGGGAAATCCTTTTCCTCTCTGCTTCTAGTTCTTGTCCTGATGGTGCTTCCACCCCCCTCTCTGGCCATTCGATGATTGCTACCATTGTTCCCCTTCATTCTCTTGGAAATTATTCTGTAGAGCTCCAACCGGATTCCCTATCTGAGCAACTGATTCTCGAAGTATTACTGGAACTCTCTGTTGTTTATCCAAAATCCCTAGACCTGGAACCTATGGATTCTCCACATGCTGCTATAAACAATGTGGATATGGAAATTGATGGCAATCAATCCCTACGGCGACCCCTTAGATGGACAGTCAATTCGAAATGGTGTCTTCCATCCTTGCAAGTCTGCAACGATCTTTTGAGGTGATTAAAACTTGACAAAACTTAACAGACACCTACAGAGCTATTGTTGATAAAGAATGTGTCTTGATACTAACCTTGGTGACACTCTGGTAGAGAAGATTCATAGCGATGTAGTTAGGAAAGAGGCATAAGAACTAAGAAATATATTATGATATGTAATATTTATGTTATAATATAGTGGGCTTATAGCTTTTTGGTATGCCTATGTTATGATATGTATTGTTTATGTTTCAACAAATATATTTTTCCTTGTTAGCACTTATTCTTGTGGATACTCTTGCATTGTTACAATGTTGCACCTTTTGATTTGTCTTCTCCTTCTTGAAACACTAGAATTTGTTCTTCATTCTAGGTTATTTCCAATGTAAGCGTTGAAACCCTACCTGGCCATTTAACCTACAACCCCTAAACCCCCTACTTGTATCATGTGCTTGTTGTGTGTTGCCCTTTAGCATCATCAATCACCATTGAATTTACTTTTCCTTTTCTTTTCAATTATCACCAAGAAAAGGAAAAAGAGAAATCCTGGAAATGGACGATGATTTAATGTCAAAGAATGAGGAGCAACATGGAAATCATGTTGTGGGATCATTCACTGCCTCAAGATGTTTGGGAAAACATATTTCTTTGGCTTCTGTTAGAATCCATATGTAGGTTCTCTCTAGTTTCTAAGGAATGGAAAGCACTCATGTCTTCCACCAGATTCTTCAAGTGCATTACAACAAAACAAGGAACAAACATCCATGGATACTTGTAAATCATGATAGTGGTCATCATTGGATGAGATATGACTGTTACAGTAGGACATGGAAAATTCTCAACTTTTCGTGGTTATCATGCTTTGATGGGGTACAGTTTGAAGATTCACATCGAGGGATAATCTTATTTTGTTTGAGTGAATCGAGTCACATTTCAAGGGTATGTAATCCACTGAAGGTTGGAACCTCCTTCAAGCTTCCTCGAATGTTATCAGCTAATGAATGAAACTTTTATATTTATGTGTGGGAATTTTGGTTGTGGATGAAAACAAGGGGTACAAAGTGGTTCAAGTAAGGCGCTAATAGATTTGGAGTTAATGCAGGAAATGGTACTATAGAAATTTATGATTCTTCTTCTGGGGACTTGGAGGATTGTGGCACGATTGAGAGATTGTTTCTTCTATGGACCCGTTGTCTTCAGCAACAATTTTTTCTTCTTAATTTCATATGAACCTATGTTGGGTGTGAGAATTTATAACACTCAAGATTATGCTACTATGCATTTTTTGTTGTTACCTGTAAGATATGACAGAGACCATTTCCCTCACTATAGACCAAGGTTGGTTGTATCTAAAGAGAGGGTGCTACTTGTAGCACCAATTTTAGATGGGGACCATTTGGAGGACATAATTGTGTTTGAACTAAAGCTTGAGTTTGGAGGAGGAGAGGTAATTTTTGTCTTGGAAATAAATTGCAAGGATGCCCCATGTAATGTGCTAGTGTATTTTTGCGAGTAAAATGATATTCTTATTTAGTTACACTGCGGTGGGAGAGTTCTTGTGTTTCGGAAAGGTGTTTTATGTAAATATCCTCATCCTTTGTTTTCATTTAAAGCAAGGTTCTTGGTCATTGCTATTAGAATATATAAACACAACTGACATCTGTTATAACAGGTGGCATCGCCTTTGATCCTAGGCTGATTTAAGACAACTATAGATTTGTTTCCTAAAAAAACTTACAGATTTGTAGCAACTTTTCTTATTTTTACTGTTATGGTCTATCTTCTAAAATCCAAGCATCCAAAAAATGGAAAGTTCTATATTTAAGGAACGATTATTCTCTATTGGAAACTAATTTTTCTCTTTTAGTGGCATGATTTTTGATTCATGTGTTTTTGACATGTTTTTAAAATTTTTGAATTCTATTTCTTTCCATAGTTGCATGCAAAGGCATACTCGACACTCATCTTTATCCCTATTCTCATGCATGCAGCGCTAATTGTGCATTTGAATACGACCATTTGGCATCTTTATTCGATTTTATCATCAATTATTGAATGATATGTTGTTGTTGTCGCGATTACCAATGAGAATTGCGCCAAGACCCCATAAAATTTAAATACATGTGATTTTTCATTTTAGACATAGTAATTAGGCCCCCCATACTATTTTTCATTATTTATAATTTTCCATATCATGGCCTTGTTAAATAAACACATTCTTAATGTTGCACATATACCGACATAAAAATTAATAACAACCAATGGCATATCCTTGATATTGAATATACATTATTTTTCCTTATTATTAAAGTTATTAATCCTTCGCTTCCCATCAGATAGACACGTGGTAAGAATATGGGCCTCCCAAGTCAAAGGCATTACCTGGACTCCACGCCTGTGGAATGAACCGATTCAATAAATTTTCAGGTCCGCGATGTTGGTGAGGCAAGGTAGAGTGGTAGTGAGTAATCAGAAGATACCACATGTCATTTTCTTGTTCCTCTAAGTGGCCAAGTGTCACACATTCTAGGCACTTGAGCATAAAGGTAAGGCATGCAAAAGAAATGAAAATTTTTGGGCCTCATTACAGTCAAATTGACAGAGGGTACTCGCCAAACAAGTTACAGGAGATTGTTAGAATTATTAATTTCTATTATCTTGAGCCTTGCAAATATGTTGTTACCAATTTCCAACTACTGCAAGCCGAATTTAGTGTTATTTGGATGTGAAAATTGAATAAAATCCTGACAATGTTTATTCCATGTGGAGACATTTTGGGATTTCCACTCCTTTCTTCTCCCAGTGGACTTCAAAGTCCCAGAATGCATTGTTTTGCATAATATTTTGGGTCCAGTTTATTTTATATAGTTTTTCATGGATTTTTATATCGGGCCCAATATATTTTAATATATGTGATACAATATATATTATTTTGGGTAAAAATTTGGGGCTTTACAACTGACAAAAGTAGCAATAAAATACAAAGAAGAGAGAAGAGAGAAGAGAGGAGAAAGTAGAAAAATACAAAGAAGAAGAATACATAAAGAGGGAGAAATTTGTGCAGCAGCACAATAAAGAAGAAAAGGGAAAATACAAAGAGAAAGAAAAGGAGAGAAAAGTGCAGCAACACAATGAAGAAGAAATAGAAATAGAGGAGAAAATACAAAGGGGAAATTTTTGCAAACGGAAATGTGCAACAACACAGAGTAATTTTTGTAAGAAAAAGAAAAGAATATTTGGACACAAGAAGAGAAACAATTGAAAAATAAAGCAACTGAACTCAGATTGTAAAATTTCTCAAATTAATTTAATATTATTGTGTGTGTTTTATTTGTATTTCTGGTTGTGTCTTACAACACACACTCATGTTCGTGTCTTTCTCGGGGCTGAATAATTTTCCATAAATTATGTCACATCAGTCTAGATATCTTTTGTTGCACAATGCTAATCTCTTTCCCTTATTGGTTGCGTCGGCACTAAATTTTGCCAATAGAGATTCGCCATTCAATTTCTAACTATTTTTAATATTTTTACCATTTACGAAAGAATGAAACAGTAAAAGGGATATTTTCCAAAACCACGAAACTAGTTATAGGTATATTTGCCACGATTTCTATAAAAAAATTCAGGGGGGTTCCTTAAAATGTTCCTGCTAATTTTGGGAGAAACTTGTAGTTTCTTATTTTCACAAATAGGGTAAAGCTATGAAATTGTTGGATTATCATTTTCAAGGTGATTTTATAAGTCTATATGAGCTTTTAAGGATTCTCCAAGTCATAATTTAAAGGTTGAGGTGGATATTTTGAGTCTTATAAATCGTTTGAAAGGATCTAAAGAACTTTTACAGCCTTAGGTGGTCATTAATTAGTCAGATCTCTTGAAATTTAAAGTTGGGGCTAAGTAAGAGATACCAAATCAAGTAGGTTTAGACAAAACCGTTTTTTATTCCTTGAATCAAGAAAGCATATAGAAAGTTGCAATCTCAAATTTGAGGGTTATATGACATTGAGAAGAGAAATAGAAACTTGGTGAAGCATAACATGTATCTCACATCGAGTTAACGCTCCATGAATGTTAAGAAGATCTACAGGAAGAGTAGAAGAAACATGTTAAAGTACAAATCGAAGTGTATAATTTTCAAACCCCTACATCACTTCAATGCTCTCATAAAATCATAGCCTAATTTTAGAAAACACCATGCTATTTTTACAATTACGTTCATTCAAGAATAAATTGTTGGATTTTTTGAAGATTATAGGAAAATAAACAATAAAAATCTCTATTACTTTCACTAATTTTCAGAAAAGACACCTCATTCATTGATTTCAAGACAATTACATATTTGCAATGCTAGATCGACATCAGAGACATACCTCTCATGAGCATAGTCTACCTCATGTCACGATTCAGATCTTATCGTCATATCATCATCCTCTACTCTACATAATCATGAGTTTCACATTGAATCTAATGCACCCATCATCAGAATTCTATTACAACCCACACTTCAAATTTACTTGCCATCGTGCATTCGTCTTCTTTGAGAAACACAATATTTTGGATCCCGCACTCTTTGCTCCATGAGTCATTTTAGTAGAGGAATAGGTAACCATTTGTAAGGCATCACTTTCCTGTCAAACCTATTCACCTGGATTACTCATCATGGCATTTGATACGAGAAGATGATTCTTCATCGTGTCCTTCATGAAAACTCGCATGTTTTTGTTTGTTCCATTCTTTGTGAGGATATTGAGTGACACATGAGTCCTTCTACACACCTTGTTAGCATAAGATACATGAGGCCACTTTATTCAAACATGAGATTCATTCCACTTCTACATATGATTCCTCACATGTATTGAGTGTGCACATGGCACAAAATCACATGAATCCATCTTCATCTACCATTTGTATTCACCTAGGATGGATTTTAGATCAGTCATGGTGGCATTATCAACATTCTTTATGTGGTATCTACAAGTATGGATCCACTAGCATTCAACTACGTTATCCACACACTTCTCATTATACATAATAACACTCCCTATGTTTTAGAGTAACTCTATTTAGAACTTCTCCCTTATGTTGGAGCAAATCTCATTTTCTGTTTATCCTTTCTTCACCAGTTAGACAACTCCTTGGTTTGAGTTATTTTGTGTATATAGTGTATTACTATTTTATTTTATGTTTTTTGGGATGCATGCTTGCACTAAGTTATAAATTACCATGGGGGGTTTCATTTTCATGTCCTAGTCTACCTTCTTACACATGTGCCTTGTTTTGCACACCCTTTTCTTAGTTGTTATGTATTCCCATTACTATTAATGTCATGTTATTTTTAAGAGGTCTTTTTTAATCATTTGACACCTTGACAGTTAGATCATCTCCTTTTAGTGATAATTTTCTAGCATACACAACTTTAGTCATTATTTTTATTCCCGTAGTTGATTCAAACCACTCAAAAAAAAAATTATTTTATACACTCGACCCATTAAATATGATCGGGGTGTAGTTAGTACTTCTTCGGGTGTTGTTTCCTTACTTACACTTACCAAATCACACCATCTACAACTCTTGGTATACTCTTTATACTTACATCACCTTATTCGATAGATTGACAATCTCCGTGGAGATTTTCTAGTGCATACAATGTCCACTTGTGTTATTCAAAGTGATCGATTGTTGGATTCATACCACATGTGTGGATTTGAGTTATTCACCATTATTTTCACTTTTACTTCTTGCATATTCTTCAACGATGGATTCATCCCATTCAATGTTTTTTTATTGATGGATTTTATTCCATCTAGTTTAATCTGCATAGTACTTAGTCTATTTTTTTGAGAGACCTTTATTTTACATCTCATTTTTTCTAGGTTGTTATTATACATGGGTACCTCATCGTGCCTAGGTCATGACCCATTTTAGAGTATTTTTAGCGTTATAATTTTTTATATGCCTATCTAAGTTACACTTAAGGGGGTGTTGGTGCAATATTATACTTGCACTAATATTAAGTTGACTTAGGTTAACTTAACTATATTAGGTATTCTTCGTGTACACCTCATAGGACTAGAATATGATAAATGGCTTTCTTAATCACTTTCCGCCACTTCCCACATGTTTCATTATGTGTCCTCACTTAATATATGTATCAATTACTTATTCAAAATAATTGTTTTTGTTTATTATTGGTAAATAGTTTTTTGAAGGAGTCTATACCCTTATACAAGAAGGCTCAATAAGCCAGATGTGAACAAATAAGGAACAAAGAAAAAGATCAAGATCAAGGTAAAACATGAATGCCCAGTAGCAGGAAACAACCTGCTCAAAATAAAACCCAAAACCAACAACAAATCAACATAAAAACAACTGATTTACAAGTGACTAGACAGCTGCTACCCAACAAAGTAGCCGAGCAGCATTGGGAAACTAACAAGGCAAAGAATCGGTATTCTTGGAGAAAAGTTTTTGTTTTTATGCACCGTTATCCAGCCTGTAGAAGCCTCCGCGATTGGAGGATTAAATAAAGGAGGTGTATTTTCCTTATCCTCCAAAGATCCAACTGGGACAAAGTGGAATCATTATCATCTTTTGTATTTTCCTTTCTGTCGCACCAACTGAATGAGATTCTTTGGTGCCTTCAACAACTAGAATTTCTGAAAGAGGGGTTTCTGGGAAAAAAACATCTTCAGTATCTATATTTGAATCCTCTTTGGCTTCGAAAATCGGTGTGTTCGAGAGTGTATTTTCCACAGCTTGTTTTTTCCATTTTTTCTCTTTTCCATTCCGCAAACATCAGCAGTGTGTCCGGTAGTAAAACACTTTCTGCACCTAAAGGGCAAACATTCATAATCTAAAGATTGTGTCCAAGTTCTGTTTTGGACTTTAAGCTCTATATTAGCAGGGAGATTTTTGGATGTGTCAAGATCAACAAGGATTCTAACGAAGGTTGTGTGTGTGAAATCAGTGGTTTGGGGGTCAATGAAAAGGATATGACCCAAAGTATTTCCAACAAAGTGGTTAGGAAAGTACTATCCCGTAATGGAGTGGTAAATGGGGCACTAATCTAGACCTGGTTTGTAGGAAAAGGATTCAAAGTGAGTGGGTTAAAAGAAGGGAACCAGGGTTTCAAAACTAGGTAGTGGCATTGAAAAGCCCAGAGTTTTTTAGCTATGACTTCCTTATCCCTAATTGAGGCAAAAGCAATAATAAATGTACCTTTCGCACATGGATAAAGATCTAGCTTACCAAATAGAATGGGATCTAGTGATTTGTAAAAACTCGATGAATCTCCTGATCAGGGCATGCTCTTGGTAGAAACGTTCTGAATCGAGGACTTCATCCCCAAAAGAAACGCTTGGGTCAGTAACCGCTGGGGTCATGGGTGTGATGGGACTCATCCCCTGTGTGAGACTGGACTGCCTGTAAAATATCCTTAAATGTATTCGATCTATTTGAGTTATTATTCAAGACCTGATTCACATCGTCCCTGGTATCCGGAAAGCCTGTCATAGTGATCTTCGGGTGTAGATCCACTGAAGAAGAGTGGTTCTTAGGTTGCAGAGGAGACCCGCCGCCTACAATTCTATCATCACATAATCACCAAGAGCAACAAAGGGTAATGAGCCTTCTGTAGAGGGTTCGGTTGAGATCCATCCCCATGAGAGAATCTAGCAGGGTTAGGGTTTGAAGAGGCCGCCTTAACGCAATAAAAAGCCTGGTCAATCCACGAAAGAATCAGCTCTGCCTGCGCACCTCACAAGACCGCTCCACCAGATTTCTTACCCATGGCCGCCTTAATCGACTGTAACAGCTCATGGACATTTAACCATTTAGGGTTCGCAGAGATTTTTCACAGAAAGCAAGCAAGTGGGCAGATTCAAAATAAAATTTGGTTTATAATTCTTTCTTTACTTTTTCAAGAGAAAATTTGGAACCAAACTCTTATTTTGCTATATATTGTCCACATCTATTTGTATATTATGACCGATTGTGAGAATAATATACTATTTTTATTATTTATTCTTGTGTATTTACTTTATCATATTATCAATTCATCCATGGTTAGTGTGAGTCCATATTTATGGATTTCTTGGGTTCCAAACAATTCTTACACTATTAATGTATTTGTTGGTTTTTGAGGGTCATCATGTTCTTCTTCTTAACTTTCATATATTTGTTTATTACCCTATATTAGGCTCTATGTCAAAAACATTATAAATTTTGACACTAAATTTGAAACATACAAACACTTTTTGACCATTTTAAATCTTTTTCAGTCGTGGTGCACCCATCCATTTTGTCTTGCCTTTTCAAATTTTAATCGCTCAATGTTCGCTTGTGCACTAATAGAATTATAATTTGAATTCGATTTATTATAAATACATATGCACACTATATTTCATTTGTAAGTAAGAAATATATTGGGTGATATTAAGAGCTTACATGCATTCTAGAGAGATCGCACAATTATTAGAGCATTTATCATTTCATAAAGTTAGTATGCTTGTATAACACTTTTTGTGTATAGCCTTTGGTTTTGTATAAGTTTGAATTCATTTTATTTATATAATTTAGTAATTTTTGACATCTTTATCAAGTGGTTTCTACCATTTTGGGCCCTAATAATTAGGTGATTTTTATTGATCCATGCCAACCCTTAACATAATTCCCTAAAACTCACTTTTTCCTCAAGTTTTTAGAATGATGTGTAATATTAAAACTAAAGTTTTCCTATTAATACATATATTAAAATGTGTTAATATTATTTGGAACTAGAAATATAATAAATAAAAATTTCCTAACTCATATATTGTTTATTTTAATAGTATATTTAAACTACCAAAATTAGATAATTAAAAGTATGGTTAGGGTTAAAATAGATTACATCGATTGACTATTTTTGTAAGTTGATATGGAAAAATTGACGTTTGATTTGGGTCGTGTAAGAAGGGATCTATCTATATGCAAAATTGTATGGTTTGGTAGTGTACATATGACAAAATAGGTTGTGTTAGATAAATTCACCCGAGTGTATTTGTCATGTCTAGGTCTATTTATCTCGTGTAAGTCTTCACTCGGATCTAACACTCGAAAATTTAATCTTATTTGTTACATGGGTTCATATCTCTCGTGATCACATCTCCATAAAGCATATTAGGGATTCTTATTATTCAAACTCTATATTTAATTCTTCTTAAAGGACCCAAAAATAAGGTTAGTATGTAGTGGCGAGCTTCCTCAACCGACAAGTTGAAATATTCCTACATAGTAATACCCAAAGAATACTTGTACCAATGTAGTTATCGCACCTAGGAATGTGTGTAAAATGTATAATAGCCATGTGTTTGAAAATGAAAACTCAAAAAAGGACCTCCATCACTTGGAAAATATAGTAAGTTTAGGTCATTTATTGTGATGATGACCTAGGAAATCATGCAAGTTGTATTTAATCTTGGTAGTTGGTTGATTTGATTTAAATAGTGATTTTAGAATTGGGTGCTTTTATGATCTCCTCAAGAACCCAAAGATGTGAGAGATGATTCCCTTTGAATGGGTGGGTGATTATGCTTTTATATGTGATTTTCGTAGAAGGTTTTCTTTCTCAATTGACCCTAATTTGACTAGGCTATCTTGTGTGCTTGAAAACGTGACTATTACATGATGGAGGATGAAAATGTTGGCTTTGATAAAACATCAACTAATTTTGTCCTTAACAGTGATCGCATCTTAGAAAGGTGAAAATTTTAATTTTTAAATTGGACAAATTATTCATTACTCTAAATATGTGCTTTATAAATAATACATGACGTGTAAAAGATGAGTAACAAGTGTGACCTAATGGAAAATAAGTGTTAAAATAAGTGAGATACATGTTGGAATAATATAGGAATAAGTCAATTAAGTGCATAAAAGGAAATGTGATAAGATAAATGCTAAGGAACATTTTCAAATGTCATTGGCCTAGATACATGGTGATACATTTTATGACTACTTCAATCTAGTAATTAAAAATTACTTAATCAAAATACATGAACTGTAAATGCAAATGTCTCAAAAGGACATGGTATGCATGATATTAGAATGTGCGCTCCCTTCTCCTTTATTTTTCCCATACATGTGAGTATGCATACCATATATATATATATATATATATATATATATATATATATATATATATATATATATATATATATATATATATATATATATATATATATATTTCAAATCAACATGCTTATATATATTGGTAAAATAACACAAATTAACATTATAACATGAAATGTGTACACATGTATGCCATCGGTGTCAAATATAAGTGAAGAAAATGTTGTGTATAAGAAAACCATAGTGTTTGATCATGTTATGAGAGTCAATTGTAGAAATTAAGCCTACTATGTGAAATCATATATAATGTATGCAACATTTTAAGCTACAACAATTAAAATAAGATCTTATGCCAAAATACCGAATTGCAACACTACAAATACGTCAATATGAAGCAAAATTAAATGAAAACTAATTTTTGTACCTAAAGTAAATTCAAATCTCCCTTCATTTTGAGTGGTTGTGCTTCCAATTTGTGGATTCTTGTTCAATTGATTTTTGCAAGACAAGAGAAACATGGTTTTTTTATTAGTAGGTAAAAAAGGGTTGAGGGGACCCTAGCCCATTACATCATCCACAGTTACGTAAAAAAACAAAAAAACAAAGGAACTATATACCAACAACCAAACTAACAACATAACAACAAACCCAAGAGACATATCAAGACTAATAATCACCGAGAGAACAATCAAAATTATTTAATGGAGTTGAGCACCTCCTTCCACTCATCAACAAGGGCAAAGATAGAAATATTCAATTTCTCATAGGGGGATTCCCCATCATCTCTCTTCTACTTCTTCCCTTTGTCTTTGCCCTCTTCATCCCATTTAATGTTGATAATTTGCTTTAGGGAACAAGGGAAACATGGTTATAAATGAGGGTTTTGATATAATAATTTTTCCCAAATTATAAATAAATATGATTTTATTAAGTTTTTATATCAAGGGTTTCTCAATTTAGCTTAGTTTTCTAATAATAATATTCTAGCACGAGACTAGATGTCAAGGTGTAAATTGGTACTATTTGGGGTTTTTTATATAAATTTCCAATTTTGGATGTTGGTTGATCTTGATGAATGTGGGAGAATGAAGATTTACACTAGTACAAAAAGTTCAAATAGTGTCATTTTGAGTCAATTTCACATTCAAATTTGACCTTTTTTGGGTTTTTTAAAAGTGTTTATGTGAAGAATTCACATTGGGAAAGGTAACACAAATGTAACGTAACCTTGATGTGACTAGATATTTTTTTATTGCATCAAATTTACACCAGTTTAGTGTCATTATAGAGTCACTATAGGTTCTACTTTATTCCATGTATAAATGACACAACTTTTTTATTGATCTACTCAAGTATGGGTAAAAACAACACAAATTGCAATCACAAAAAAACTAATAATTATGTTACATTATATTTTATCTGTTTTCTATGCTCATATATTATTTGAAATTTAATTTCATTTATTATGTATTATATTTAATATATGTAAAATGATTTTATATATTATATTGATTATTCTTACTATAAGATGAAATGAGTTTACTAAAATTCAACGAACTATCATAATATTATTTGGATATGAAAAGTAAAATACACATATGTTAGAGATAAAAAGGAAACATAATATTTAAATTATGATTTATCTTTTTACAATAACATATAATATTTTACATTTGCAAATGAACAAAAGGGGCCAATTCCCTTTCAAATTACAAAACAAGTAAATATATACCTAGGTGCTAGTCCTCCTCCTCTTTGTCCTCATATTCATTTTCATCCTCTTAGTTTGTGTGATCCTAAAAATTATCCTCATCCCACTAATATAGATCCCCTTATTCCTCTTCCAAATCCATGATCTATCAACCTATAAAATATAATGATAAAAATTTACAACTATTTGAATTTAAAATTTATGTAATTCACAACTAATTAAACAACTTCATTGTCATTGGCTGGCCTGTAATGAATGAATTTTATTTCCATCCCATTGATTTTAATGTTTATTACATGTTTTTGGTGGTGTATAAAAGTGGGTTTCCTACAAAAATAATGAAATGGAAAAATACGAGTATTAATAATTTATACATGTAAGATAATTTATATAATAAAAAAATAATAACTATATAATAACTTATATTGAACTTACAAATTTATTTATTAACTTCACTAAGTTGTGTTGTCCCATTTGGTGGGTCATTTGTCCTCTTTTTCTCACCCACACTTTGTAATCTAATAACATGATACTTTTTCTCCCGTTAATTATAATATTTGTAAAATATTTAATTAATAAAAAAATTAAAATTTCACATATCATAAATTGAGTTAACTAACCAATATTCTTATTGTTCTCCTCTCATAGACATTTGTCATGCATGGCATTAAGTTTCTTCAAGTACATTGGGAGGTCAAAAAGTCTTCTCTCTACATCAATGTTTCCTTCATATTTTAGATACATTGTATAGATATAAAAAATAGTAAAAGACTATAGAATGTTTTTTATAAAAGTGTGGTATTTACAAAAAAAGATTACCCTAATATGCCTCTTAATTCTCCTAAACCCATGTGCAACAATTTCTTAATTAATCTTATCTTAAAGTGCATACTACCATAATCATGTTAATTCAATTAGCCTCTTGTGATTTTCTTTTGGGATTTCATTCCACTCTCTATGACAATATGATTTGAATATGTTGTGCACTCAATCAACAATTCTTTTCTTAAAATACCTGAAAATAAAAAATAAAAAAGGTTAAATATATCATATTTTATTCAATCACTATAAATGAACAAATAAATAAATTGAAATTCACATAAACTAGTAAAATGATAAGTTGAAAAAAACTAATTAAGACACTTAAATAAAAAACATATTAAAAACATACTTTCCTTTAACATCCTCTAATATATTGTTAGCATTATTTACATAGAGGGTCATTTGTAAGGTCCGTATCACTCGTGTCTATACTTATCATGGTTAAGACAAGAGGGTGTCTCATTATTTAAAGATGGGGGATAGTGCATCCTCCTCATCATACCCCCTTATTGAATTGGGGAGTATGTTGTTGAGGCTAGATGAGGGAATATTTTTTCATCTATGTTTTCTTATTTTAGCTAGACTAGGATGAGAGGGCCTTGATCACAAAGGTCTAAAATAAAATGATAAGTTGTCATAATTGAATTAATTAAAATCAATTTAATAACTATATATAATTATATGTATATACATATGAGTCGGTGACTCCTTAGCTACAACCAAAGGGCGTGTACTCCTTTCACCTTCATCCTCCTCCAAGTTTGTAAATGAAATAGACTTGTTATAATAATGTTATTATTTTTAAATATTAAGAATTTTTTTTTGGTAAATTTAAGCAACCAAATCAAATAAACTTGTATAAAAAAACTTTAAATTCATACCTCCATGGTTGGTCCTTGATGTCGAGGGATGAACACATTACGAATAGGATCTCGATAACTAGTAGATTTGTCATTATCAAGTTGTATGATTAAAATTTATAAATATGAACAAATGCCCTTCAATTACAAAATAACATGTAAATTAATACATCCATGGTGGGTGCATGGTCGATGGATGTGTAGACGTGAAAGGCTATCATGATGGGTTGTCCAGTTCCTCCTCCACGTCATGTCACGATGAAGCACACATGCTAGAGCCTTCACACATAATCATGTAAATCACACAACCCACAACTCCATGCAATCTCTAATATTAAAAAAAATCTAAAACCCAATATAAGAACAATGAGATTGAAATTATACAACACTTCTAATATAATTATAAGTTTTGTAGAATGCTTAAAATTATACAACACGTCTAATACAACATGTTACATTTTAAAAGGAAGTCTTCCCATTCTAGATTATTTGAAATTTACAAGACATGTGTAATCATGGATACTATCAGATGTGTTTAATATATTGATGATTTTTAGTTATGACATTATTTATCTAATATTTATTAAGTTAGGTGTTGATCTAGTTAACCACATGCCCACACTACTACTTCACAAAAATTTCTCATTATGGGTACCCTAATTATATTTCATATTTTCTTAGGGTGGATGGATATATAACATGGTTATTGGAGGAAAAAAGTATATCTGAACTTGGAAATACATATTGAATGCTCTCTTTCTGAAGTTGAAAAAAATGGAAAACATAAACTTGTTTTTCATTAAGAAGCATGCAATTCTTGGGAGCATGCAAACCGAAACTTTTAGAAAAATGCAATCTAAAAGTGTGAAGCCAAACTCCACAACCTTTTTCAACATCCTCTCAAATTCTACTTGAATGGGATATTTATAACATGGAGTTTTCATCGCTTCTTGTTTTTTCAAATTATATAGGAAGAATGAGTAAGCGGGGACTAGGGAACATGGTGTGGCCAACCACGGGGTATGTGAATTGTCGGACTAAATTCTGGGATACATATAGTATCATGGATTCCAATGATTTCAAGATATGCATAAAATGTTTTTTTGAAACTATATTAGAACCTTTCAAGAAAATGCAAAGTGCATATGAACTATTAGACTAAATGCCTTAAACATATGTAGTATCATGGAATGTCATGATTATAAGATATGTATACGATGGATTTTACAAGGATGATATCAAACTCTTTGATGTAATGAACCACTTTGGAACATTCCCTAAGATGAGAATTTTGACAAATGTTATAGTTATAAGAACTTTGAAAGATTTTATGCAAAGTCTTGGAGCATGTAAATCAAATGTGAATTTTTGATAAAATGCCTTAAACAGATGTAGTCTCATGAATCTGTTGTGATTGTAGGATAGGCATACAATGGATGTTTCAAAGATGCTTTTATAATCTTTTACATAATGAATCACTTTGGAACATGTCGAAAAATAGTACTTTTGACAAATTTTGTAGTTGTAGGCACTTTGGTAGATATGTATGAAAAGTGTTGTTGTGTGCACTTGGTATATGAAATGTTCGACTAAATTCTGGAAGCAAGTTAGTATATTAGATTTATATGATTGTAGGATAGGAGCATAATGTTATTCACGACAAGGCTTTAAGGATTTTCAAATAAATACCTTAATACAATGTCATCTCGTGGAATGTCCTGCTACAAGGTATGTATAATACATGTTATTTAAAATGGCTTTGGAATCCTGTGTGGAAACGAAAATAGAGGTTGAAACTTATATTCTTGTATTAAACATATATGTAAAATTATGTATTGTGGGTTGAGTTTAAAATGGTATGGATATTGATGAAGGATAGAGGAATAAAAAATATACTTGGATGTAGTTGGATTAAATTCCATAAAATGGTGCATGTTTTGTGTGTAGGAGATAGGTCACAACCATAAAAATGAGGTAGTATGATATGTATCATATTAAAAACATGTACTAAATTTGTATGGACAAGGAGAGGAAAAATGTATTCCTTTTCCACCATAGTGAGAAGTTAGAACTTGCATTTGGATTGTTAAATATATGCACCCTCAAACAATTTTTGGCATTACTAAGAACCTTTGTGGGTGTTTTAATTGCCACACAACAACCAAGTTTTTCTCCAATATCGTTACAAATAAAATCATTATGTGAGATGTGAATAAATTCCATTGTTTCAAAAAGGAGAATGTTCTTGTAGAGATTATTAGTAATGCTATGTGAAGAAATCTAAAGACATAGGATGACACTATAAAAAAATGCACCATTTTAGGCCTTCAATGCTAAATAAGGGGTCTCACAACATCAAACATTTCCTAAGTAACTTTACATTTGTAAGTCATGTACAATTTCTAGTTACAAAACTTTGTTGGGGGTTATAATAGGAAAATAAGGAAAGAAAAACAAGGAATATAAAGATTGAGGAGGAGGTATGTTAATCAAGACAATGGCTATAGAAACAAGAGGAGTCAATGTAGTCATAATTGATGAATACAAGGAAGGTTTGGGGACTGTAACATAAATTATTCTAGGTTTTACAAAAATTACCCGTAGGTTTTATTATTTTATAGTAAGTAATCTACCATAGGTTTGCTATTTAGATTTCAATTTCTAAAATTATAATAAAAGTTTATACCCTTTAAATGAAAAATTAGCATACCTCCATCATAAGTTTTCTTTTGCAAAGGTGCTACATATTCTTCCTCTTCCCCTTCTATTGTTGGGTATGTAGAATAGATTAGAAGTTTTTATTTCCCACCTTGTATGCCTATATGTGCCATTTTTATTTTTACTCTCAAATCTTTATCAAACCCTCTCACTATCTTCTCATATTGTAGTTTTTTTCCTACACTCATGTTCATTTTGACTCTAATCACTCTCCAAATGAATGAAAATTAAATTGAGTTTGGATATTTTGTCAATCGTTTTAATTTATTTTTTATTTTAATGGGTTGTAACATAGCACAAATGTGACAAAAATTTGTGCCATTGTCATGTTTTTTAATAAAAATATTGTTGGCATAAGACCCTACATGATTGTGGGTCTTATAAGTTCATATATCCCAACTAGAGCTAACATCACCAAGAAGGGTAGTTCTCTCTTCTAAAATAAGTATTTATCCTTTATTAAACATGAATAAACATAATACTTGACACATGAATGGTTCAAAACATAAATATCACATATATATTGATCACAATTACATAAAATTCAGAAATATATGTTTGAATTGATTATATTCATATCTCTCACTTCTTACATTGATTCCTCTCTTTCATCTTCATGATTATATCAACTCTTCTCACTCATTTTCATGATATTCTCTTCCCCCCTCATTTTACATCATTATATATCCTTTAAAAGGAAAATTTTATGTCTTTTCACACATCATGTCTTGTGGTTACCATTGGTTAACACTTATTTACATTTGTAACTACTAATTAGTAGATATTTACGTATATATCATGGTGTTTATACATTTTCCTTATATAAACTATTATATATTCTTCATTATTATCATTTTGATATGTTTCTAACTTGAAGTATACTATAATGCTCATATAAATCCTCGTCAACATCATAAAATAGATTCATAATATGAAGAACCATGTCAACATCAGCCCCAGAATTCAAACATTGTCTCGTCCTTGAGAGAACCAAATGATGAATAATTGTGACCATTCATCTTGTCCCCAACACAAGCTTGATGAATAAATCCACATTTCATATTTTCCACTGTAATTTTTCCTTCTCATTCACAATAAATTAATCAAATTACATGGCTCCTAGAATCTTGTAGAAGTCTATTGATACTTCCTCTCTTTTTACTTTCTACTCTCAATTTGTTGTATCTTCTTTCCAAAATTCTCATATTTATATACTTCCAAATTGCGTGTCTTGTGGCATGGGGATGATGAACATTCAGAGGGGGTTATGTTCTTTAGGGTTTTGGGATGGTTGGGGTATGTATCTTCTCTAAGTGTCTCTTTATAACTTTCTTTCTCCACAAATAATTTCCTACCTTTAATGTCTCTTAACCTATATCCTTCTTCTAAACCTACTTATATGTATTCTTCTCCACTTTTTCTTTTCTTATTTCCCTTTTATACTTCTTATTTATTATTTTATTCTCCTATGTAGTTCGATTTATAGATTCTCCTACACCTTTTCTTATGTCATCCACTTCCTATATCTCCCTATTTATATTCTTCTCTATTTTATCTTATTTTTCTTCTTCACCCTTTTATGTTATCATAAGTTTCGATTCAGATTTATAATTCTCCCACTATCCCACTCATATAAACATCATTGCATCTAGTTTTATTCTATCCACTATTTTTGTAATTCCTTCATTAATCTACTCTATTACGATAATGAGTGTTGTAATCTACTATCTATCACACATTGTCTCACGGTGATTTCCATTTGCAATGAATCCATTGATTTTGGTCTATGATTGACATAGTAATTATAGCACAACATTATGCTTCTACCTCCCTTTATAGGGTATTCGTTGGTTGGCCTCTTGTTTAAGTGGGTGTATTGTTTTTCTATAAATCTGTTCGGTCTTTGTTAATTCCATTTTTCCTTCCTTTCATTTAATTTCTTATTCCTCCCTTCTCTTTTCATTTTCCCCTCTAAATCCATTCTTTATGTGGCATTATTTTTATTACAAAATATTTCTCATTATCTTAACTAACTATGTAATTTTTAATTTGATTTTCCCATTTTTATTTCCGACTATTTCTTTTGCCCCAATCATCACCCTAAAAATTCTAATAGTTACATATCTTGGATTTTCCCTCTTCCCACTCATCATCCTATGGTTGTTAACCCCTCTAAAAGAGGGTGAGAAAAAAATTCTTGTTAATCTTTTTCCCACAAAACATATGCATGTTTTTTCTTTTTATTAATATTATCTCCTTTCTCCCACTACCCTCCTCTATAAATTAGTTAGCTAAGACCTAGGTTCGGACACAAAATGTTGGCATATAACCTAACATGATTGTGGTTCTTATAAGTTTGTATATCAACCTAGAGCCAACATCACCAAGAAGGGTGTTTGGCTCTTCTAAAATAAGTATTCATCCTTTATTAAACATGCATAAACATAATACTTGGCACATGAACGGTTCAACACACAAATATCACATATACATTGAACACAATTACATTATATTCATATCTCTCACTTTTTGCATTGACTTTTCTCTTTTATCTTCATGATTATATTAACTCTTCTCACTCATTTTTGTGATATTATCCCCCCTCCCCCTCATTTTACATCATTATAAAGGAAAAGGTTATGTATTTTAACTCATAATGACACATGGTAACCATTGGTTAACATTCATTTAAATTCATAACTAATAATTAGTGGATATTTACATATATATCATGATGTTTGTGAATTTTCCTAGTGTAAACTATCATATATTCTTGATTATTATCATTTTGAGATGTTTTTGAATTCCATTGTATACTATAATGCTCATATAAATCTCTCCAACATCATAAAATAGCTTCACAATACGAAGAACCATGTCAATAGTAATATCTATAATGTATAAACTAACAATAATTAAATATGGTATATTATCGTAGATATAACATTAATATATATGATTATATTCACTTGTTTATTATATATGCATATTATGTATTTAAATATTAGTATATAAACACATTATACACAAATTATAATGATATATATTGTATACTCTTTAATACATACCTACATACATATAAAATAATGTATTATATTATATAATATTATATTTATATTAATATATTAACAAACATGGATTTACACAACATACATTATGTAAATTTACAATATGTAATGGGACATTGATAACCCAAGACAAAATTTAGAATTAATGAATTAACATAACAAGAAATAGGCTTATGAATTTTGTAACACTCTGCGCTCCTCATTGGTTACATGACTTGGATTCGTAGTCAAAAATAATTTTCCCTTATTCTTCCTCTCTATATATGTAGTTATGGGAATATTCCATTCATCTTCCAAATATATATCTATTGGGATATTCATTTAATCATCATATTTATTATATGTAGCTTCGTGAAGTTAATCGCCGTTACTTTCTTCAACATCATCTTCTTCAAAATAAGATTCACCAAGTTGAACATAATGATCTCAAGCTTCAACTGATTAATCAATATCATAATCTTCTTCATTATTGGAAAGGTCATATTTATCATTAGAATCGTATTTATCATCTCTATTAACAACATCACTTATTCCCCATGATTCTCGTGTGTTACAACACTATTGTCATCAACAACATGTCTCGTTCTTGGTGTAGTGCCTTACCTAGTTGTTAAGGGTATTGGCCTTGGCCTTTTCGTGAAGCGGCATGCTATGTTAAGTAAGTTCAAACCTTTATATGAGAGAGACAGAGGCCACATCAATTTGAGATCTATTGGCGCTTGTCATGGTGTATCCTCATGGAGTTATTGTAAACACTTTATAAACTTAAATCTTGTCAACATAATCTTGGATCAAGTTTTTTTTTTTGACGAGCTAGAAGAGAACGTGTGACTTCTTCAAGCCCAATGGCCAGTATGTGAGATGAAATCAAAATTTGGTTTGGTTGATTTTAAATTAGAAATGAAAAGAACGGTAATAATAATGATGATATTGGTTATAATAATAATAACGAAAAATTAAAACAAAAAGAGGAGAAAAGAATATAGAGTAAAAGAACTTGGAAAGCAGGAATGAAATAAAATAAAATCAAAATAATAATAATAATAAATTGACCTAATAGTGGCGAGGGAGAGTTTAGGGTTTTCATTCTTTTGGGGTCACATTTGGAGGGGAAGAGAGAAATTTACTGGCTTAGGGTGGTGATGCCATGAAAATGGAACTTTTAGATGCCTATTAATTACTTTTGGTGAAGTGGTGTCAATACTTTGTGAGGATGCACTTTTTTTGGTGTATCCCTCTGCTTGTGCATGCCAAATAAGATCCTCTTTGATATGTTTTAAGAAATACAAAGATTTAGAAATTCTGAAGCAAGTATGTTGTTGACAGATTTAAATCCAAGTCCTTCAACTTGTGCATACATCCTACCAGTCTGTGCCAAAATAAGAGCTTTGGAGCAGGAATTTGTCAGATATTGTAGTTATCTTCCTTGGTGGACGTGTGATCAAGGTGGATGTTGGTTAAAACATTTCTTATTGCGTAAACCTTCCAATACATTTTCCCCAACGACAACTTTGCATGGATATCCTACGTTTGAACACCATAAAAGCTTCATTTTTGCCTTATTTATATGTAGCATAGCGGTTCTGTTGTTGAGGACTGTAAATACTTCAATGGTGGGATCCATATAAAAGTAATAATTCATTTTATTCATTATTTATGTGTGCATGGAGGATTGTCTTGGCCGCACTTAACTATTCTGAGGAAGCTTTAAACTTTATTAGTAATGTGCCAATTAAACCTTATGTGGGTATGTGGATTTATGTGCTTGAATGGTATTGGTTTCACCCAACTCCATTGAGGAAACTCTAAACTTTCTATCAACGTTCCAATAAGACGTGTGGTTGTGTGGATGTATTTGTTTAGCGCATGAATAACACACAGGATTTTTTGATTCATTAATGTTTACAGAATATGTTAAATCTAGAGAATAACCTACTATTTTCTCCTCCCAAGACAAATCCTTTAACCTTCCTTTGATCTCCTGGTCTTTAGGTGTGATCCGCCTCCTATACCAACACATGAGGGAGAAGGGACCCGCTCTTTTCTCAGTTGTTGTTGTAGCAAGTACAATGGTGGATGTATCTATAAATGTGGGAGCTTAGATAAGGCACGAGATCTATTTAACAAATTTCCTCAAAGATATGGGACCTAATGGAATGCAGTGAATTCAGAGTATGCACCGGATGGGCTTGTTAAGAAAGCCTTGGAAAGTTGGAAACTTTTAAACAAAAACATAGTTGCGGAAGTAAAGTTGGATTCTGCAAAGGAATGCCTCAAAGAGGCGTCTTCATGGCCTGAAATGGTTGCGAGGGATGCACATAATGGTGTGAAGAGAATATTTTGGAAAACCCGTAAGCAAGTGCAATTGGCACATGTGTGTCAACTCCTTAGGAATGGACTCTATGCCTCCTCTCCTTCTTGTTTTCAAAAATTTCCTTTTTTCATAGTTAATGGAATGTTAAATATTGAATTAAGCTTGTTAATGATGTATGGTTTATTTTTCGAATCATATTGCAAACTCCTTAAAACAACTTCCACACCATGTAAACCTATGTTGAAAATTAATGCCTTGGGTGGTGTGCCATAGTACTAGGTCTTGGACTAGATAAGAAAAAACCTTATTCACGCTTACCTTTGCTAACTCTTTATAACTAGTCAAATTGGAAGGGAAAATGGTTTTTAAATTGTAAACTTGGGATGTTGAAATAGCCTCAAATTGTGACAAAAGCCTCTTAAAACTAATGCGCAAGAAGCACCTCCAGACCCCGCTTTTTCTTGTAAACTATCATAACCTCTTATTTTCTATATGGTGACCTAATCCAACCTAGAAACATTTTTAAAACAATTGACAATTGTATTTGGGAATTGGGTTTTCAAATCACTTCGGAAAACGGTTTGCTGGGAGCAACCTTTTGCCTACGATTGACACCTCTAAAAACCACCTCGTATTTTTGTGCCATAGATTCCAAAAGGAAAGTTTTACCTTTCATACCTCTTCATTTTTATATGGATAATGTCCTAGCATTATTATTTTTATCCATTACATTCAAAAACACATTATGTGCACTCATCTCGGAGATCACTTGGTGGAGTTTGTTGGTGAGCAAACGACCGATTTTAGTCAACTGGATCAAATGGTCATTGCAATTTTAGACTCAGTGATCATTTATTGATTCCATAAGTTTTTGGTGATTCTTTGAATATAATAGGATAGGTTAGATCTTATTGACATTCCATTTGGGGGGCCCACACCATTTTTGTAGGCCCGTTTTGTGGCCATATGGGCTAGTTTGTGCAACAGCACAACAAGGGTCTGCGGACTCGCGTTGCCCCTCTTAAGTTCATACAATGTTAAAATTGATCTTATGTTTGGAAATATGTATTTTGAGTGGAAATACAAGGTTTGGTTCTCTTAGACATGATTGCAAATGGGAAGTTGGAATCACGACATCCGACACTTTTATCTAGCCCTCTTTAGTGACCACCTTTGAAAATGAAAATTACCTAGAGGTTGTAGAAATTGGTGTTATCTAAAAATATTTTGAAATTTGAATGATTAGAATCAAAAAAATTATGTTGTTATTCCCCCTCTTTAAATTTTGGAAATCGATTGGATTATTTGTGTAAATGAAAATGTGTTTTTCTCTCGCTAACCACCCCTATATTCAGAAGAAATTTGTCTTGATTTAAATATGGAAAATGTTTATATTACCCTCTCTGTAACTTTGAACTGACTTGGAATTTTACTAGTGAGTTAGATGGGAGTGTGTCCATGCGAGAAGGTGTTATTGACCCATGATTTTACAGTTTTTATAGGTTAAGTAGTGTGGTGGCATATTATAATTTACAAAATTTGTGTTTTTAAAATGTATATGGTTTCCTAGCATGTTGTGTTCTACTAAAATGGAAAAGAAAATTGTTTACATCATATTTGGTTGTATTTTTTACTTTGTGAAATGAAAATGTAACTATTCGTGGGATGTCATGTTGTTTAAAAAGGATTAATAATTCTACTAGCGTTAGTATGTTGTCTTTGTAGTAACATGTGCGTGTTGAAATGTAAATTAGTTGCTTTATAGTAAACTTGAGAACCTATCTAAGAAATAAATAAGGGAAATATCTTTATTACATTAGTTCAGTGATACTTTCCCTTCATATTATGAGTAAATGAAGATAATATGGTATTGGTAAAATAATTCATCGATATTTTGTATGTCTAGATTATGTCTCCCAATTGAAACATAGATAGTCATGGAAAGGAAAAACATGCTAGCATGGTCAAATTACAGCATCACGATAACAATGAATAATGGGAAAAATGTCAACATCACTACTTAAGTGATCAATTAATCCTTTTGATTCATTAGTGTGTGTGTGTGTGTGTGTGTGTGTTAAGTTGAAGATGTTACATAGGAAAAAGGAAAATTTTAAGCTTGAAACTAAACCTTGTTATAACCGTTGTTAGTTCGCATAACAACGTGTAACATTAATGGTGGTATGAATGTATAGTGTGTAGATGAACCTTCATTCAAATGAAGAAATCACCCCTAGGTATCTTATATGAATATAGTGACTTGCGGCCTTTTGAGACTGATATTTGCACCATCATGGGAAGTAGATCGCACCTCGCATAGGGGAAATGTTGTTTTTAAAGATGTGAAAAAGGATCTTTCTTGTGAAATAGAAACTAGGATAAAATACATTAATCAAAAGAGACCTAATTAAGTGGGTCACACAATCATTTCACACCTTTTTAAATAACTATTAGATTAATCCTGTAATATACTCTCTCCTCACGGGTCTTTATAACTAGAGAGTGAATGTTGAGTACTTTGAGTAAATTTAGTGGGATGAATAGTATGGTCATGCACTTTTAAGTGAACTATAAAGTAATGAATGATGGAAATTTATGTTTGGCATAAGAGAATATATAACAATGTATTATGGTAATACTATATTGTTAATGGTTTTGGTAACAATGGAATAATGAAGAACCTTTCTGTTAGTGTGTAAATGGTCGCTCCTTTTTTATCTAAGTATATTCCCGAGGGTATGATGTGGAAGGGATTGATAAGTTGTGCTTATTATCGCATAAAGACTAATGTAAAAATCTCAAGTAATTTTTATGTCACTCCTTACTATAAGGAATCAAACGTGATAAATCTTATAATGTAGCAAGCTTATCATGAATCAATGTCACTATAAGAAGTAATGATGAGAAATTTTATGGCCCTAACCTAGAAGATTAGACTCTCTTGCTAGTATCTCGTGGTAATAATTTCCCTAAAATTATCCTTAAAATAATGTTGTCTTACTGTTGATTTAATGAAACTCTCTTTCTATGTTAATCTATGAGCATAATTCCCTATATATATATATATATATATATATATATATATATATATATATATATATATATATAAATCCTTAAATGACTTAGAGAAATGCACAAAGGGAAACTTGAGGAAAATTTGGCTTGTACCACGAAAGGATGTCCTTAGGACTCCTAGTGGTCTCATAAGTGATCTTCTTAACAATAAGGGTATGTATGATAGAATTAAATGAGAGCCTTATGTCATATTTTGCATATGTTCCTTTTGGGTAATTTTACTTTTGAGACAACACCTAGGGTGTGGGTGGTTTTAGGTCAATGAAATTTGGAAAATGTTATGTCCTTTCATGGTCACGCCCTTATACTAACCAAAATATCTTTTCTATACCAAATGAAGGGAAGGATAAATCATGTTTAGACATACTTAATATACTTACAAGACACCTTAGTGAGTGGTATAAAGGTACTCGTGATTGGTGTATGAGTTATAATTTTCGAGTTCTCCTTCTACTTAGTGGGATTGCAGTGAAGTGTTCTTGAATCAAAGTAGTATGGTGGTCGGGAAGATCTTCTATGGGTTAGGCCACTTAGTCATTGCACACCTCACTTCCTCAGCGATGACTAGTGTTCACTTGAGTCTTGTTGAATATGCACACACTTTAACCTAACTATTTGTGTTAAGAAATTAAGTTGAGTTGTATGTCCAAAAAGTGGTAATGGGAACAAAATAGGGAATTCTAACTCTGGGTGAACCCTAGAATGACTTGGACCTCTACTACATTATGGCATTGTGTGTCATAAAGATATTATCCGTTCTCCCCAAATGAAATAACTCTTTTCTAACAAATCTCAATGCATCCAAAAGTAAAATATAAAACTTGTATTCACTTGGAATAATGCAAAAGTAAATGTTAGTGATTATGTGGGCCAAATTTTATGATTCGTGTGACAAGTGCTAATGTTTTAACTGTTATGTCATATTTAATAACAACAACAACAAATGCTAGTTTTTACATTTACATTTTGGATGGTCAAATTTAAGGGCATGACAATTGGTGTTAGAGTGAAGGTTAAAACACTCAAAGCTCTTGGATTAATTGGTAATGAGTATTTTTACTCATCGTATGTGTGTTGTATGAGTGTCATGTCGAGCCATTTTGGTGTGTTATGTGGAGTCATTATGATGTACTCTATATCCAATTGTTGTACTATGTATGCGACTCATGGAGAGCATGTTACAAAGGGTCCCCAATCTCATGTTATAGTATTATATTATGTCAGGCCCCACCGAGATATTCAAATTATGGTGTATTGATTTCTTAGTGCCATTTTTGGGGTAGCATTGTAGGTGACAATTAGAGATAAATATGGAAGTTAGTAGTGATTGGTCAATTTCTCGTGAGCTTTATTAATCGGTGGTTATAATAATTGGGTGTGATATTTGACAATTAGAGAATATGATATGTGGCATAATTTAACATTTGAGAGATTTGGTTTCCTCCTTGGAACACTTTACTTGGCTTTTGGCCCTTTCCCACATCATTGTATACTACATTATAGATACATTGTTGAACCATCATGGTGAAATCACTATTGCTATCCTATGATATATTGTTCCTATTCTTGTATACTTGATAATTGATCACACTTACCAAAAGTTCATGAATAACCCTATCTTTTCTCTAGACATTAATGATCGAATAATTGTAATGACCTGATCTTCCTCATAAAACATGAATTTTTATGTTATCCAATCTTGTATTGATGAATTGACCAATTCTATTTTCCTCTCATCTCTTCAAAACTCTAACCCTTTTTTAACCACAACGAACACTTTTGGATTATTCGATTGTATAATCACATGACTTTCTAAGTGATAACCTTATTGGAAAACCACTTTCTTTCTAGTCGGGGTGAGATTATTTGGGCATGTTGTTGTGGGTGGTTATAAATGTACTTATCGAGCTATGCATATTCCTGTGGGAGATTTGATTAGGCCATAGGTTTTGGCAATTACATTATCGATTAGTATTATGTTTTATTCTATGTTGCACACTTGATGTTGTAGTACCTCATGTGCGGCCACCAGAGGTGACACGGTGATTGTGATGAGGATGTTTTCATACATATCTCATTTTTAATCTTGATTTCCTCATAACCAAAATTTTATTTATTGGATTTATTGAGAAGATTTGAGGCTCCTCTTGTTAATTTTTTCTTTATTATAAGAATTTTGTAGTTTGAATGGAGCTACTTGGCCATTATTCTTTGGTTTTCGATATTTCTTAGTTTTTAAATTTATGTAATCCTAATCTTTATGGTTTTTGAAGGTGCTTTGCTAAATTTCGTTAAGAATGTTATGTGTATTTTCTTACTTGTTTGATAATATGGTTCTATCTTGTTCATTTTTTGCATGCATGTTGTATGGCAAAGTAATCCAAATGTTTTGTGTCTACATGTTTGGCACTGCGAGACATGCCCTTGGATTTGAGGTGACGTGGCTTTTATGTGTGCAGGACCATGGAGTGACCTAGCCTCACTTGGATACTTTATTCTCAATCCTCTTATGGTGGAGTGACACTTGTGATATGTAGTCCTCCTATAGTGTAGAAACATATATGATGCTTAGTCTATGTGGTTGAGAGACTTTTATGATACTTAGTTCCCCTATGGTGGGGTGTAATTTATGATTCTTAGTTCTTCTTGGTAGAGTGGCCTCTATGACATGCAATATAGTTGGTGGATTTGACAGTTATTTGTGTTATTTTTGCATCCTAGGATGATGTTAATTATTTTTGAAATAGATATGATATTCGATAAGAATTCATGGTTATGCTTGAGATTATTCACTCTTCCATATTTTGGGTTACTTAAGAATAATGTACTTTGGGGTTTAGCGAGTTACACCAAAAGACATATAAAATAGATACTTGATATGTTTGCTTGGTTATTTTAACTCCCTTAAAGAGAGGTTGGGATATTGAACTACATTTTCATTTGATAGATATTGTTAGAATTATATTCATTAGGTGTTGTGCATAGTGAAATTGTTACTTTTGGTCTTGCGGACCCGAACATAGGTATGTTTTGTCATACCCTTTCTTCTATATCTTATAAAAACCTTGTGATATACATGTTTGTATGGATTCTATGTTATGGGGAATATGTTTTGATTGATACGTTATGTCCTCTCCTAGGCATGTAGTGTCCTCTTGGTGAATATATGTGGTGGTTTTAATGGAAATCTATGTTATATCATCATATAATCATAATTGGATAATTTGTTTTTCCACTTTGGTTAGGTGAATTTTATGTGTATATGACGTAGGAGCATCCTCCCCGACTTATAAATAGGACTTATTATCATCAATTTTGGTTTTCTAGTGTAATTTTAGGTTCACGAGGTCGGTAGGAGTCAACTAGGTGTGTTAGTTTTGATCCAAGTCCTTACAAATTTGTAATTTGTCTTTTCCTCCAAAAGTGAAAAATTTGAAATATGATGGCTTTTTAGTTTTTGTAGGATAAATTAATGAACTATATTGGTCATTCACGGTTTCTCATGCATTAGTTAGGATCTTTAAAAGACTAGGAGTCATATTGTGAATACTCGGTGTTCTTATACTTCTTAAACCTTGGTAAAAGGTCCTATTTTATAAGGTGATAGCCTCCATGTGACTTTCTCATGAGACCATGGTAATCGATTATGAATATAAATTCAAGGCAAGGGAGTTAAAATGATGTTTTGTAATTGTTTGTATCATCATTCAAATGGTCAGTAATGCAAGAGAAGGAGTGCTCCAAGATTGAGGAGGAAAGATAGTTGTTTACTGAGACAAGACTTTTGGTGGTTTATTTATGAATTAAGATGTTTGGTATCTCTAATTATGTGTGTTTGATTGATAAAAATATTTATAATGATGTTTAAAATTTGGTGAGTAATACTCTTTCTATCCATGCATGTGATTATTGTTTTTGCTAGTATTGGTTGTAGAATTTCTTTAAAGTATGTGAATAGCAGTGCATTTGAATGTATAGTCTAAGAAACTCATAAATAGAGACCTTTCAGGATGAAAGAAGTTTAAAACATTGTTTTAAACATTGCATGCAAGTGCTTATGGATTTTTGTCATTGTGGTTTGGGCATTCTGTGAAAAGTGAGACATAGTGCAAGAAGAGTATCCTTAGAAACCAAGAGACAAGTTTGAATGAGTTTGCAAGGGAGAATTTGAATGAAGGAGTTTTGAATGATATGGTAGTGTATTCATACTTTATCAAATCTGATAGACCTTGAAAATGGTAAATAAGACCTAGTTTTGACTCAGAAAATTAGAAATACTAAGGCACCCTATTCTTGGGGAAAATAGTTAGAGATTGAACCATTTCTATAGATACTTGCAAGTAAGAGCCTTACTGTTAAGTCCATAGGCTATAAAAGAATGAATTAAACCTCTAAAAATATATTTGAGTCGTGTTAAAAAGAATTACATGGATTGAGGAAGTTTTACCCTTCTCGGTTTCTATGCACAAACCCTCACTCTCCGTTTGTAAGTAGCTTAATTGGAAGATCTCTAAAATTGGTTAGGCCCCTAAATTTGTAAGATATCATTATGAGGGAATAAGAAAAGGAACTTGACTAAATTTATCTCTAAACAAATTCTCATACCCTTATAATGTTTTGTGATTCAATTCTAAACAGTGTCCTGTGATAGTTGCTTGTAATCCTAGGGTTTGTTGAGGGTTTAGCATTTCATGGTCTTCAATGAAGAATTAGGTGATGAAATTTGAAATATATGGTCTTAGTAACCACCCTTCATTCTTTGTGGTGATTACAAAGCTTCATACTATATACTATTGCTACGATTCATGACGTGAGTCGAATTACAATGTATTTACAAATCAGAAGAAGGGCTAAATTGAGACTGAGATGATTGATTTTGGATTATTTTCTCTAAAGGAGGGTACATTGAAACTCCACACATAGATGTGAAACCCAAATGGGTATCTATAATTATCTTTAGATTATTATTTGAGTTCCTAGAACAACATATAAGGTTGAAAATCATTAAAGGCAAGGGTACTAAGGGCTACAAACAAGGTGAGAGGGCGAGTGAGTGAAAGTGGGGTCTAGAAAAGAGTTAAGAGTCTAAATTTACCCCACGCCTTGAACAAAATAAAGGGTACCTTGGAAAAGGAGTTGATTCCTTCCTGGGTAAGTCTAGTTAGTCTCAACTATGAATTGATTAGAGGCATTAGCTTGAAAAGCACTAGTGGACAATCTTGTGAGGAAGTAAGCCGAGTTAGAATTTTGTTTGTTTTTAAATCAATTTAATGGTGGTTGAAGCATTGCATGAGGTGTAAAAATAGAGGACAAGATGATTCTAAACCCAATTAGATCTTGAAAGTGGAATTTGAGTCAAGAAAAGAGCAATCTAAGCTTTAAAAAGTGTATATTTTTCTTGTAAAGCATGGATTTTGAAATCTAACCTTGTGTGTTGAATTAAAGAGGTCTAGATTTGCATCATTTGGTATTAGAGCAAGGCAAAAGGTTATTGAAAAGAGGGAATATTTTTTTAAAGTGATTGCAGGAATAAAAGCAAAAAATGGTGCAAGTGAGAGAAGAGAGAAAGATAACTTGGAAAGAGAGGATGGAAATAATGATGAAGGTTATGATGAGCATGTTGGAAGGCATGAAAGAAAATTAGAGAAGGATGAGAGTAGAGGTTAGTTATTTGTAGAGAAATGGAATGAATACCATGATATAATTTATAGGTAAGTGTTATAAGTGTCAAAAATATGTAGGACATAGGGCTTATGAATGCAATAAGGTGAATGCAAGAATGGAATATATGGACAGTCTCACGATCAAAATATTTAAAACATAGGTGATTCTTTTTTATGCATAGGATTATTTTTAAAACCAAGTAAGGTAGTAAATGATATAACTCAAAGAATATTTTTATTCAAAACCATATGCAAAGATAAAGGAAAATGTTGTAATGTGGTCATTGATAGTGGGAGTACAGAAAAATTGGTTTCTTTTGAGGTGGTAGAAAAGCTAGGACTGAAAGATACCATGCACCCTAACCCATATCAGGTATCTTGGATGTAAAAAGGACATCATATTTTGGTTAGGGAAAAGTGTCAAGTAGAATTCCATATTAGGAGATCTATAGATAAGGTGTTATATGCTTTGGTTTTGATGGATGTTTGTCATGTGTGTTCTTTGGATAGATCATGTAAGATGTATGATGCAAGTAGTACATGATGGAAAGAAAAATACCTACACTATTGTGGCACATGGACAAAGTCATACACGTTTTCCCATTAAAGGAGAACAAACACCACAAATAGGGTTAGTAATGATGTTGTCAGCAAAGAAGTTATTGATGGAAAATCAACAAGCATGCAAAGAGGTAATCTTGAGGGATGTTAAGCCTTATATATCTAATGTAACAACTGATTTTGAGAGTGATGGTGAAGATATGAAGCAAAAAGCATGTTTTTCAGTTTTAGGAGAGGACAATAAATCTTGAGAAGATGGAATCTTATGAGGTTGATGAAGATAAAGAGAGTGAGCAACAACAAGTGGCAAGGCAGAGGTACATAGAAAGTGAAGAAGATGTTTACAAGGTCTTAGAAGAGGCCTTAGAGTTGTTTTTACATCCTTGTGATGGAAGGCATGGTATAGTGCACAAAGAATGGCTTGAGAAGAAGAATGAAGAGAGAATTAAGTAATATGTTGTAGTGAAACAAAATCAAGATGAAAACAAGAGTAGAGAAGCACACGGTGAAGTGCTTGAGAAACCAAAAAGAAGGGCAAGTGAATGAAGATACAAGAGATTATGAGAAGAGTGAGATACAGAGATAGGCATAGTGAAGATGTGGAATGATAGAGCTATGAATGAGGATGAGAAAGAACATGTTATAAGTGAGAAAGAAGAGGCATAAAATCCTCCAAATTTTGACTCTAACATTGTCTTGAACTTTGAATGGGCGTTATGAATGAGAAGAAAGAAGGTATGAAGCATTTACTAAGGAACAAGAAAGAAGATGGAAGATCATTTGCAAAATAAAGTAAGAATAAAATATGGCTAATGAGGATCTACAATTTACAAATGCAAATAAGATCCAGAAGAGATCTTAAGAGTAAAAATTCAAGCAAGAATCAGCAAGGTATATAGTATGATAAATCATGGAGGTAGTCAGTCTAGAAAATGGTGAAAACGGTCTTGAAAAGCATGGAAACCCAACACAACAGCCAAAGCAAGTAAAAGGTCATAAAGGAAGAAAACAAGAAGTGACAATGGTGAACAAGGGGATGGTTTTCAATCAATGTTCTCTATCTAATCCCTTCTTGAATGAGGTATGTATAAGTTTAATAACTAGTATGGAGGAATAATCATTAAGCAAAGATGAATTTTTCAAGACAAAAACAATATCTTCCACCCTTGAGAGTGAGAAGAAAGGAAAAAATGAGGATGGTGAAGGAAACACAACCGTCATAAATGAAAGAAGTTAATTTCATATGAACATCGAGCAATGTGGATGACCTCAAGCGTAAAGACAAGAAGACTCAAAATAGTCCTAAGACTATCTTTTTGGGAAAATACATGATCAATGCAAGGATGAAGAGGTTGGTGAATAATATGAAGGAGTTGATGAAGAAATGGGAAGTATGGCATGCAGTCAAGATACCTCTCAAGAAGATCATTATCAAGCTGGAAGCAAAGGAAGAAGGAAGAGACCAGTTTGCAAACACAACTTATGGGGAAACTTCCTCTTTCCCCGGGAGTATGATGTAGGAGCATCCTCCCGACTTGTAAATAGGACTTGTTATCATCAATTTTGGTTTTTAGTGTAATTTTAGGTTCATGAGGTTAGTAGGAGTCAACTAAGTGTGTTAGTTTTGATCCAAGTCCTTACAAATTTGAAATTTTCCTTTTCCCTCAAAAAGTGCAAAAATTGAAATTTGAAGGATTTTTAGTTTATGTAGGGTAAATTAATGAACTATCTTAGTCACTCATGGTTTCTCATGCATTAGTTGGGATCCTTGAAGGACTAGGATTCATATTGTGAATACTTAGTGTTCTTATACTTCTTAAACCATGGGAAAATCTCATTTTTTATAAGGTGATAGACTCCATGTGACTTGCTCATGAGACCATAGTAGTTAGATATGAATATAAATTCGAGGAAAGGGAGTTAAAATGATGTTTTTAAGCTGTTTGTATCATCATTTGAATGGTCGGGTAATGCAAGAGAATGAGTACTCCAAGATTGAGGAGGAAAGATGGTTGTATGAAAACAAAACTATGGATGGTTTATTTATGAGTTAAGATGCTTGGTAGCTTGAATTATATGTGCTTGATTGATAAAACTCTTGATAATGATGTTTGAAAGTTGGTGATCAATACTCTTTCTATCCATGAATGCGATTAATGTTTTCTAGTATTGGTTGTAGTATTTCTTTGAAATTTGTAATAAAGCATTTGAATCTACAGATCTAAGAAACTTATCAATAGAGACCTTTAAGGATGAAAGAATTTTATAACATTGTTTTAAACATTGCATGCACGTGCTTGTGGAATTTTTAATTGTGGTATGGGCATTCTGTGGAAAACCGAGACAAAGTACAAGAAGAGTATCCTTAGGAGCCAAGAGAAAAGTTTGAATGAGTTTGTAATGAGGGAATTTGAATGAAGGATTTTGAATGAAATGGTAATGTATTCATGCTTTATCAATCCCGATAGACCTTGAAAATGGTAAAGAAGACCTAGTTTTTACTCAAAAACTTCTAAATACTAAGGTACCTTGTTCTTGGAAAGAATAGTTAGAGATTAAACCATTTCTATAGATACTTGAGAGTAAGAGCCTTATTGTTAAGTCCATGGGATATAGAAGAGTGAAGTAAACCTCTAAAAATATATTTGAGTCATGGTGAAATGAAGTACATGGATTGAGGAAGTTTTACCCTTATCGGGTTTTTATGCACAAACCCTCACTCATAGTTTATAAATAACTTAATTAGAATATCTCTAAAAGTGGTTAGGCCCCTAAATTTGTAAGATATAATTTTGAGGGAATAAGGAAAGGAACTTGACTAAATTTGTAAGATATCTCAAAAAAATCTCGATCCCTGTAATTCCTAACATTTTTAACATAGGTCCGTGAAAATTTCTTATAAGCCTAGGGTTTGTTGGGGGTTTAGCATTTCATGGTCTTAAATGAAGAATTAGGTGATGAAATTTGAAATATATGGTCTTTACAACCCCCTTCACTTTCATGCGGTGATAACAAAGCTTCATATTATCTATTATTGCTACTGATTCATGACAAATTTGAATTACAATGTATTTACATTCAAGAAGGGCTAAATTAAGATTGAGATGGTTGATTTCTGATCATTTTCTCTAAAGAAAGGCACCTTGAAACTCCACACGCATATGTGAAACCCAAATGGGTATCTAGAAGTATCATTAGATTATTATTTGAGTTCTTAGAACAAAAGATAATGTTGAAATTCATTAAAGTTAGGGTTACTAAGGACTTCTAACAAGGTAAGAGAGTGAGTGAATGAAAGTGAGGTCTAGAAAAGGAGTTAAGAGTCTAAATTTACCCCACACCTTCAATAAAATAAAGGTACTAGAAAAGGTAATTGATTCCTTCCGGGTAAGTCTAGTTAGTCTCAATTATGAATTGGCCAAAGGCATTGGCTTGAAAAGCACTAGAGGACAATCTTGTAAGGAAGTAATCCAATTGGAATTGTGTTTTATTGAAATCAATTTGATGGTGGTTGAAGTATTACATGGGGTCTAAAATAGAGGACAAGAGGATTCTAAACCCAATTAGATCTTAAAGGGGAATTTGAGTCGGGAAAAGAGCAATCTACACTTAAGAAAGTGTATATTTTACTTATAAAGCACGATTTCTAGAATCTAACCTTGTGTGTTGACTTAAATTTTTACCACACTCGTGTTTACCCCTGTTTCTCTTGACTACTAAGTTTTAACAAGATTATTTTATTTTGTTACAAGTTATGCACATTTCTCCATTTTCAAACCCTAGGGGCATAATTTGCTATTATTTTTCATTTTATTGATCTAATTTTTTTTCAAAGATTCAAATGATTCTACAACATCCATCTCCTCCTAATATAATAATACCCTATGACATAGATTAAACCCTTCAAAAACCCTAGTTACCAATTGTTTCATGGACTTTGTCAACAATATCCGATAGTTTTAATTCCTTTTACTAAATTAAACATGAATACACACTTGATTGGCATTCCATAGCCCCTTGATAGTGTAATTTACTCTCCTATAGTTCAAAACCCTTAAAATATCCTTAATCATTTACTCTATGGTTCATAAATACACCAAAACAATATTGTACCTCATATGACATAATAACATTGTTCTCTTCATGAATATGACTTCCGATGATCTATCTCCTTCAATCACTCCTTTCACACACTCCCTAAACCTGTACAATCTTCTTCAACCTGCAATAACACTCATTAAGCTATGAATAATTAACATCAAACATCTTTCATCCATTATACATATTCTCATTACATTTTCACAAGCACTCATCACATTTCACAAGGCTATACTCAAGAAATCCTTTTATTTAGATATCTCCCTAATACATTCTTGGAATCTTGAGCTCTTAGATATTTAGTAACTCTCTCTTACTCATTCAAACCCTATCTTTACCACCTAACTTCCTCCCTCATTTGAATACCTTCACTAAAGGATCAAAATGAGGTAGTTAGGTCACAAATTTACCTAACTCAACTATGGTGAGAGTGACCATAGTTGGTGAAACCAAGTTAAAAGGATGTCAACACATAACTCACACATTTTAATGCTCATTGACATTTATTTATACCATTTATTCATCCTAACCTATCACCTAGACCCCTAGACACAACATTAGCAAATTCAAATATTCAAAAAATGGTTTTGGAGGGAAACTCCAAAATTACATTATTACATACCAAAAGAGGTCCAAATGGACTAGAATCCATCCCTAAACACCTAAGAGGACCTCCTACACCTAACATACTAATGAAAACCAAAAATTTGGTTATTTACAAGAAATTATGCTCCTCCATCATATGGGAATTAAATGTGAAAAAGGGGATTTAATTAATCATGCAAGAGAAAATTAATAAGATTCAATTATATTTTAGAAGTAATTTAAGAGAAAATTGAGTTTGCTTTTATCTTGAAGAAGTGGAATTTAATTAATCAATTAAGGGGTATGTTAGAATTATTTTTATAATTTTAGAGTGAAAATAACATGGAATATTTGGGTTGTCTACATATAGAAGTTGAGCCTATTGTGTGAAGACACCCTATGTGCATTCGAGCCTTCCTTGTAACAACCTTATTTGTAATTGATCTTACCACATAGCCAACATGCGTACCTTTGAGTTGTTATGGGGCCAATTTTATATGATCGTAATATAAGCCACAATGTTGTGTAAATGTCATAATTATACATGTTTTATAGCTTTGCAATATGTCATAATAATTGTGTGAATGTTATCATATGGTTTCATCTAAATATTATATCTATACTTTACATGATTTTATTAGAAAATCCCTAAAATATGCCTCCCTTTTGAGAAGAGTGATGTTGTAAAGGACTTATCTCAAAAAGAGAAAGAACTAACCATCTAAAAATGTAAAAGCAAAAACATCAATGATAAAAACCATATGTAGTGTCAGCTAACATGGTAATAAGGAGTAGTATTTATAAAATATAATAATTTTAGCAGAAGTATTATGTATCATAAAAAGAGTGAAACATGTCATGAGGTTTTTTCCGTAATATATAAGCATTTAAGCACAAGTATTATGTATCATAAAAAGAGTGAACCACAACATGAGAGTTTTTATTAATTTAACGAGATAACATATTAGTGTGATTAAAACACAAAAATCAAATCCTAATGGATCCATAGTGACCTATTACATGACATGACACAACATGACATGATAAGCCCATCATAGACATAACTAATAATACATGACCAACTTAGCCAATGTTAGTAGTGTTAGTTTTTGGCTCATGTGTGCAAGGACAAGTATTCAACAAAAAAATCCAAGTGTGTATTAAGAAATGACATAATAATGATAGTATAACAAGTAAGGGGATGGAAGCCAATGTTTAAGAAACAATAAAATAGTAAGTAATATAATCATCATGTAGTAAGAAGTGCAAGAATCATAAAGTGTAACAACCAAAGGTGACATGAGTAATGTGTGATAAGAAATGATCTAATGATAAAGTGTAACAAGAAAAGTTCCTAGAGAAATGTGTAATAAGTAATGATCTATTAATCAAAGTGCCAATATTTTAAGTGTAAGCAATTACTTGAATGATAAATAATCATAATGTAAATTAACTTATCAAGCCTAGACCTAGAGATGAAATCAAGCAATGTGTGTTAAGTAAGTTTGTCGACAATCCATGTATTTTTTAATAATTTGTACAATACAAAATTTGTGTAAGTAATGTACTTCATAAGAAAATTATGTCGTAAAAATGTGTATATAAGGTAAATAACTCAAACAAGATTAATAATATATCATAGAATGTGTGTTTATGTCAAGATACATAGCAAGTAATGACTCATATGATGTTTCTTCTATTTTAAAGATATAGGCTATAACGTGTAATAGTAAGTAAGTGAAGTAAAATTTAATTGATGTGAATGAGCATAAAGAAAACAAGCAATGGAAAATCACACATAGATGTCCATAACATGAGAAAACAAATCATATAACATAAAAGTGCATAAGCATATAAAATACAAGTGTATAGAACATGTAGAACATACACATGCATGGAGAAATTAGAGAAAAAATACCACATAATAATCACATAAATGCATAAATAAGTCAAATAACTCAATATTACAAAGTAATAGGATCATGTAGTCCCACAAGTATACAAAGTAGTCAATTCAATAAATGTCACAAAGTAATTAGATCATGTAATCACATAAGTACAAAAAGAATTCAAATTAATATGAAGAAGTAATCAATGGTGTAAACATATACGTGGGGTAGCGAAAATAGGAGCCAATGGTGAATAGTAGTGAACTAGTAGGAATAGTAAATGATAAATGCCAATAAGTATGGAGTATGGTATAGTCAATGTTTAGGACTAAGAAATGTGATCATCAAATAAAACATGATATAACATGTGTCATAAGTAGTGAAGTAGTGTGGTGTTCACAATGGACTAGTGTAAAAGAATATGATCATGATAAGCTTTGTTGTGTAAATTCCCCCAATGTAGGTATGCCCCTAGGATAGAAGGTTTGAGAATTCATAATGTGTTAAGTATGTAATCAAAATAGGCTTGGTGTGTAGTATTTTCCTCACATAGAAATGCCCCAATGGTATCATGTTATATGATCCATAAGGTGTATAATGTTCATGAGTATTTATTGAATAATGTGTCCTATGAAACACAAGTGATAAATTAGTATATAGTGTAAATGTGAATGATCATAAGGCTCAAATCTATGTAATGACTGAACATGTCACATGTAGGTCCTAGTTTTTGTAATGTTATATTCATTGTGTATTATTAAAAATGAGATTGAAAGGTACAACTTTCTAGGTATAAGCGATATTAATGGCCACGGGGCATAGGCTATAAATAGTTCAAAAGACAAGTATTCCTAGATAAGTATTAATCCCTCAAAATCACATCAAACCCATGAAATGTGTTGCATCATTGGGTAATGAACTATTCTACAACTAAGGGAATTTTTTTGTCATGGTAAGAGTGTATATATGTGTAAGAACTATTTGGAAATTCCTAAGATGTTAACCAAATGATTGTTTCACTATGATGTCTTGCATCCATATATATAATATGTGAAAAATACATAGTAGTTGTGCTTGCTAATGTGTAATGACCTCATGAATCTAGTGGATATCAATATGTATAAGTATGATACTCAATACTATCAAGATGTAGGGGTAACTTAGTAATAGATTCAAATCTTATTAAATTTCACAAGTCCTTGATTGATGAAGGACAAGATCACATACACTTTATGCCTTCTCCTCATGCAACACACACACATTACATGCATTTGATTATATCAATATTGAATGAAATGTTTTGGCTTATTATTTATAGTATTGGAATAACTAATCATCGGGATGAGTGTCTCCCAATTCAACACTCTGGTCTTTTTCACTCTTCTCTATACTACTATATTTTTAGTCTTTCTTGACAGGTTTTCTTGACCCCAATAACTAGTCTTCCACTAATATTTGAACTTCAACCTTCTCAACTAATGACCTAGGGTATTTCTATATCCCTTCCAACCAAATAGGAGTATCTACAAGTCCCTCTATAGGGATAGGTTTATTACACTTCATTAACACCTAATTCGCCACAGAAGACAAAAATTCACCAAATTTTATTGTGAAGTTGAATGTCTTCTACTACATTTCTCTTTAAAAAAATTAATATTGATATAAGGATATTTTATATCATTATACAACAATTATAATCTTAATTTTATGTCTCAAAATCAATTTATGCATGACATGAGTCCTTAAGGGGGAATAAGATGCATGATGTTCTTATAACACAAAACATAGTCATAAGATGCTCATTAGGTCCTTGCTTCATTTTAGACATTTGGGAAATATGATATTTTGTTTCCAATACTCATAGAAACATATGCCAAGAAGATATCTACCAGAGAAGTGAAACACCGAAAAAAGTGTAGAGGTAAATTGTAGAACCATCAAAAGCATATTCTTGTAAGCTCTTAGGAAATAACTTGGTTAATAATGTATCATCACAAGAATAGTCCAAGCATGTAATATGAAATGATCTAAGATGATCTTGTGGATCTCCATGACCATCAAAAAGAGGAAACTTGGGTGAAATAAAATTGGAGGAAGTGGGTAAGAAGAAACCTCAGGTGCAAGAGGACTATGTAGGAGAAGTGAAGAATCAAGAGAGGGAGATGAAGAATAAAATGTGTGTTGTAATTGATGAATTTGAGCCTATAAATCATGGTACATAGACTCTAAGGCATGGGTTCTTGAAGAGGAACTAGGTTGGATATGAGAAATGATAGGGGAAGAAAAGTGAGTGTTAGGTGTGGGAATAGGAATATGGATGGTGGATGCCCGTGCATTGGTGGGGGGAGAAGAAAGTGGAACAAAATATGTGGGAGCCTTAGTGGGAAAGTCATAACTATCTAGAGAGGAGGACACATATAACAATTGTACCTCTTCATGAGAAACATATAACAAGAGATCTAAGTTCTCAGGATGGTCAAAAATGTATGTATTTAGGTCATTAATATTTTCAATAGTAAATTCATGAGAAACACTATCCACGATCAAATCTTAACAAAATGAGTGATAAGAGTGAAGAAAATAGGGTGTGAAAAGTTAACTCTTAACAAGATGAGTTTTAAGAAGAACAAAAAGGGGGACTTCGCAACACTTAACAAAATGAATGATGTTGGAAGAGGGATTGAAATGTTAGGTTAGAGGACTTAACAAAATGAGTGCTAAGAAAGATGAAGAGGTTTGAAAGACTTTGCAACTCTTTAACGAAGGGAATGTAAAGATCGAAGAGGTGAAAGAATTTAGTTTTCTCAACTTGTGACAAAATGAGTGCTACAAGAGGAGACTTAGAAACACGATGAAAGATGCTCAATGCTTAACAAAAGGAGTGTTAAGGGAAGATACTTAGGAAATGTGATGAGTTTTCTCGACTTTTAACAAGATGGATGTTTAAAAGAGGAGACTTAGGAAGAGGATGAAGAGTGCTAACTCTTAACAAGAGTGTGTGTTAAACAAGGAGGCAATAAGAAATGGGAATCTTTGAAAGAACAAAAAAGTGAATGTCATCTTAAGAAGTGAACAATTGACAATGAGAAGGTTTGAATCTCATGAAAGTGGAGATAATAGACATAGGGAATGTGATGAAAATGATTTCAAATTAGAGAAAAGTAAATTCTTTAAAGAGAGAAGTGAATAAATAACGAGAATGCCGATAATGCAACAAAGTGATTGTGAAATATGATGACGTAAGAGTATGAAATGCTTAGAGTTCAACAAAGGTAAATGTGAAACGTAAGACTTATGAAAATGAGGGATCAAAGTGATCACGAGGGTGTTTAACTGTGAGAAAGCGAGTATCATGATGTCAAAATTTATATGAAAGGGATGAAAGTGCTTCAAGTTCGGATATGGATGTCATGACCCAAGACTTAAACACGTTTACAAAGTGACAAGGTGGATGATACAGAAAACATGAATGAAAAGATTAAAACACAAGTGTGTAACAGTTTAAAAATGAAAAATGATGTAGTGAAACTTGGCCTCCGCCTCCACCTTATATTGGCTTGGCCAAGGCATGGCTTCCTAGTGGTTCTCTCAACTAGGTGTCAATAGTATACCAGAGAGAGAGTGCAACACTATTGCTAGTTGTTGGATTTATTATACCCCCTTTGAAACAATGAGCCAAGATCTAGCTCAAATGAATCACACTAGGGTCACCACTAATGATATCCATGACTTTAATCTCATAAGGTGTACTAGTCAGTTGGGATGGGGGTACCCATTTTGTCATCTAGTTCCCTTAATGTGTTGACTACTTTGGGGTTCCTATGGTACTCCTCAAATGATTTTTATGGCTTAAGCCAAAGCACTTCCCCATGATTATAACAATTGGGCAATAGCCTTGTCAACTGCACCTACAAATATAGTGTGAATTGTTTATTTTATCTTGATTAAAGAGGTTCCCTGCACATAAAGTATTAGTAGTTTTCTTAGCACATGATCGAGGCAACTGCACTTAGTAGTTTTAAAGTGGTCTTCGTAATGTGGTCCTACAAACAAGTGTTAGTAGTTTTCTCAAGGTAAACAAAAGAAAACAATGAAAAACAACACAATCACATATCGATTCTTAATATTGCTTGTAAAAATTGCGAAACAAAAACATACGTGTGAAGTGTTGTGACTAACTTCACAAAAATGAAAAATGACAACAAAAATGTGAGCAAAATAATTGCCACAAATCATTATTGTACATTGCAAAATGATAAAATATTGATGAAATGGATAAAAATTAACAAAATTTGGACAAAAACATCCAATAACCCTATATTAGCAACTTTCACAATTAGTCCATATAAGTGAAAGTGACGAAAAAATGAAGTAGAAGGGTCCTAAGTGAGTACACGTTGATAAAATAGCCTAAAAGTGAAAATAAATTGGACAAAAATGTCCAATAGCCCTGAAAAATCAAGTTTTTACAGATTAGCCCAATTTAATGAAAATTGACGAAAACTTAAAAATAAGGGTCCTAAGTAATTTAAAAGACCTAATGAAATTAAGTGAAATAATGAATGAATTAAACTAATTAACTAATTAAAACAAACTACCGAGTTAACTAAACAAATTAACTAACTAAAAGAACTAAGTATCCTAAATAATAAGCACTAAACTTTAAAATAATAATCTAATAAAATAAAAATTAAAAGAAAATAACAAAAACATTATATTAAAATAAAATAAATGAAAGGCAAACCTAGTTTAACCCTACATTTAACCTAACAACAAAACTATACCTAACTCTTAATTGTGCATGCTCGAGCGGTTGGTTGGAGTGTGTATTGTTTTATTGGTTTTCTTGGTGGATGTATTGCGTGTTACTTTGTGTTTTGTTGGTTTTGTAGGTTCGCGGGATGGTGACAATGCTAACTAGCGAGAGGGGTAGATCCGAGGTCGTCGGGCTTAGGAGTGCAGTGGGCGGGGTGGCTCGGGAGGAGACAAAGTGGTTTTGGTTGTCATGATCCGGGTTAATGGGGATTCGGCATGAGCAAGTGGGAGACACAGGAGTCAACGAGGAGACAGGGAGTCCGCACGGGGTGAGGGCTTGTCGGGAGGGCGAGAGGATGCGGTCGGGGTGGGTAGGCCTAAGTGATAGGTGATGTGAGAGCTAGGGTGGGTGAGTGAATAACAAGCGGGTTGAGGGCAGCCCGAGGCCCCCGAGTTAGGGGGGAGAGTAGACCTAGGGGGTGAGTCGTGAGGGTTGGTAGGCTAGGCTAGGTAGGGGGTTGAGAACTTAGCATGGTGATGAGTTAGTCGGTGTGGGGGAGTTGAGTAGGAAGGGTGAGGGTAGCAAACTCGGCTAGAATTTGGGGATGAGCTAGTAGGGTAGGGAGTGGATAGAGTAGTTAGGGAGTTTAGCTAGGTCTTACCTAATTATTTATTTTTATTTTTATTTGGTTTGTTTGATTTTTGTTGTAGGAAAAACAATGAGGAATACATAATTTTTGTAGGGATTTTTTTAATATGATATTTAAAACTAATTTTGATGGAGTCATAGATAAAGGAGAAAAACCAATAATTCAACAATCCCCAACTTTAGCATACACCCTCTAAATTTAGAGGAAGAAGTACTAAATGAGAATTTTTTAATTCTAAAACTAATTACTACTTCTTAAAAACACATGCAAACAACTCTTCATTCACTAAGAATAAGAAAATAGCTCAAAATAGAAAATTACTATGATTTGAGTAAAATATAATTTCTACTTCTCCCACAATCCTGCAAACACAATTGCATAACAAAAGCACACTACAAACAAAGTTAATCAAATAAATCCACATATAAATTAATGAAATGGGAAACAAAAATGAGTGGAAAATGGATGTGAGTCCCACTGGGTGTGCTAAAATGTGAACAATGAAAAACAACACTAATGGAAGACAAACAAAACAAGTGCAAACCTTCCTGTAGCTTTTCGTTGTAAACCTCGATGTAAGATTTGTAGAAGCTTTAAGCTTGTGAAATCTTGTGAAATATTGATTTGTGGGTGCTCTTGAATGACCTCCAAAATGGGGATGTAAATTGCTACAAGCAGAGATTTTGGTCTTGGATAGAGCTTCCAATATGCAGATATTGGAGCAAAGTTGACAGAGTTTTTGTACATTGGAAATCCAAGAGGATTTGTAAGAGGGTAAGCCTATGTTTTATAGAGGCTAAGTAGTGGTTTGAAGTTGGTTGGAGGTGGTTGAATGCACATGCTAAAAATAGAATTGGAGGAAGTTGAGATTACGGAAAGACAAATGCCATTGAGAGCGGTATAGGGATTTAATTAGCAAAAGTTGCATCTAGAAAGGTGGTTGTACATGCAATTTAATTTCCCCCACATTTATAGGATTCTATAAGTGCAGTTGATTAGACTAGTGAAGTGGATTCCAAGTGGAGTTGACTGGGATGAGGAAGTGGAGTCCAAGTGGGGTCCAAAGTGGCAGTTGACTAGGAAAATAGGTGTATTTTCCTAATTAGATAACTAATTTAATTAGTTATAATGTGCACACTAATAAATTAATCATTTATTTAATAAATGATAATTAAGCTAGCTAAAGGTGTACTAAGGATTAATTTAATTAATCCAGAGGTGTAAGTGCATGATTAATCAATTTAATTAATCAATCGTAAAAGCAGATGAACTAGGATGTCTTGGGATAATCCGGGAATAGGTATGTGAATTTAGGGTGTCTACAAAATTTAGGTTGATAATAATTACACCAATAAGTCTAGTTGTGACAAAATACTTCAAGACATTGAGAATTTGGAAGAAGAAATCAACGTGAAAAAATATAAAGTCAAGAAATGCTCGGGTGAGCTAAGAAAGATAACTTATAAGGAAGAAAGTGTGTTTAATGTGGCAAATACAAAGGTAGGAAAAACCTTGCAAATACTTCAAACAATAGTGCAAAAACCTTTAAAAAGTGTCCAAAACTTGAAAGGACCTTAGTGTGTATGCTAAAAATATGGCCCCTGCTACTGAGAGAGCCTTAGATCAATCGAAGGTGCATGAAGATATTTTAAGGCATAAGGTACCATAATTGTTTGAAGAAGCAAAAAAAGGGTTACCCAACGGTGGGAAATGAGTTTAGTGTGGGGTGATGCTTTGAGCCCCTAAATTTTTATTCATTTTTTGGCTAAGTCCATCATTGGGAAACTATTCTTATTCTTTATTCTTTCCTATTATTTGAACACACACATTTGATGGAAGAGGGATGGAAATTTTACGGGAAGGATTCGGGATAAACAAAGGAAAATCCATGCCACATTATAGAGCATGAAGAAAAATGTAGACAAGTGTGGATATAGTGGAAAAAGGAGACACATGCAAATAGTTTGATCCTTCGAGAGGTTGCATGGGCAAGAAAGTTTGGTGCACTAAAGGAATAATTGGACTAACTATATAAAATTATCTCGTAGTTCTAAATGCATGCATGCCAAGAAAGGAAAAGTGGCACACGAAGTAATATGTTGAAGTGGAAAAAATAGAGTTCCCATAAATATATATAAAAACATGCATAACCTATTAACTAGGGAATAATCGTCAAAAGGATAAAACTTTAAGACGAAAGAACGAGGATGACCATGCAAAGTATGAAGATGTAAAGCAAGTGTCCATATTTTCCCCCTGACAAAATTGGATCAGCCATGACCCCGCACAGAAGAAACCAGAGAAATCACGTTTAAATTCGACAATCGGGCAATAGAGGGACTCTCTACAATGGAGTACGACCACCCCGTATAAGAAGAAATTCAAGAAACAACTTTGTCAAGTGAACCTATGCTTCAAATCTAGCAAACAAATTACAGCGAGCTGGAATAACAGTGGTCGGGAAGGTGAAAATAGTGTCAAAAGAAGCCATAGGCTCAAAGAGAAGAAGCAACGAAAGTTCAAAGTCTCAGGCTCAAATAGTTCAAAACGAGCCCAAAAACAACTAAGTATGGAGGAGATAGTGGACATTGCCAAGTGTCCAAACGACGCACCTCCAAAGATTGAATCCAAAAGGGAGACTCAAACAAGCGCCAAGCCCCCATGTGTCCTAGGCCCAAAGAGGGGGCAGAGTCAACAACTAAAAGTCAAAAAGGCGGATGGGGGCCTAAAAAAAGACTAAGTATAAAGGTCTTAGCGAAAGTTGCCACGCATCATCTTGGTGCATCCCAAAGGTAAATCCAAAAGTGGAGACCCAAATGAGCATGGGCTCACCACGTAGTCCAAGTTGAAAAATAGGACAAGAGCGGGCCCAAAAATAACTAAGTATGGAGAATGAGCGCCAGCTCGCCACATGTTAGGGTCCGAAAAGGTAAGAGAGGCCGTTGAAAAGTCCAAGAGCCTACGGAGGCTTCCATGTGTCAACCCGATGCTCCTTCAAAGGCAAAATCCTGAGTGGGTTTCTAAATGAGTGCGGAGCCTCCACATGTCCGGTTTCATAAAGGGACAAGGTCGGGTTGAATAGTCAAAGCATTGAGACAGGCCAAGCGGAGGGTGTCAAGTGTCAGCACGACGCTAATTCAAGAGTAAAATTGGGGAAGGTTTCAAACAAGCAAGTGTTAGCCTCCGCATGTCCCCGGTCAGATATATGACCCCACCGAGCAAAAGACTTAGCCAAAAACATGAAGAAATTGAGCAAGTCGTGGAAGAAGCCATGTGTCAGCCCAGTGCAACTCCAAAAGCAAAAATACAAAGGCTGCCCTCAGACATGCACCAGCCCTCCACATGTCCGGTTTCAAAAAGGGGGCCCATTTTGGTAGCTAGTTCCCCATTTTGTATGACCCAATTCAAATTTCAAATGGGCATATCTTTTGACTTAAGGCTCAAAATCAACAAATTTGGCACCGTTGGAAAGATCTCGGCCTCATCTACACCATGGAGATCTGAAACTTTAAGTTTGGAGAGGTTAGGTGGGAAAAATGAAGAAACATCTTCGGGCCATTAATATAAGATCTATTTGCCCCCAACAACCAGATCAGATTTGATCTGATCCATCCGCTGTTCCTCCTCCTTCGAGGCGCCGAACAAGTAATTGATGTAGGCATGATAGATTTGGGGCAGATTTTGTAGGAGGCATTGATGATAGTGGTTGAGCTTGAACTAGTTTTCCCACTTCTCTCTCCTTCTTCCCTTTGTGCTAAATCTATAAAAGAAGGGTCGGGCTCATTGTAAAAGGTTGGACATTTTTTTTTGTGCCCTCCCTTCTTCTTTTGTTCACAAAAGGATTTGTGGAGCTTTTCTAACCTCTCCTTCGGGTTGTAATGCAAGTTTTTTCTTGGCTACATTGCAATATATGTATCGACTTCTGAGCAATAATATATATGTCTGTGGATGTTTCTCGACCCTCTCATGTATTCATTATTGTCTCTCTGATCTCTTATTGTGATTTGGTCATCTATGCATGTTGTTTGTATTACATTCATGTGGTCTGTGTTAAACTACAAAATGAGTGTCTAACATTCCTTTGGTGTATCACCTCATTAGCTTAGGTTTATTTTCTTGCATCTCTCTAACCCTGTCTCCTTGGTAGATAGAATAGACTTAGAATAGATCCTCTGTAATTTGTTTGTGTACACCTAAACAGAGGGATAGGAACCGCCTCAATCCGAGAGCTCTCTCAACTCGCAAGGTCCCACACCTTGAGAGATGCTCCATGTTGTGCAATCACACTGAGAGTCTCAACCCATTTGGTTGCAGACATTTAGGGGTGTTGTGATTCTACACTAATAGTTTTGGCACCCGGTGGGACCAAAGAAGTCTCCATCTTTATTACAGTAAGATTGATGTGCACTTCTTTGTGATTCTAGCTTTTAAGAAGCTTTAAAACTACACATTTGGTGACTCCAAAAGGGATAGAATCCACTGGTTTCAGCAGTCCAAGCTTGCCAAGTTCATGAGAAGAATACAAACAAGGTCAAGAACCTAGAGAAGAGGGATAGTTTGTCCACCTGCACTTGTCTCCAGATAGAAGGAGAAGGGGGAGAAGAGCCCAGAGGTCTTCATCTCCACCAAACAGAGCCCTGTCAACACCTCCTCCTAGTAGGCCATTCTTTCAATCAAGAAGGGTGCTCAAGCCAATCAGATGGCACAACCAAATCCTTATGTCAATTTCACTGGCAAGCAGCCCACTCACTCTTAATGCACAAAATCCAGTCCCAGTGGCAGCATTAAAGAGCATCCCATATTTCACTGGAGAGAACAGACTTCTCCTAGTGACCACATTCAAGACATTGCAAATGTCTGTGCAATCCATGAGATCACTGAGATGGACATTGCAGTAATTAAGTTCTAGCCTCTTCACTCAAGGGAAAAGCTTCACAATGGTTTAGGAGCCTAACAACATGCTCTATTCAAAATTGGGACCATCTGTGCAGAGCTCTTCATGACCAGTTTGGAGAAAAAGGAGATAACCTGTCCTTGTTGGAGCAACTGACAACAATCAAAAGAGCTCCTAACGAGTTGACAGATTTCAACCTCATATTTCAAAGGACTGGGACAGATTCCATTGGTTGTAAGGCCCATGATGCAGGTGCTTTCTTATACTTTCTTAGAGCTCTAAATTTTGATATTGCTTTAATGATTCAGTCAATGGGAGGCACAACCTTACCTGTAGCTTATAGCATTTCCATAAGAGCTGAAAATTGTTTAATTTAGGCTGGAAACTTGCTCCTAGGCCACCCATGCCTCTATACCCAAAATTAGGAAACCCAAGCACTAGCCAAGACACCCACATTAGCTCCTATACCTACTCCTAGGAATCAAAGTTTAGTTGAAGCCTCCACCTCATCCTCTAACACCTCAAAAGAGCTTCAAGAAGTTATGAAACAACTTCAAAACCTAGGGAATGAGTTAGTAACTATCAAGAGGCAACAAGCTCAGAGTTCTAGGCCATATCAGCCTCAAGACTTAATATCAAGCTAGACCCCCATATCAACAAAATAGACCACCACTCAAAGCTGCAAATCGAATCAAAACCAAGGACAACCTCAAGCTGCTAGACCTTTCAGGTCATATGATCCAAACACAACTTCAACATCAAGGGCATTGGTTCCAACACAAAACAACATGGCACAAGAATATGATTGGTGTTTCCCATGCAATCAACCACATAATCAATCAATGTGCTTCAATGGTGCACTAAACCAAGCCTTGATGGTACAAACCACTGGTGTGTCACAAGAGTCTAGCCAAGAAGAAAATCAGCAAGCAAGGAGCTCAACAAGAGGCATCTCCAAGTGAAACTATGCTTGTCAATTGGCAAGCTAAAGACTTATGTGGAATGAATCAAGCCCCTTCTCAAAGTGTAGCTGCCAATACATGGTCCAAGAAGAGAAATATTAGAGAAGGACAATCACCAAACTCAGGTAATCCTCAATCCTCCATTACTCCACAAGGTATTGGCACTCAAAATGCAACTCCCAATATAGAGTCAGTCCAAACCACCTTCCAAATCCACTCAGGCACCGGTTGTAACAACCCATGTGCAAGAGAAAAATGTGCCAGGAAGGGCAACAGAAGGATAGCTCATTTAATATCATTGAGAAAATGAAGAAGAAAATGTGAACATTTCACTGTGGGAGTCACTGGCCATTCCAGGACAGAGGGATCTATTGCAGACTACCATGGCCAATTGGTCAAGCTCAAATAAGCCCCCTAGCCAGCAAGAGAAAGTGTTTGCCAATGCAGCTCAACCTGAGGGAAACCATGGAGGACAACAAGGTAAGAATATGAAGCCTCCTCCATTCTATGTTTCATTGATCATTGGGGACAAATTGGTACATAATTGCATGATTGATTCGGGGCAAGTAGTTCTATGTAATGCCAAAACAAATAGCCGATCAACTGGGTCTTCAATACGAAGTCATCTCCAAAGGGGGTAGTGCAATTAGATGGGACAATAGTGACAACTATTGGAGTCATCAAAGATTTGAGCCTCACACTGCATGCCTGCCCCAATGTGACTGTATTACAAAACATATCAGTCATAGACTTGCCACCACATTTTGCATTGTGTTTGTCCAGGACTTCACTGCCAAAATTGGAGGCTATTTGTCTGTTGATTGGTCGCATATGCTTTTTAGAACAAGGTATGGAGCTAAGGCCACAATCAGATCTGAGCCCATAGCAGATTACCATATTGAGTCTTATGTACCCAGCCCGATCAATGCCAATTGTTCAGCCTTTGATCAGGAGGACCTCCTAAGCACTTGTGAAGTAGATACCAAGGTGGGGTGTATCCAGACTTGACTCTCGATGAATGGGCAAACAAAAGACATGATTTTGACCCCTATAAGGAGATGGAAGAATCTGAGCTAGGATTCTATTGTCTGCATGAGGAGAATCATCCTCTTCTTGACATCATTAAGCCAGAACACAAAGATGACAATGAAGTATGGAAATTGTTCTTTGATGGCTCAAGAAGTAGGCAAAGGAGCCGGAGGAGGAGCTATGCTTGTTTCCCCAAAGGTATGAAATACTACTCAACTTTCCATTTCCAATTTTCCTGTTCAAACAACACAACAAAATATGAGGCTTTGGTTCATGGATTGCATTGGGCAAGGAAACGAGGAATCAAGAACTTGCAAGTGTTTGGTGACAAGTGAACTAGTTGCTAATCAAGTCCGAGGACAAAATGTTGTCAAGAATGACCTGTTAAAGAGTTACAAGAACCTAGGTATGGGACCTCATTGAGGATTTTGAGGCATTCAACATCAACTCCATCCCCAAGAAGAAAAATGAAGCAAGCAGATAGACTGGAAAAGTTGGGGCAACATTTGATGTTGTGGAGAGTATCAAGAATGATAAGCATCAGCCCCATATCAAGTTGGTTGTAAGACCAGCTGTCCCAGATAACAACACAAGTTGGCAAGTCTTTGAAAATGATCAACAAATTGTCAACTTTCTACAAGAGGAAGTTGAGTTCTCTTCCAGGAATCAAGACAGATTGGAGCAACAATATGGTGATCAAGTGGTACAACTGAGGACCAACAAACTACCAAAGGGTCTTGTCACTTTGGAATCAATCTTCAACCCAAATGACCAATTCCAAAAGAAAAGGAAAATATTCAAGTAAAGGGTGAAGATTCAGAACCTATTTTTATAGAAGAAGGCAAAACATTGCAGATTGGCAAGGTAAGCACTCAACAAGAAAAATCTGAATTTGTTCAACTCTGTCAAGAGTTCCCAGATGTCTTTTCCTAGACTTATAAATATTTAAGAGGTTTCAACCCAAAGTTGGCACAACACACCATCGAGTTGGATCCAGGAGCCAAGCCTTTCAAAAAAAAGCAAAGGCCAATAAATCCCCACATTGAGCCTCTCATGAGAAAAGAATTGAACAAACTAATTGAGGCTAGTATCATCTTTCCTATCAAGCATTCGAGTTGGGTTGCTAACTTGGTGCCTGTGAGGAAGAAAAATGGAGAAATCAGGTGTGTGTGGACTTTCATGATCTGAACAGAGCATCACTTAAGGATCACTACCCACTTCCATCAATGGAACAAATCCTACAAGTTATAGCTGGTTCTGAGAGGTTTTCATTGTTGGATGGATACTCAAGTTATAACCAGATAATGGTGAAAGAGGAAGATCAATTCAAGACAACCTTCACCACCAAATGGGGAACCTATGCTTATAAGAAGATGCCATTTGGACTATCAAATGCTTGGAGCAACATTTCAAAGAGCTATGGACATGGCATTCAAAGGCTTAATTAACAACATAGTCCGTGTATCTTGATGATATCACTATTTTCTCCAAGAATGTTGCAGATCATCTCTTTCACCTTAGACATGTATTCCAGAGATGTAGAGGTTTGGGGTGTCATTAAACCCAAAAAAGTGTGTGTTCTGGCTCATGAAGGGAAATTGTTGGGCCACATTGTCTCAAGAAAGGGATTGAAAATTGATCCTGAAAGGGTTGAAGCCATCCGGACACTTCCATTGCCACAACATAAAAGGTCTCTCCAAAGCTTCTTGGGGAGGATAAACTTTGTTCGCAGGTTTATACCTGATTTTTCTACTCTTGTGAAGCCTTTAACAATGATGTTAAAGAAGAGTCTTGCATTTAAATGGACAAAGAAGGAAAAGAGAGTTTTGAGGCCATCAAGCTCACAATATCACAGGCTCCAACTCTCATTAACCCATAATTTTCAAAAGACTTCATGTTATATGCTTTTGGAGGGTCAGACACCATCTCAGCCATCTTGGTCCAGCCCAACAATGAAGGTTCAGAGCAACCCATAGCTTTCTTCAGTCAAAGCTTAGAGGACTACGAGGTAAAATACTCTTTCATTGAAAAATAGGTCCTTGTTGTTATTAGGAGCTTAAAGAAGTTCAAGACACTTGGTCTCAAATAACAAGATTCAATTGCTAGTATCTCATGTTGGTGTTAAGGACTTCCTTTTAAATAAGGATTTGAATGAGAAGAGGGCAGGTTGGATCACCGGGTAATGGAATATGACATTGAGATCAAGGTGACCAAACTGGTTAGAGGCAAGGGACTGTGTGAACAACTCACCTCTAAGCAACAAGCTGAGTCAATGGGTGAAAAGGAGGTTGTCCTATTTCTATAATGATCAAGAACAATCAACTAATGATGCACCTGCTCCATGTTGGACCCAAGCTTTGGTGCATTACCTTCAAACAAGTTTGTGCCCTCTAGAATGGAACAAGGCAAAGAGAAGATACTTCAGACTACAAGCTATCCCATATGTGCTTGTTGGTGGTGTCTTGTTTAAGAAGGATATCAATGGTATTCTATTGAGGTGCATTGAGACAGGCCAAATTGAGAGAGTGTTGCATGAATTCCATGATGGAGAAGCAGGAGGTCACTTTCCCCTCAAGCAACAACTCTCAAGATCATGAAAGCTGGTTATTATTGGCCTACAAGTGTTCAAGGACTGCTACTCATGGGTCAAGAAGTGTAAAAATGTGCATTCTTCACAGGAAAGGAGAAGCTAGCAGCCCTCCCTTCATCCCATTTTAGTGAATCAACCATTCATGCAATGGGGACTAGACTTCATTGGGGTGATTAACCCAAATTCAAGCCAAGGCCACAAGTGGATACTTACAGCAACAGATTATTTCACCAAGTGGACTGAAGCAATGGCACTAAAAGAAGCAAATGAATCCAACATCTTGGATTTTTATGAAGGAATAACCACCAGTGTTTGGAGTCCCTGCCACTATTATATAGATAATGCATTGGCATTCCTTGGTACAAGGATCACTGAATGGGTAGTTAAGAATGGTGTGTATCTCAACACCTCATCAAATTATTACCCTCAAGGTAATGGCCAAGCAGAGTCCACAAATAAGAACCTATTAAGGATTATCAAAAGGACTCTTGATGAAAATCAGAGGACTTGGCATACAAGGCTCAAATCAGCTCTATGGGCTGATAGGATCACATCAAAGAGGTCCACAGTGTAGCTCACCATACAAACTTGTATATGGAAAGGAGGCAAGTATTTCCCATCTCATTGGAGTTTCCCACTTTGGAACTCATGAAACAGTTAGAGCTAGCTGAGTTTGAACCCATGGCAATCAGGTATGCAGAGTTGATGGAGGTAGGAGAGGCAAGAGAGCATGCAATGCAGGTCATGGAAAAGGATCAGGCATTGATAAAAAAGAGTTTTGATAAGAAGGCAAGGATGAGGACCTTTCAAGAAGGGGACTTAGTCCTAAAGTGGGATGTAGATCGGGAAAAGCCAGAAAACACTCCAAATTTGATGCCATCTGGAGTGGCCCTTACATGATCACAGAGTGCAAGAGTAGCAATGCCTTCCAAGCTGGCTAAATTGGATGGTGAAGAATTACAGATCAGTGAATGGGATCCATCTCAAACATTGCTACTAAATGGGAAGTTCCACCCCGTAAATATTAGCATAGGATTTTAATTTCCCTAAGTGTATATGCACGTTGTTTTGTTGTAGTGTAGTTTTTGTTTCCCTAAGTGTTGTGGCACAGGTTCTTTGTTGCTCTAGGTTACGTTATTACACAACCCAACGTGCCTCCAAGTGGATGTGCTATCCCTTTCAGTATTCATGATAGGAAACTCATAGTTTCCTGTAATAGTTGTTATCTTCAAAATAAAACAAATGCAGAGCAACTAAAAGCCGTCTTCAAAACAGTCCATTTCAGGAGATGAAAGCCCCGAGTCAAAACAATTTTCTACTCTCAGAAACCTTGTTTCAAGATTTCTTATGAAAATTGAGAGTGCAAACAATCAGGCTCATGGATCGAAGAAGATCAATATCAGGCCATCATTCTTGACTCCATGCCCAATGGATATAACAAGGCAACTGGTCCTTTCATCTAGTAGGAAGATGCCCCTGCGAGTCACCAAATTGTTATCCATATTTTTCCCCGGAAAAAATTGGATCAGCCATGACCCGCACAGAAGAAACAAGAGAAATCACATTCAAATCTGACAATCAAGCAAACAGAGGGACTCTACAATGGAGTGGTGAGGCCTACGAAAGATCAAACGACCCCGTGCAAGAAGAAATTCAAGAAATGGCTCTATCGAGTGAACCCGTGCTTCAAATCCAAACAAACAGATTACAAGGTGGGCTAAAAATGGAATAACAAGGTCGGGGAAGGAGAAAGACAAGTGTCAAAAGAAGCAGAGGCTCAAAAGAGAAGGAATGGTGAAAGTTCAAAGTCTTCGGGCTCTGAAATAGTTTAGAACGAGCCCAAAAATGACTAAGTATGGAGGAGACAATGGATGCTGCCAAGTGTCCAAATGGTGCACCTCCAAAGATTGAATCCAAAAGGGGAGACTCGAACAAGCGCTAAAGCCCCCACGTGTCCCAGGCCCAAAGAGGGGCAGAGTCAACAACTAAAAGTCAAAAAGGTAGATGGGGCGGGCCTAAAAAAGACTAAGTATAAAGTGCTAGTGGAAGCCGCCACGTCGTCAGCTTGGTGCATCTCCAAAGGTAAATCCAAAAGTGGAGACCCAAATGAGTGTGGGCTCGCCACGTAGTCCAAGTTGAAAAATGGGACAGAGCGGGCCCAAAAATTAACTAAGTATGGAGAACGAGTGCCAACTCGCCATGTGTTCAGGGTCCGAAAAGGTAAGAGAGGCCATTGAAAATTCCAAGAGCTTATGGAGGCTTCCACGTGTCAACCCGACACTCCTTCAAAGGAAAAATCTTGAGCGGGTTTTCTAAATGAGCGTGGAGCTCCACACGTCCGGTTTCATAAAGGGACAAGGTCGGGGTTGAATAGTCAAAGCATTGAGATAGGCCAATGGAGGGTGCCAAGTGTCAACATGGCGCTAATTCAAGAGTAAAATTGGGGGAAGGTTTCAAACAAGTGCCAGGCCTCCGCGTGTCCCCGGTTAAGATATATGACCCCGCCGAGAAAAAGACTTAGCCAAAAACATGAAGAAACTGAGAAAGCCGCAAAGAAGCCATGTGTCACCCCACGCAACTCCAAAAGAAAAATACAAAGGCTACCCTCAAGACATGCGCCAACCCTCCACGTGTCCGGTTTCAAAAAGGGGCCCATTTTGGTAGCTGGTTCCCGCCATTTTGTATGGACCCGATTCAAATTTCAAATGGGCATATCTTTTGACTCAAGGCTCAAAATCCAACAAATCTAGCACCATTGGAAAGATCTCAGCCTCATCTATGCCATGGAGATCTGAAACTTTAAGTTTGGAGAGGTTAGGTGGGGAAAAATGAAGAAACATCTTTGGGCCATTAATACAGGATCTATTTCCCCCAACAACTAGATCGGATTTGATTTGATCCATCATTCCTCCTCCTTCGAGGTGCCGAACAAGTAATTGATGCATGTACATGACATAGATTTGGGGTGGATTTTGTAGGAGGCATTGATGATAGTGGTTGAGCTTCGAACTAGTTTTCCGCTTCTCTCTCCTTCTTCCCTTTGTGTTGAATCTATAAAAAGAAGGGTCGAGGCTCATTGTAAAAGGTTGGACATTTTTGTTTTGTGCCCTCCCTTCTTCTTTTGTTCACAAAAGGATTTGTGGAGCTTTTCTAACCTCTCCTTTGGGTTATAATGCAAGTTTTTCTTCTTGGCCACTGCAATATATTGTATCGACTCCTGAGCAATAATATATATGTCTGTGGATGTTTCTCAACCCTCTCATGTATTCATTATTGTCTCTCTGATCTCTTATTATGATTTGGTCATCTATGCATGTTGTTTGTATTACATTTGTGGTCTGTGTTAAACTACAAAATGAGTGTCTAACATTCCTTTGGTGTATCACCTCGTTAGCTTAGGTTTATTTTCTTGCATCTCTAACCTTGTCTCCTTGGTAGATAGAATAGACTTAGAATAGATCCTCTGTAATTTGTTTCAAAGGGATACATCTCGAACTTGAGAGATGCTCCATGTTGTGCAATCACACCGAGAGGGATAGGAACCGCACCTCTAATCTGAATGAGAGCTCTCTCAACTCGCAAGGTCCCACACCTCGAGAGATGGTAGATATTAATTGATTCTCATTGGGTATCATCCCCATTCATTTTGATATTTCCCATTTTCACTTACACAATATATGTGAGTTTCTCTAGTAACATAGTTAGTACCCAACTCCATGTTTCATCCTCAACCAATGACCCTTTTGCCTATATATACCCAAATGTCCCATTTGCACTTGCAAGTTTCTACTAGAGTTTTTATAACGTCCTCCACTCTCCAAACGGTTTATTCTCGATCCTCCTCCACTTCCATCTTACACACATGACATACTATCTCTTCACGTCAGAAGAACACGGTACCCATACAGGTATCTACCAACACCCTTTTTCAAAAGATCAAGATTCAAGAATCATCAATCACACCAAAAAAAGTCAATTAGCACTCCATGTCCTTTGTTTACGGAAACCTATTGTATCCACAATTACTACAATTGTTGGAAGACCCAAAAATTAAGAGTCAATCGATTGGATTGGAAACTCAGGGTTCCATGGACTTATTTACATGCCTCATATATGAGACAAAAACTAAATTTTTAGACAATTTAATGCATTTGTATAATAGTTTTGATGGCTCTTTCACAGTTTCATTACCATCACACCAATTTTTCATCAATAAACCCCTGATGATATTCATCATCTAATGAGGCTACCCCATCAAAATGCATTTCTTGTATCCACAAAAACCATTCTACCTGATGAGAAAAATAAATTTTTAGAGTCTCATTACAATATTTCTATTGATGTTGAGGTTAATAATCCCTCAAAAGAGGGATTAACACACAATCAATCAAAGACCCCTTTTTCTCTTGGCCATGGTGGAATTTTCCAGGCCCGCATCATTTTACAAGGAAGATACATTAACTTTCCTCAGTGGGCAGTGTACTACCTTCTCAAACCCTTTTCGGTGTTAGATTCGATTGGTGTACATATCTTTCAACAAGGATTCACTCGACCTTGAAAAGCCATTGTGAATCCTAGTGCAATTATTTCTTCTTCTTGTTTTATTCTTGCTTTCTATTATGAGGGTTTTCATGCACCTAAAATCAACAACTATTCCAACTACTCTACATGAGAAGATGGAAAAATATGCAATGTCTATGGACCGACAATTGGTGAGTATTTTGTTTTAAAAGCATTCTATCTTGATTCTTTTCATAAAAATAATCATTTTTAAATCAATTCTAAAAATATATAATTTGTTTTCAACAAGTCAAAGAAAAAAAACAATGGCTCGACGTGTCTGGTAGTTCACGCACATAACCCTGTTGGGCCTGAGGGGTCTGGTGAGAATGTTTGGTTGATCTCACCATGACCGATGACTCTATGGTTATCACTAGCACCCAACAACCTAGAAGTAGAAGAAAACAAATGTGTGGTTATTTTGAATCATCCCACAACCAAAGAAAAACATATTGAGGCCAATCCAGGTTTTAATTAATCCATAATTGACAATCATGTTAATTTTGATAAATTTTTTTTATATACTAATGATAATTTGAGTCTTGACAATGACATATGTCATTTTCCTAATGTGCAACCTTATTTGACACATCACCCAGACACATGGTGTCTACTACTGTAAACACTACTTACATTCCTGAGCAACAGGAGATTCATTCACAAGTTCTTTTCCCTTCAAGTTTAGGTATGAATAAATCATAGATTTAAATTTTATTTATATTAGTCTTTCTTTTAGGATTTTATCATTCAATTTAACTAGTTTTCCTTAAAATTAGGGCTTGTAATACCACCACCCCCTTCCATCCAATGCCAATATATTGATTATGGAAAAAACATTCACAACGTAAGAAATATATATTGATTTCATTATTTTTAAGTTCTTAGTGTTCTCTTGTTTGACTTCGTAAATACAACATATTGATATTGTTAAATTATTGATGCTCACAAAATTTTTGCAACCTCAATCTCATTTCAACCTGTGGCCACCCCCACTACCTCAACACTTAAGGAGTACAACACCCACCTCCCCTTTCCGCCTCATGGTAGGGGAAAGAGGATAGTGTTCCCTGAGAAGTGAGCAGGTTGACACATAATTATACACACTTTAGAGTTCCCCAACTTTTCATTGGGTGGCATGTAGAGTGCTAGAGGCACTTTTATTTTAAATAATATAGATATGGATGAGGAGTATCTTGGTTTTGACAACATTTACGACATGGAAAACAACAAGGAAACATAGAAAGATCTTATTATTTGTCACACAAAGGAGTTTCAGTGCCACAACATCAATCCACTTCAGATCCTCCTTCCCCAATTGGGAGGAAAATTTGGATGATGATGGGAAAACAAGATTTTTGGTTGACATTCTTGTGGCTGATAATGCTACAACCCTTGTGATGGAAAGTGTTATTCCTGATATTAAGGAACTGAAGATATGGGAGATAGAGAGAAAATCTCGATCAAAGAAATTAATGAAAGATATCATAATTTTTCAAACATAGGAAAATTTTTTTTCATTGATTAAAAATGAACTGTGACGATTGATGCTTTACTTGCTCAAGAACAATCTAGTAATTCTGTCACCAACAATATTTACAATAATGATAATGTTTTAACTATAATGCTTAACAAATTGGAAAATTTGAATGTCGAGGCACAATCTTATTACAATAAGTGGAATAGAGACAAAAAAAAATTGTCACTATTGCAAATGTTGAGAAAGACTTGGCCTTGGTAAGTACTTAATATTTTGAAGATTATATTTTATGTTGTTATACTATATAGTTTATCTACTTTCTAACTATGGGTTTTTTTACGTGTAGTCAAAATACAAACATTAAAATTGAAGTGTAGGTGTTGGATGAGCACTTGAAAAAAAGTGAGAGAGAAAGTGTTTGTGGTGCAATCACCTTCAAAGAGAAACTTGTTCTGTTAAACAAAAGAAAAACAATACATTGTGAAAAGATTATAAAGGAGCATGGAATGGATCTTGATATTTTTGAAGAAGAAAAAAATGATGAGGATCCTACTCTCCTTTCAGCAGGAGATGCAGCTAGTGAGGATAGACAAATCTTGAAAATATTAATGCAACTACAAAAGAATTAGTGAGTCTGGTGTTATAAAAGATAGTTCAAATGTTGATGTTATAGAATTTGTTCAAGGACAAGGATCCAAATGAAGTAAAACTATTGATGTAAATCATTGTATTTGTCAAATGAAAACATTATCTTGATGTCAATCATTGTATTTGTCTCATGTTTTTGTCTTCAAATGAAAACATTATCTTTCTTTCAAGCTTGTACAGTTGATGAATAGTAATACATGGATTTACATTGTACAATTTAGTTTCAAACATGTATGAACTCAATATTGAAAACATGGATGTATGATGTACATTTTTCTCTTGAATCTTGATAGTTGATTCTTCATGTATAGATAGATTTTAGATTATAATTATAGTGTATTTTCAAATCTGTTGAATTAAATACAAAAAACATTATCTCTAGACTCCTATGTTTTTTATTAATCCCCAGAATCTTGATGGATATATGGATTATAATATATTTGTGAACACGTGTGGATTGATATTGAGAAATCAAATATTGAACATACTTTCCTAGTAATGTAATTAATGTAATTAAATTTAATTACATCATCGAGTTTTAGTTTGTAGTTTGCACAACTAGTTACTATCTATTATTTCCAAACATTATAAAAACATAAAGTGATTTAAAATTTCCAAACATTATATACAAAATATATGTAAAGGAAAAATAACTAAATCAAAATGATGATATATATATATATATATATTTTAGAAAATGAAAATGTTCAACTTGTCTAGTAACTAAAACAACCCTATCCTAAATGGTCCTTCATCACTTATTTTATCTTTTTTACAAGTTGTTGGTCCACTAGAGTCCAAGTCAATTTCACCATAATATGAGTCTCCATTGGTTTTTATTTGATTAACATCTCTCTCTCTACAAGGGATGTCCAAGTAGCTAATGCTCTTTCATATGGAAATGTGTCCACTCCATATCTTGAAACATATAGTCTCAAACAAGTTTCCATATTTTTGTCCAATTTTTGAAGTTTTGATTTAACAAATGTTAATGTGCTAAAAACCCTTTCATCTTCAACTGAACCCCAAGAATCATTTCTGTATGAGTTCATATAGTTTGAAGTATTCACTTATAGTTTCCCTCATAATGTTATTGTGATACAACTTTCTCCACAATAGTGTGATAGCTCCCTTTTTTGTTGGTTCAATAAGAGTCTTATATTGATCACTCATTGTCAATGAAAAATGTGTTGACTATGATATGAGTAATTTTATATTCAATATACCATTCAATTCTCCTCCATTAACATCTAAATATTTGTAAAAAACTGATCCATTAGTCTAGACATGTATTTTGTAAAAAGTTGAGTTGTTTGTTCTTCACCAATCATTGGATTCAGAAATTGGGATTTACAACTCCCATGGCCTCAAGAAGATCACTATTCTTAAATCATTCTCTTGATCTCAGAAGATAATGTTTCAGATATCTTCATCAATTTTTTATCTTGTATCAAACACTGCAACATCAAATAGAAGGCTTGTCACTGGTACTTCCTCAATATCAGAACCTAGGACATAAGGATCTCTTTGGAAAGTGTGCATTGGTATATTTTCCCATCATTGAGATACAAAGATGACCATTGATATTGAACTTAAAATAGTTATTGGGATATTTTTTGTATCTATTAAAACCTTCCAACTATTGAATATTGGCTTTTGAAACTAGTCTTGGATGGAATATAAGTTATCCAAAATCATACATACATGTTTCCTTAATTTGATAAAATCAACAATGTATATAGATATTTCTGAGCTTGTTTCACCAAGTTGTTTATTTCCTTCAACATTGGAAAAATACCACATAATGTTAATAATGTCTCCAAAATCAGTCAAGTGATATAAAATATCTTTCACCTTGTCAACTTCTCTATGATTCTTGAACATATACCTTGTTAATGACCTATATTCCTCAAAAAAATTGCAAGCTGGATCATACAATGATATCCATCTTGTGTCAACATCTTTCAACAATTTTTTTACCATTTGTAATTCCAATAGAAAATTTTTGAAACTCCAAAAATATTTTAGGACTTCTTGACATGTATGAATGCAAATCACGTATAAGCTCTTCCACTTTAGCAACATTTTCAAAATTACTTACAATCTTGTAAGTGAGATTCATTCTATGAGCCATGCAGTGAATAGGTATCATGTATGGGGAAATGATTGTTTGAAGGTGAATACAAAGCCCAATTTTTGTGACCTTGCATGACAGATGCCCCATCAGCTCCAACACAAATCAAGCTTTGTAGATATTGAATGATCATCCATACCAACTATTTCTTTCAAATTTTTAATAACTAGTTTGCAGAGGTTCTCAAAATTACAATTCTCCATCATTTTGTTCATAGCTAGTAGATGATTTTCCCTCAAATGGTTATTGAAATTGAAAGTGTAGACATGCATGCAAACCCATGATGTATTGTCTACTATTGTGACCTCATCAATCGACAATGAGATAAAATTCACATTTTGACCTTCTCTCTCAAATCAGTGATTTCAATTTCTACCATACACTTTTCCATTTCCCAAGCACTGGTATCTGACTAGTGTGTTGTTGGAATGTTTGGAAACCCATTACATTGAAATAATATCTTATAATCAATGAGATCTAAAATAGGTTTCCCTTTTTTAAAATGTGAAATATTGTTCGGAATTGTATAAGTTTTTTCTCTGAAGACTTGCATCAACAAATTTTTACAAATTTAGCCTTTATTGTTCCACCTTTCTCAACAAGGTCTTGAAGATGTTTATGATGATTGTCATATTTGTTGCATATCTCATATGTAAACAATCTTCCTTGAGTTTTCCATCTAGATGTTTTTATTATTGTTCCATCTTCTTCTTTTTTGACTCATATACTTTCCCACAATGCTTCTCTATTGTGTCCAACTTCAATTGCATTTTGTGGTCTTTTCCTAGTTTCCAACTACATATAGTACATCTACATTCGGTAGGAGTATCATATAGTTTTTTGGTTCAATAGGTTCAATAAATGGATATTTGGCTGACCATTCAAATTTATAAGTCCTTCCTAAAGTCCACTTCCCACTCTTATGTTTTTGATGTCTGTTTTTGGAATATTTATATGAAGTTTGAGTTTGATGGAAATTGGGATTATCACTACTATCAATGTGAATTGAATTACTCTATTGATTATGAATTTCATCTAGCATAAAGTCATTGGTAGGGTTTTTACATTTGAAAGAAATTGAGTTGCTTATTGCATCTTTCAGTAAATCAACATATAAAGTAACATTAGCATAATAAGAGTCAAAATTACCTATGTTGGCACTAGTGTATACTATGGGCTGACTGAAATATTTTGAAATGTCCATGTCACATTTTATTTTTCCTTGAGCTATTTTCTCATTTGCACTAGGGGCCATCATATGGGTGATTTTGAAGTCTACACATGTGAAAAAAATATAAAAGTTTAAAATAAAATATGTAAAAATAAATTCAAGACATTGTGAAAATAAAGCTCATGCTACATGATAACATGGTAACATGACTTAAGCTAAACAAGGTTATGTGAACATGTTATCGGACCACCGCATGGTTGTACTTTATACATGTACGCCATCAAATGGTAACTCAAATAAGGTTATCATCATCATTCGATAACTAACAGTTACATTTTGTCATCAAATACATGTTACCGTCCGGTAACATAATCATACGTTACATTGTATATCAATCATCATCATTTTACCTTTGTGGCTTATTCATGACATCATGTATATAGGTTTCATCTCGGTAATAATTTTGCAAAAAAATGCCTTGATAGTTCAAACTTTTTTTACTTACCTTTTTCGCTTATACCTTCAGTTTTTTGGCTTATACTTTTGGATTTTTCATAGGCTTATTCACTTTTACCTTCGGCTTTGACTCCAGATCTCAAAATTAAAATTTTGAAATTATATTGTATTACTACATTATGGTGAATTAATCCTATATATAATAGTATATTATAATATAATGGTGAATATACCAACATTGGTCGGCCCTTAGTGGAAACACTAAGGTGAAATTAGGGTCAAATTTATTTAGGACCAATTTAGGAAGTGTGATCATGATAAACTTGGAAATATTTCTTCTGATAAATTTGAATTCCTTAACTCGTCTAGGTACTGCTGGAGAAACTCTGGTTTAAATCCCTGTAATTCTCGAGCACGTTGCCTCGATTTAAACAAAAAAGTGTTCGGGGGAGGGGAAACTTTGTCGAGGGAAATAGGAACACATTTAGGAGGGAAAGCAAGCGAAGGAATATCCAAATGGAGTCTGGCATTTACGTGTATAAACTCTATTATTTTTGATTTGGCTTTTGTAGTTTAGTCATATTTAGGACATGTTGCTTTCAACATGATGTGGGGTTTTGGTTTTTCTTACTTCATTGTTCATGAGACCTATATAATAACACGTGTTGAAATTGATTTGGGGGGAAGTTGTGTTCATATTAGTCTCCTTAGGGACTATGGGGGGAGTTCGAAACGAAATTGTCAGAGTGTAGGCGTTTTTGTGATTTTAATGAATTTTACAAGCTGAATTTTTTTAAAAACCATAATTTTTTTAAAGTGGTTTATATAAAAACACAATACCTATATATATTTATATAATATATATCATAATATATATATATAATATATTATATTATATATATCATTGGAAATTACAGCCATCTAAAAGAGCTAAGCCGTCAACAAAATTTGATTTGACAGGTATAGATAATTTGAAAATCCAGGCCTGATGGGGAGGCAGATGTAATTACACCGAAAGCGTTTCACTATGGGGTTGAGGCTTCCGTCCTCTGACGCAAACAAGATGTGGGTGACTAGGATATCAACGTACATTATCAACATAATCATATTTTAATTTGAACGGACAGATATTCTGCATGTCCATGAAATCTACAGGGATGACGTCTTCTCAGTGCATCACTGGCTGAACTATCAGACTACCGCGGGAATGGTGCTGCAAAGGTTACAGTGCACGTGCCGCGGTGCTCAAAAGCAGAAGAAGCAAAATCAATACTGGTAGACATTACACTCGACTGAAATGCCTCCTAAAACTCAATCTTCTTCTTCTTCTTCGTCTTTTGCATACAACAAACCAAACATCGGCAGGCAGTAGTTTCCTCTCAGAGTCTTGAACCCGCCTCAGAAACAGGTGAATAAAAGCTCACTTACTGGAGAAAGCATGTCTGTGAATAAAAGCGATCACAAAGTGGATAGTGAGGATGTAGAGTTGCAAGGAAAAGAATGCATGGTTTTTGCAGGGACAACTGTTGTGAATGATAGCTGCATCTGCCTTGTAACAGAGACTGACATGCATACAAAGATAGGCAAGGTTCATTCTCAGATCCACGAGGCATCTCAGCATGATGAGGATACACCATTGAAGAAAAAGTTGAACGAGTTTGGGGAGACGCTCACTGACATTATTGGAGTTGTTTGTGCACTACTTTAACTTATTAATGCCAAGTATTTCCTTTCATGGGAGATTGTGGATGGTTGGCCACAGAATTTTAAGTTTTCTTTTGAAAAAGGCACATATTACTTTGAGGTTACAGTGGCATTGGCAGTTGATGCCATACTGTAAGGCTTTCCTACAGTTATTACTACATGTTTGGCACTTGGTACAAGAAAAATGCAATTGTACTCAAGCTACCCAACGTGGAGACTTTAGGCTGCCCTCTTTTAAGTGAATAACAGGCAAGCAATAGGAAATTTACATTGTTATTATCAATGTATTTTTTTGGGTAAGAATCTGTATAACGCTATATTGTTGTAAGATTTAGATTATGTACTAGCAGTTGGAATATGGCGCGTTGTGAGTTCTGTTCATATTCTTCTCTTTTTATCTATTTGAAATTTGGTATATGTTAAATTTATGTATACCTTTATGTCCCGTGTACACACTCGGTACAATTGAATGCACTCATCACGTTTTTATGACTGGGAAATGTCTAGGCTGTATAATTTTTTGAACTATTTTGTAAGATTAACAATTTACGTACCGAGGAATTAAGAAACATATTCCCATTCATTATTCATAAGATAATAAATATTACTTTTAAATATTTACACGGATTAATGGTCACAATACTTTGATTTCTTGACTCGCTCGCCAATGCAATGAGGAATGTGAACTCGCCAAAATATTTAACCTCCAACTTGATCTACGACTCTTTTCAAACACAACAAGGCAGCTTGCCTTCATCAACCAACTTTGTTGGTAGCTCAATGCAAACTCGGTAGAAACATGTTTTTGCCGCTTAAAGATCTCGGCCAATGCAAAGGTGAATGTTAATTCGGTTGAAAATAAACAACTCGGTCCTCGACTCTTTACAGGCTTGGTGATGCACATGGCTTGATTAGTGATGGTTTCATTTCAAATAGGGATACTTTCCAGTGATAGATCGAAAATGTGTTCGACAACAATGAGGTACTTGCTCTTTTGTCCAGTGATAGCTTGATGTTTTGGCTTATCGTTTCAAAATCTCCCGCTTTCAATGCTCCCAAAAATGACCTTGTCAAACAAATAGATATTCAAATAATTGAAATATTGCAGAGCAAAGAGGAAGAGGATGTGAAAACATGGCTAAGTGGGAGGTTAAATGAAAATAAGGTTTCTTTGTTTTTATATGATGTTTGGTAAACTGATGCAAACTCCTTGTTAATTGAGTTAAGCGTACCTACGATATCTGCACACCATAACTCAAACCTCATCGTTGCCACTTCTAGAAGTAATAACAAGCTTAAACAATTACGGCTGTGATGAATTCGTCGATGACGTACGGTAGGTTTCTAGCCTTACACCTGGCAGTATCAGTTCAGTTTAACAGGTTGATCTACTTGGGTGCAAAGAAACTGACAGGTCTGGAATGCCCACTGTTCAGCTAGAGTCACCAGGTATTGGCACTGATAGCTTGTCAGGATGAAAAGATGACATGAAATAGGGGGTACATGTGTTGATGCAGGGAAACAGACATTACGTCCATGCCAAGCCATAGAAAGAGTGTGGTGCATACCCAAGTATTGTCACCGCTCTGTCTCTGTATGTCAGCTCTTACCCTCTTTGAAAATGCATGGAATGGTTGATGCTTATGAGCTAGAAGCGAAGGAGGATATTACACACAAGAAAATCTTGTTTCATCTATCGCAGAAGGAGCATCCTCGGGAAGTCATTTAGCACAATGCATTAACAGGTAGCTATTTATTGCATTCACGTTCTTTGGTGTGGCCGTCATGGCACTCTGGGTTTATCTTTGGCTCGGTCATATGGATCTCTACTCTGGAGGTCATTCTTGAGTGCATGAGCTTCTTTGCTCTTAGTCGACTTTTGTTATTTATATGTTCAAAGCTCTGTCTTTTCTGGTAATTGTTGTTTTCACAAACTATGGATGTCATGGTGTAAAAACTTGAGCTTGTTGTTTTGTGCATGTCCATTGTGCTTGAATCTTGCTTTTAATAGAATTTTTGCTCACATGCCAATGTCAAAGACAACTCCATCCCCATTTGATTTCTCCATGTTGTACACACCAAACCTTAAAAAAACTAAAACAATGAACAGTGTAAGCTACATTTGGGTTGATTCTGAGTCATTTTCCTAATAAGTGGTGAGAGCTTCACCTATTCTTTACCTTCATGATCTCTCGACTTTCCTTTTTGTCTGTGGGAGAATTTATTTTGAATTTTAGGCCTTTCATGAGCTATATTTTCTATTTCAACTTCAATGGTTTTGTGTTAATTAAATCGAGCTCAAATTTTTCCCTTTGATAGATCTTTCCTGAAGCTTTGTGACTCCAAACTTTATTCTCTAATATTTTGGTATTTTAAATGCACCTTTCACTTTGCTAAATCAGACAGAGTTGCCTTCATTTCTTGTTTCAAACTTTGTATCTCTTATAATCGTGCCTTTGTGTTTTATGAATATGCATTTTGTAATAAATACTTTCTTGAAACTTTGATGTCATATTAAATGTTGAAAGTAGAAAACATTCGAGGTTTTTTTTAGAGCTGCAACACTGTAACGCTTATTTTTTCTATTGATCTGAATTTGCTGAACTTGCATTGTTTAGATTTCAAGCTCAAAACCAAAACATTAAGGAAGCTCACCTTTGTTTGAAAGACAAATGATAACGGCAATTTTATCCATGGCTATAACTGGTCGTTTAGTGCTCCATGAAATGCATATATGAAGGCATAATTGTATGGAAGTTTGATGATAAAATTTTTAACTACATTTTGAAACTTTGTATTTCTTTCCTAGATGAACTTTACTTGTATTCCATACATTTTCGCAAAGTGAGAACTCTTTTGGAGTCACAACCTTGTTGATTAAACAAGGGGACGAGTCCATCATATTTTGAGCATAGCATCATTCATCACGAGATTTATGATACATTACTTAGCTTATTTTTTATTCATCTTAGGATGAGGGGAAACTCTACCAAAGTAACACCAAGTTTATTTCACCACCATTTTATCTATTCCTTTGCATTCTTGTTGCCCATTTGAGACAAGAGAAGGCATATTTTGCGAGTGTTATCAATAGATTGTGTTCACCACTTTTATGTCATTTACGCTCATCCATGATTGTATTTGAGTTCTTAAAAGTCTAAAGTATGTGGGTACATTTTTATATATATATATATAACCACTTGGTCTTTATTTCAAGATCATCATCATAGTTAGGCTTTGGTCATCATTTAATCCCCTTAGACGTGTTACCATGTCGATATTGTCTCAACACAATTAAGATAATTACATCATGTTTCTCATAAATGTGATCTAAGTGTCCGCATTGTGGCGATACACTGCCCATGTTTTAGTCCTTCCTTAGGATACTTTGATATATTTTGACTTAAAACATTGTCCAAAATCTTGGTGGGTTTTGCTTACATTGTATGTGTCATTTGGATACCACTTTGGCCCTAATATCTCGCTTCTCCGTAAAGCTTGATCAATGTGTCCAATTGGTGTGGTTACATTGCTTACATTTGTAATCCTAACCCTTTGATGTTTTTGACCTTGTTGGTTGTTAAACTCGTCATGGTATCCTTTGATTGGGAATCACACTTATGCTTTGTTAATACTTACGCCTTTTTCATTTTTGGACTTAACCTAAGTATTTACATAGAGTTGGCTATCTAGTGTAAAAAACTATCATTAAAAGAAAGAAGTATAAGAGCTTTAATCGATTGAGTGGTTAACATCACATGCATGGTTTTTTTATTGTATGATTAAGATTGCATATACTTGTACCTAAGACAAGTCATTTTATCCAATATTATTTTGAAATATCACTCTTCAGAGATAGAGGCTAAACCACCTCGAGACATCTAGGAAATAAAATTACATTACACTTAGGTTGATTTAACTCATTCAAGTCTAGATAGACCTCATGTAGTGAAGGCATCCATGCCACCTATCACAAGGATGGCCGCTAGGAGAATGGAACATGAAGTTGTTGACACTGCCAAAACCATCGGCCATAGCACTTATTGGAGCCTTCAGTCCCAAACTTTCATCTGCCATGTTTTTCCCTCCTATTGGGACCTTCAAGTTCAGGCACTTGGGTGTCATGGAAGGTCCGTTGAAAAGCCATGCTCCACCAATCAAATGGTGCAATTTAGTGGAATAGTCACTGCCAGGGTATAAATTTATAGTTTTTGCATTTAAATTTCTTATTCTTTCATGAAGTTTATTTTGATTATTTGTATATATTTTTTATTTTATAATGATTTTATGAAAAATAAAATTTTAATAGATTTTATGAATTCTAAATTAATTTTATGTAATTATTTTTAAAAATAATTTTATGTTTTTTATTTGGAAAGCTTCTTACAATAGGTGTAGATAAATACATAACTACGTCATCGCGAAACATAGTGTTATGGTAGGTTTTTACACTGATAGAAATCCCCCTTCCATCTTACATAGGCCAGAGAAACGAGAGGCTACGATCATTTTGGTTGACGATGCACAAATATGGATCAGCCTTACATGTGTCGACCACTGAAATGAATGTCAAAAGGAATTAAAAGTTAGGACTGTGGTAACATATTCAAATCCAATCAAAAACATATCAAAAAGTGTATTCGATTTTAATGAATACCATGTATTATAAGTGTATATTTTATGGACTAAAAAGGACTATTATGAATTTTTGTATGTATTTCTATTCTTTATAATTTATTGTATAGATGTTTTTGTATGTATTTCTATTCTTAGTAATTTATTGTATAGATGTGTTTGTGTGGTTTTGTCTCAAGGGTTCTTGGGAAATTGATGTTTTAAGTTTTCTGATATGTTTTTGAATAATGTTGAAATAACATAATTTGTTTCCAAGGATTGCTTAAAGATTGACTTTTCAACTTTTTGATCCGTTTTTGTGTAGCGAAGATATAGATTAATAGTAACAAAGTTTTTCAGAGTGATTGGTGCACCTATAGTTCAAAATTTTAGATTCAACAAAAACTCAATAGAGAAAATTTCACTTGGGTTCATGTTCATTGAAAAATCGACAAAAATTTGAGAAATAAGCTATATATTCAATCATAATAACCTTAAATAACATGTAAAATATTGTCAAAACATAAGAAATGAACTTCAAGAACGCAAGACTATTTTCTGTTAGATTTATGTAAAAATCGAGTGCATATCATATTATCATATGACGATTTATTATCATCACTGAAAATTAATAATCACACAAAAAAATAACATTTTCTTCCCCTTCTTCATCTCCGTCAAATTGAAAGTGGATGGTAAACCATTCTCATGATAAAAACCATCATCAAGTATGTCATCCCCCATCACTTTTGCTACATTAAATGTTGTTTCTACTCTCTTCATTTTGTGACCTCCCCATTGGTAAACATGGGCTCCAAATTGGTGGAAATCTAGTCAAAATATGGGTCAATGTCATCCAAGTCAGTTGTGCCAGTAGGTTCGTTCCCCTACACTTGTTTGATGCGAAGGCGAAAATTTAATTGTGCAAAGACAAGGTTATTGACACACTCTTTCATCAACTTGTTGTGCTTCTTGGTGTAAATGGTCTCAAACAAGTTTCAAATTTTAATTGCACTCATGCCGAAAAATGCTACAAAATGACACAAGACACCTGGATGACTAGCCTTTGAAGAGTTATGCTGAGCACCATAAGATTCCCATAAAAAATCTACAAATAAGGTAGTTATAATTTGTAAGTAAACTAAAATTACATTTATTAAGAAGTATACGACTAAATGACCCTAATTCTGTCACATGGATGTTGAGTTATTCTCTATCAATTGCATAAAGCCTAAGAAAAAATCTTTCTTTACACCCTTGTAAACTTGCAAGCTTCAAATCATCTCAAATTTTATCTTTAAGAAATTTGTGAGACGTCGTCAAATTTCATCAACTTCCTTCCTCTCGCCCCTCTTAATCCATGTTGGTCATTACCTCTCTGGTTGCTCTATTACTTTTCATCTAGAAACTTTTTTCTCCTTAATGTTTTCAACAAATTCCTCCCACACTTGTTCTACCACCTACATTTACATTTCTTCTTTGTTATATGTTTCAGTTACCTTCTTCGTACTCCCTTCTTTTACTTTCGGCGTTTTCATCGCACACTTCACGTGCGATTGCTAGTTTTAGGTATCTACAACTAAATACTAATTTAACATACAATACTTCTTTTATAGAGATGTACAAGTTATTTTGTCTTTACTTTTCAAAAAAATATTTATAAACTTGATTGTAAAGTTGAAATAAAATAAAAAGACAAAATCCAAAAACCAATATGTAATAATACCGAATATTAACCTAACTCAATGATAATGTCAAAATGCCATGAACTTAATGATAAAGTTAAAACCCCAAGTCAAAAATATTATATATGTTCACAAAGAATCTCCAATCCAAAGAATAATATGTTATAATAATGAACAAATTCTTAAAATAACTCTTAACTTATTTATAGAAATTGACATCTCATTTGACAATGACCTAAAAACCACCTTTACCCAAAGTATTTTATAAATAGATAAATACAATAAATACCCTGATATAAGCAAACAAATATAGCAAATTAACATTAGGGAAGCACCTACACCTACATCGCAACCTTTCCATACCGAGAATCCAAGGTAAACTATAAACCAAAAAAATAATATAAAAAAATAGCCACAAATTTAAATTTTATTGAGAAAATCCTCCGCCTACTTTATCCCCCACTCACAGAACTGTTATTGTTCATGGCATATAATTTGACTCACCATAATCTGCCCATTTTAACTTGACAGTTTGATTCTCACGCCTTTTGTTACCTACAAAACCACGGCTCTATAACAAGCATTTATTCTGTCTCCTTTCTTTCCTTTCTCATTGATTGTTTTTTGCAGGTGGTGTTAGAGCTGGTTAGCAGCAGTTTTGCCTGTAATTATGCTGTTGACAGCATTGCAACATTAAGAGATCTCTGAGGAACCAAATAATTACATATGCTAACCCTTGGGTAAACGGTAGCGAAGCTGAAGCCTTCTCAGGGATTACTTAGAAAAAAGTTGTGTTTTTTCCGTTATGTAAAAGTTAATGAAGATTGGTCTGCATTGATGCAACCTGATCCGGATTTGGAAGGGGTGTGTATGTTATAATGTGGCATAGTGTTGGGTTTCTGCTCTTCCTTCTGTTTTTCTCCAGCTCTGGACATGGTATGCGGTTTTTGTTTTTGGATTCATTTATGTTATAAGTATGTTTTATGGTGTTCTGGGTGTCGTCTGTAGAAATTAGATTCTTTTTCGTTATTAGTGAGTTTGATGGTATTTTTGATATCTTGTCTAGAAATTAGATTCTGTATTTGGGATTTGGTCGTGATTTTTTTGAAGTGAAGTGTGAAAATGCAAAATCAGTGAGGACTTTCAGCTCAAAATAATATAAGCTTGAAATGAGAAATAATGGGTTTCCATCTGCAAGAATGAGGATTTTATGATCAAACCTCAGAAATCCAACTCATTGGGATTCGGTTACATGCTCCGACTTGATCCTGAAAATCAAGCATCCAAGTATAATTGACCTCATCTCAGATACCCAAATCATAAGTGTTTTGGAAAATGTTATGTTGAGTAGGATATTGAGGTGTGGAAATGCAAAACCAGCGAGGAATATCTGTTCAAAACCTGCGATACGAAGCTTCAGATGTTAAAAAATGTCTGCCACTGTGCGAGAATGAGGATTTTCCGTTCGAATTCCAGATGCCCAAATCAGTAGTAATTCTGTAAAAGTTTCCTGAGAAACCAACGGTTAGAGTATACCTGACCTAATCCAATCTACGCAAGATTACAAGCAATTTGAAAAATGTGCCATGATTAGAACAATAAGAAAAATACTCGTGTCCAAGTGCAAGAATGAGGATTCTTTGCCTTGAGAAGCAGTGATTTCAGGATATCCAAATTGTATGGGGAAAAGCTCCATCTTTTTCTTGAAAACAAGGGTTGAGTAGAATGTTTAGCTGTGCAAATGCAAAACTGCGAGTATTTTCAGCTCAAAACATAAATAGGAAGATTGAAATGAGAAAAAATGGTTGCCCATGAGCAAGAATAAGGATTTTATGTTCAAATTCCAGACACCCTAATCATTAGCTTTCTGCAAAGTGCTCCAACCTGATCCCCTCAAAATCAATGATTAAATGAAATTTACCTAATATCAAATACCCAAATCATAAGCCTTTTGTAAAATGTTTGATATTTGTATTGAAATGAAGGGCTGAGAGAATATTGAGGTGTGAAATTGCCAAACAATCGAGGATTTTCAGCTCAAAATCTGGCATTGTTGATATGAGAAAAAATGGCTGTTTGTTCGCAAGGATGAGGATTTTATGTTCAAATCACAGACACCAAAGTTGTGAGCATTCTGTAAAATCATAAGCATGCTTCAGATTAGTTTCAAAATTCAATGATTTGAGTATAATTGATCTAATATCAGATACCCAACTCATAAGTGTTTGGGCAAATGCTCCATCCTTGTCGTGAAATTGAGAGTTGAGTAAAAGTTGAGGCATGAAAATGCAGCTCTGGCGAGTATTTCCAGGTCAAAATCTGAGATGGGAAGCTTGAAAAAAGCAAAAATGGCTGTTCATGTGCAAGAATGAGGATTTTATGCATAGTTACCAATTTTTTGGGGATGGGGGATGGTGGGACAAGGTTTCCAGGACGGCAAAAAATTTCCCAGATTTTGGGGACAGCAAGGGGAGGGGCTATTAAAATAATATATAAAAAATATTATTTAAGTATTTTATCTTTATTTAACTAAATTTAGGGGTTTAAAATATATTTAATGTTTTTAGGATACTTTCGACATTACAATTTGATGTTTATGTAAAAATAACACCTTTTAAATGTAAAAACATATGAATTTAAGAATTAAAATTAAGATAAAACTGGGAACATCCTCCAATTCTCCAAGTCCCCAAAGCGCTTGGGACGTCTAGGGCATCACCAAAATCTAGGGATGCATTCCTGTGTAGTCCTGATTTTATGTTCAAATTTTAGATATCCAAATCATTAGCAGTCTGTAATGTGCTCCAACTTGGTCTTCAAAATCAATGATTGGAGTTAAATTGACCGAATCACAAATACCCTAATCATAAAGTCTTTTGGAAAATGCTTCCTAATTGTATGAAAATTGAGGATTGAGTAGAATATTGAGGTGTGACGATCACAAACTAGTGGGGATTTTCAGTTCAAAATCCGAGGTAGCATGTTTGAAATGAGAAAATACTGATGCCCACACACAGGAGCGATTTCCTGTTCAAATCGCTCTTATACAAATTTGTAGCATTATGCAAAATGCTCCAACATTGTATTATAAATCAACGGTTTGAGTACAATTGACCTACTCACAAATACTCAAATCATAAGCATTTTGGAAAATAGGATTTATGTTCAAATCAATATACCCAAATTTCTTTAAACTACTAGAATTTTTATTGAAAATCAATGATTTGAGTATAACTGACGTGCTCGTAGATGCGCAAGAGAAGTCACAAGCTTTTCAGAAATTGGAATTTTATGTTTAAATCCTAGATTCTCAAATCATTAACACACTGTAAAATCTCTAAATGTTTTCTTGAAGATTAATGGTTTGAGAATAATTGATCTATTCCTAGTTACAATCATGAAAATGAACCATCTTGTCTTTGAAATTGAGGTTAGGGTGCAGTTGACTTGTGTGTTAGTGAGGTTTGAACCTTTATCAAATGGATTTTCTGCTTAAACTTTGAGATAAGAGGTTTGTGTTATGTACCTAGGGACATAATATCATAATATATATGGGGTGATGGAGATGTTGACATGTGGCGTACATCTCTCTTGTTTAGTTATATGGTTATAATATATTGGGTCAAATAGGTAACTTGTGGAATTAGTTATATTGGGTAATGAGTTGGCTTACATTGGGATTATGTGTTACCTACCTAATATATATATATATATATATATATATATATACGGAGATGAATATCATTGTGATGGATGTCAAGTATTTGAATAGTCTTCTATTTGGTAGAAGGATATAGGAGGTAAGTGTATGTATATATATATATATAATAAGGAGATGAATATCATTGTGATGGATGTCAAGTATTTGAATAGTCCTCTATTTGGTAGAAGGATATAGGAGGTCTCCCCATTGAAGTGGCATTCTCATATTGGAAGATCTTGCGGAGTTATTTTTTTATCTTAAGGAATATTGTATGGTGTTGCCCTACCTTAAGGGTACTTATTCTATTTATGAATATATTGAATATTCAAGCATCTTGGCCCACCAACATCACTTGTGTTGTATTGTATTGTGTTGATCCTCATTCTTTTCTGCATATTATTTGGATTATTTTATTATCACATGTGAAAATCTTACCAAGTGGTATCAAAGCTTTGATTTGGACAAAAAATGGGTTGAAACCTTAGTCTTGAAGATTCGTCTATATTTCACAAACTGTTGTGAAATTTTCTACGTTTTTAAACTAAAGTTGGAGAATTATTTAAGAAAGCAATCCAAATTTCAGCTTTTTGTTATTTGTTTTGTGGGAGTTATTGCCGTTTTAGGTTTTATCACAAATTAGCTCCTGAGACCACAATTTTTGGATTTTTTTCTAATTTCTTTACATTTTGGAAAATCTCGGGGAAATTTAATGTGGGGATATTCTGTCTTTTTCGGATTTAAGGTGGACTTCAGCCTGAAATCGTCTAGTCAAAGTTTGGTCGAAGGAGATATTTAGATCTACTCATCTACATGTATTTGTTCTCATATTTGGGGTAGGAAATGAGATCTCATGGATGCTAGTGTTATGAAATCCTAGTTTTATCTGAATCATGGATCAATAAGAGTACCTTAAGCAGGTGAGCATTATGCTAGAGGTTGTGCAACATATGTAGAAGTATTTGGATAATGAGGGAAAGGCAAAAAAAAGAGGAGGATGTGGAAGAAGAGGATGACTATGATGAGGAGGAGGAAGACGATCCAACTGATGCTGAATAAGAAGAGGAACATAATGATGATGATGAAGAGGCTATGGATGATGCAGAAGTAAGGGCGAGGAGAGGATCATGATTAAGGAGTAGAAGAGATGGAGGATGGTGGTGCAAACAACTCAGCTCCAACAAAAACAACTTCAGTATTCCAGTTTCATGGATCCATTCAAAGGAAGAAGGTAATTGTGTCTATAAACCCTACCAACAAATGTAACTTCATCAGCATGGATGTACCTTAACGTCTACATGTTCAAACAAGGAATATCAAGGAAGCTCAAGTGGATGGTAAGCAGATTCAAGTTTTTGAGGATTTGAACTCATTATGGACAAATATGTTTTGCATTCAATTTTTATGCTTTGGGTATTGATGGTTTAGATATTGTTCTTGGATATCCTTAGGTTTAAGATATTGGGAACTATCAATATTAATGTGCAGAGAAAGTTCATGAAGATTTGGTACAAGAGAAAGAAGGTCACATTGGAGGATATCACTTTTAGCAAGTGTTAAAGAAAGGTCAAGGTGTGGATGATTTTGAAGATGGCGAAGAAGAGAATAAGGAAGACTCATAAGAACAAAAGTATATGAAGAAAAGAAGTAAAAACCAATTCATCTACTCAAGAGACATAGGCACTATCAAACCAAAATGTGGAAGAGGCAGAGAAAGCAAAAGAAAAGGCTGATAAGGAAGACTCGGAAGATGCACAAGAAGCATATGAAGAAAATAAGAAAAAACCAATTCGTCTACTCAAGAGACAAAGACACTAGCAAATGAAAATGTGGAAGAGGCGGGAAATCAAAGAAAAGGTTGACAAGGTCAAGGATACTAAGGTTAGGGCGCATATACACCCACATTGTCATGAGAGGAAACAATCACAGAGGCATGTTAGACATGCCGGAGTAGCAACCAATATGGCTATACAAGGAATTAGAGGAACAATCACTATAACTATGCATGGAATCAAATGAGCCACAATTATGGAACATAGAATCATAGGAGTAATCACCACGGCTAAGGAGGAACAAATATGGTCATGGATGGAATTAGAATAGCACAGTAAATTATGGAACCAAGTTCACATTCAAGATCACATTCAAGTGGTTGGATGATTGAGCATGGTGATAAGTGCACAATGATTGAAACACACTCATTGCCTTCTTTCTTCTCATGTTTGGGACAAAACATGTCAAGGAGGGATGACATGTTATGTACCTAGATATATGATATTATAACATATTGATATATGGGTTGATGGAGATGATGATATGTGGAACACGTCCCCCTTAGTTATATGGTTATAATTTATTGGGTTGAATAGATAACTTGTGGAATTAGCTATTTTGGGTAATGAGTTGGTCTACATTAGGATTAGGAGTTACCCACCCAATAAGAGTAATGCATGTCTATATAAAAGAGATGCATATTATTATGATGGATGCTAAGTATGTGAGTCTTCTATTTGCTTGGAGGATATTGGAGGTGTCCCCCTCGAAGTGGCATTTACACAAAGGGAGATCTTGTGGAGTTATTTCTTAAGGAATATTGTATGGTACTGCCCTACCTTAAGGGTATTTATTCTATTTTTGAATATATTGAATATTCGGGCATCTTGGCCCACCAATGTCTCATGTTGTGTTGATCTTCATTATATTTGGCATATTATTTAGATTATTCTATTATCATATGTGAAGATCTTACCGGTTTGAAACAAGAAAAGTCAATGCCTATGTGCAAGAACCAGAATTTGTGTTCAAAACATTGATACACAATCATTGGCATCCTTGAAAATGCTCTAACTTTATCATGAAAATCAATGATTTGAGAGTAATTGACCTAATCTCAGATACCCAAATCCTAAGCATTTGGGTCGACGCTCAATCTTTGTCTTGGAAGTTTAGAGCCGAGTGTCCTGAGGTTTGAACCTTTGCCAAGTGGATTGTGTCTTGATGGTGAAATGCCAGAATTTGTTCTGCAGTGAATGTTGCAAGTTGTATTTAGTTACGATGTCCTCTTTTGTATTTTGGCATTGGTTATGCTCACTGTCAGGATTGGATTTTGTTGACTCTTTTCTGCCAGCCACGGTTTATCTTACAGTTCAGAATGGCACTTTTTGCTACAACCAATACAATGAATGCCTAATTATGTGTCAATTTTCATAGCTGGGGCCCACATTATTGCTTTTAATAGTTGGTGTTAATATCGGTGGAATTCACCTTACATCGTTGATGATCTTGGAATTAAAGCCCCACAAAAAGGGCAAGTTTCCGACTTGCTTCACCTCTGTATAGTCACGACTCACAACAAAGATTCTTTCCTGAAAACTAGAAACATGAATGGAAACATATCTTTAAATTTCATAACCCATCCTATATTTTGTACACCAATCTTGCTTGTGACACTACGGGAGACATGTTGTTTGTTGCCATATGCAAGGAGAAAACACATCCAAATTAGTTTTAAAGAGCATTTTTTTAACTACAACACACTTTGTACACATTATCCTCAGCTGTCTTGCTCTAATGTCTAGATTCCAACTAGTTACCATCTGTTAGAAAGGTCTACATGAACCTCGAGTTTGCTTAAAAAAATTATTCTGCCTATTTAAAGAAAAGCGCAACTAGCCCATGCACTAGAGGAATCACACCCTGAAAAGACAAATAAAAGTTCCACCAGGCAAAATGTTCAATGCAGGGAACACATTAAGCAGTGAAATAATATACCTTAATTCAGGTGGTGAGTTTTTTTGGTACATAAAATAAGAAACACATGGACTATAGGGAAATATTTAGTATTGATTCAAATATTGTTGGCTAAAGCAACATTAAACATGCTCTATTTAAACTGGTAATATTAGAAAATGTCCGGTAACAAGCAGTTAATAATTTTTTTCCTGGAGTAATATACCAAGGAAGAGTTGGTAATAAGAAAGATGATATATTAGGTCCCACGCATACTCCCAAATTTGGGCTTGAAATGTATTCGGGCTGTAAAGATAAGCTCTAAAGATTGGAAGCTTAGGCCAAAAAATCTGCTAATGCCGTCAGGTCTAATTAAACCCTCCACTTCATAGGCTGATCAGAAAGAATCCCAACATCTATTTAAAAACTTCAATTAAGCCGTACAAATGTCCCAAACCTGAGGCAAACACCATTTATAATAACTCTATTTAACATCTAGCACACATATTAATACACGGTGATAATATCGGAGAAGCACCATGGATCTGCTGGTTCGAAGAATGCACAGGTGAATGATGTGAGATGTGAATTGTTCCAAGACAAAACAAAGCACACATACAAGACTGCAAATTACGAAAATACAAGAGAGATAATTGCAATAACGCAGAAATAGCTCCAACTCAATACGATCAAATAGAATAATGTAAGAGATGTACATATAGGAGGTGAATGTGTAACCTCCTCCTAGAATCATGACAATCTCCACCTAGAATAGTGGTAACCTCCAATAGAATAATGTAAGAGATGTACATATAGGAGGTGAATGTGTAACCTCCTCCTAGAATCATGGCAATCTCCACCTAGAATAGTGGTAACCTCCATACCCGAAATAGCCAGTCAACTAGACAAGTGGCCAAGGGTAGTAAATACCACTAACTAAAACAGTGTGATCAAGTGTACACCTAAGAAAACATATCCCATAAGTGAAGGAAACTCCAAGTGAGGTGGAATATCCCGAGTAGGATAATACAAATAAAGCGAGGAAAATAAATCCTACACTAACAGATAAATCTATTATTATACTTGATGTTTTTCTTGTATTGCCCTTTGGCTGCCATTAAAGTTAATTTTATATTTCTGCTCTCAAGGGGTTGTTTAAAACTTTGTGCTTGTGTGTTGTCTAACAACATTTGTTCAACCTTTATAATCCTGAAGTGGTTTGTTTGATACAGATGTGAAGAAGTTTCAGTTTGTAGAGGATGACATGCATAATAACACTTCTGCACGGTACGTATCGTCCTGCTACAGACAAGCAATTTGTATAAAATTTCCCACAACAATGTTGGCCTTTTATTGGGCGGATGTTTTTGGCTGCAGAAATTAAATTTATCCATTTTAAAATTTTGTGTGGCTAAAATAATTTACTTAGTAGCTGGTGTTTGCTAATAACGTGGTTTGTGTTTTGTACATCAGGAACGTGAATCCGGATAAATGCACTAGCTTGACTGTTAGATCTGAGATTCAAACATTCAGACAGATTCTGCCCACAGATTCAAACAAAGTGTCCTCTGGTGGATTACCATCCTCTTCCGTTTCATGCTCTGGAAGCGGCATTGTTTCATCGAGTATCAACTTGGATTCAGATAAGCTAGTACCCTCTGTAAATGCACCGTCTTCAGTACTAGAATCCCTGTCCACTGTCTCTGGGAAATTGCCATTTAAAAAGACATATTTGGGCCTTTTCTTCACCATTTGTTCACACGCCACGCAGGTATTTGTTTGCAGCACCATCTTTACCTGTTGAACCCTCAATGAATCCACGTACACCAAATCATCTTTTCCCAAGACCAGCATCGGATCATATCAATATGCCTCCTTTTGGGGCTCCTAAATTTTCCAGTCCTGTTTTCCTGCCTGAAGTCACCTCAAAAAGTCATATTTCTCCCATGTATCCTGCACCCCTGCACGCCATTCCACCTTTTGTTTCACCAGTTAGAAGCTCTCCACAAGAACCAACTGACATTGGATCTCCATATTCTTTTATCTCTCCTAATTCTCTGACAACAGGAAGAATGCAACTTGTCCAAGTGCCTTCTTTCCTATATGGCCCAGTGAGTTCAGGACCTTCATTACCTCCTCATCAGAATGAGAATAGTCAATCTCATGAAAGAAAACATCCTGGAAGAGATATATATGCTTTACGTCCATCTTCAGTTCAAAGTCAATATCGGGTGTCCCAAGACCAGTGGCCTGGTGGCTCTTATGAGAATCGAGCTTTTGTCAAAATTTTGCCTCCATCAAATGGTTTGCCTTTAATAACACATTCCCCGCTGTTTATGATGGAAAGCAAGCACAAGGTCCATCAACAGACAAGATTAAACCTCCAAAGGCTGGCCCTCCTTTGTTTCTATCTTCATGGCCTTCTACACTTGATCCACCTTTGGTTTCTCCTCAGAACAACCAGCACCAGATGCACCAAGCTGCATTTCATCCTGTAATGTCAAATCCTGCAAATCCATCCACAAAATGGCTTTCTCCGAGTTTATTTGGTGCCCCATCACAAGTGAGGCCTCCAGCAGTACATTCATGGATTTCAGTTACTCCATCTGGTGAGATCTTAGATTAGAAGCAATTTATGTACTTTCTATTTAAAATGAGGCTTGCCATGAACTCTAGAATTATTGTAAAGTTTTATGGTTTGCCTGTTTCAGACTCTACTCTTGACATATTTATAGCATTGTTTCAACTTTCATAGCATACCCGAAAGTTTCTAAATTTTGTATCATAAATTACTAAATTGCAAACTTCTTACAAAAAATCACAAAGATTCAAGCTCAACTCCTAGCTGCATGTTAATAAGTCTAAATAGTATCGCATGTGCTAACAATACAAATTGAAATAACTTGTTTTAAGACATTTTCATACTCGTTCAAAATCTACATATTCCTCATCTCCGTCAACATTTAGATGATTATCAGCATTTGAAATTTAAAAAATGAGATTTCATTGCCGATTTGAAAATTATGACTAGGTAAATGCAATTTGCTTTATACAAAAACAAGAAGTTCTATTTTTGGCTTCAGATTGTTCTTTTTCTTGGAGTGAATGAGCTTGAATGTTTTTCAGTTCTCTATTAGGTGGATAAATTACAGACTTGACCTTAGATGTAAAACAAGGTTTTGCATATGTGGCAGAGGGCATTCATAAGCCATTCAGCGGGGTAGGATATCTTGCATGCAAACTCCACATCATCAATAGTCAAAGCAATCCCTTCAACTATGGAGCAAATCTATACAGTTTTTATAGTTTTGCATGCCAGATGTCCCACCCCACTTCCAGTCCCTTTCTTATCCTTGTAAGCAATGAATTGCATTGTCTTTGCCAGTGTTTATTTGATCCAATAGCTGTTCTATTTGAAACATTGTAGCAGAAAATTTCATTGATACGGGCTCAATGTTTTCATTGTGTACAGGACTTGTTTCTTTTCCTCCAACTACCTCTCCATCTGAACAAACTGCAGGAAATGTAAACATGCCAGTAATGGCACCATCGATCATATTGCCTTCTAGTTCTCATAACCAAGGTGTGCAACGTTTCTATGATATATTTATTCATTTTTAAATTTACAAGATTTAATTTCAAATGATTGCAAGAAAAATTTAATTATGTTTCTGTGATTGTTGTATATGTAGGGCCCGTTGCTTCTGCTCCAAGCATTTTGCTCTGGGAAAACCGCAAAACAAACCTAGTATGCCTGTCACAGCACTTGCAAGGAACAGATCAAGCAGACAAGCACCGGTTGCAACATCACCTAGTAAATTTTCTTAAACAACATTTACTTCAAGTTTCCAAGAGTAAATACAAGCATGTATCTATATTTCATTCTTCTTAATTTTTAATTTTTGCAGAGTATGTTTCTTCTCCTCCATTTTTTTCTCCACCTAAATCTCCAATGGAGAAGCTAAAAGCACCTTTTGCGGCACCATTTGCAAAAAATTTGCCCCCAATATACCATTACCAGTATGATCTGAAAGGTAGCTATTGATATTTTATAATTTATATAGAAGGCAATTACTGTGGATAATAGTTGAACAATAAGTCAATAAAACTAGTAATATGGTTGATTTATTGCACCAGAGCCTGCTGTTTCTCCGATTATTTTCCCTACTGAACCACCATGGAAGAATTCAAGAATACCTGTGTCAGCCCCTGACCAGAAAAGATCTTCAAGGCGCGCACCGGCTTCAGGTCAAGGTCTATGAAAAACTTCTCTGCTTATGGAATCATAAATAATCTATTTATTTTATTTGAGCATTATGTTTGGGTGGTTATCTTTGCAGGATCTATTTCTTCTCCTCAAATCAGTCTTCCTCTTGAACCGCCATTGGGAAATGTAGAAAGTCCTGCTTTTGTACCATCAGTGAAAGGTATTTCCTTTCCTTATCAAGCAAATTATGAATTTAGATACTTCTTTTTCATGTTCTGAAAAAGTTACACTTCATGGGTATTGTTGATTTTTATTTATTTTTGGTTTGAAGATATCTTTCGGGAATGAGTTGCTAGGCAGGTCCATACAGGATTTACAAGATCGACCCAAATTACTGTTACTCGTCGTCAGTGGGACAATGTGACATCTGAGCTTTAATGGCTTAATATTGCACATATTCTGTGTATAAAATGGGTTAATGACTTAGAAAAGAAAGAAGAACGAGGAACGAAGAAAGGAGAGAAATTATACTAATATCCACTAGTGACCGAAGTAGGGTAGGTCAATGGCACTCAAAAGTATAGCCAATAGTGATGGCATGTGGGAACCAAAAAGAGCTCCAACCCTGAAATTGAAAGAGATAAAAATCTACGAGCTACAATCTAAGGGCATAAAACAAGGTTCAAATTTAGAGCAGGTAGACCCGAAACATGTAAACATTAAAAATGTCAGTAAATATAATTTCATGTATTGAAAGCACTACATATTACCATGAAAGATGAAAATCCATCACCAAAGAAGAAGACATTGCTGATGAAGACTTGGGCAGGGGATAACTGCTGGTTTTGCTCTTTCTTTATACCCAAGTAAAGTTAAATTCTGGACATGCTTAGTGGTAAAGACAAAATGTGACACTTTTTGGATTGTTTGGATATTGTCAGAAAGACTGTCCCCAAGTCGTTGTCAGGTTATCACAACGCCTGAGGATTTATATTGTTCTTAATGGCTGGGAATTGGAATTGGAATTGGATTTAGACACTAATGTCTCCCTTAGGTGTCTGATTGGAAATTCAATGGATGTAAATAATGAAATCATAAATATAATGCTGTTATTAGATTCATTTGGCTTGCAGATTATAGGGATCGACAACAATCACTGTAAGTGGATAATATTTTGCATGCATGCTATATCTGTTATCTAAACTTATCCCTTCATGTATACATATCCATTTTTTAGCATCAGAAACTGTACTAGCCATATTTTTTTCATAGATTATAAGAAATACATCACTGTTCAGTATGGCTAGCCGATGTATCATTTTGGTGATTTCATCTAATGTGTCCGGTATAGAAGACAATAAAATCTGTAAGGGTCAACTAACTCCAAAGTTGGAAGGATGTAGTTTGACCATAAAAAAGATGTTTTTGATGCAGTACAATTTTTCCCATTTTTCATTGAGATGATGATCTTGTTAGGCTAGTATCCATATAATGTTTATGTCCCTTTGATTAAATGAATGGAACTTATTCCATAGAGAAATATCATAGAAATTTATGGCTACTTGATTACAGACCTATTCTACCAACTGGATTTATGTGTCTGCCTCTTTTAAAGGGCATTCATGTGAGCTTCCTAGTAAATGTCCGTATCAAAGCATCCCTAAGGATCTTTGGTAGAAAAACAAATGCACATGCAATTGCAGAAAAATGAAATAACTAACAAAAGCATGAAAGTGCAAAAACAACTCACTAAGCAGCAAAGCCAAGATTCCTCCAATACAAATGAAGATGCACATATAGGAGAGTGGATGTGTAACTCTTCCATAATTAGGGAAGAAAAAAGCCAAAAATAGAACTGTACTCACACACTTGACATAGTAAAAAATGAGTAACTCCCACTTAGCTAGCAATGATGGCCAAGTGTAACTCCTGTGACTAACTCCAAGTGTAACTCTGTGACTAACTCCAAGTGTAACTCTTGTGACTAGTACACCTAAGCAAGCTTACTCCTAAAGTGTAGGAATAATCCACATAAATAAATAAATGGAATAAATAATATCCTACACCAACACCCCCTTAAGCGTAGCTTAGGTGGGCGAAAATAGAAAGTGGGTCCCGACAACAAGGCTGATGAGGTACCCACGTACAATGCATCTCTCACAAAGTGGAGTAAAAGGAGAAAACCCAGTGGGAAAAAACTTCCCCAAAAAGAGAGAGAAAGAAAAAGTGAGGACTAAGAATCCTCACTAGAAGCTACAACTACCTGTAGCCACCTTGTATCCTGCAAAATAGGGCCCATGTGTGCCTCCACAAAGAAGAGAGAGAAGATAAATGCAAAATGTTGCATGGTGAATGTTGTAGTAGGTCCCTTTGCAACAAATAATGTCTCTTCCTTTTGGAAGAAAGAAACCCATAACAAGCAAATTGTTGAATTCCCACTCAAGTGGAATGCAGGTAGGAATGAGAATGTAGAAGTCTGGAAAATGCTCAAATGTCTCCAAACAAGTGCTTAAATGTGCCAAAGTCAAATAAGGAAATCCAGGCCTAATTGTAGAAGATGGCAATGTAGAAGCACAAAATGAAGGAGGGAGAGTAGGAGGGTTTATAAGTACCCTCATTACATCCAGAAAATAAGGTGCAACTCCATAAGAGCTGTCAAAGAGAAGACAAATGTCCTCAATGGTGTCATCTAGATCTGAAATGTGGGACTCTACAAACAAGGACGCAATGTCCGGTAGAAATGTGTCCCAGTGAGGTGAATCCAAAGACATGTGATCCTACTGCAAAGGATCAAAGGAGGGTCTTAAATGCATAGGAGTAGGTGGAGGTGTCTCGTCCATAATCTCCATAAGTGATGGTGGAGGTGCCACATCCTCTAGAATCATGTCCTCTCAATCAATGAAATGAATAGGAGTACAAACTATAGGATGAGTAATAGGTGCCTCAAACAAACCATCTGCAAGTGTGTCCTCACTAGGAGAAATAACTGCAATAGGAGAAGTAGGAGAAGAGGAAACCAACAAATCCTCATGCAAATCACCAAAAATATCATCACAAAGAAGGGGATGAGAAGGAAGAGGAACTGCAGGAACAATAGGAGGTGGAGCAACAATGGGCTCCCCAAACAACCCATGCAAGTATGTCCCAAGCTTCCTTTGGTGACGTGGCATGTGCAATGTGAGATTGTAGGTAGTCTGAGATGTTGAGGCAAATACAACAAAGGGCCCCAACATGTTTTTCCTCAAACCAGGCAATGTCTTTCTCCTTAGTGAAACTATGAGCATGCATAACACCAAAGTGGTGACTCTCCAGAAACTATTCATCATCAAATATAACCTCATTATCTCCTTCCATGTGTCGTAGTTAGAATGCGATGTTGGACCACGAGTGCCGTTAGACCAAAACCCATAGGTGTTAGTCTCCGCTACAATCGCTAGAGTTAGGATCTACGAGAGGCGGTTAGTCCATGTCACGAAACTCATGGGGAGCGCTGGACACACATGCCAACAATCTCCCCCTCAGTGTTACCCGAGTGAGTTTCAAACTCGAGACCTGTCGCTTTGATACCATTTTTTGGACCACGATTGCCATTAGACCAAAACCCATAGGTGTTAGTCTCCGCTACAATCGCCAGAGTTAGGATCTACGAGAGGCGGTTAGTCCATGTCACGAAACTCATGGGGAGCGCTGGACACATATGCCAAGAGTTGAGGGTTTCAATAGACCATGGAGCCATTTCGTAAGGAGAATTTGAAGGAAGATGAATGCCTCCACAGATAGAAAATCCCTCTGTCTCTAGTCACCAAAAACTGACAAAATGGACAAATGCAGACGTCCATTAAAAGCAAGAATGCATCTGTGAAGATGTAAAAAGAAGATACAAGGTGATGTTTTCACAATGAGGAGAAACAATGCATGCATGAATGCCAAAGAAGAAAGATCACCATACAAGACCCCTCCCAAAATTAGCTTTGATCAAAACCCCATTTTTGGCACTTTATAATTTCAATGTATTTTACAATATAAATGGTACCAATGGAAAGAGGATGAAAAAACATCTACTTTTGAAGAAGATGGTACTCAATTCCGAGTTATCAATCAAAAGATATTAAGGAAACCATTTCCCGTCATTAATGGCCCATTTAATTAAATTGCACTAAAACATTAAAAAATGCACTAAGGGCTGAAGCAAGGTGGCCTTGTAACCAGTCATTGGAATTGGCAAGAAAAGAAGAGAAAATTTTGTTTTGCTTGTGAGGGGGTTTTGGCCTCTTACCAAATCGGACCTCACCCTTCATCTTTGACAAACGAAAATACAAGGGATTTAAACAAGCAATAGAAAGCTCTCTTTACAATATTTCAATTGTGATGTTTTTATACCAAAAAAACACTAAAAAATCTCTTTGTAGCATAACAAAGTCAACAACCAGTGCTAAGAAAGTTTTATTTTGGCAAACTTAGCTCATTAACCTAGCCGTACAATTGTTGTTGGAGAGCTAGCCGTCTGTTTTAACAGTCTTTACTGCGAAATCCGTTCACGATTTGCAAAATATAATAGTTACTAGAAAGTTTTTGGGTGCTGCAAACAAAACCCAGAAATTGTTTCTCTTTCCGTTGTGCAGAAGTGAATTTGATGCAAATAATAAACGAATCTGCAAAAAAATGCCCTTGTAGCTACCTGAAGCTTGAATTTGCTTGGTAATGGCCCCACAAGACTGATTTTTTACTTTAAAGAGCCGCCATTAATATTTTACAGACTTGCAAATCAGCAAAATACAAAAATATGCCATTGATGGAGTTCTAAGTGCAACCACTGCAAAAGAAACACTCAAACCCATATCTACAAAAAACAGTTGCTTGTACCAAAAAATTGAAACAAACCCACAATTTTTTTATAGAAACCCAAAAAAACCCATATCTTGGATTTTTGAGAAAATAGGTTCCATACAGTTTGACCAGTTTGACCAAAAATAGAAGTTTTGACATAAATACTAGTGTCTCTGATTATGACTTGGTTTACAGTTGATCCTATGTTTTTCGACCTTCCGGATCTAATGGAACATTCCATTTTGCATGGAAACGCCCCACGTAAAAGATGATTATGCAGCAATGCTTATTAGTTTCCTAGACAAAGAATTTGAATCTACAACTATATTGAAAACGGACATGCGTTTTCTCTAGCCAGCTCTGATACCATATTGGAGTATCCTAAGGATCTACGATAGAAAAACAAATGCACATGTAGTTGCAAAAAAATGAAATAACTAACAAAATCATGAAAGTGCAAAAACAACTCACTATGCAACAAAGCCAAGATTCCTCCAATAAAATGCCTTAGAAATGCTCAGAAATGAAGATGTACATATAAAAGAGTGGATGTGTAACTACTCCATGATTAGCGGACAAAGAGTCGAAAAATAGAACTGTAACCATAGTTACGAGTCTTGGGGACGGGGAGACGGAGGGACGGGGTTTCTGGGATGGGAAAAATTCCCAAATTTTGGGGACGGCTATTAAAATAATATATTAAATATTAATATTTGAATAATTTAACTTTATTCAATGAAATTTAGGGATTTAAACTCTATTCAAGTACTTTCAAGATTATAATTTAATGTTCTTCGTAAAAATAACAACTTTTTAAAAGTAAAAACATTAGAAGTTTTTGAAAAATTTTAAAAATAGGGAGGTCCCCTCCAAGTACCGAAAGCGTTCGGGGACGTCCAGGCGTCACCAAAATCTAGGGGATGCATCCCCGCGTAACATTGACTGTAACTCACACACTTGACATAGTCAAACAAATTGTCACTCCTTAATTAACAGTGATGGCCAAGTGTAACTTTTGTGAATAACTCCAAGTGTAACTCCTATGACTAGTACACCTAAGCAAGCTTACTCCTAAAGTGTAGGAATAATCCACATAAATAAATAAATGGATTATTTAATATCCCACACCAACAGTCTGAATGGCAGTTATGAATGGTCCAAAACAATGTTCTGTTCCTCGTGAACAGATAAATTGGTGGTATTAGTGCTTTTTTGATGCTTGTCGACCTTTTTGCTGTTTTCTCCTTTCTAAAACACATTGTAGAATTGTTAGTATAATTGTAGGCATATGAACTAGGCTCAAGGGGATAGGATTGTCTCAAGGAAATTGTCAAATATTTGTTTTGCGTATATCCTACTGGCTGTTTACAGACCTGGCCAGTTTTAGATGTCAGAAAGTCGGGCAAATTAATAATTGGTTAAGGATGTGATATTATTGCCAGAATTTATCTTAGAAAGACCTCAATGGCCATAGTTGGTTGGATGGGTTATTAGTTAAGATCTCCTGTTTAGTTGAAGCTCACATTTTGTCTGTTGACAATGTGATATCAATGTACGTGAAACACATTGAAATTTCTACTTGAATAATTGTTCGGCAGTAATTTTCTGAGCGGAATGTTTTTGACACCCTGGCAGATTCTTCTTATGCAGATCCTTGACTTGTTTAGATTCTTTCTAATGGTGCCAGTTCAACTCTGTAATGTGGTTTCCACAGAAGTAAAAATGGCTCTGATAGCTGGGCATCTCTGTTACCAGGAAATGCCTAGCGCCCCCGTTCATTTCCGAAACGGAAACTCCTTCGAAACGTCCTAGTCTCCTAGAGATAAGTATACATGATAATAATGTATTATTTCAATGAATACAAAATATTTTGAGTGTTTTATCAGTTATACTTATCTCTTATGGTCTATGGAGTACAATTTTAAAATGAGTACTATATATATATATATATATTTTAATAATATATTGTACGGACGTTTCCCGTAACGTTTCGTATCCAAGGTTTTTTGAAAATTGTCATTTCCTTGTTTCGTACCTGTTTCTGTTTCCTGGCAACATAGCTGGGCATTATAACTACAATCATAGTTTGTAATCTTAAACTTAACGTTAGCTCTACAGACACTCTTTTGTTGCAGATAAAGACTAGACACTTTTGCTTTTCTGTATCTCATGATTGTAGTCTTACACTGACATTGCCATTTACTCTTGTAATTTCTTAGGGCTATTGGGTTTGACGTTTTATTGGTAATCCTGCTTTCTATTTTAATTACTTTGGTGGTTTCTCTTGTCAAAGATGCTTTAGGAAGTACTTTCTTTTGCTTTTATAGTTTAATGTATTAGAGAATCCCTTTGACCTATATTGGTTGTTCGTGGAGTCTAGACATTAATGTCTTTTATTTATTTCTTTCTATGCAACTGGTATCTAGAGCATACCTGTGCTATATTAATAAATTAATGGAATCTTTGTTATTGTAGTTGTAGCAAAGAAACTGTGGTGATTCAATGACATTTACATTTTAAGTTATTTGAATTGCGTTTTCTCTTTGCAGGCACTGGTTATCCTCCTCTCACCAACCTTCCATCTGAACCACGAGAAGCGCCACCTCCAATCATATCTCCATCCCATGGACATCATCAAAATGTGCAAGGTAAAATTCAAATATACCTTCCTTTTTAGAATTTGAAAGTTTAATTTGGGAGAATGTAACTAATGGTTGGCTGTATATGGGTGTTTTGTACCTTTTATAGGTCCAGTGGCTTCTTCTCCAGATGTTTTCACTTTCAAACCTCGTATGAAAAATCCAAGTGTACCTCATCCAGAACAGTCAAGAAACAGATCAAAGGAACAGCCAGCTGTTACATTCGCACCTAATAATCAAGGTCCCCAAACTTTTTATCATTCTTTCGATTAAGAGTAATGCTTTATTTCTACAATCTTATAAATTTGTTGGTCTCCATTGTTAACTATGCAGAGCATGTTACTGCCCCCATAAGCGTTCCTCTGAACCCCATATAGAGTACCCAGTAACGCCTAAGGTGGCACCGTCCATAACATATCATTTCCTCCGTATCAGCAAGGTCTGCAAGGTAGATACATACTGTTTCTACCTTTATCTTGAATTTTTTCCATCTACCTTCCTTTTTAGAATTTGAAAGTTTAATTTGGGAGAATGTAACTAATAGGTGGCTGTATTTGGGTGTTTTCTACCTTTGTATAGGCCCAGTTGCTTCTTCTCCAGATGTTTTCACTTTCAAACCTCCTACGAAAAATCCAAGTGTACCTCGTCCAGCGCGACCAAGGAACAGATCAAAGAGACAGCCACCTGTTACATTGGCACCTAATAATCTAGGTCGCTAAACTTTCTGTCATTCTTACGATGCAGAGTAATGACTTATTTCTACTATCTTATAAATTTGTTGGTCTCCAATGTTAACTATGCAGAGCATGTTACTGCCCCTATAAGTGTACCCTCTGAACCCCATATAGAGTACCCAGTAATGCCTAAGATGGCACCATCCATAACATATCATTTTCCTCCATATCAGCAAGGTCTGAAAGGTAGATACATACTGTTTCTACGTTTATTTTGAATTTTTCCATCTACAGTAACTTTATTATAACTTGGTGATGTTGTACCATAGGTCCTAGCATTTCTCCCAATCCACATCAGAAGAATCCGAGAATGCCTGTGGCCAATAAGCCAGGGAAAAGATCACAAATGCATGCACCAGTGATTCAAGGTATGTTAATGGTTTCTTGAAAATATGTGTAAGAAATACACATTCATTGTGCTTCTTTATGATTGTTGAACTGGTTGGCTCTGGCAGGGCCTGTTTCGCTTCCTCAGATTGCCCCTCCACCCGAACAACCCCGAGGAAATTCTAGGACTACATTTGCACCATCCATGACAATTCCTTCATCAAATTTTTCAGGAGTAAAAGGTAGATATGGTTTCTCACCCAATCCTGAAAGATTTTTCTATGGAGACTAGTCATAAATATCTTCTGATATTTCACTGCTCATTGTATCTTTAGGGCATGTCACAGCTCCAAACATTGACCACTACGAACCGCCCTGAAGCAACCAAGTATTTTTTAGCTCCATCACCAATGATAAGGTCACATTGGCATGCGCCATCTGTAATTTCACCCATTCATCAAGGTCTGTGAATCCTATCATTCTTGATGTGGAGAGACAATCATTTTATGCTTGTTGAGTTTTTTTTTTTTGAAATAAGTGAGTTTTTTCCAGGGCCTTTTATTCTCATCCTACTGCCCCTTCTCCTGAGCAACACACAGGAAATGCTGGTACTCTTTCATTCCTTCATTGAAAATATTATTTTTAACTTCATACTATCAAAGAGAGTAATGTAGGTAATCTATTTTCTGCACTTTTTGAAGGGTTTCCATAAAGTTTTGCAGTGTTATTAATTTGAACTGCCGTTGAATGATTTTTCATATATTTAGGACCCACAGCTTCTCCTCTAATCATTGCTTCCCAACCACCCCAGAAGATGCAAAGAGTAATTCGAGCACCACCACCTACAAAAAAACCATGGAGGCATGCACCACTTGCAATTCCGCCTGTTTATCAAGGTCTCTTAAGAGTTCCATTTTTGGAGTCAATAGGTATATGTAACCTACAATTCCATGGATATTATTAAAATTGTGATGCCTTTTTACAGGGTCTGTTCCTAGTCAATTTACTGTTCCATATGGACCCCCAAAAGTGAACTCAAGAGCTCATGCGTTTGCACCACGGACAATGTTTCCTACTCCTCACCATCGTTGGGTTCTTAAAGGTTTTACTTAATTTTTTAATTTTTCTTTTCCCTTTTGCTGATTTGAAGGCAGCACAGAAAATTTTGTCAACTCTAAATTATCTATTGTTTTATTTTAGGGTATGATACTGCTCCCCGAGCATGAGTCCATCTCAAACACCCCAAAGGAAACCAAGCACACCTGTAGCAGTACCACCAAACAAAAAATCGTGGGAGCACGGGCCAGTTGGAAGTCTACCTACAGTTCAAGGTCTATTCATGGTTCCACTGTAGCTGGTATAACACTTTTCCCATGTTGCTCTATAACTTACTGGATTGTTGGTTGCTTTTGCAGGCCCTGTTTCTTCACCAGTTAATTCTCAGCATCGAAACTTGAGAACTCCAACAGTCTCACCGTCAATTATATTTCCTTCTCCTCCACACCATCAATCATGGAGGCATGCGCCAGTTGGAAGCCCACCAGTGATTCAAGGTCTCTTCTTGATTCCATCTCTGTTTAACTTTATAAAACTATACATACCTTAAGGCTTACTTTACAAGTCACTCGATTAATAGCTGCTTTTGCAGGGCCTATTCATGCTCCAGTTAAATCTACACATGCATCATCTCCAGTTAAATCTACACATGCATCATCCTCTGGAAACTTGAGAACTCCAACAGTCTCACCACCAAATATATTTCGTTCCCCGCCACACAATCGACCTATGATTCAAGGTCTCTTCTTGATTCCGTTTTCTGCTTCTCAAATTATACTCACCTTACTTTACAAGTTACTGGATTATTGGTTGCTTTTGCAGGGCCTGTTCATTCTCCAGTTAAATATCCACATCTATCACCCTCTGGCAACTTGAGAACTCCAACAATCTCACCGTCAATTATATTTCCTTCCCCTCCACATAATGTATCATGGAAACATGCACCAGTTGCAAGCCCAGCTATCATTCAAGGTCTCTTCTTGGTTACATTTTCTGTTTTTAAAATTATACTCATCTTACTTTACAAGTCACTGAATTGTTATTTGCTTTTGCAGGGCCAGTTTATGTGCCTGTGAAATCACCACATCCGCTATCGTCTGGACACTTGAGAACTCCGACAGTCTCACCGTCAATTATATTTCCTCCCCCTCCACATCATCGATCACGGAAGCATGCACCAGTTGGAAGTGCACCTATGATTCAAGGTATCTTCTTGATTCCATTTTTGTTTCTAAGACTAAACTCACTTTTCATGTCACTGAATTGTTAGTTGCTTTTGCAGGGCCTGTTTACTCTCCAGAAAAATCTCCACATGCATCATCCTCAGGAAACTTAAGAACTCCGACAATCTCACCGTCAAATGTATTCCCTCCTCCACATCATCGATCATGGAAGCATGCACCAGTTGCAAGCCCACCTATGAATAAAGGTATCTTCAGGGTTCCATTTTTTGTTGCTAGAAAAATACTTTGCTTATTTTACAAGTCACTGAATTGCTAGTTGCTTTTGAAGGGCCTGTTTATTTTCCAGTTAAATCTCCACATCCATCGCCCTCAGGAAATTTGAGAACTCCGGCAGCCTCGCCGTCAAATGTGCTTCCTATGCCTCCCCATCATAGAAACAAGAAAGGTACAAATGCTCTTTTCTTTCATATTGTGAAAGTCTATTCATGGACTATAACACTATCTGCTTTCACTAATGATCGCCTATAAATTGTATGTTAGGTCCCTTGCTTCTCCAAACATTTCCCCTTCTGAACCACCTGAGAAAAGGTCAACAGCGCCTGTGGCAGCACCACCAATGGTCTTCCCTCCCCCTCCTCCCAGTCAAGGTGCGTGGACATTATTTTCATTTTTGGCTTTAACTGTTTCATATATGAAAGTTACCGAACTAAAATATATTGTTCTCGGATACAAAGACAAATTTTTTCATTAGTAACGATCCATTTTATTTATAGATTGTAATTCGATAGTTTGTACTGTGCCGTACACTTCTACTCCTCCTGGTTCACCATGTGGCTGCGTGTATCCTATGCAAATCAAGCTCGGGCTTGGTGTGGCACTCTATGCTTTTTTCCCATTGGTCTCAGAGCTGGCTTTAGAGATAGCTGCGGGAACTTTCTTGAAACCAAGTCAAGTGAGGATTATGGGAGCAAATGCATACAGTCAAGATCAGGAAAAACTATTGTGGATATTGATCTGGTGCCACTTGGAGAAAATTTTGATAATACAACTGCCTTCCTTATTTTTGAGAGATTCTGGAAAAAGAAGGTTATGATTAATGAGACCCAATTTGGTGATTACTGGGTAATCTATATCCAATACCATGGTCAGTACCTTTTTCTTGCAAAGATCATTATGATGCTAACAATTTCCATGTTTTTCAAGCAAATACTCTTCATGATAAAAATGTATCCATTACAGGGCTTCCTCCATCACCACCTTCTGCATTTACAAATGCAACTTACAATGGTGTGCCTGATTCAAGTAGCAATGGGCCAAGCAAAGGAAATCCTCTTGGAGTTGATGTAAATAAACAGAGTGATAAATTGGGAGCTGGGACCATTGCAGTTGTTGCATTGTCTGCAGCTATTGCTGCGATTATCTGTCTTGGAACAGTTTGGATCCTTTTGTTGAAATGTTTGCACGGAACAAACCAACTTCAGCTGTTGCTGAGCCCACCCTTGTATCATCCATCACAAAAAGATCAGGTACCTATCAAAAAGCTATTCTTCTGCTAGAATAGGGCAGTTCTCATTAATCAGAAATGCTAAGGGGCACTGCTTTTAGGTTGTTCAATTATTATCTTTACTTGTGAGAATTTATAATCATCCTCATGTCTTCCTTCTTCCTCGCACTTGAGAAATGACAGGTGGTGGTTCCATCCCATCAGGAAGCATGGCAAGCTTGACATCAATGTCATTTGCCTCTAGCATGGCTACCTATACAGGATCTGCCAAAACATTCACTTCAGCTGAGCTTGAAAAGGCCACAGATAGGTTCAATACTCAAAATATTGTTGGAGAAGGCGGCTTTGGGCGTGTATATCGAGGAGTCTTGGAAGATGGGACAAAAGTGGCTGTGAAGGTTCTTACTAGAGATGATCAGCAAGGAGGCCGTGAGTTCATAGCAGAAGTTGAGATGCTAAGTCGTTTGCATCATCGAAACCTGGTTAAGTTGATTGGTATCTGTAATGAAGAGCATAATCGGTGTTTGGTCTATGAGCTAATTCCTAATGGCAGTGTAGAATCTCACCTTCACGGTATCATATTTCCTGCATAACATAACATTTCTTTGAAGTATATACATGAGAAAAGTATCTTTCATATGTTAGTTTGTGAGTAAAACATCGAGTATAAATTGAATTTTATTGGCATATTGTGGCTATTAATTGCTATTTGGGTTCATACATTAGCTGTTTGACTTATAACATATCCCTATATCTTTTGTAGCTTACTAGCACTTCAATGTTTCAGGTCTGGACAAAGAAACTGCTCCTCTTGATTGGGATGCCCGTATCAAAATAGCACTGGGTGCAGCAAGAGGGCTTGCATATCTCCATGAAGATTCAAGTCCTCGTGTTATACATCGTGATTTTAAGGCTAGTAACATTTTACTTGAGGATGATTTTACCCCAAAGTATCCGATTTTGGGCTGGCAAAATCAGCCTCTGAGGAAGTTAGTGGACATATTTCAACAAGAGTCATGGGGACATTTGGGTATGTGATGCAGATGTTTAATATCATAATTTAGAATGTTTGGCAAGAACAATTTCAAAACATTTGTTTCTTTACCATAACTGGAGATGAGTTCATTTCTTTCTTGGTACACAGTTGCATTTTACAGTAGATCCCAATTGTCTCCAAAAGGGAAATGTCTCTTTTGGCGTGACTTCCTTTTTGATATTATGTGCATTCTTTATTTTCTATTTTTCCCTGAAGTTTTAACATTGTATCTTTTCTGTTGTTTCCTGTTGTTTTACTTTATCCCCTATACTTTGAATGATTTGCAATTTTGCATACATGGATAACTGTCATTTCACAGTTGTTTTGGTGAGACAGACATTTTATGTCTATAATAGGATGAGATACTCCAGTAACTTTCAAATCCTCTGCAATTGTTCGTTTGCCTCTTTTTTATATTTATTTTTAATAATGATTGATTCTTTGTATATTATTTTGTAGGTATGTTGCTCCTGAATATGCAATGACTGGTCATTTGCTTGTCAAGAGTGATGTGTACAGCTATGGTGTAGTGTTGCTGGAGTTGCTTTCTGGAAGGAAGCCAGTTGACATGTCTCAACCACCTGGGCAAGAAAACCTTGTTACATGGGCTCGGCCCCTTCTTACGAGCAAGGAAGGCTTGGAAACTTTAGTGGACCCTGGATTGGGAGGCAATCTGCCTTTCGACAACATTGCGAGGGTTGCAGCCATTGCATCCATGTGTGTCCAGCCTGACCATTCTCATCGACCATTCATGGGTGAGGTTGTACAAGCATTAAAGCTTGTTTATAATGATTCGATGCAAGCAATGCAGGTGGATCTGGTAGTTTTAGTCGAGGAGAGTCTTCTGCTCATGATACAGAGGTTAAGGATAGCTCTAGTCAACCATGGCGCCATAGTATGCGATATGTTCCTGATAGTACTTCATTTGTAACCATTGATTATGATTCAGGTCCTCTTGAGACGCAGGGTCTAGAAGTTGAAAGACCACTTTCAGCATCTGCCTTGATGTCTACTTCTGGACAGTTTATCAGGCAGTTATCAGGGTCATTTAGGAGGCACAGCAGCTCTGGTCCTTTGAGACCAAATAATAGTAAAAATTCTTGGTATGGAATTAGGGATCTGGCAGGGGGTAGCATAAGTGAACATGGGGTCAAAAGGCACTTTGGCAGAAGTTCAGAGGGAGATGTGCATGAGCTTTGGCCATGATGATGGTTTACGTTTTGGTCTGCAGGCTAGATTTAGATACTATCCTGATAACAAATAAAAAAGGCACACAGGAGAGAGTTCTCCCATGATCTAGCAGTTTTTTTTGCACCTGACATACAGAATTTTCATAATGATTGCTTTCGCTGTCCACTTTGTCTGCTTGATTTATAAAACTGCACTCAATCATGGACAAAATTTTGGCCATCGGGAGTTGGGATGTATGATATCTCTCTATTGGAGTTGCAGTATCAGGGGATGCTCTGTGACATATCTACTGAAATGCTTGAGCAGTGGAATGAGTTTAGGAGAATATATTTGAAGGCAACCATTGGCATTTTTCCAATATTCTATCAGAAGGAAATTTGGCATGCAGACGTATTCATTATTGCAACCAATTTTCTTACATTACTATAGATGATATCTCATCCCCAAATCAATACCCACAGATCAATTGTGTAATATTCTGGGAAGCTCTTGAGAAGCTGTAGAATGTGCATTCATTCAGATGGTCCAAGTCATTCATTCTATATGCAGGTTGGATGATTGCCCCTTCTTGGGGGTTTGCTCTGAGCATTCAATCCTTGAGAGTGTATTTTTATTGTATTATTGCAGGTTCACTTCTCCAAGAGTGGAGTGCTGCACATTCCCATTTGTCTATTATGTGTATTCATCTTGAATGCACTGAAATGATCGAGAGGTTTTAAGATGGAAAGAACATTGTCTTACATGAATTTTAAGACAATTTTTCATTATTCTTCAATTTGAACATTCTCTAGAATACCTGTCCTTGAGAACAAGTCTGGTCATGGATTCATTCTGTGAATAAATGATGGCATAAAACTCAAGGACCTCCTTTGGAAATGTGAAAAGTAGTACTCATCTAAATAAGAAAAGCAAATGAATATAGACATGTCATGCATGTAATCTAACCATATCTATTCGTAACAAGAGGTCTGCCAGGGTGTGGTGGAGTGGTAAAATTGGGGCTTTCATCAGACAAAGGTTTAAATTGGGAGAGATGGAGCATGTTGTTTGCCTAGAAAAAGAAAAGTACTTGTAAAGAAAAATCTGTTTTTTTCAGGCTCAGAAAAAAACATCAGAATCTATGTAATAAACAGACGGGAATCTATTGGGTACCCTTTTTAAAGCAATCACTGTTTTGTAAACATGGACCCCAATAGGACTGCCTTATTTGATATGCAGAAGTGACTGAAGCAAACTGTAGTCTTAAGTATTCCATATGAGAATGCAAACACAATATTTACATTGTATGTCTGACTGGTACTTAGACTGACTCAGAATGGCCATAAGCCTATTTTCTCTGAGAACTAGGCCAATCTTAATAATACTACGTAGCACTGACAGAACTGATATGAAACGACCATATTGAAGAAGTAACTGAAAATGGCTGTTGAAGTAGAATCCTGTAGGCGGTAGCAACATGGAACAACAGTATTTAAACTTAATCCGGATCCAGCATTAACTTTTATGAGCAACATGAAACAGCATCATCAAAACTGTCTTCACGCCTTTATCTGTCTAGTTGTAGTCATAATCTTTGGGCAGAAATTCTGTAATAGCAAGACGAATAAGCAGAGAGAGATTGCACTGATTACACCTTAAAACCAGCACCACAAAATGAGAGGATTATTCATCTGCATCTGGATCATTGCATGCATGTATCCCACATAAAATCCTATTTAAGTTAACCAACTGCTGTCTACAAAGTGGGCTTTAGAATGACTATCATTAGTTTGTCCATGAAAATCCATATCACTGTCCAAATAGGAACAATCTGAGTGCATTGTTGAAGAAAAAATACTCTTAAACCGGAAGCAATTTCAGCTTTAAACTTATATATATATATGGAGTACTATAACTTCCCAAACTACCGTCTACCTATTGCAGGAAAGATTACAATAATGCATGGGTTTGGAAATGCCTAAATAACCCCATTTAGCTTCACGAAGGGGCGGGCAGGTGAAACCAAGGGAGATGGACTGCATACATTCTGTTAGGGATCCAAGCTTCACACATACTTTCTTATATCTACTGAGGTTCCAAAATGTTCTACAAGGGTACATGAATCAGTTTCCAAGCTTCTGTGAACCAGCAGTTTCAACTGAGAGCTGGCCACAAAAATTGATTACACTGTAGAGATGTAATGCCCCTCCCATTACCACCTCTTGATTGTAGTTGTGTGGGCTCGAGTTGGCCCTTGGTTTGAGTGAGTTCGTTGTTCTAGCGTCGTGCTTACGATATGAATAATTCGTAAAATGAAACAATTAAATGGAGCGTAAGAAAAATAGTACTACCTTTCTAAAATTAGAATATTAGACATTGATGAAGGATAAAAGTAATTGTATGGAGATCTATCTTCGTATCTCATCGCTCCTTTAAGGTCAAGAGTACAATCATCTATATTTAAGAAAGCACTAAAATGCAAGCCTCGAGATGCTTTATTTCTGGTAGGAGTCAAGCCTCCGTGCAACACGGGTTAATACCACCTCCATGGATGAAGAGCCTCACATTTGTCACGTTATCATTTTCGTCTTGATGGAGGGCTCGATGGACATTTGTAACTCTTTCCGTGATCATAAAATAATGGTAGCATTAAAATTAAGCAATTGCGATAATAAAATAATAAGGGCAATTTGGAAGTTGTCCTTTCACGGATGAACCTTTGGAACCCTTGAAGTGCCTTCGTGCCTTCGGCTCATGTGGTGACGTCATTATTCTTACGATCCTTTCAACTCGAGAGCAATTGCAAATCTTGAAGTTCGAAACACACACACACACACACACACGGTTTTAACGTTAAGCATTGATCTAATTAAATTTCATTACAATATCTATAAAAGGATTCTACATAATTTTCAAATGAGGAAACTAACGCATTAGGTGAGTGCTTTAATGGGAGCGGGTGAGGTTTTGGTTAAAGTGAATTTTAAAATAATAAAACAATAATGTCAATAAGTTATTTTAAATGTTTGAGAAAATTGAATGATTTAAATCATTTGAAATTTAAGATGTTAACAACAAAGCAAAAATGAAAAGAATTAAATTATGAAATATTCTTAAATCCCTCAAATTTTTGTTGGAGCCTGTGCCAACCTCATACCAAGAAAGAATTAATAATTAAAACAATAATGTCAATAAGTTATTTTAAATGTTTGAGAAAATTGAATGATTTAAATCTTTTGAAATTTAAGATGTTAACAACAAAACAAAAATGAAAAGAATGTTGGAGCCTCTGCCAACCTCATACCAAGAAAGAATGAATGAATTTTAAAATAATAAAATAATAATGTCAATAAGTCATTTTAAATGTTTGAGAAAATTGAATGATTTAAATCTTTTGAAATTTAAGATGTTAACAACAAAACAAAAATGAAAAGAATGTTGGAGCCTCTGCCAACCTCATACCAAGAAAGAATTAATGAATTTTAAAATAATAAAACAATAATGTCAATAAGTTATTTTAAATGTATGAGAAAATTGAATGATTAAAATCATTTGAAATTTAAGATGTTAACAACAAAGTAAAAATGAAAAGAATTAAATTATGAAATATTCTTAAATCCCTCAAATTTTTGTTGGAGCTTCTCCCAACCTCGTACTAAGAAAAAATTAATGGATAGTGAATTTTTGTTAGATGTTGTAGTTGCAAATGCCCCGATAGATATGTTTGCAAAATGTGGAAACTTGCTTAAGGCCGCAAATTGTTTGATAGAATGCTTGGACGACCGCAAACCACACACTTTTTGTTCTTCGGTCACTCGCCAACTCAATCTTAGGCATGGTCATCTCACTTCATCCTTGCATATTTTTCTAAATGTTCTAGTTTTCTTAATTTTGAATGGAGCTGTAAATCAAATTAAAGAAGAGTAAATTTTGGGTAAATTAATTAAAACGTGTTTCCTATAGCAAATTGTACCTTTGTTTGGTATGCACTTGACGAGTATCCATGAATGTAAACACTATTCTCTCATTTACCTCGTAAGACCGATAGACGAACTATGTTACTAGATTTGGTTTTGGAAACCATGCGGTTGACAAAAATGTGGAAACTCCTAATATGTCCAAGACATTTAAACATAATTTGAATACAAATAAGTGTTGTGCTCAAACAAAACAACATTTCTAAACTAAACTACTTACTGATCTTTTATGTTTACAACCATTAGCTGATTTATGGCTTGGGCCAGGCAACCAATATTTATATTCATTGTCCTCTACTTCATAATCTTCATGATTTTGATCACTATTGTCATTTATGTTGAGTTCTATGTCAAATTCTTCTTCAACATGACCGTCCTTACCCTTTTCCATCATAAAAACTAAATACTTTTTTGTTTGATCAATGGATATATTTCCTTCTCTAATGTCTTCAATGTTAATCTATATTTATGCTATAGCAAAAACACTATGTTGTCATAAACAAGCCTTAGATAGCACATGATCAACTACAAAAATTATATTTCAATAAAAACATTTAGATTTCTTTACCCGTTCCAAAAGGACATTGCTTCACATCTTGTGATCCTTTTTGTTTGTGGTTGATTTTTTCCACAACTAGCTTTACTCATTTGATTTGATTGCTTTGCGGTTTAAAAATTTAGAATTTAAAATTAAGACATACATGGTATGGACATACATAATCAAAATATACTATTGTGATGAACAAACATTGCTAAAAGTTTCTTCAATACCTTTTCCATTACTTTCAATTCAATTTTTTGAATGCCACCCAATGTTTCATTAAGTATTGCTCTTGGCCTGGAGCTGCATAAGAAGATGGTTTAACATAAATTTAGTGTAATTTCAAAAACAATTCATTGAATTCCAATAAAAGTTAAGTTTCTTTTAACAATAGGAAAATAGTTATGAAATCAATTGACATATATTACAAGCGTTTTGATTTGAAATGCTGAAAACAAATTCTTTCTCTTGCATTTAATTCACTAGTAGTAAATCTACCCATATGCCAGACCCTGGATTTAAACATAGTGGCAGAAAACAAACCTACATTGACAAAAATTCTTGCAATGTAGAAAGCTTCCATGTTGCAAGATTGTTGAAAATAGCAAAAGAAAACAATGACATAAATTTGGTGTAATTGACATAAAATTGTAAAAAAATGACGGAAATTATTACAAAGCATCAATGTAAATTCCTTGAACCTGTCGAACAAATAGAAGTATGACTGCTAGTTTTATTTTCAATAATTTTAAAAAGAATCCAAGGTGACAGTAATCTCATTAATATATGATAAAGATTAAGTTTTGAGTCTCTCATGGTGTTGGTTCACCAAGAAAATTCTTGGCTTATATTGTGTCACGGAGCCACAATTTGCTTGTAGAAAGTCTAATTCTTGTGTTGAAAATTCAAAAGCAATGGAGGTAAAGTATATAGAAGGAGATAAGGTTGCAGACATGGAAAATGGGTTAGAGGAGCCTCTCTTGAAAAGATATAGAGAAGTTGGTTTTGGATTGATTCCAAATTTTGGCTCACATATGGCTTTGGTGGGATCTCAAGTTCTCATACGGAGATCTTAGATTACAAGTAAGGATTAGTATACCATGTTTTTTTACATCCTTTTCTACCAAAGTGGTTTGTGTCTAGGGCTGACCGTTTATTTCTGAATCTTACTCTTTTTTAGCAAGAAAATTTGAAGGAATTGAAATTTGATTCTTTTCATATTTTAGGAAATATATAGGGTGGAAACATGTGATTGCCAAAATGTGATAACTTTATGTTTAGGTTATGCTAAGTTTAAAACATGACTAGGCTATGTACTTTAACTAGATTTAAAGTATGATTAAGCCAGATATTTAATAGAAGACTCTTTTCAATCCCACATCAACCCAAAAGAAAGAAAATTAAAACAGAAAATTATTCAATGGTGAATTGAAACTAATCCAAATAGCCCATAATAATGCCTTTTCTCCTACTGCTCTGATTCATTGTCTTGATTTACCAATTTATATGTACTAGCTTTTGAAATACATTGAAAGGGGATGCGTTTTATCTCTACTTCATTTAGCTTATAATAAGGTTCATTTATTCACTTTATTGCCATTATAATATGTGGATTTACATGGCAATTTTCCTAATTGTTGTCTTTGTGTTACTATGTTTAATGCAAAATGGTATTAAATGATCTCATCAAGCAGACTGTAGATGCATAATGATATATAGAAGCAATCAAATGGACACCATTAAATATGAGTTCAACTAGATATCTAGAGGCATGGCTTATAGTTGTTATCCTTTGGAAACACCCTCAAAACATTTATGCATTTAGCTTCCATTGAGTGGCATGTAGTTTGGAATCAAAATCTTGAGGAGAGGCCTGACGTCTGGAAGCAACTGTGATCTGCATGTTGAGTTTGCAAGTATGGGCCAACGGTGGCCAAAGTAAGCTATCTAGATGCAATGTCAATTGCAGTACGCTGCAAGCTTCTTCTTGTTACATGAAACAATGATATATAGAGAGCGGATTTGATTCAGCAAATGAGGGAATAGATTGTGCAATAGAATGTAATGTTGGGAACAATATGTAGACTAGAAATAATTTATCTAATTACAATTTCTTCAAACCGCCAAAAGTTATGCCTCTGGCTATTATATCATAAATATATCATATGAGTTCATCTTGTTGACACTCCATATGTATGGGATTTCACTCAATATTTTGGCTATTTCTTTGGTCTCATATTTTGAATAGAAATACACCAACCTAATAAATAACCAATCAATGATTTGAGTTAGCAATAAAAACACTCTTCATCAGAAATTTGTTTTCAAACATGTCACACACAATATTTGTTCATAGATAATCAATGCAAATGGTTCTCCTATATGAATAAATTTCTGTCCATTCTCTTACATATGAATTCCACATAATGAACCTAAACGAGAAAAATAGAGAATGATCATGCAGCAAATAAGTTTTTCCAATGTTCAAATACTCATAGTGGCAGCTAAATGAAGAGAATAGCAGAAGTTTGGCGGAGAGTTGACAGTAATCCAGTTGTGAGGCGGCCTGTACATATAAAACACTGCAATCTCTGCACAGCAATGTCTCCTCCCACGTCGTTTGCGTCCGATTCCACCCAAGAAAATCTTATCCCGTCACACCTTCCCGCAATGGATTGCAGCAACCGAGCTCGGAAGAGGTCCGAGCAGCCTCCACACATCTTTGTTACAGTCATACTCCATCACTCCCTCTCTTTTAAACGAATACAATTTCCCAAACGCAGACACAACACACCGCGAAGACCATGCATCGGTCCACCCCTAAGAGCTCCATACCTGCGTCTTGGTATCGAACACTTCCAGGTGCCTCTCAATATGGGTGCTCTCCACGTAAAATTTTCCATCCGCGAAAGCACCTTTCGAATAGCCCATGGATCTGTTCATGTCTGGAAGAGCTTCCCACCTGTTTTTCTCTGCATGGTACACTTCTGCTCCGCGGTCGAAAGTACCTCGTCCAGGAGCAGATATCAGTCCTCCTCCGGCAATGTATATCAGTCCTCTTCCGTCAGGCGACGCCGAGCAGGCACACAGATATCTGTGATTCGGCAGCTCGGCAACCTGAAAATCCCATCTCCCCGATAAAAAATCGTAAGCAATAACAGTCTTGCGGTGGTCCGATCGGCCGATCATAAACAGTTTCTGGTTGACGGCAACGGGAACCGGCAATCCGGCTCTCCCGGGAATGGACGACAACCTCACTCCCATTTATCTTCAACGGGGTTGTATACACTCAATTCAAACCCATTGGGAACAATTGGGTGATTAATCTTTGTAACCAGAAATATGTATTCGTCGCATGTTTTCAAGCTTTTCCTCTCTGGATAGAATTCAGGGCTGTTCAGACCAGCTTCCCAGCTTTTGCACACTTTTCTGAGCTTTTGATGATATTTGTATGGGATTCTGAGCAAACACTGTATACCGACTTCATCTGGAAAACTTGGGAAAAGCCTCTCCATTCTCCGGAAATTAGCAAAAACAATACAGAAAAACAAGATGTTGTCACTTTCCGCCTCCTTTTATAAAAAAATCGGGCGCATAAAATTAGGAGCAAGTTTTAAAAATAAAAATAAAAATTAAAACATGGTCTTATTTTAGGAAGAGATTGGAATTATAGAACCTGACCATAACAACTCGAAATTGGATGGTCTATTAACCGTTCCCCCTATTTTTACCTGTATTTTACAACTAAAAAAATCTCATTCTCTAAATCTAGCCTAGTCACATTTTAGGAAAAGTTCAATTTTTATTATTTATAATAATTGTGCAATGGAGATGCCGAAGGGGATGTGATGAATAAGTTAAAATTGAGTGAGGGAAACATTGCGGGGAGAAAAAGGGTGACGAAGAAGGGGTTTGAGGAAGAAGTGCAAGGGTGGGATAAAAGTCCGAGGGAACTAATACAAAACTCTTCTTTGCTAGGGACAAGTACATATGAACCATGTGCTAATTTTTTCAATGAGTTGAGGGAGAAAGGGAGTGTGGTAAACAAGTCATCGAGGCAATGTACTCTAGAGATATGTTAGATTAGAGCAAGACATGGTTGATCAAGTAATGCCAATGTCAATAGAGGAAAATGCTAATTAGTTTTTAAGTACCATGGGTGTATTGCATGGAGAGGCGGGCATATTGGTCCAACTGTGCAGTTTCCTTTTCTAAAACCTTTGGATATGGAAACTTGCAAATGTGTGAATGTAGATCTTTGCATATATTAGATACAAAAAAAAATTATGTTAAGGTTTCTTATGTTGTTGAATTAATGCACATATGCAATTAGAGTTTCTCTTGAATGATTAATGTAGCAACTAGGGTTCCCCTCATCGACATTCCTAACAATGTTGTCTTTCAATGACCACCTGCAGAAAACCTCGACCTTTTATTTCCCCAATGCATGTCAGACACAATACCAAAAGTCCCATTTGGAAATGCCTATGAACATAATTACTGTTTGAGGCATTGACAAAAGAGAAAAAATTAATTTTTATGTGTGTAATCGGGGTCTTCCTTTGGTGCTCTATCCAATCCAATATTATAAATAGAGAACATTTTAGTTTGAAGATTATAACATGGTTGATCGGTTTGAAGATTATAATTTGGTTGATCGGTTTGAAGATTATAATGTGTCAATGAGCCAACACATTTGAATGCATGGAATTTGTTAAATGCATGGATGTCATTCAAGGACAGTTGGAAGATATTCTAGACAATATGTTGATGCATGGGGGACGTGTAGCCTACATGATATAGCCATTTGGAGAGTCAACCAATGTCATGTTTAATCATTGTATACAAAGAGAAAAAGGGGGTGAGTTAAGGGAACTTCAAAATTTAGATGATACCTTAAATGGTGCGAGGAGTAGTCATATGAAAGCAAGTTTGAATCATAATACTCAATACATTATCTATGTTCTTTGTAGACACAAAATCACACACTTTGTGGGTATATTTCTAGGTCATGATCACATACTATTATTCATATGATTCATAAGCGAGAAAAGTACTAATTGATCACACTCCAACGCCTAGTCTTACTTTCGTTACTTCACTTTTCGAATCTAGACACTAGTGCCCAGACGCCCCATCCCCTCCGGGTGCCCCCGACCTATTTGTTTCTTTCTCACATCTTTTGGATCTTTTTTAGCTGTTAGTCATCTTGTTTTTTTGGTGGTCGGCCTTTTAGTGGTTAATTACGAAATTCAAACAAGGGAATCATATAAATACAAAGCTATGTGACCATAATAAAAGACCAAGCTCTAAGCATATATTATTATCACCTAAGGTTGCATCCAAAGGCATTTCAAGAGCATCAAAGCATCCATCTAACACTCACCAAAGGGACAAGGGATTACATTCTTCTGCATACACTTCATAGGAGGAAGTTCATTTTTCTATGCACACATCTATTTACATCTTCTACATCTAGCTATTGCTCACTATCAAGTGCATCTTGTACAAGAGCCACCTAGGGCATGATTCTACACACACATGTAGAACTACATGGAGTCTGAAATGTATTACAGCGCTTGGATCATAAGTTCACTCAGTCGAGTGACCATCGGGGTCAATTCGACTCCTGTTTGCATCTTTTTCATTTTAGGATTTAATGTGTTTTGGGGTTTTGCAGGGGCTCTTTCTCTTTACGGGTTTTAAGTGAACTTGGCGATCAACCAATGACATACAAGCAACTAATGACGACATCTAGCGAACATTTTGCGTCATTGTAAAATTCAGATTCTGACAATTTTCGCAATCACAGGCGCCCACGAGTAGTCTCTAGCACCCTTGACCCAGTGTCCAGGCAAATCCTCGATATCTTTGTCCTCCTTTTATTTTTCACTTCTTTAGCTCTGCATAATCCAGATCAATTGTGAAATCAACTAAGTACTTTATCCCTTCTCTTGCACTTAGGGTTTCAAATTTAATTGCTTATTGCTTAGGTCAAATCTATACTTTATTGTTTTATTTCGTTGTGACTCTGTAATTAGGATTTATAATATTTCAATATTTGTTAAATAAGTTACAATACATTGTTGAACTCAGAGGATCCTAAATAAAAAGAATGATTATTGTTAATCTTAAAACCAAATGCAAATCCAATACTAATGGAAGTCAAGGGATCAAGTTGAGCTTGATAAAAGTAGAATATCTGATGTAAGCATGATGCCAAGAAAAGCACAAGGGATAAAAGAGGCATATTTGGTTGATGGGTTTGAATATAATAATTCAATTTATTTATCATAACTATCTATACCCATTTGAGATTTATTAGTTTGGTCATGGTGGTGTGGGTCATGAATTAGGGAGGCAGAGATGTTATGTTAGCATGTTCATTTTAGACACCTAAAATATGCTTAGACTTAGCATTTCATCCAATCCAATCAATTAACGACACTTCGTTAAATCCCCATACTTCGCTCCATTCTCGAATGCCCATTCACGACACTCTTTCGAACGTATTCCTCCTCTAATCATCTTATTTGGCTAATATATCTCTTATTAGCTAAACATTTCTCCTTTCAACCATTCAGAACCTCCCTAGTTCTCTCTAGACCACTTCTATTGGCTTCGTATGCTATCGTCGAGTCCACAATTGGTTATACTGGACCCCCCAACTCTCAATGAGTCTCTACTCGCTTGCTAATCAAGCTTAACTAGCCTAATCCTAGCTTAACTAAGCCTAAAGCATGTTTATCCTAATCTAATCTAAAAGTACTTTTTGAGATTTAGTCCCACATGCACCCAAATTCCAAATTCTCCCAAGTGGAAAACTATAAATACAAGGCTAAGCCTACCCATTCAAAACACACCTTGTTTACAACTTTACATAAGCTAAAGCCAAAACAAGCCTAAGAAAGCTTAAAAGCTCATTTGCATTAGCCAAGCTAATAAGGCATTTGATCTTGGGTCATTCACCATTAAAATAGCTTCATCTTGCACCCATTTAGGTTAGTAATGAAATAGTTAAACTTGGCCATGTAGCTGTTTAGTGAGATTCATTCACCCTCATGGAGTAAAAAACACACAATTTGATTGCTTAGAATCTAACTAGGTTCACTTTCATTAAGCTTTCATAGAGTAGAGAGTAGTATACATGTTAGTTTTTGATGTTTTTGTCAAAGTTATAATGCTTGCATGTTAGTTTCTCTTGTTTAGCTCTAATCCTATGGTGCATGGATGAGTTAGCAAAGCTTTGAGGTTCTTTAGCCTCATTCCATAGCTTTTGTAACTTTCCATTGCACACATTTGGCACGCCCGGTGGGACACTTATGTCCATCCTCCATTAATGGCGTCACTTTGAATATTTTTGTTTTAGTTTCTAACTATTTCTTAGTTCAAATCTTTATAGGATAGTTTCAAAGCTTTCTAGATTAGTTTCAAAGCTTTCTAGATTAGTTTCAAGTTTTTAGTTTCACTAATATTTTTGTTCTAAATGGCAAAAAATCATGTTTCTTAACTAGTTTAGCTAAGTTTGTCTTGTTTTTTTGCTCTTTATAGGATCGAAGGAGGTGAAGTGCTGCCAAAAATTGAACCAAATTGATAAAATTTTCATATTTTTGAAAAATCACGTGTTTTTTAGCCACCTACAGGAAAGGGGGCGCACATGCCATTCTGTGCACGTAGGCGCAACTCTCACTGTGTGTTTTTTTACATAGAGGCACGCAGGCACCAAAAAAGGGGCGCATGCACCAAAAAAAGGGGCACAGCACCAAAAAAGGGCGCAGGTATACTAACAGTGGCGCATGCATCATTAGCAATCTTCGGAGGCCATAACTTTTGCTCCCGAACTCGAAATGACTCCATTTTTGTTGCGTTGGAAAGGTATTGAAGTGAACTACACAATGGAATCATAAAATTAGGATTTTGACTTACCAAAAAATTATGGTTTACATTATTAGGTAAATAGTCATTTTCTAACGTATCTTAAAGTTCAAAAAAGTGTTTTCTTGGCCATTCTAACACTTTGAAATATTTTTGTAGCACTAATCAGTTATTTGCAGGGTTATTTTGGTTTTATTTTTGACTAACTTAGTTAAGTGTTTCATTTCTTAGCTTGAGCAAGGTTTGTAAAGTGTGTATGCTCTCTCCTCGTGCCTTCAAAAGCAATCTTGGAGATCAAAAACACTTGCACAACTTTGTATCATATGTTAAAAACACTTGTTCTAAAAGATAAAGTAATTTTTATGTGATTTAGTAAGAATTTTCACACTGCATATGCTCTTCCTTCGCGCCTTTTGGCGATCTTAGGAATCAAAAGCAAGGTGTAAATTCCCTTTATTGATATCAATTTGCAATGAAAAATTACTAAACTCGTTGTCTACAGGACCTAACGCTTGTTAAAGAAAGGCGTCAAAGACAAAACACAAACCTGCTAATACACATGTTTCTTACAGGTTGCCAAATGGTGTGCTACTTAAAACCACATTAAGTTAAGCAAGATAAAAAAACACACCATATTCAAAACATTGTATTGCAAGTTTCGGAAAAGGGTACGTCCCTCTCCGCTCAACTGGAACATAACCCCTTTGGCATAACGCCTTAAGCTAAAACAATGGGGGTGGTTCCAGAACCCCAAAGTAGTCCACACAAGAGGGAACCTTGTGGACGAAACGGGAAGTGCTCCACACTACCTATCTGACTAGTGATTCCTTTGTGAGATAGAGTTACAAGTTGTCCCTACGCGACCCTTTTAAGTACACGATGGATGCATTTACTGCCCATTGTGCTTGAAGGGGAAAATTCGAGATACTCCCAAGATAGTCGGGACTATTTGGGTAAATCGTCCCGCTCGTGGATAATCTTTGTAACACCTAGGATGAGAGAACCACCTAGGAAAATATACTTTGGCCAGGAGCCCACTTTGACCATTCTAAAATAGTGTTGAGTTGTGAACCATCTTTGTATTGCGAAACGTGTGACGCATTACTTTTGCTTAGTTTTTACTTGCCTTAGGGCGAGGTGAAACTATGTCAAGTAAAGCCAACATTTTTTTCATCCCCCACCCCATCGACAATCGAGGGGGCGTCCTCCATTCTACTCATTTTTCTTCTATCCCTTCAAAATTTTCTACTTGTTTATGCTTGTCTACTTTCTTTGAAGTGACGTCACTTATGCCACCCCAAAGAGGGGAAAATGTAGACACCTAAAATATGCTTAGACTTAGCATTTCATCCAATCCAATCAATTAACGACACTTCGTTAAATCCCCATACTTCGCTCCATTCTCGAATGCCCATTCACGACACTCTTTCGGTCATATTCCTCCTCTAATCATCTTATTTGGCTAATATCTCTCTTATTAGCTAAACATTTCTCCTTTCAACCATTCAAAACCTCCCTAGTTCTCTCTAGACCACTTCTATTGGCTTCGTAAGCTATCTATCACCACAATTGGTTATCCGCCTCTCCTAACTCTCAATGAGTCTCTAATCACTTGCTAATCAAGTTTAACTAGCCTAATCCTAGCTTAACTAAGCCTAAAGCATGTTTATTCTAATTTAATCTAAAAGTGCTTTTTGAGCTTTAGTCTCACATGCACCCAAATTCCAAATTCTCCCAAGTGGAAAACTATAAATACAAGGCTAAGCCTACCCATTCAAAACACACCTTATTTACAACTTTACATAAGCTAAAGCCAAAACAAGCCTAAGAAAGCTTAAAAGCTCATTTGCATTAGCCAAGCTAATAAGGCATTTGATCTTGGGTCATCCACCATTAAAATAGCTTCATCTTGCACCCATGTTAGGTTAGTAATGAAATAGCTAAATTTGGCCATGTAGCCATTTAGTAAACAACACACAATTTGATTGCTTATAATCTAACTAGGTTCACTTTCATTAAGCTTTCATAGAGTAGAGAGTAGTATACATGTTAGTTTTTGATGTTTTTGTCAAAGTTATAATGCTTACATGTTAGTTTCTCTTGTTTAGCTCTAATCCTATGGTGTAGGAATGAGTTAGCAAAGCTTTGAGGTTATTTAGCCTCATTCCATAGCTTTTGTAACTTTCCATTGCACACATTCGTCACCAAATTGAAATGAAAATGAAAACAATGGATTTTTCATCTCATGTTTGAGTGGGAGCGATATTAAAAATGTGACATTGAGAAGCGCATCATCATCATTAACAAAATATTATGATTATTTGCAAAAGTTTCCTCTTTAGAATTTATGGTATGTGCAATTAAGCATGCCCTAACCATACGCTATGAATATCTCAGAGAGGAGGGAGCATGTGGTGATGTTGGTGTAGTATTGTAGACAATATGGTTGGGAGATCCGTTTGCGTGATGAAGGGCATAGCTACAAGAGCCTTTCGCTTACCTCTCACATCCCTATTTTTTCCATAATTGATCTCATAAAATTGGATGTGGTCAAGGTCAATATAAATTCCAAAACCTCATGAGAAGAGTATGGCACAACTATGGGCCAGTTGCACTCTACTATTGCAGACAAGACCGCACACCTTGGTTCCCCTTCCGGGTGTTACATGACTATAGATGTGGGTGGCTATTTGAGTAGAGGGGGATTAGGTTTCTCTTCATGAATTATGCCTGCTTGTGGATAATAAATGGGTAGAAGAGATAAGGATGCCAAAATGTGACATTGAGAGGTTCATTATTGTTGATCGAGAGAACACTTGTGAAAGCACACAAGAAGTCTGCGTGAGAAATCAGGTTATATTTAAAGGTGCGGATGGATAGGGAGAACACACGCGTGGAGAAGAAGTCTAGTCTTTAGGACTTAGCTGTTTTTGCTCATGAAGGTCTATTTTTAGAGATGGAATGCAAAGCACACAAATGAGGTAGAGACGTGCGCGCCACGCATTGGCTATTCTTGGAGGATCGAGATACGAAGCACTTTGCATGGGCACATGCCGGAAATAGATCTACTACTGTCAATTAGCTAGCAGTAGTCTATTGTTAGAGCACTTACATGTGTGGCCAATTTTGTAAAGGCACGTGGTTAATAATAACATGCGACCTATTTTGGGAACTAATAAGTGGTGAAGGGAAAGTCCCCACCCTTATATATATGTAGTGAACTGTGTAATAGATAGATCGATATGCAGAGAGGAGATATACAGAGATATGTTGTTAAATCTATTACGCGCATACTATTGTTATTGTAATGAAGCTTTTGTATACTTATTACGTTTAATACAATGGAGGATATTGGCTAGATCTAAGTGTTAGTTCTACATGTATCTGAATCTAGTGTGTTCTTGATCTCATCATGGTTAATACTTAATTATGTTCTTCCCTAAGCATAAATCTGGTAGGCTCTATAGGATGTTGTGTTAGTAATGAAATTACATGCATTAAGTCTTCATCGTGCTAACTTCCTACAACAACAAATCTAAAGAAGGACCTGGTACCACGCACTTTGGGTGAGCACTCATCTTAGGTTGAGTCATGTGTCAGCGCGTCTAGGGTCTTATTAGTTTGAATTATCGAATTCTAGGTGCATCAATTATCATCATCAACGAACCATGATCCCCTACACAAGTTTCCACTTCATAATTTGTGGTATGTTAAATCAAGCACACCCAAACCATATGATTTGATTATCTCATAAAGGAGGGAGCATGTAGATATTTTAGTATAATGTGCTGAAACAACATGGGTGGGAGATTTGTGCATGTACTAGAGGGTACAACTATGAAGACCTTCCCTTACCTCTTACACCCCCATTTTTTCCATCATCAATCTCATGAAATTGGATGTTGTCAAGGTCAATATAAATTCCAAGATGCCACATGTAGATTTTAGGACAATTACAAGCTAGTTACACTCTAGCATTGCATACAAGACTACATGCCCGAGTTTCCTCGTCGATTTTTCCCGACTATAGGCGCGGCATCCATTTGAGTGGAGGTGCATTTGGAAATCCTCTTTAAAAGAAATATGACATAATTAAGGAAAGAAAATACGTGGAAGAGATAAGGATGTTGAGTTGTTGACTTTATTGTAATTCGTGCTTAGCATTTTCTCCATCTGGGCCAACTTTGTAATACATTTCCTTGTAAAGTTAGAGTGGTCCAAGTAAATATGTATGATGAAAAGTCTAGGGAAATGAAAGGCAACACAATTTTGTAAGAAATACATCAAAAAAGGACACACACATAAATGGAACATGTATAATTCAGGCTACAACACACCATTTCCATCCCCCTTTTTAATTTCGTTGTTTGGAAAATCAAGGCTTTGCTATTTTTTAATTTATTTTTACTACATCAATTAGACAACATTTAATTTGTTAGATAATAAAAAGACAATATTGAAAAGTTGGAAGTAAAAAGGTGGGAATTAAATATTTGTATGTCCCACACCTATTCCAAGGCTCAAATTGTTCCTACCCGAATAATAGATGTTATTTGTGCTCCACTTTATCTTCTCGTTCTCGCTCACATTATTCATGCAAGTGTCAAATGTTCACACAAAGGTTGTGGAGCCTATTTTCATTTGTAAAAGTGTTGAAGATCGCACACTAAGAGTCTGTACACTTTTCACGTGGCCTCGAAAAAAATGCACCGACATATCGGGGAAACTTGCTTTTCTCATATGGGCGAGATTTTGACCCATAGGTTTATGGGATGAGTTTTGCCCATGATACCCATGGTTTTGTAAAATCGCTTAAGCAATTGTCTATTTATATGGTTTTATGCATATGATAAATGGAATGAAAAACATCATAGATGTGCTTTGAATTCGGCTATGAATTTGTAGAGTTTGTTGAGCATAGCTCCAAATGGATCTGAGTATTGTATTGAGAGAGTGAAGGCTTGTAATAAATCGAACAAGTGATTCTTGGTAGACATAGCCCAAATTGGGTGAACCACTTTAAATCTTGTCTCTTTGCGTTGTGTTATTTATTCCGCACTTTTATTTGAGATCTCGTAATATTTTCTACATATTAGTTTCTCTTTGTTGTGATTCTCGTGAGGGATTATTCCGCATATTTTATCTCTTATTTCCTAACAATTGGTATCGAGCTGGTTTGGTTCTTTGAAGTGTTGAATCGCAGGAAAGTTTTTAGCATGAGTGGGAGCTATGGCAGATGATGGAAGATCTAGGTTGATAAATTCAACGGGTAGAATTTCGAGTCTTTGGAAGATGCAGATGGAAGATTACCTTTATCGAAGGATCTTTATACTCCGTTCTCGAGAAGGTGAACAAACCCTCGAGTATGACAGAGATGCGGAATGGTATTTTTGGATAGGAAGGCACTTGGGACAATCCGGATGTGTCTTTCATCTTTGGTATTATTTAATGTTTTAAAGGAAAAGACTACAAAAGATCTAATGGATGCATTAGGAAGTTGTATGAAAAACCCTCCGCCTCTAACAAGATATTTTTAATAAAAAAGTTGTTTAATATGAAAATGTCTCGAGAATGGTTCGAGTAGTAGATCATTTAAATGATTTCAATACGGTTGTGAATATGCTAGCTTGATTCTGATAGAATTTGATGAAGAAGTTAGGGCTTTACTAATTCTCGTGCTCTTTACGAGAGTTGGAATAGCTTTGCTAATGGCGGTAAGTAACTCGGTTCAAATTAACTCGAAGTTGAAGTTTGAGGATGTTGTAGGGATGATTCTAAGCGAGGAAATGCGAAGAAAAAGCTCAGTGAATATTTTACTTCGTGGAATGCTTTGACAGTGGAAACTAGAGGGAGACAAAAGAATAGAGGAATCCGTGAAAAATCAAAGGATCGGGCAAGGTCAAAATCCAAAAGCAAGATAGTATGTTGGCACTGTGGAAAGCCTGGGCATGCAAAGAAGGACTATTGGGAGCTTCGGGATAAGAAGAAACAACAGGAAGAAAACAAGGAGGCAAATGTGGCAATGGGTAATGTATGTCAGGATGCTTTGATTCTTTCTTTGCACAATATTACTAAATCTTGGGTTTTAGATTCAGGGGCTTCTTTCCATGCTTCTCCACATAGGCATTATTTTGTTGATTATGTTCAAGGAGATTTTGGGCATGTTTTTCTTGGTGATGATGAGCCTTGTAGCATAGTTGGAAAAGGTTATGTTCAGGTTAAGATGCAGAATGGGAATACTTGGCTATTGAAGGATGTCAGACATGTGCCTACATTAAGACAAAATTTGATATCGGTAGGCAGTTGGGAAGTGATGGTTGTACTGTGATATTTACAGCGGACTCTTGGAAGGTTACCAAGGGTGCTCTTGTGGTGGCAAGAGGTAAGAAGGTTGGAACCTTGTATTTAACCACTTATAACACTAATGTTTGTAATCTTGTGGCTTCAGAAGTAGATACAACATTGTGGCACTATAGGCTCGGTCATATGAGCCATAAGGGCATGGAGATCATAAAGAAGGATTTGCCTGGATATACAGAAACAGGTTTGGAGTTCTATGAGGATTGCATATATGGGAAACAAAAGCGAGTAAGGTTTCTCAAGGTTGGACCTACAAAGAAAGAGAGTAAGTTAGAGTTGGTGCATTCTGATGTGTGGGGCCGGCTCAGGTATCATCTCTTGGGGGTTCAAGTTATTATGTTACTTTTATTGATGATGCAACAAGGAAAGTTTGGGTTTATTGTATTAGAAACAAATCTGATGTATTTGACACTTTTGTTAAATGGAAAGCCTTGGTAGAGAATGAAACAGGTCTTAAGCTAAAATGTCTCAAGTCAGATAATGGAGGGGAGTATTGCAGCAATGAATTTGATGATTACTATTCTAAGAATGGAATCCACAGGTAAAAGATGGTTCCAAGAACTCCGCAACAGAATGGGGTATCAGAAAAGATGAATAGAACAATAATGGAACGTTTAGAGCATGAGGGTACATGTAGGATTTGCCTCTTTCTTTTTGGGCAGAAGCGGTGAGCACAATTGTGTACTTGATAAACAGAGGACCCTCAAGTGCCTTGGATGGAGGTATACCTGAGGAGGCTTGGTATGGTAAGAAAGTTGATTATTCATTTCTTAGAGTCTTTGGATGTGAGGTGTTTGTTCATATAGACAAGGATGATAGGACCAAGCTAAAGGCTAAATCAGAAAAATGTACTTTCATTGGTTATGGTCGTGATGACTTTGGATTTAAATGTTGGAGTATTAAGGACAAGAAAATCATTCGGTCTAGGGATGTGGTCTTTAATGAGAAAGTCATGTATAAGCAGTTGATTTAAGAAAACAGAGAATAATCCAAGAAAGAATATGTAGTGGTAGAGGATCTTCTGGATGGGACAGTGACCTATGAATCAGTTCAGGAACCGACTCAACAGGAATCCCAAACTCCTATATCGAGGTCTTCTAGGGTAAGAAGAGAACCTCAACGTTTTTCTCCTTCTCTTTATTATTTATTACTCACTGATAGTGGAGAGCCAGAGAGATTTGATGAAGCAATGCAAGTAGATGCCAGGAAGAAGTGGGAGCAAGCCATGGATGAGGAGCATTAGGCTCTCATGGAGAACCAGACATGGGATTTGGTGAAGCTACCCGAAGGAAAAAGAGCATTACAGAACAAAGTGGGTGTTCAGAGTGAAAGAGGAAGAAGGAGGCAAGAAAAGATACAAGGCCCGGTTGGTGGTCAAGGGGTTTGCATAGAAAAAGGTATAGATTTTGATGAGATTTTTTCTCCTGTAGTAAAAATGACTTCTATTAGAACTGTTCTAGGAATAGTTGTAGCAGAAGACTTGCACTTAGAACAACTTGATGTAAAGACTACATTTCTCCATGGTGATTTGGAGGAGGAACTATATATGCAGCAACCAGAGGGCTATGAGGTCAAAGGTAAAGAGGAGATGGTGTGCAAACTGAAGAAGATCTTGTATGGCTTGAAACAAGCTCCACATCAATGGTATAAGAAATTTGATAGCTTCATGATGGAGCATTGTTATATTAGATGTCATTTTGACCATTGTGTGTATACAAAGAAATTTGAGGATGGCAGTTATATTATCCTTTATATGTATTTGGATGACATGTTGGTTGCGGAGTAAAAATATGCAAGAAATAAAAGTACTCGAAGAAGCAACTAAGTGAATCCTTTGTTATGTAGGATTTGGGGGCAGCCAAAAAAATCCTTGGTCTGAGGATATCTCGGGATAGGAAGGAATGAAGTGACTTTATCTAAGAAAGAGTACATTAAGAAAGTCTTGGAGAGGTTTAATATGTAGGATGCTAAACCGGTTGGGACTCCTTTGGCAAGCCATTTCAAGTTATCAAAGGAGCAGTGTCCCAAGATAGAGCAGGAGAGGAACCAAATGTCCAAGGTACCTTACTCATCAATGGTTGGCATTTGATGTATGCCATGGTGTGCACTAGGCCTAATATTGCCCATGCAGTGGGAGCGGTGAGTAGATTTATGAGTGATCCAGGTAGAGATCACTAGCAGGCAGTAAAGTGGATCCTTCGGTATTTGCGAGGGACCATGGGGACAATTTTGTGCTATAGTGGATCAAACACCATTTTGTGTGGTTATGTAGATTCAGATATGGCTGGAGATGTAGACAGCAGGAGGAGCACAACAGGTTATGTTTACACTATAGGTGGAACAACAGTAAGTTGGATTTCACGACTACAGAAGTTGGTGGCTTTGTCAACCACGGAGGCTGAGTATGTTGTTGCCACAGAGGCAAGCAAGGAAATGATTTGGTTACAACAATTACTTGAGGAGTTGGGGCATAAGCAAGAGGAAGGAAAGTTGCATAGTGATAGTCAGAGTGTTATACACCTAGCTAAGAACTCTGCTTTCCACTCTAGGACAAAGCATATACAGTTAAGGTACCATTTCATCAGGACAACTTTGGAGGAAGAGAAGTTAAAGTTGGAGAAGATTCATACCAGTTATAATCCTATAGACATGATGACCAAGGTGGTCACAAGGGAAAAAATGAAGTTGTGTTCAACTTTGGTTGGTCTTCACAGAAACTAGTGAAGGGTTGAGAAGCTTGCTCAGAGGAAAACTAGTCTCCAAGTGGGAGATTGTTAGGTTTTGGAGCCTGTTTTCATTTGTAAAAGTGTTGAAGACTCGCACACTAAGAGTCTTGTACACTTTTCATGTGACCTCGAAAAAATGCACGACATATCGGGAAAGGTGTTTTTCTCATATGGGCGAGATTTTTGACCCATATGTTTATGGGATGGGTTTTGCCCATGGTTTTGATACCACGGTTTCGTAAAACCGCTTAAGCAGCTTGTCTATTTATATGGTTTTATGCATATGATAGATGGAATGAAAAATATTGCAGATGTGCTTTGAATTCGGCTGTGAATTTTGTAGAGTTTGTTGAGCATAGCTCCAAACGGATCTGGGTATTGTATTGAGAGAGTGGAGGCTTGTAATAAAATTTGAGCAAGTGATTCTTGGTGGACGTAGCCCAAATTGGGTGAACCACGTTAAATCTTGTCTCTCTTTGTTGTGTTATTTATTATGCACTTTTATTTGAGATCTGTAATATTTTCTGCATATTAGTTTCTACTGTTGCGATTTCGTGAGGGATTATTCGCATATTTTATCTCTTATTTCCTAACATGTTCCACATAAAAGAGTTATATTAAACTATCAATCACACGCGATCAATGTGATGCGAATGCCGAAAGGAATGTGGTGGAAGAAAGATATATGGAAAAGGGAAGGAAAATAAGAAGCGTAGTTGTGTTGGTTAAGGCATTTGATATGTTAGATATGTGAAGGAAGAGAGAGTGGAATAAAAGCTAAAATTAATACGTGGGGTGGGTGGTGGTGTAATGTGTGCTAATGTTAGAGAGGAGCAACTATTTATGGTGATTGTTTGAAGGAAATTACTGGAAATGAGAGAGTCTATACATTCGTTGCACGTGCGGGAACATGGTAGAAGAAGGCCATGTGCTCACCGTATGTAATGATAAAAACGTTTGGTTTAGGGCCCGAGCTCGAGCTTCTTGAACCTATTTCACACATTTCCGCCCTTATGACACATAGTGAGAGGAATGCCATAGTTGGTAGGAAACAAATTGTTGTCCATGTACTACTACTTCACCACTATATAATCGAGCTTCCTATTGTGCTTTGCATGAGAAACTTTAATTCCATGTCGCAAGAATGGAATTTCCACACGACGTGAGATTTTTAAGTTTTTATAGAACGAGGTGGTAGGTATATTTACATAATAGATCATGGACGAAAGATTTGACTAAATCATAAATTTAGAAATGGGACACTTGAAAGGCAATAATTTGGGTATATTACTAGTCGCTAAAGACAAGAGGCCACAAAGTGGACGTCTGATAATAGGTTAGAATGATTGGAATTATCGACATGAATGAATCATCTATCAAATGCAGTGAATTCGGTGACAAGAGAGTTGTAGATGGGTACCACATTGCTTGGCCTCGAGTTGTCTATAATAGTTTGAAGGTCCCCACACATGACAAGTAAAAACGTGCTTTGAGCGCATTAGAGGACGCCCAAAGTGCATCTATATGTGCACTTTCACAACTCGGCTATTGACGAGGCTCTATCTATGGTTTCGACTATGCTTATATGAACTACAAGACCTCGTATCCATACGAACTTAATACTTAATGAATTATAATGTTAAAATATTATTTCCCATTGTTTGAAAAAATATGTAATATTTATTTTGTGCACTTTTATGTAAGCACACTTCTATTGTGTGTTTGTTCCATGTGTGAAAATGGGAGGTTTGAGGCACCCTTACATGACTCTAAAGTGTGCTTCACCGTCTGGATTTTTATTCTATGTTTGGGGACCTTGAGACATGTTGGGTTCTATGCAGGTGGCTTGCTGGAAGAAGTTGTTTGTTGGAGGTGGATTTGCAAAATTTTCATCACTGTCAAATATTTTCTTCCTAACGACTTTAAACAAGTGTAATCAAATTTTGGTGTTAACCAATGTGACAAAGAAATGTTTGAGTAATTAATATTGATAATATGTGTATTAAATATAAAATTACATCTCTCGAGAATGGGTGGGTTTGTCTATGTATTTATGTATATGCACACCTGGTCGTTAATGAGTTTTCATCTTGCAGTTGGCTTCAAGTCTTTAAGATTGTTCAAATTTGTGTCTCAAGAGCAATAAGATGGATGCGGTCATAAAGGTCAAAATTTTAAACCCTAAAATATCTCTTTTGCTATTTTTTCGATTCCTCAAACGATTCACCCGAGATATTCATTTATTGTTTTATTTTTGTTGCTTCTGGTTCCCACTACAATGAATACTCGATGTGCAAATTGGGAGGTGAAGTGTGAAGGCAAGACATGGCGAAAAAACCTCAAGAAACACACCATCTTTTCGATCAACTCACACTCAAAATATATGGATAAATACAATGATGTTGTCTGTTTGTCAAACGAAGACTACTTTAATGAAGTGATTAGACAAGAACACAATCCTTTTCGGGTGGAGGTATCAACACAACCAAGAGGGACTATCGATTTTGAACCGTTCGAAAAAGGCGGTGGGACATATGACTGGAATGATGGAATATTTCAAGGCATAAATACCATCATTGTTTCCATGGATTTAACATTTTTGTCAAGATTTCTTTAATTGTCATTGTAATCTTGTTAAAGATCATACGTGATTTTTGTCAAGATTTCACTTAATAATAAATATGGATCCCAATCACCCAATCTAACCAATTCACGAGATTTTTCATATGTTTTAACATGATTTTGCGCCACCACATTACTTAATATTACTATACTCAATCTCAAGGTGCGCATCCGTATTCATGGAATGTATACTATGGGCTACTCACAATAAGGATAATCTAAGATACAAGTTAAAAACAAATATTTAGAGGTGTTTTATCTAGTTAATGCAAAGAGAGTTAGAAGTGATTTGAATAATTATTTATATATTAATTTTTATGAAATATTAAGATAGATTTATGGGATTATAAAAGATATAATGTAGCATTTTTCTTCAATCAAGTTTTTTTAACTTGTTATCTTCAGCTGATAGCACAAGAGGTTGTGGTCCAATGGTTGAATAAATGTTGGAGGTGCTCAACCTGCGGTCAACCGAACTTTCTCGACCACGATCCGGATATGGAGCATCACATGAGAGAGAACAACCAATTATTTTGACACTTTTATTGTGGTTTTGATGTAAATTGGCCTTTTTAGGCCCAATTGGCTCGATGTGATTGGTATTTCTGGGCGTGATTTTCTTTGCCCTTCTTTTGTACAATTAGTGTTGTGTATCTCTTGTTTATATCTATAATAGTACAATTTTCAATTAAAAACTTGTTATCCCATATTCAAAACCTCCAAAAAATGGTGTGCCTTACAAATCATTTATTATTAAGCTCCAATATAACTCGAATAGTTATACATATGATGTTTCAAAGTATATTAAACTATGTAATATCAAGTGTTTAGAATTCAATGATGTAGTATCGAACTAACATACACTAACCAATATATCATTAGTAATTGTTTATAAGAGCCCATCTTCCATTAACACCAACGCTTTACTTGGAATTAATTACATCTAAGGGATGCTTGCATTGACTCACTTAAATAATCAATTCATTTAATGGACATAAAAAAATTCTTCATGTTCAACAAATTAATATTGTATATTTTGATCGTACAAACTCTTTTTTACTTACGAAAGATGAACAATAGAGATTAAAATATTTAATTTTATTTAAATTATAACTCTAATAACATTAAAGTAATATTATTACTAATTCATCTATGAAGATGCATTGATTATTTAAAAATAGGTATTGTTGGACAAAACATTCAAGATCAAATAAATTTTCCTTTTCGAGTAGTTGAAAAAGCACTCTCCCATGCTCAAACCCTAAACAGGATGTCAATGATGTGACTAGCTCTTCTCTTCCCCCCTACCGTGACGTCAACTACAAGTGTGACGACATTAGTATCTGAACAGGGAATCTAATCCTTTAGCTTCTCCACGTGCATAGAGTGGATAGTAGTAGGCGGGGGACATGGGAAAACATTTGTTGCAGCTGATGTTTACCATGTCAATAATGCCCACTTGAAGAAAAATCCCCTAAAACCTGCTAACAACACCCTTGTGTTGAAGTTAGAAGATGATCTTCTCCTTAAGGTTTAGAATTTATAGGAGGAATATGACAAGATTGGTCTTATTTGCAGGTTTAACCATTTTTCAGCCCAAGCTTTCTCAATTACATGAATAGATCACAGAAAAATGAAACCCCAAAATCAAGGGTAAGATTGAACTCTATCCCTGTTCGAAAGCATATTTCATTGTTGTTTTTGAATCAAATGAGGACTGCGAGACCATACATAATCTGTATTGGCTTTCGGCGGATCAGTACAATCTCATAACTAAACCCTGGTATCCCTTATTTGATCCATTAAAGGACTCATTTGACACAATGTTTATCTGGATAAGACTCCTGAGCCTTCCCCTACAACTATGGGACAAATCTTAACTTGAAGCCATTGGAAATAAGTTGGCGGACTTTGAAAAAATTGATGACGTAACCACCATACAAGCTGCATACTACACATGTCCGGATTTTAGTGGATTTAGACATCTCCTTGGACCTCCCCAAGAACATAAATATGCATATTAGAGATAGAACATGGACCCAAAGACTGGATTTTCGTTGTCACATGTGTTTTGAAATAAGACACATGATGGAGGATTGTGGGCACTATAAGAAAAAAAGGGGGTCAATCTTGCTTGGTGGGTGGATTCTCTCCCCTCTCATTTTACCATTAATGCATCAACTAATCTTGTTCACCTTCGAATCGAGCCCCTCTCGGGTTGTATCACCCCATGTTGTGATCCTCTCTCAGTGCCTCTTATTGAATCGATGGATCATATTCCCTAGGCCCCTTCTAAGGCGGTCCAAGGAAAGGGTAATCCCCTCTTCTTTTGTTAGGCCTCTTTTCAACCTATTTCCTTTTTAGACATTCTTCTTCCGTGCGATCTTGTCACTGGTGCCGAGCTTAACAAGGATGAGTGGATGGTTGTCCTAAACAAGAAAAGAGTCTATTCTAAAGCCCTGGACTCGAGTCCCATCTCATATGACTCTTAGATCACAATCTTTGGCTTTGGCTTGATTGCGGTTCTTTGGAGTTTGTATTACACAAGTGTTGTTCTTTTGTTGTTTCTTGACATCTTGTTTCTATAATGTTTTTTTGGACTTCATCGTTGTATCCGGGCTTCAATCCTTATTGTTCATGGGTAGGCCCCCTCAAAAAAACCTTTAGATGATAAAAAATTAATATAACCCATAATCATTTCAAGCCTCAAAATAAAACACAAAATCCATGTAATTTTATAGTAATAAATGTCGTCAAAACATTAGCTAAAAATACATATATGCTACATCATATTTTATAAAACTACCAAAGTTGATAAGAAATATTTAAGTGCACTAATGTATTTCATTATGCACACTATGTATTGAGTACAAGGTCACAATAATAAGTTGATGTTTTGACTTGACCATATTTCTCTTCAAAAAAAGTTGAACTATATCATGAAATGGAAGAATGTTGTTTAATGGTTAAAAAAGAAACCATGCAAGTGAATAGGAGGAAACCTCGCAAAGGAAGAGGAGTGGGAGATTTGTGGCGGTTGGTTATTTGTAGCTATACTTATTTCTTGATGTATGTAGTCGAGTATTTTCACACTATATAATATATATATATATATATATATATATATATATATATATATATATATATATATATATATATGAGATTTTATTTATTTGCGTATGGATTATATAGTCAATTGGGTTGGTGGAGATGATCAATTGCACTAATGAAAAAATTGGATGAGCATTATGAACTTATGTTTTAATAGAGATTTTAAGAAGAAAAACAAATTGAATACTCGAGCATGTTTTTGTGAAGCCTAATTAACAAAGGCTCATTAAAATTTAATGTTCTTGTGGTGAACTATAAAAATATCAAGCCTTATGTCAAAACTCTTATCATAAGTAGTGGTGAGTGGTGCATATATATAATTTATAAGAACGATTTGATTCATGAGAATTCACTGACTTATGTAATTTAAAGGAGTGATTTTATTTATAGGAATTCAAAGAATTATAACTAATTTAAAATGAATTCAACATCCCTAATACGGGCATTAAGAGATAACATTGCCTGCCTCCAAATACTTTAGAGTTGTTTCATTGAATCATTGTGTTCTTCAATGTATTACTTAGTGCACTACTCAATGAATGAAAACGTTAAATCCTGCACATTGTAATTTTACTGAGATGGCCGACCAGTGTGAGTGGTGGACTGTCAAATCTACATACCAAATTTGAATGTTGTGAAATTGCAAATGCTTGAATGTTGTGAAATTGCAAATCCTCATTGCACATTACATATCACTTTTCACATTTCATAGTGTATTCTACACCTCACTACGTTGGGCATTAAATTTGACAAGACATCGGAGTCCCATCTCCATGACTATGCATTGAGTAGGGGAGAGGGGCTAGTTGTGGTACACCCTAAGTTAAGGGGTCCACAAAATCAATTGTTTATCATGTGGGATCACAATTTTTCACCAATTTGTTGTTCATATTTTGTCTTAGCTTATATTTTTCTTTGGAATGTTTAATTGGAGGGAAAGTCATATAATGAATTTGAGTTACACTACAACCATGGTGGAAACCAAAACTTGAACATGGGTGATAATGCTTGAATAATGAATTTTTAATACTTATACATGGGTGAGAGGTATTACATGTCATGATGTGATTGGCTACTCTACATAATTATTATGTCAAAAATAAATAACCACTAGATAGTACTATGACAACTATGAGGTGGTACTATAACAACTATTGGGTATTGTGTGATCAAGACTCATGTCAACTATTGGACCATGTTCACCTATTGGCCCCTCTCCCCTATAACATAACTAAAGTTAACCCAAAATCTATGTGTATTTTTGCATCGAACACATTTATTAGAAAGTTCCGCAAATATTTATTATAGATGTGTATAAAGTATTGTAAAATATACTACCTGCTAACCTAGATAGGATTGACTCATAGGCAGGTCCGTAAGTACTAACACCATTTATCTTTTGTACTCGAGACCAAAGTTTTGAACCATTCTCGAATAGTGGAGTGATGATGTCCTGAAATTTGGAATGGTGAAATAGTTAGTAGAGTATAAAAGACTACAAGATTGAAATGACGATACCGAGTCATTAAATCACTATAAAATGACAAGTGACGATTGATAGTGACAAGCAAGTGTTGAAGTCATTCCTAGTGGACACGGAATCAACGAAAAATAAATGATAATTTAAAGTACGCTGAATTTAGACATGTATATAAAATAAGAAAGATTGATTTTTTTACTTTATATACATGTGAAGAGAGTGCATTTTTTTTTTTTTAATAGAGAAAAGCCCATCCTTTTGTCTATCACCTGGATAAGTCTCGTGGAACATTTTAAGTTACATGTGCAGGGAAACAGTTGCAGTAAATATGAGTCGATAACCTCTCGACCAGTTTATTGAACCTCTCGACCAGAAAAGTTAATATATTAGCTACCTGCTCAAGGAAATTAAGAAATAAGTCACAAGAAGCTCGTGGCACTCTCTTTATAAATAAACCAGGGAGAGCTTTTTGTTAGACACACATGAGATATAAGAATGACAAGAATGAAGAGCGTGAAGTTGAATCTCCTCGTACCCTTGGCCGCTCTGCTACTTGCTTTTGCTTGTGAGTATCCAAATCTTAGGGATCTCAATACTTTTGAAGATGAATCTTATTTACTGGTTTTGCTTTTGCAGGTAAATGCAGTGCAGAGAATGCGAAAGCGTTGTTTGTTTTTGGAGATTCATACGCGGATACAGGGAACCGTGATCCTTACAACGTAGACGAATATGGGTGGAGGCGTCCATACGGATTCGACTGGCCTGGCTATCCCGCAGGCCGATACTCCTCTGGAAAAATCCAAACAGACCGCTGGGGTAAACAAATTATATAAATTTCTGATTATATACATTTGTTTTTACGAGTTCCAATATAAGTAACAACATATTACATTGTTATTTAATGTGCGCAGCGGAGATACTAGGGCTTCCCACTCCTATACCTTACCAGATGTTGAAAACCCACGAGTGTGAAGAGATTCCAAAGAAGATAGTTCATGGAGTAAACTTTGCATTTGGAGGGAGTGGAATATTTCAAGCCGAGGGTTACATGACATTTTCTGATCAGATAAAGCAATTCAAGAAGCTCATGATGAAAACAGGTGTATTCGGCACACATGACTTCGCTCTGTCAATAGTGCTCCTCTGCTATTCAGGAAGTGATTATTTAGCTTATCCAAACATAAATAATGCTACGGTAAACTACAAAGCTTGATTCAACTTGGGTTTTTCTTACTAATCAACTTTTTATGTTCTTGATGTTTTTAAATTTTGAGTTTAATCATATGCATTTGTCTGCATCAGGGACTGGTGAGTTTTGTGTCGAGTGTTGTAAATGGCGTGATAAAAGTGGTGAAGGAGCTTTATGATTTTGGATTTAGGAATTTTGTGGTGAGTGATGTTGCAGGTATGGGGTGCCTGCCAACATCTAAAAGCAGATCTTGTGAGTTAGAGAAATGTGTAAAACTTCACAGCAATCTATTGAATGACAGGGTGAATCAATTGATATCTGATCTCAAAGGCTCCAGCATTATAATTCCAGATTTACCATCTGTGTATTTTCATATTTTTTCGAATGCTGCAAATTATGGTAATTACATATTTTCTACAAAATATTATGTTGCTACATCAAAAAGTAACAATATATCAAGTTATTAGATCATGTAAAAGTTAGAAATGTATTACCCATACATTAACATATCAGTTTAAACTAATCATAGTTTTTGTTCTATATTCTATAGGTTTTGAGGATTGGTATCATCCATGTTGTGCCATTAAAGGTACGCCGGTGGGTATAGGATGTGCAATACTGGATAACAAAGGGCGTGCATTATTTAAGGTATGTGAAGAACCAAATAAAAGGTTCTTTTGGGATTATTCGCATCCAACACACAAAGGATGGTATACAATCATGTCATTATATGCATATGAGAGTGTCAACAAAGGGAAAGAATTGAGTTTTGTGAAAGGAACATCTAACTTGATGGAGTGGGTGAAATCTATTGGTTTTGATGCTCACAATATGTCAACAAATGAGATTGATAATTTTGGATGGCAAACCTATTCAACTAAAAATTCATAGCTTGTAATGATCTCCTACAAATTATCTTTCTTTTAAAAATTGTAACAAATTTGTGGCATGATAAACTCTGTTGGAAGGTGAAAAAGGATATTGTAGTAAGAGAATATATGAAAAATATTATCAACATGGTAGAATTAGGATATTTTAGTCAATTAATTCATCATAATCTCTCAATAAAACACTTTTGTTAATGTGTTGATTAGTGTAGTTAAGATTGAATTAGTGTGAGTTTAATCTAGTTCAATTTACATGTGATTAGGAAGTTAAGTGTTTTGTAATCCCGTCACTTTTTTTAGGGCCAGTTTTACTACTAATTGTGGAATTGATATGTTGATGTAATTCAAGTGTAATTAAGCTGTTCAATATCTATTAATATTATAACTTTAGTTTTTGTTATACAATTATCAAATTTCTCTAATGTGCATTCTAAAAATCTTGTTTTCAACACTCCATAAATGTGAAACTATAAAAAATAAAAAAGTGGTTATATTTATGTCACTCATAAGTGTTAACACTCCAATTTTATTAAAAACTAGCAATCGCACGTAGGCGGTGTGATGAGAACACCGAAAGGGGGAGGGAGATAGTGCTAGAAAAGTAGGTAGAGGAAGAGAATAAAGGAAGTGGAAAGGGGAGGGGAGATGTAATGTAAGAAATGTACAAAAGGAAGGTAATGGAAGAAATTAAATAAAGTAATTAATATAGTTTGGTGCTCGTAACGACATTTATAGGAATAGTTGTTTGTTAAAACTCAACGAAATTGTCACACCCAAGACAAGAAGAAAACAATAAACAAGAATTAAGCTATCCCATTATGTAGCATATATAACCATTAATCTTTGTAAACAAAAAAATCGGAGTATGTATTATAAGAGTGACAAATGTGTCAAACGTTGTGAAATACGAGGATCTAATCTAATAATTGTAAATGTATTAACTTTGAAAGTGTAGTACTAAATAATAAACAATTAAATGGAATGGATAGAAAACAAATAGTAATAATTTCTTCACAATTAAAAATAAATCCAACATCTAAAAGTAAATACGGAAAGGATGCGTGACTCTTGTTTGTAAATTAGTATAAAAACAATATCTTAAGAAATGAAGTGTTCGATACAACATGGATGCTTCAATTTTGTTTTCAAACTAATATAAAATCAACATCGATTGAAATAAAGTGTTTGGAATGTCATTGTACTTTTCAATTAATATATATTGAAGATTCTTTAAGAAATATGGATAATATATTACAAGAGAGGCAAAGAGAAATGAACACAAGGAAGGGGAGAAACAAAACAATGGAACAGTTACACTAAGGGCAAGAGGAGGAGTGACGAACAAAAGTTGAGGAAAGGAAATTGAGATGGCGATTAAGATGGAGGGAAGGGAGGAAGGGACTGTAGCCATTGTTCTTCATCTTTGTGCGGCCGTAGTAGTGCGGTGTTCTGCACATATTGGAGCAACGATCAAAAGAGAAAGGTGGGGAAATACGAATTTCCATCAGGGAAGGGACCCTAGAAATTGTTGTGAAAGTAAGGCCTGGTCATGCGGTGCCACTAATGTCAGTAGTGGCTTTTTGCAAAGTAATGCCTTGAGACTTGTGGATAGATAAATCCCAAGCCATTTTTAGTGGCAATTGCCTACGACATCCCCTGGTAATGGGCGGGATTGGAACGTGGGAAGGATTGTGAGGATCCCAAGGAGGGCCAATATATCGATCAAATTTGACAACAACAAATGAAGGTAAAGAAGGTGGTGTTGAGGAACTGCAATAGACAATTTCTATGATAGTGCCAGTTGCACCATTAACAAGACCAATATCAATCCATAAATTAGCGGAAAGCATGACTTTTTGATTTTTGCAAAGAAGGACTTTGTGTTGAAGTTGATCATCATCTACATCAATGGACTCATAACTTAAATAGGAGAATTAAGCTCCTTCAACATCTGCAGATTGTGGTTGTCAACCTGATTGTTTTTTGCAAACAGGTGTGTGGCATTGCGGAATTCCAGAATTTCTTGTTCAGAGAGGCAGGTATCACCCTACACATTAACTACTCTCAGTATTCAAATGTAGGAATGCCATTGCGTATATTGAGAAGCATGCAGCGAAATTAAATTTGTGAAGGAGTGGATCCTGTTGTCTTGAATACAAATCTCAAGGAGATAGAGTTCTGAAAGTCTTTCCAAAGTGAGGCGCCGTAGGAATTGCTGGCATATAAAGGAATGTCCATGATAGGTGGCAATTGTTTGAGATCTCGACCAAAATGATGGATCTCTTTCTTGAATGGAGAAGTTTTGAAATGTGGAAAAGCCTCCCGAAGATGAAAGTTGATTTTGGCAAGCAGCTTAGGGCCAATGAAACTCATTTCATCAATAAGAATATATTTGATATGTTTTAAGGAGTCTTGAAAAGAGGACAATGCTTACCTTCAAGGGTTTCAAATCTCTAATGGGAATGTGAAGACATGCATGAATAGTAGATGCAGAAATGTTGAAAGCAATAACCTTGGTAGGGCTAACAAAAGGAGGGACAAAATAACAGATGATAACGCGGAGGAGAAGGCGGGCTTGGGAGACTAAATAAGGAAGGATTTTCTTGTTCCTGCAGTCCCTTGAATAATGAGCTTAAGGGGTAGGAGGATATCATTGCAAGAAAAGTGATGAAGAATAGTGTCAAAAGCCAATTTTGGTCCTCATTGAATGGAAAAGGTCGGGATGTGGTGTGGGTACAATAGTATAAGGAGCACAATATTCAACCTTACTCTTTTCCATAAAGGAAGGGCCCTTTGTCACACAATTATATTTGAATATTGTGGGACGACCAATTGTAGTGAGAGTCAAATTCTCGGAGACCCAACATATGCAGAAAATTAAGACTTTATGTATGTCTTGGATGGAGTTGAGACATGAGATGCCATTCATTGATTTGTTCATATTATTGTATGGTGTCTAAGTTTGATCCAAATGAACCCTCTGTACTATTTACATGTTCTACATTTGTCCTTGTAACATGCCATGGCATGTAGAAATCCTGAAGAGGCACCAATTGGAAATAATACTATGTGGGGTAGAACCAATATCTAAAGGAATACTACGGAAAGGCTTGTATAGAAGGAGTTCAGACCAACCAAAAAGTTCAAAGGAGCTTGAATTTTCGGAATGGTAGAGAATCTAGGATATGCAAAAAAAAATTACAGGGAAATTTCTTCGTCTCCATTTGTTTGCATTTTTGTATTCATTATAACTCCTATCTCAAGAAACCTGAATAATAGAAAGGGACTCCATAGTTGGTAGACACAAGAGGTATGCATTAAATAGTAGGGTTGTTTCTTGTCCTTGAGAAATAGATTCAGGAGGAGTTGCCCGAGTATTTTTCTCCCTACATTTAAAGAAACAAAATTCTGGCTACACATAACAAGTGGCAATTTTAGAAGCATGTGACAGGTTTCTTGTGCACTTATGTCATGTTCAACAACACTTTTTGTAAGCATCTTCCATAAGGCGAATGATGGGAATTCGGGTTGGCATTTGTTGATAGTCTATAGAGCATTCGGTGGTATGTTTCTGATCGTTGCTTTGCTTTGGAGGCATACTTTGCAATGTATTTAAGAACAACATGTCGGGAAAGTACAGGCTGATTAATGTTGACTCTCCATATAGATAACATGGCTTTGTTGTGAATGTTTAATCTATCATCATTCCTAGAAGGAAGGTATTTAATAACACTTATGTCATTAATGGACAAGGAAGAAATAGGTCACGTTTCCCAAGGTACATTACATCACCATTTAAGGAAGGAATTTTTTCGGTAAACATATTCCCTCGAAACACTTTGTGTGTCATTGAACTCGATTGAGAAGCTCCTCAAGGTCTTGCATTAGTGGGGAAGCCAACACCTGCATTGATGATAACAAGCATGGATCATCATTGAGTGACCTTTATTGAAATTCTACTCTGCGATATAGTGGACGGGGGTTTCAAATGGAGACATACTTATCAAAGTATTGTCTAGTAGCATCAATGGAAGCATTATCATCCTATTAGGAATTCTATGGTTTAGTGCTTATCATATGGTTTTATATTTATGCATTGTAATATGTAAATGTTAATGGTGAAAGTAAATAGGGTGAAAAGTGGGTGGTTAGTAAGTTAGAATAATAAAACAATTAGTATTGTTTTATTATGGAGTTTGTTTATTGTTGAAACCATTTAGGAGAATTGGTTTCATGAGGAACATAATTTGTTGAGAGATTTGTTATTCCTCCACTCCTATATAATGGAGTCATTTGTAACAGAGAAGATTGAGCAATTGTATTGTGTAGTAATAATAATATTTTTGTGGGGTTTGAGTTTGTTAAATCTCTGTAATTCCTGTGTATATTATCTGAGTTTGTAGATCAATTAATGGTGTTTTGATCACACAATATAGTGCTTAGATTTCATTTGGTATCAGAGTGACCATTTGAGGAGCTACTAGAAGCAATTTTTTGCACATGCATCGTTGCAGAGTTTGTTGCAATTCTTTGCACAAGAATCGCCAATGATTCTAGACCTGCAACGCAATTGCCATCAATTAGGAAAAATTGACAAAGATTTTCTGAATCACCAAAGATTCCTTAAAATATACAACAATTCTCTATACCACTAGAAATATCTTGAAACCAAATTTCTAACGCATTTTATAGTTTGTAAAACGGAGCTACGGTTCTCAAGTTATCATCAAAACAATGAGTTCTTTTTTTGTTGGTTTTTGATATCTTTATTGATCAATGGAGACATCAGTTGCATCTATAGATAAATTTGATGGAATAAACTTTCACACTTGGAAAGTAAATATTCAAATGCAATTGATGAATAAGAATTTGTGGGGAATTGTTAATGGCAAGGAGAAAGAACCTATTGATGCTAGCAAGTTGTTAGAATGGAAAACTATAGATGATAAGGCCTTGTACATTAAAAAGAAGCATAAAAATTCCTCCAAAAGTGAAGGAGAGATTGAGTGTTATTATTGTAAGAAAAAGGGACATACTTCTACATATTGTAGAATCGGGCCAAAGAGCGTACTTAGTGGAAAGCTGAAATACAAAGCCAACATAATCACAGAACATGACTCAGTTGAAGAGGAAGAACCCATACATGAAGAATGTGCGTATATTTTTGATGATTTATTGTTCTAAGCAACCTTACATTGGAGGATGGAGGCAACAAAGGATGGAGGAAAACAATGTCCTCTCGTCAATCACCTACGATGGGGCCACATCACTAGTTTGGTGACATGTGTGTGTTTTTTTTTGTTTTAACATGGTGTGTTGATTTCAGATTTCTTTGTGTTGTGTTATGGAAACTTCACATTGTGGGGGAAATGACACATTGTTTTAGTTTTTTTTGGGTGAATAATATGCACTATCATGGATTTTGATATGTAATCTCTGAAGAGCAAAAATGATGAGATCCAAGCAATGTACTGCAACATCATGATATTGTGGTTGTTGGATCCATTGGAAAACCATCTATAGTTGTGGTTGTTAGTAATCCACTAGAAAAACTATCTATAGTTGTGGTTGTTAGTAATCCACTAGGAAAAATATCTTTGGTGTGGTTGTTGGTAAACCACTTGGAAAACCATCCAAAGGTTGTTCGTATTGTCCTAGAAACCATCCATATTGTGAGCAACATGTTAGCGAAAGTTGCGTAGTACACGGGTGTGTTTTCTCCATGTTCACACTAAGGGGGGAATGTTAGGAATTCTATGGTTTTATTTTATGCATTGTAATATGTAAATGTTAATGGTGAAAGTAAATAGGATGAAAAGTGGGCGGTTAGTAAGTTAAAATAATAAAAAAATTAGTATTGTTTTTTTATGGAGTTTGTTTATTGTTGAAACCATTCAGGAGAATTGGTTTCATGAGGAACAAAATTTGTTGAGAGATTTGGTATTCCTCCACTCCTATATAATGGATTCATTTGTAACAAAGAAGATTGAGCATTTTTATTATGTAGTAATATAAATATATTTTTGTGTGGGGTTTGAGTTTGTTAAATCTCTGTAATTCCTATGTATATTATCTGAGTTTGTAGATCAATTAATGGTGTTTTGATCACACAATATAGTGCTTAGATTTCATAGCCTTGATTAATTGCGGTGACATTAGGGAACCTCTAGCCAAAAGAAACGGATAGGTAAAAACATTGATTCTAAGAAAAAAAATAAAGAAACAAAATTGAATAGTGATACTGTACCAATAATCCTTTGCCCCAAGGTGTTTCTGCAGCACCTCCTCATGAAATATTGTGAACCTTTGATGCAAGTAAGAAACCACACGGTGTGGGTGATTAATAATGTTTATTGTTTTGGAGTGTTATGTGCAACGAAGATCGGGAGGACAAGTACCATGTATGCAGTTGTGGAGATCTGGCCATTTTGTGTTAGCAACACTTAGAGTAAAGAATAATGTTGGTGCGCCTAATTTCTCAACCATTTCTGAGATTTCACATCTACTTTTAGACCAGAAGGAGTGTGTCCCTCGAGAGGTTATTTCCGAACCACATTAGAGTGTCTAGAAAAGAATCTTTTGGGAAATCTTGAAGTTTCTTGTGGAGCTCTCCTATAGTTGGTGGGATACCATGTTCAATGTTTTGTTTCATGAAGATGATCTGTTATAGATTGGATCCTATGGCGCATAATGAGGTTTAGTAAATAGTACTAGAACCTAGGGGTGGGAACCAAAGCGGTCATCATGGTAACGTATTAAGTGGAGGGCATATTCGTGCAATTGAACATCCTTCATGTGCGGTTGTTTAAACATTACTTTACCTTTAGGAAACAAAGTTGGAAAATCCATGGAAAAAAGACCCTCAATAGTGTATTCATTAATGGTGGAAAGACCTATGTTTGACCAAGGCATAAAATGGGGTGTGTTCTGTTCATGCGACATAAGGAAATGTGATATTTCTTCATCTTTGGTACCTATGTTGTGTGCATATGGCATGAATGAAGATGTATGAGTAGTTGGTTCTCCTGAGAGTAAAGGATCATCATTGAAATCTTGTATGGTGGTGTCTCCAGAAGTCAAAATGTCCATTGTGATTGTGTTAAGAGAGGAGGCAATATTTGTTGGTTCTATAAGAAGGAAGAGAGGGCATCATTGTCGATTAGAACATATTTGTAGTATGGATCATGGGAAATTTTATATTGAAGTGCTTTCCACACATGATATCTACTAACATAGAAATCATATTTTGTTTGTTGTGCACGAAACATATCCAAATATTTGAGATGGTGGGGGAGGTACTTTGCAATCAATGAAATATTTTTGGGAAACTTATAGTGTGCCCAAAATATTTGTACTTACTACTACAGTGCATGGCTAACTTGCAAAATAGGATTTACTAGTGCTATTAACATTTCTTCAACTTCGATAATAACATTTTAGGACGGAAGGTTGGATTCCAGGGTCCATATTGTTCCAGGATGAAAACCGATGTCCGTGCTTCTTTGACCTACATCTACTACAAATGTGGGATTCCGCATTGAAATTGTTCATATGCTAGGGTAAATCTCCAAACATATAGAGCAACTATTGATATCAGAAAGAGAATCAATCCTTTTGAGAACTACCTTTGCGTTTTACATGAAAAGGGTCAATGTCGAATTAGAGGCCTATGAGGCAAAAGTGAGAAATAAATGTGTCCTTGGCGAGGGTTTGCATGGAAAAATGGAAATATAATTCAAGTATAATATGGGGGCATTATTTATGGTTGGATAGGACGCAAAAATAGAGGGTTAAATAAAGTATCTTGAAGAAGAGGCATACTCGGAAGATGTCGGTTCTATTTGCATATCTACTTCGAAAGGGATATGGAAACATGAAAGTGAAGATTTGATATATGAAGAAGTTCCGTGCAATAGCTCAACAACTGAAGATGAAGATGAGGAAGGCATTCTGACATATTGAACATGGTTTGGGTTAACATGCACAAGATAAGCATTGGAGGGTGCATTTTTCCTTACATGGTACGATGGCGGTGCTCAACGTTAATACAAACTTTTTTTGTACATAGTGCTCCCTTATTCATTCTCACTTCTATGGAGTGGACATGAGAACACCAAAATGTTTTGTAAAAGAAAATCAGGTTTAAAGCATCAGTAGGAAAAATATCACTTATTTAGTCATGTATGTAGTTATATATATATTGTGATGTATGTGTGAATATTTCTAGGGATTATGTTTATTACGAGGACAAAACTTAACAACATTTACTATTTAAGTATACACTTTTTTACATTGCAGCAAGATAAAGAACTTAGCAACACTTAAATGGAAAGGGAATGATCTTCAGGTGTTTGCTGACCAAGTTTCTTCGCTCTTGTTCAGATTAGTGAACTAGTAATAAAGGAAACAAGTAACTCCAAACTATGAAGGGTTTATGGTATCTTATGATGATATGGATGGATATGGGCACAATATGAACTCCTCCTTGTTGCAAACTAAGTAACTTGCACAACAAATAAAACTAAGAGGGAAAATGGATTAGTAGATATATGGAGGGTTCCCGGACAAATCCGGTCTCGAGAAGTTTGAGCTCTGTAGGATGGATGTCAACCGTCTTATAAACAAGATAAGATGAAGATTGGATTTCATAAATTGGATGTAGCATTTATGCGAGAATGCGAAGTAAAAGCTGAAACTAAAAATTAGATCTAAAATGATGGAAACAAATATGATCTAAATATGACAAAACAAATCAAATTTGTGAGGTATGACTATGACCGAGATTGTAGAGGTCCATCGATGGTGACGGAGGCTAGATGAGAAATAATTGCACCAAAATAGACTGTAAGCTCTTTTTGTAATGGATCGAACATGGTAATGGATCTGGATAGAAGACAAAAACCTACAAGAGTGATCGAAACAAGAGGAAACAAAAAGGATGTAAGAAAATTAGGAAAACATATGGTAAATGATATGAAAACAGACTATGTCGGTGGTGATCGAGTTGGATCACCGGTGGTGAAATGACAAGGGCTGATACGAGAAGGTAGTTGCGATAGGACAGCTAGATTTGAAAGTTGGATGACTAGGATCAAACAAGTGATGGAGCATATGATAGGAAAACAGAAACAAAGAGGTGGGTTGGCGTGCAACCAAACCGGATCGGCAAGCGATTGGGGCTTGAGTAATACTTGGATGAATGAAATGGAAAAAATGATAACCTGTAGATGGAGATGAAGCAAGCTGGATGGAAGAAGGAAACACTGGGGGGACTGCACAACTTGTAAACACAATGAAGATGGCTGCAACAAGATGATGATGATGGATCAAAGCATGTAATGAAAAGAGGACTCCAAATATCCCAACAATGAACACAAGATCTCCAAGAGGGCTTCCAAATGGCTTAGCAGAATAAAAAGAGGTCATAAGATGAAGGCAAGATAGCAACAACTCATAAAATCTCAAAATTGTATCCATGAATAAGGAGGGGTAAATGGGGCTTTATAGGGTTGACAGAGACACGGGTAAGTCGCTGGTGACTGTGGAGGGACATCCATTTGGGTGGTGGAATGATGTCCAAATTGAGGCAAAGAGGCCCAAATGAAGCGAGATTAGGGTTTAGATGGATAGGGACGAGTTATGGATGCATAAGGAGGATAAATAAGTAGATGGGTGGTTAAAATGAGTAAATAAAGGCCATAGATGGGTAAAATTATTAAATAATGGCCTAGAGATAACCAATTGGAAGATTTATGGATACGAAATGGAATTAAATGGTAATTGAAGATGATTAGGAGTAATTAATGATAATTATGGAGAATAAAATAATGAGATGAGGATTAGAGTTGATTAAGAATAATTAACACACATGGGATGAAATAAAATGATTAAAGGTGAGAAATAGTAATTAGTAGGATAAATTGAATTTAGGAGGGAATATGAAATTTGAATGGATGGCCATGAAGAAAAGAGAGTGAACGCGGGGTGGAGGATGGTGATACCAAATTTTGGTGTCTACATTTTCCCCTTTTTGATGAGTGGTTTGTGTTGGGAAAGCCACGAGACAAAAATGAGAATGATGGAAAAGATGATTGATGAGGTGATCCCCTCAAAATAGATCACGAGTTTGAAAAAGATAGATGAAGAAGGGTGGAAAGGATGAGAAAAGAAGATGATGGGATAAGATATCCCAAACAAGGATTGAAAAAAAAGTAAAAAGTAAAATAAAAATATGACATTGATTTTGGAGTCACTCTGGTAGGGAAAAAATGATAGTTTTCAAGGAGCATGCGGCAATGTCCTACAGACTTGTGAGTCAGGAAGAAAAAATACTACAAAATGGAGGGAAATGAAGGGGAATCCACTCAAATGGATGCAGAAGCTGTGAGACTAATGGGTCAAAGGTAGACATCAATCATGGGCAAACAAATGTGAACAATGGTGAGATAAAGGTCGTGACAAAAAGATAAGGGTGGGATCGAAAAATATGCATCCGGGGTGGGATGAAAAGGTGATGTAGAATAATGGTGCCACAAGAGGGAACACAAGGATGACCACAAATTCAATAGGATGAAAATAAAGATGCGATAGATAACAAAGCTTGGGTGGGGCACAATAAAGATGCAAGATGAAGACCACTTTAGAAAAAGTGGAAGAAAAGATCATTTGAAAGAAAGGATTAATGTGTTTTATGTCTTAATTTATGTTTTTGATGATTTTAGATGTAAATGGTGATCTCATGGATTTTGATTTAGATGCACATGCATAAGTGGATGAAAAAGTGATTTATATTATAGATGAGTAATTTGAAAGATTTTGTCAAATATGGATGATATGGATATGAATAATGTTATTCTTAAAAGTAAACACATATGCATGAATGAGATGGTTAGATTATGAACTATGCAACCCTCGATAAAAGGTAACCAAAAATAAATAAACGACACGTAATCGTAGCAAAGAGTATGCATGGAAACAATGCCTCAAGCCGGATTGGAGGTAAACAAGAAAAATAAGCCTCTTAAGGCAATGCACTTGCAACAATAACAAGTGTTAACACATAACCAATGATAGTTAGTTACCCTAAGGATCATGTGGAAAATATGGAAAGTGGACTTATAAACCTAATATCGACACAACATAAGGGGTTTAGATGTGACTTATACTGCAGGAATATAGGTTCTCCATAGGTGGGTGTCCCTAGGTCTATGCCCCAGCTCTGGGTAATGGGACGTAAATTGATCAATGCGGGAAGTTTGCTATGAATGAGAAATTTGATCGATGTGGGAAGCTTTCTGAGGATACTTGCTAGTGATAAAATAGAAGGTGATCAATGCGGGAAGCCTTCATTGCCAAGATATAAAGTGAGTAGCCATCCTTCGAGGGAGTGGTCTACGTTTTTCTTTTTATTATTATTATTTTTATAGATGCGGGGATAATATATGCATGATAGTTGTCCTTTGAGGGATTAGTCTATACTTTTGATTTTTATGCTTTTATGAACAATTATCCTTCGAGGGATCAGTCTGTTTGCTTTTGAATTTTTATGGGGAAGAGTTGGGAATAGCTAGGTAGACCACTTATGAGGGGATAAAGAATGTACAAGTGACACCCATGGACCCTTAGCATGGTTCCAATAGGTGAATAAAAGGGTGATGGATGTAATGATTGCAAAGTTCTCACCAAGAAGGAAGAACCTATCCATAAGGAATATGCTATGAGCAGAGCTGTGGTGCCCATATTCAAGGTCATATATAGGAAAGTGATGGTAGACCACATAATTCCATATCATTACGATGAAAGATGGAATAGCTAATGATGGATGGATGACAATAGGATGACTAAGTGCACGATGGTAGATATGCTAACAATAGAATGGCCACAAGTGCAATGCATTAAGAGGATCTGTTTCGTTTTACCATCAAGGAAGCCAAATGATAGGCCCCAAACCCATACTTATGCGTGATAATGTAAGGTCCAATCTAGTTGGGAGAAAACTTTCCACGTTGGCTCCTTTCTAGAGTAGTGACATTTTTATTTTCTTTAAGGAAGAGGTCACCGATGTTAAATTTATGTTCCGTGAGGTATTTTTTGGAAGCACGTTTGATGCACTCTTGGTATACATGGTGATGCTCAAGAGCGAGAAAGTGATGTTCATCTAACAACTCAAGTTGTGCTAGATGCTCTTGGTGATAGTCTTCATCAGAGATGAAGTCATGAAGATAAATACACAAGGATGGGATTTGGAATTCAAGAGGAAGAATGGCCTCTATGTCATAGACGAGAGAGAAAGGAGTAGCACCCATAGAGGTGCACATGCTAGTTTGATAATCCCACAGAGTAAAGGGAATATGAAGATGTTAAGATTTATCAATAGTCTTGACAAGGATGTTGCAAATAGTTTTGTTAGTGGCTTTACTTGACCGTTAGCTTGAGGATAATATAGTCATGAGAAGCTAAGTTTAATGTTAAATGAGTCGTAAAGCTTCTTCAAGTCTTTTTTTTGGACTTTCCATTGTTCATGATGATTTTATGAGGAACACTGAAGCAACAAAAGATGTGTTGATATAAAAAATTAATGATTTGATTTTCTTTGGTTGATGTGAGTGGAATTGCTTCCACCCATTTGGTGAAATACTTAGTAGCAGTGATGATGGAATGATGACATTGAGAAGAACACAAATTGATGAGGCCGATGAGGTCAAGTTCCCATTGTGAGAAAGGCCAAAGGTCTTGAGCCAGATGTAGGGCCTGACTAGGAATATAGATGAGATTGGAATACTACTGGTATTTGACACATTTCTTAACATAATCACAATAGTCTTGATTAAGAGATGGCCATTAATAAACCATGCAAAGATCACGATTGACGACAACCAAACTACTAAAATGGCCACTACAGATATTGTCGTGGACTTCTTGGATAGCTAGGATGGATTTGTGGGATTTAAGGAAATGAAGAAAAATGTTGTCGAAGTCGCGCTTGTAATGGATGCCACAAAGATGACATAATGGTTAGGACATTGAAGAAAGGACCTCCTAACATTTTTAGATAAGTAAGAGGGGATGATGGATTGAGATAGATAATCGAATATTTGAGAATACCAAAGGTCATGAGGGTTAGTATTAACATGGTAATAATAGGGAGTTCGTGAACATGAGATGGTTGATCTTGACACACCGAACAACAATTGCAAGTTTAGATTCTTCAATTTTCCATGGGATAAGGGATGCAAGAGATGCCATAGTGTCTACGAAATGATTATATGAGTGAGGAACAGTCAATCGTGTAGAAATCAGATGCCTCGAGGAGGAAGTCAACGATGTTCTTATACTTTTTAAGGATGTCCGATGCACTATTTTTAGCAAAAACTTGAAATGGTCATAACTTTTGATTCAAGTGTCCGTTTGAGTAAGTTTTTAACTACTTGTTTGAAGAGACGAACACACTTTCAAGTCAACCAACCCTACCAATTGGAGCCATTTTTGGCACATTTTTGGGCCCAAAATATGCCATCTAGGGGCCAAAAATTAGGATTTAAGTTTCAATTCAGTTTTTTCCTATTTTAGGGCATTAGTTAATTTTAGTCTCTTGTATGCATAGTAGGTTAGAAAGTTGGCAATTCCTCTAATTTAGGCATGTAGAAGATGTGTGGAAATTTTTGTGCCATACGAATAAGCATGCAAACTTACTAAGAATAGAGGTTCTAGTAAACTGCTAAAAATAGTAAATTTCGCCACCTAGAGTAGATTTAGTCAAAGTTAGTTAGAGTTTTCTTGGCAACTCGAGTTAGGGAGTTGTTTTCTTATTAAAGAAGCATTGTAATTCATGATTGAATAATGAAGAAGAAGATTTATTTTCTTTGAGTTCAAGATATTTGCAGTATATTGAGTGTGTGTTTAAAGTTGGCTACATTGATGTCATTTTTACATTGATAAACACCTTTGACTTGATTGATGATAAGTTGAGAATCCCCTGTAGATATCAAGGACCTCAATGCCAAGAAAGATGGCAGTTTCAAGCCTAAGATGAGAGCCTCATACTCAGCCATATTATTAGTGCATTCAAAATTAAGCTTGTTGGCTATAGGAATAGGAGTGTCCCAAGGAGGAATGATAATGACACCAACGCCTCCCATTTTATAAAACTTAGAGCCATTAAAGAAGAGAGTCATCTTGAAAGAAGATTATTCATGTTGAAATTTTTGATGGATTCATCTGGAAAATTTCATGAGGAAGTGATTATCGAGAAAGAGGGCATTAGCTAGTTGATATGTGATAGCTTAGCCCTTGATTTATTTTTGTGAGATGAACTCTAGGTCAAACTCGGTCATGAGCATGAGCCATCGAGTGATGTGATCACTATGATAAGGCTTGGAATGCATGGTCTTAAGAAGATGAAAGCTAGTGATGACATAAGTCTTATGATTGAAAAGATAATGGCAAAGCTTAGAAGTAAAGAAAGAAAGAGCACAACATAACTTTTCAGCTTCATTGTAGTGAGTCTCATAATCATGAAGGGTGCGACTGATGTAATAAACCGCTTATTCCCTACATTGCTCATCGTGATGTACAACATGGCACCCAAAGCATGGTCAAAGGTAGATTCATAGAGATAGAAGTGCTCCCCTCGTGTGGAGGTGTAAGCACAAGTGGAGATAAGAGATACTGCTTAAGGTCATCAAGGATTTTTGGTAGCCATCATCCCATCTAAAGTTGACATGTCTTTGCAAAGAAGATGATGAAAGGGTTGACAATGGTCAGAGAATTGTGAGATGAAATGACAAATAAATTGAAGATGACCTTGAATATTGTGAAGTTGCTTCAAGTTAGAAGGATGGGGCATCTCGAGGATAGCCTTGATTTTTTGGGGTCAACTTCAATACCCTTGATAGAAATGATGAATCCAAGGAGTTTACTAGTAAGCACTCCAAACACACACTTAGCTAGATTAAGATGGAGGAAGAAGTGGATAAGGCACTCAAAAAGGACTTCAAGGATGGAAATATGATCACGTTGATGCTTGGATTTACCCAAGAGGTCATCAACATAGTCCTCGATAATCTTATGGATGAGATCGTGAAAGATGTAGGTCATGGCTCGTTGATAAGTGGCTTAGCATTTTTCAAACCGAAGGGCATAACATGATAACAAAAGGTTCCCCAAGGGGTGATGAAAGAGGTCTTATGTTGTTCTTCTAGTGTGATAAGGATTTGATTATACCCAGAAAAACCATCCATAAGAGACAACATCTCATGGCCTATAGTGAGGTCTACGAGTTGATCGATGTTGGGAAGGGAAAGTTGTCTTTAGGGAAAGTGAGATTTAGATCTCAAAATTTAGTGAAAATGCGAAGCTTTATAGATGCCTTAGCAATGGGGAAAATGTTGGAAACCCATTAGGGATAGTCAATGGGGATGATGAAGTTAGTGGAAAGGAGGTGTTGTATCTCCTCTTTGAACAAGGAGGAAACTTGAGGGTGCATGTGGTGAAGCTTCTACTTAATGGTGGATTAGCGTTAGGAAAGGTGACGATGTTATGGACAACTATGGATGGATCGAGGCCTGACACATGTCGAGTACGACCATGTGAAGGCTTGGATATGGTGAGATATAAAGAGGTGAAAGATTCAAGCTCGTGTGGATCAAAATATTGAACCACTTTGAGGATGTGAGGCTCCTAAGGAGTCCTTATGTTGATGTGATGATGGATTCATTGAGAAGGGTGGATGTGTCTAGTGGTAAGGACTTATGAAGATAAGAATATTTTCCCCCATGTGGGAAAGGATGGCGTCATTGTTGTAATGGAGAATGTTCAATGGTAGGGAGTCTTCCTCTATCATTTCCAGATGTGAAGAGGGAGGGACCAAGATTCCATCACACATTGATAAGTGACTAGTCCCAAGGTGATGGTGGAGACTAAAAAAAGTTGGAAGTGATGGATATGGTGTCATCTGTATCCATAGCTACATGGGATGGAGAAGATGGAGGATCAATGTCCATGAGCATCATAGATGGTGGAAGAGGGTCTGCAAATTGTTCTTTGAATCCTAGTCCAAATTTTTCATGGGGTTTGTGAGATTGATCAATGAAAAGGTCATGCATACCTTGTTCGTAATGCCCCATTCCAAATCCTTTCTAGGAGCAATAGTAAAGATAGGTGTAGATGAAGGAATTCTTATAAAGACAATCAAATCCATTGGTGTAGAGTTTCATGTGTGGTTGAGTGTCAATGTGTGAAGAAGGGCGATCAATGCCACCATAGATGAGGTTGGTGTGAAGATGAGGTGGACTAAAAGAAATGACATCCCCGACATTTGGTTGATACATGGGAGATTTATCGGGTTTCCAAGTCTTTGAGGTGTGGGAAGGGATTAAGTGTGAGAAGTGATACTCCCCAGTGAAAGGTGATCCATCACTTTTTCTAAGGAGTTATCATTAGGGAGCTTGGATGTAGAGATAAATGAGTTGGTGGATGCTTCAGAGGGTCTGTTTAGGAATGAGGACATCATTGGGTCGATAGGTCATGTTACATTCTTTGAGTGGTGGAGTGTCCGAAGGGAGAGTTATAATCTTCCCCTCATGTTTGTATTTGATGCATCGATGGAGGGTAGAAGGGACACAACACATGACAGATCCAAGGTCATCCTAGGAGGACATTATATTGAAACTCCCCTTCTATGATGTAGAAAATTTCATGGAGGATCTTCTCACCAACATGGATGGGAAGAATGACTATGCCTAAGGTAGGGAAACAACATCATTAAATGCATGTAAAGGACCGTGGGTGATTGGGTGATAATGGATTTAGGGAGCTTAATTGATCAAAGTGTGAGATGAAATGATGTTGATGCTAGCTCCATTGTCAATCATAGATCGATGAATGAAGGTGTCATTGATGTGGACCGTGATGAAGAGGGGAAGGTCATGTTCCTCTAGTGTAATATCTAGAATTTTAGTGTGTCAAAGGATATGGAGGCCAAAGAGGCTAGGGACCCAACAAGAGATGCAAAGGTTTAGCCTCATCATTAGGAGTGGGGATATGCTTAAGAGCTTCAATGAGGGATTGTTTATGGTCTGGAGAATTTTGAATGAGCTCGTAAAGTGACATCCTAACTAGGGACTAGTGAAGTTGTTTCATAACACTCCATTCAATAGTACCAGGAATGTCGAGGGGAAGCTAGGATAGACCTTAGGTTTTGATGAGGAAGGTGGTGGAGTGGGCTCATTAGAGGGAGTGGAAATGGTGACTTTGGATTTGGATTGAGTGGGTGATTGGAATTCATGGGGATGGGAATGAGTTGTGACCCAAACAACATCAATATAGAGTGGAGGACCTTCTTTGGGAGAAGTTGAGGTTGGAGGTGGAATGGAACATAAGTCTTAGATGAATGAGGATATTTGGATGTCTTAGTGGATGAAGGTTGAGATGAAGGAGTTGATGTGGTTGGTGGAAGAGTTGGTTCCTCCTCAACAAGAAGGTCATCATCATGATAAGGTTATGAATGATTGTTTGAAGAGCTTTACAATGTTTTGTGTCATGTCTGGCATGATGATATGCACAAATAAGGTTGGAATCAAACCATGAAGGTCTTGGTGCATTTGGATCAAATGGTTTGATAGATGGAAGAGTGATTGTGAAGCTTGGAGTAATTGATGAAACATTGATGTGTAATACCCTATGGGAAATATGGAGGATGAAGTGGTTTCATGAATAGTGGATGAAGGTAAGGATGGTTTGGTTTGAGGTGGTTTCATGGGAGCTTTTGATTTTGTCTTAGGTTTAGAAGAAGATGAGGATGGTTGTTGTGTCTTAGTTTCATTTTTATTGGTGGTGATTTGGAGGGTTTGGATTCAGATTTGATAGTGGAAGATGTGGATGGTTTGGAAAGGGTGTTTGATTTAGGGAAAGGTTTAGGTTGTGTTGACTTGTTGATAATGGGGGTTTTAGAAGAAGGGTGGACCCTAAAATGGAAGGAGATGCTCCTAAGGATGGTGATGTGACACTAAGTTTCTTAGGAGGATTGGTCTTAGGAGAAGGAATCTCTAGCCTTTTATGTGATGTGTAAGAGACTTTTGGATGGGCATACCAAGGTTTTTAATTTTTGTTTGTGAGGGTTTATCCTTGGTAGAAATGGTGACATATTAGCTAGAGAATCCATGATGATGGGACTTGGTAGTAAGGTTTGTAATATTAAAGGTGGGAGTGGTTTTTGCATGATGTGTTTAACAAGATCTAAAGGTGTGGTAGATGGCTTAGGTTTTAGGATTTGTTGGTGTTGAGGTGGTTGGAGTTGTAGATGTGGTGGAAGTGTCATTTGTAGGTGCATTGATTATGGGAGTTTGAATAGTGGATGTTTCAAGGGTGGTGTAGATATAGGTGTAATTTCAGATGTTGATGTGGGTGTAGTTGTGTTAAGAATGGGAATAGGTGTAGATGTTGAAATGGGTGTTGAAGTAGTTATAGGTGAAGGGGAGATATAATAGATGAGGGTGTAGATGATGTAGATGGAGGAATAGGTATGGTTAAGTCTAATGGGGGTGTTGTGGTTGTGGTCATAGTTGAAGTTGTGATTATAGGGGGAGAATCGAAATGGGGGTAGATGTAATAGGTGTCGAGATGATGGTTGTAGATGGTGGTGTTGGACTTTGATCTATAGTGTTGATGATATGGGCATTAGGTTCTGTGATGTGGAAGGTTGAGTCTGATTGTTGGGTGAATGATTAGGAATGGTTGTTTAAAAAAATGTCCAAGGGTTGATTGGGTGGCACATTAGGATTGTCTACTTGAAGATCACCAAAGTCTATAAGTTTTTTAGAAAAGATTTGAATGTGTGACACTTCTCAATGTCATGGCCACAAGACTTGGTGATATTTGTAATAATGTTCTTCATGGTACCATGTTGGTTTAGGACATGATTCATCATATGGTAGATTGGGGGAAGTCTAATAAGGTTAACCTGTCATCAACTTGTCAAAGACTAAAGTGTAAGATTCCCGAGAGGGGTGTAATAGGGGTCTGGTCTAGGAGCTCTTTGTGGAGGCTCTGCATGTGAAGTGGATGTAGAAGTGGATGAGGATTTGACCATGATGGCATTATTGGTGGTACTTTTGGATTTATCATTATGTGTGGAAGATTTGGTGAACTCATTTTGGGTTTGTTTGATCTAAGTTTAAGGTGGCCTTGCTCAAGGGTGCGAAGTTCAAGTTTATGAGCCATAGTGAATGCCTCTTCAAAGGTTTGAAATATTGAATTTGAAGAGTTGAAGAGATGTGCTTTCACAAAGACCATGAGAATAATTCAATAAGTTCAATATGTGGAAGGGAAATGATAATTGATTAATGATGTTATGCCATCATGTGAAAAAATATGATAGATTCATCATCATATTGTCGAATGGCATAAAGGTTCGGTGATGGTAATCTTGCATGCAATGTTAATCAAGAAATGTTCAAGGAATAATTGTGCTAGTTGAGTGAATGTGAATAGTGAGTGTTGTGGGATACTATTGTACCAATATAATGTGGGACTGACCAATGACATAGAAATGTGCAAAGCATGAGATCTTGATCATGGGAGATAAGATAACATGCATGTCTAAAGGCTCATAGATGTTGTTGGGGATCCTCTATTGAACTTGGAGAACTTTGGTAGTTCCCAATGAGGAGGATATGGTTTCATGGGGATGGATGGGTTGATGGGTTCATTACAGATTTGTTTCATATGAAAATGTGGTCTTAGATCCCAAAGTTATGGCTTCAAGGTTAGCCATTCTATTTACTTAAATGCTTGTAAGGGATCATTAGATGGTTGAGATGTCGAGGATGAGATTTTGATGCATATGATGTGGATGGGTTGGGTTGTTGATATATTTGGTAAGTTTGGGGATGTGTTGGTGTAGGTGGAAGTGGTTGATGAGGAGGAATATAATTAAGGGGTTGTGATTGGATTGGTTGAGATAAAGCTTGATGTTGAGATATGGGGATATGGTAAGATTGATTTGATTGAGTTGGTTTTTGTGAGATGGGAATGTTTGATTGATTTTCCATGGGGTTGGTTGGGATGTAATTGGTAGGTGGTTGAGATATTTGGATTGGTTGAGTGGGGAGTATGTATTGATAAGCACCTTGTTGAGGAGGTTGGTAAGTTTGCATTGATTTGGATGGTTGAGGTTGAGAGATGATTACATTGGCATGGACATGTGATGTTGAGATGAGGGGTAAGGTTGTATGATGTTGTTCGGATATGGGAGGAAGCAAGTGTGATTCTTGAGAAGATTGGATAGGAAGACAAGTGATTGTGGTAGATGATGAGGTGATGGGAATAGAAGAAGGGATGGTAGTGTTGACATGAGGAAAATTAGGAGGGATGGGGAAAACTAATTGGGTGGTTTGATGATTATGAGGGATGGAAGAAGATGGTTGGTTAGGATCAAACTCTTGTTGGGCCCTAGCAAGCTCACTCATGGCTCTAGGAAAGAAAATGATGAGTTGGGAGGTAAGCACTTGGGTGGACTCATATTAGAATGATAGGCATAATTTTTTGCAAGGGAGGTCCATCAATGGGAAGGTTGGTGGTTTTTGAAGAAGGTAGTCATGGAGGGAAACCAGATTTGTGTCAAGAATCTCTGAAACTCCACATATCCACGAGGGATGAGAGGAGGCCCGAAACATCAATAGAGGTGGCCGAAGGAGGCATGGTTGGTCTAGATGGGATAGAATGGTGGTAAAGAAAAGGGTTGGTCTTGATGTGAATGTGATTGATCCAATTGAACCTCTTGAAGAGGTGGGATGGTAACAATGGGTTGAGTAACCGTGGTAGGAATGACCAAAGGGGTGGATGTGAGGATGGAAAGTGCACAAGAATTTGATTGGATGGTAGTGGTGGTGGGAATTGAGATGTTGTTTGATGTCATGTTTTGTTCCATTTGTTTGGCTTGAGATCTCGTAATAACTGGCATGAAACAAAATAAAACTATGATGATGTTTGATTAAACAAGCAAGTCACACAACAAGTTTTGATTATCTTGATTATTTTAAGATGTGAAAAGAAAAAAAAAAGGGGCTTGATGGGTACCTAGGTAATGGAAAGCTATGGATGGTTTCAGGTGATTTTGGCTATGGAGTCCTCGATATACCCAAAGGTATGTGAGGCCCAAATCTATATAGAGTTTATAACACGGCCAGAACACCATGGTGGATTTCCTATTGGGTGATGAAATCCCAACAGTTCCACCTAGTAAGGAGTGTTTTGGATGTGTAAGTTGGTTTATGTGTTTGGTTGTGTGTGATGAGGTGAATGCAACATGTTAAACCCCCTAGTTAGACTAGATTCTCAAGCAAGAATGACAAGGGTTATTTTTAGATCCAAAAAAAAATATGGAGATTTGAAGAAAAAAGTAAGAAAGGAAAGTACGATGCAAAAGGAAGAAACTAATAAAAAGAGGAATACTTGGAATACATTTTTATTTTTATCTGATCTTAAAAAAAAATAAGCAAGTGAAGCACAATTCCCAAGCAATCCACAATGTGAACAAACAAAAAGCATGATCAACGTACATGTTCCTTCCTTACAAGGTTAGTAAAATGAAAGAAAAAAATGAAAATGAAAACAAATAACAAGACTCACCTTGAAAGGGTGGGTCCCACTGGGCGTGCAAAATGTTGACCAAGTTTCTTTGTTCCTGTTCAGATTAGTGAACTAGTAATAAAGGAAACAAGTAACTCAAAATATGAAGGGTTTATGGTACCTTGGGATGATATGGATGGATATGGCAAATGATGAACTCTCTCTTGCTAAGCTAAGTGATCTGCACAACAAAAAACTAGAAGAAAATGGATTAGTAGATAGGATGGAGGGTTTCTGAAAAATTGGTCCCGAGAAGTGTGAGCTTCCTAGGATGGATGTCAACCCTCTTGTAAACAAGATAAGATAAAAATTGGATTTGATAAATTGGATGTAGCGTCTATGTAGAATTTGAAGTAAAACAAAAATGAAAGCTTGGATCTAAGATAATGAAAGAAAATATGATCTAAATATGACAAAATAAACCAAACCTGAAAAGGGTGACAAAGACCCAAGGCTGAGAGGGCCAGTCGATGTGACTTAGGTTGGATGAAGAAGGAATTGCAAAAAAATAACTGTAAGTAAGCTCTTTGTAGTTGGATCTGGATGACTAAACCTGGAAGGGATGGATCTGAATCAAGACAAAACCTATAAGAATGAATTGAAACAAGAGGAAACATAAAGGATGTAAGAAAATTAGGAAATATATGGTAAATGATATGAAAATGATATGATCAATGTGACTAGGTTGGATCGGTGGAGACCAAAGGGATGGATAGGTGGATCTGAGAATGTCAGATGAGAAGAAACTAGAAGAGATGGATGGATGACTGGGATCAAAAGAGTGATGGTTGAGGAGATGATATGGAAAAAAAAAAATAGAGAGGATGGGTTGCGGTGACTAGATTGGATGGAATTGTGGGCTAAATTATACTTGGATGATTGAAATGGAAAAAATGATGAAACCTGATGATGAAGATGAAGAAGGGTTGGTGCAAGAATGAAGCACTAGGGGGACTACGAGAACTTGCAAAACACAATGAAGATGGTTGCAACAAGATGATGATGATGCAATCAAAGCAAACAATGCCAAGAAAGGACTCTAAATCTCCCAAAAATGAACATAAGATCTCAAGAGGGCTTCCAAATGGCTTGGAAACAACAAAAAGATGTCACAAGATGAAGACAAGATCGCAAGAGCTCAAAAATCTCAAAATTGCATCCTTGAACAAGGAGGGGTAAATGGGGCTTTATAGGGTTGACGATGACCTGGGTAAGTCAATGGGTCGATGACGACATGGAGAGACGTCCATTTGGGTGGTGGAATGATGTCCAACTCGAGGAAAAGAGGTCCCAAATGAAGAGGGATTAGGGTTTAGATGGATAGGGATGAGCTAGGGCTACATATGGAAGATAAATGGGTAGGTGGGTGGTTGAAATGAGTAAATAAAGGCCATAAATGGGTAAAATCATTAAATGAGGCCTAGGGATAACAAATTTAGGGATGAGAGACAAATTAAGTGAGGATTAGGATTAAATAATGATGATTAAGGATAATTAAGAAAATATTTAGGGAGAATAAAATAATGAGATGAGGATTAGAGTTAATTAAGAATAATTAACATAAATGGGATGAAATAAAATGATTAAAGGTGGGAAATAATAATTAATGGGATAAATTGAATTTAGGAGGGAATATGAAATTCAAATGGATGGCCATGAAGAAAAGAGAGTGAACACGGGGTGGAGGGTGGTGATACCAAATTTTTCTCCATTATAAGCATGTATAAACTTTAGGCCAAAAATGTTTGATAGTTTCATAGTTTTTTTAAGTGTACAACTTTACTCTTCTTTGCAGGGCCTAAAGGGAAAAGGCTATCATATTTTGTTATTCCCAAATTGTTTGTAGTCTTCATTCCTTCAAGAAAAAAGGAAAATTAAAAAAACACTTAGGCAACCAACAAGCGAAGTAAATTTTGCGATAGCTTCGGTGAGGTTCTATTGACAAGGAGAAGGAACGAGACAGGTCAAAATCAATTTTAAATATATGTTCGCAACTAAGCTAGAAATAAATAAAGGCTTCCCAAATGGCAAAGCAACTTCAAAAAACTTGCAGTCGAGCATTCTAACGTCCAACTTGGGACGCTTCAAAGCGGCCTCATAGGGAGCCAACTCCCTCAGCACACAACGAATCATGCCAACAATGAAGGCGCATGCCCCTACATGTCAGTATTAAAAAGGGTGGCTATTGTTTCATCTTCACTAACAAACACTATTTTTTTTTCCTATACCATAAAATAGGCCGAACAAGCCATAAAAGAATTCATCAACACATTATGTCGAAAGTCTCTACATCAATAACAAAACACGCTTTTAAATCCATGAAATTACGAAGTCTTAACATACGTTAACTTGTAAATCCTATGTTTTTTACACATTCCAACATAAAAATTTAATATCTATATAACAATAAAAAGGCTTTTTTTTTAAAATTCCGTAATAATAAAAAAATACATTTATACATTCTATTCTATTGCAATTGTCATTGTCTACATTTGCAAAACACGACTATTAAAAGAAAGTAAATTCATGAAGTAATAGAGATATGTTAACACATTGAATCACAAGTAATGGATATAAGTACGAAATAAAGCTATCATGGAAAAGAGAAGTACAAAAACACATGGAAAAATATCAGACATTAATTCGTGTAATAAAAAAGAAACAACAAAATTCATTTATGGGGGTTAAAAATTTGTAAAATTGGTGGAATCAATAAAACAAATGTTAAGAAAACCTTGGACAATATATGCCAGATCTCATTACTTCTAAACAAGTCAACCTAGATAAAATGCAGAAGGCTTCACTCCTCTCAGGTGTTCAACATTTAGTAGTTTTCTACGTGCAAGGCATAAATTATAAAAAGGAAGAAAACATGTGAATTTCCCTATTTATACCTTAATTTATTGACGGGGTAGGGAATTCCTAAATCATATTAATGGTGGCAAATATTTTGATCCGCAAATTGTTGGCACAAATTCCCATATCCAAATATACGAAACACAATTTCTCTGTAACATCTTCCTTCATATAAATTCATGTGAGACTACAATCTCCACAACCTGCCCCTCAACCATTGCAGATCAACTCTATATAACATACCTTAAATTGTTTTTCTAAATAAATCAACCATAAATAGAATATCTTTAATCGGTAAAAACATAAAGTTTCAAAAACTATAATAGCAGGAATTATCATGTCATCCAACTACATTACACATTTACAAATCTAAGACAAATAAATTTAATCTCCTTGGTAAACATGAAATGATAAAAATTAAAACAATAAAAGAAGAAAAATTTATAGAACATGTTTTAAACCCAATCTTGAACTCACCTAGTTTGTTTTCTTAGATAAATCTAACATAAATAAATATTTTTATTCACCCCTAAAAAACCTAAAGTTTAAATATCTTGAATTGCAAGACTTTATCATGCGGAGACAATGAAATCTAAATTCCTAACTTCGAGTTCGGTTCAACATAGAGATATGAAGCAAATAACATAGAGATAACAAGACAAACTGTATATAACTAATATTCATTCATCCATCTAGAAAGGCATCTTTGAAGCTGAAACTTCATATTTACCCTAGACAGAGAATTCAAGAACTCCAAACTCTAGACAGACCTAAAGACTTAAGACTTGTATCGACTCTCCAACTTCGATGTAACTTTATAGGAAGAAAGTAGCTTTTCACCGGATAAGTTGAAACCTAGGAAACCTTTAACCTGGGTGGCCAAAAGATTATGAAAAATACAAAGTTATGCCTTTATAAAAGTATGGGTCTACCATGCTTATGATAATGACAAAAAGGCAACAGGCCTGCCCCTATAGCCAACACAAGTTGTCAACATGCCGAAAACCTAACATGTGAATAAAATACTTTTACGGACTGAAAGAGACTTGTGGTTCTTCATCGCTATCAGATGAGATGGAAGATATCCTCTCTCGAAATATAAAGATCTCGTGTGTTGTGTTCATACCAAAGCCTCAAAATAGAGGAAGTACCATCATTATTGCTTGTTACGTGTCTTCGTGATGGAAAAAGGTATTGGTCTGGGATTCGTAGGATATGTCCTGGTGTAGGAGGATGAAGATTCATGGTATGATGAAGATAGATCTTTCTCCAAATTTGTCCATCTGGATGTTGATGATGAGCCTACACATGGTTAGATTTTACATAATATACTTCTTTTACATACCAAGGAATTTTACAATTAATTAGAATATTTCTGGCAATGTCAGGATGCATTTGGAGGAGAGGATGATCAAAAATATTTGTAGGGAGATATCGGAGAGAAAATACTTGAAATGATTGGCAATGTATTCTTGATCTCCGCTCTACTGACCCTATTCCAAATGTCTTTGCAGTGGATGTCCTTCAGGCACATTCAAGAAAATTCAAACCTCCATAGAGTTTTAGGTCATGGGACTAGTTGTCTTAGACGAATTCCTTCTATAGGAATATCATCTACAGGTGGCTCAACATATCTAGAATGTCTCCATTTCCATTTTAAAGTGCAAAATACCATAGGTTCTAGGAGAGAATGGTAATTTTTTGTTGGTATTTCTGGGTCTACGAATTTGGTTTCCACCTCAGTCGTGGAGTAAGCAGAAACATAAATAATATCTCGAGACATGAGAAGATGTTGTGCCTCATAAGACATTTGATTATCATTTTGCTTTAGCACATTTATGGATCTCTGGTGATTTGCACAAGACCAAATAGGGCCAACAAACTCATGAATAACCTGAGTAATATTAACAAATTTTGATTGATTTAATTCTCTACTTGCAAAATCTGCAAGAGCATTTTGCTTACCTTTAATGTGTTGGACTTCAAACTCATAATTATCAAACCACATTCCCCATCTTTGAAGTCTATTGAAGGCAATCTTATCGAGGGGTCTCCTTTGTTTAGTCTGGCCATAAAATCCTTTAAATCAGTTTTGAGAATGAATTTCTCATATTGGACAAAGAACATGAAAGCTTTAATGGCTTTCTTAGGCAACAAGGATTTCTTTGTGTGCAAAATGATACTTTAATTTTGAACCATGAAATGCACCAAAAGCATATCTACAAAAAATTCATTACCATTGTCATGTCTTTCTTTTAAAACAACCCCCAATATTTATTACTGACATCAGATTCACTAATTTTTAACCCATTTCCTGGAAGAGTCATAGGGGGCAAATTTAATACACGTTCTTAATCCTTGTTAGAACTATAATATTAAGTGTATCATAATATTTAGTTTATATTTAAATAATATAGAATAACATATATTCTTATTATTTAAATATAAACTTTATATTAGGTGGTCAATTAATCTAATTAACTAACTAATTAAATTGGGGTGTGCCTCGTCACTTAAGAAGGACATAACCCTTCAGGTTATTTAAATATGACCTTAGGTCATATATTCAGATATCGAATATCGATCAATATAAAATAATATTTCAATGTGAATATAAAGGTAAATTCTAGTAAATACATGGAATAGAAGTGAGGAGGGAGTTACTGGACTGGTGGATGTAAAAGTTTCTCACATAGTGGATTTATTCTCCGTGGTTTTTACCCATTTAGGGGTTTCCACGTTATATCCAGTGTTATGTGTTATTTACATTTATTTATGTTGTGTTACATTTATTTATAATGTTTAACTTTACATTTAATTAAGTTGGTGAATATATTTTCCACCCCTCTTGACATGGTACCAAAGCGGGATTAATAAATTAAATTAATCCTAAATAACCTAATGTTGTAACGGTTGGGTAGTCAGGTGGTTAAATTATTTGGAATGCTATATAGCCCCCTGCATTCGCTCTTCGCATAGTTAGTTTCGATGTTGGTTGCATAGGTGGAAAGTTATTTGGGATTTTCAACTACGCGTAAAAATTCATGTTCAGAAATTACCAAGCCCTGGAAACTAAGGTAAGGGCTATAAATTTTTGAAATATTTTTATATAGTTTATATAGTGTGCAGGGAATTCAAGAAATCAAAAGGGGAAAGTAAAAATTCAAAGTGAAAACTTGAGTTTACAAGGGAGACAAGATTCGACAAAATAGGTTTTTAAATTTTTTCATTGGTTGCGTAAAAATTCTTGTCCCCTAGTAATACATATGTTTTTACATTTTTCACTGTGAATTTTGAACCCCTATTCCATGTCTTGGATAGGGCCTCTATAAATTATTTGCACCTATAATTTAAATACAAACTAAAATATTTGTATAGTTTTTATAAAAATAATATGTATGTGTGTGTAATATATATAAACCTAATTTTAATCTATATAAACCTAAGTCTAAAACCTAAAAACTATGCCATGACCGATGGTAAAACAAAACATATATTAAAAATTATATTGCAAAAATATATTGGGGGCAGCCTCCTCCTAGCTTTGTGCCACTTAGCATAGTTTGTTCGTCCCTGCGTGCCCTTACTCGTGCCTACCGTGTGTCCCTCGTGGGACCCCCCTTCACTCTACCATCCGTGACCCCCTCTTCTATCCGTAGGTAATAGTCCCACATTGGGATGGTGGGAGAAGGTGATAGGCTTTATAAGCCTTATCATGTGGGTTTGGTGGTGTGACTTCAGTCACACCACCCCATTTTGTTTCAAGCCCTTATAGGCATAACTCGGTATTGAGCTCGGGTTCCTTGAGCGGCTCGGCTGCGGATGCTAAGTGTTGACTCGTTATGCGGCTCCACTGCGGTATTAGTATGGCTCGGTTGGCATATATGTGGCTTGGTTGGTTAAATTGCATAGTTATAATTTGGAAATTATATGGTATAACATTGGCATGATAACTCAGTGGATAACTCACTGAGTTGGTTAGCCAACTTGACCAAGTTGATAGAAAATCCTACCTAATAAGGAGCAAGAGCTCCAAAATAAATTGTAATTAAATCTTTTTTTTCAAAAATGTATGAATTATTTGTTTATTTTTTCAAAAATATAGACAAATTATATAAATTATTTTTGAAAAATAGTAAAATTATAGTTTTTATTTAAAAATGATATGATACAATGACAATTTTTTCATTGTCATTTTGTTACAAAACTAAAAAAAATCACTTACATTTCAATTTAAGTTTTTGATATCATTCTAACATATTCATGTATAGATTATTCAATTAACAGGACCTCATTTGGCGTAAATTGATCGTGTTCGATTACAAGGATTAAAATACGACAGGGGGAATTTCTATAAAAATCTTATTTTAATCCTTGTTTAGTAATTTCTATTTTATACAAAAATGGGGTCTAATCAATTTTCAATTGATAAATCTCAGATGTTGAATGGAAACAACTACAACATTTAGAAGATTCAATTGAAGGCAGAATTCATGGCTCGCAAATTATGGGCAATTGTGAATGGAATTGAGAGAGCTCCTAGGAAGACATGAATCGCTAACAACGTCGATGCGTATAAAGAAAGTACAAGAAACGATGTCTATTATTTTGTGAAGCGTACATGATGATTTTCTGCTTCATATCAGAAATCAAGAGAGTCGAGTGAGGCTTGGGCTCAATTGGAATCGATGCACGAAGGTACACATTTTTCAAAAATTATTAAATTGATTTTAGAACTTATGACAACTCCCATGAAGGGAGATGAAAAAGTGATAAATTATTTAGTAAAAATAAAAATATTAAGTCAAAATTAAATGAATGTGGCATTAGTTTGATTCAGGATAAATTGTTTTATTCTATTATTCAATTGAATATTCATGAGAAATTTCAAAAAAATCATTTCAATTTTGAATTCAAAATATCATAAGGGAAAGTTTGAGATACACATGGCATTTGCATTAGGTGCACATCACATAAACTCTAAGAACACTAGGTCCTATGGACATCTATACAACCCAACATATAATTCTAACCTTCTATAATGAAGTCGTTTGGTTGCTTATGATAATAATGTAAGCGCGTCACTTCACAAATTAAATCTAAATAGAGATAAAGAGATTGTGGGACTACTAATATGGGGTGATTCAAAGCTGGTAAAGAAGGCCATTTACACCAACTTGCAAATTGATCATGCACATTGAAACCTTTCAATATCTAATTTCGATGCTAATGATTCATTTTCTATTGGCTTTAATATTGTACAATCTTGATGATAAAGAAATGAAAGTATTTTGGAGTTGTATGTTTTTTTATTTACATTCCCTTTCCACTCTTAACCTCTCTATATAATGTACATTTCCTAGGTAGCTATTAGTCATCAAACCATAGGAAGATATGTGCTCTCGTAGCATATTGTAGTGGCATATGCATTACTTCACACATTAAAGTTGATTTGGACATAAAGGGGCTCTAAGACTATTGATATAGGGTGATTCAATGCTAGTGGTGGAGGGACATTTATAGTACTGGCAAATTGATTGTGCACATTACAACCTTTCAATATCTAATTGTTGATGTTAATGATTCACTTTTTGTTGGCTTTGATATTGTACACTCTTGATAATAAAGAAATGAAAGTATTTTGGAGTTATATGTTTTGTTATTTACAAATGAGGAGCAACATGTTTGCGGTGCGACTTGTATTAGATGCAGTTGTTTTGAAAACCAATTGAACCGGAACAAGAAGCGGGTCGATTCGATCGGTTCATTAAAAATTGCAACTCGGTAGAAAAATCGAATTAATGATTGTTCCAAACGAAACCCGTCCAAACCATATAGATTCGTAAAAACCGGTCAATTCGGTTGGTTCCATCTTGACCGGTTGGGTGGCGATTTATGCCAAAAAAAAATTAATTAGCTTTTAAGTTACTTTTAAATTACTTTTTTCCAACCCTAACCCTAAAATGATGTTATATAGACCCCCCTCTATTTGTCTCACACCTCTCTCATTGAGCATTTGTGAGCATTTGGAGTTTGTGGAGCTGCATTGAAGAGTTGTGATTTGGAGTGAGCTTGGAGCTTGGTTGGCATTCCTTGTGGGCTATTTGTGGTGGATTTGGCATCTACATTAGGAGGCTACAACCCATCTACAATCTTGGAGGATTTCTTGACCAGATTCTTGTGCCCATTGATCTTCATAGTTCATCTCATTGAAAGGTATGTTAAAAACATAAATCTGCCCCTATTTTTCTCTCTCATAATATTGCAAATCTGAAATATATTTCTTTTGTTGCAAAAAAATTAAGATAGGTTTGCATATTTTTATTTTCAAATTTGTTTGCATTTACCATGCCTCCCAAGTCAAAGACCCTACATGGAGCCATGTTGATGTTGTTGATAATCAAGTGTTTTGCAAATACTGTAAGAAACACATAAAAGGGGGGGCATTCATAGGTTGAAGCAACACTTGGCTGGTCAAAGAGGCCAAGTTGTCCCATGTGATGCACCAGACATTGAACCCATTAGATTGGAAATGCAACACATGATTGAGAAATATAATGAAGAGAAGGCTAGGCAAAAAGAGATAGAGGCTGAAATAGGGAGAAAGAGGCAGCTTGCCATGTCCCAAACAAACACTAGTGTTGAAGGCTCTTGCTCTAACCCTTCTATCAATGTTAGAGACCCTTTTCAGTATGTTCCTCCCATTCATGAAAACCGGCCTCAAAAGAGGAAGTCAAAGAACATTCAAAGCTTTTTCCCATCCTCCTCCACCCTTACCAAAGTGCCTCTAGGCCAAGTGAGAATCAACCTACTTTAGATAGCCATTGGAAGAAGCAATACAAAGACTTTACTTTTGAATACATAGCTAGATGGTGGTATGATGCAGATATCCCCTTCAATGCTGCCCACTCACCTTATTACCAACCTATGTGGGATTCCATTATCGTTGTTGGTAAGGGCTTCAAAGGCCCTAGTATGCATGACTTGAGGGGATCTCTTTTGCAGAAAGAAGTTGGGTCAATAGACGAATACTTGGAAGGAGCTGTCATGTCAGATGGATGGAGTGATGGAAAGAATCATACCATAATAAATTTCCTTGCCTCTTGCCCACAAGGAACCATGTTTTTGAAATCAGTTGATGCATCTGATAGGGTGAAAGATGCAAACTTGTTTCAACTTTTGGATGAGGTTGTTGTAGAGGTGGGGGTGGAAAATGTTGTACAAATCATCACAGATAATGCCTCTAACTATGTTCTTGCTAGTAAGATGTTAGAGAATAAATACAAAACCATATTTTGGACACCATGTGTTGCACATTGCATAGACCTCATGCTTGAGGATATAGGAAAAGAGGATTGGATTAGGAACTTCTGCAAATAATGCTAAGAGCATTACAAAATACATCTATAACCACTCATGGGTATTGAACTTGATGAGGAAAAACACCAAGGGCAGGGAACTTGTTAGGTTGGCCATCATGAGATTTGCAACAAACTTCCTCACGTCCAATATGTCCTTTCTTGGGGACACTGTCGCAATAGATTTTGTTGTTAAGGGAGTCTATTGGCATAAAAACTCCACTACACAAATGGTTGACAATCTAATATGAAATGAATATGAAAAACAAATTTTTATTTGCATCTTGATTTTCATTTCTCATTTCTACCTTGAATTGAAGAAGATTCGCAAAGAGCATTTGTGTGCCTCCATAAATGCTACAAGGACTAAGAAAAAGAGTTGAACTAAAAGAGTGAACAAGAGACACAATTAGGAAAAAGCATGAATTACAAGTTCCATAATGAAAAATTCAAATACTAAGAAGAAGAGAGTTTGCCACAAGAAAAGCCAACAAAAAGGACTTATCAAAGGACACGAGGGCATTGGGGACACTGTCGTGATAGATTTTGTTGTAACTTAGGAGTCTAGTGACACAAAACTCCCCTACATAGATGGTTGACAATCTAATATGAAATGAATAAAAATAAAAATAAAAATTATTTTCCTCCTAATTTTCATTTCTCATTACTACCTTGAATTGAAGAGGATTCGCAAAGAGCATTTGTGTGCCTCCTTAAACACTACAAGGACTAAGAAAAAGAGTTGAACTAAAAAGAGTGAACAAGAGACACCATTAGGAAAAATCATGAATTACAAATTCCATACCTATAAGAAAATGTTGCTACAAGACCAATAACACTCAAGGTTTTCCAAAATTGAGAGAGTAAAGTTTGAGATTATCAAGGACAGAGCCAATATGGGAAGCAAAGAGCCTAACTACAATGTAAGGAGATTGAAAAACAATTTGTATCCTCCTCTAAGGTCGTATGATGATTTTTTGAATTTGTACGACATGAATTGGCATCAATAGTCAAAAAGCAATTGATGGAGTGATGGAGGTCGAACAAGCTTTAGAGGGTGGATGAAGGTCAAAATAAACAGGGGTCATAAAATATTGTAGTTTGAGGGGGAATATTGAACAACAATGGATGGGTTTGAATCATTTCTCATCGCTGCCTTAAATTGAGCAGGATTCACAAAAAGCATTCGCGTGCCTCCTTAAACATTGCAAGGACTAGGAAAAAGAGATGAACTAAAAAGAAAGAGCAGTGACAACATTAGGAAAATGTGTGTATATGAGTTTCATACCTATAACATGTTACTACAAATTGTGAATAGTTATCCTCCTAGACCAATAACACTTAAGAGGTTTTCCAAAATTATGGAGAGAGAGAAAAGTATGAGATTATTAAGGACAAAGTCAACATGGGAAGAAACGACCTTGACTACAATTCAAAGAGGTCGCATGATAGTATGCATCCTCCTCCGAGGTCGTAAAACATTTTTTTGAAATGTACGATGTGAATTGATGTCAATAGTCAAAAAATAATTGATGGAGTGGATGGAGATCAAACGGGGTTGAGAGGGGTGCATGAAGGTCAAACCAAATGTGTACAATGTTGTAGTCTAATGGGGAAGATCGAACAATAGATGGGGAAACATTTCTCATCACTACCATGGATTGAATAGAATTCACAAAGAGCATTCCCATACCTCCTTAAGCATTGCGAGGACTAAGTAAAATAAATTAACTAAAAAGAATGAACAAGTGACATGATTAGGAAAATGCTTGTATCATGATTTCCATACCTATAAGTACATGTTACTATAAGAGGTATCCTCTTAGTCCGATAACACCCTAAAGGTTTTCCAAAATTATAGAGAAAGAGAAAAGTCTAGGAATGTTAAGGAAAAAGACAACATGGGAAGCAATGACCCCAACTACAATTTAAGGAGGTCATAGAAAATTTTCCATCCTCCTCTAAGGTCGTACACAATTCGTATGGTGTGAATTGCGCGTCAATAGTCAAAAATCAATTGATGGAGCGGATGGAGGTCGAACAGGTTGAGAGGGTTGGATGAAGGTCAAACCAAATAGGGGTTATACAAATGTTGTAGTTTGATGGGGAAGATCGAACAACATATGGGTTGAAAACAAAGGAAATTTAACCAATAGTATGACTATGGGAGGTAAATGCGGTTGCGAGAGGAAATTATAAGTATGTCGAATGACTTTGGAATTTCAAAATTCAATCAATTCCAAGAGGTTATAACTATAGGTCAAATGATGTTGGACTTATGAAGTAGGTCGATCAATTCTTTAGGTCCATTTTTTTATGCCACCACATCCCTTTTTATACTTCCAAATGCTTCTCATGTAGTTCATGATTATTAACTTAATCACTATTTGCATCATGACCCCCTTTGGTCATTTCTTTGGTTCCTTTTGCGGGGACCCAATTTCTAATATATTGGTACTTTTCTTTAGTTTAGAGCTATCACTAGTGACTTTAAGAGGATTTCCATTCAAATATTCCAATCTAACTATTCCATTGTCAAAATATCTATAATACCCATAATACTTTAAACTTACCTAGCTTAATCTCTCTCATCGCCAATTGTATCTTAACACAAGATCTCCTACTTTAAAATTCATACATCGTAGATGCCTATCAAATCCAATATGTCCTTCTTTGTTGAGTGAATTTAGTTTCCTATTATAACAACATCCAAACATTTTTCGAGTTTATTTAACTATATGAGTCATTCCATGAGGTTATCTTCATCCCACAATTTTATTTACATAGCCACCCATATACTTCTTACTATGCATTCCATAGGGACCTCGCTTCGTGGTCATAAATTAATTGGAAGGGTGTGTACTTGGTAGTAGCTTTGTATGACATTTGATAAGCCCATAAAACGTGAGTAGGTATTCTTCCCAATCACTTCCTTCAAGACCAAGACTTCTTAATGACATATATTAACACTTTTGTTAGTCACTTCCACTTAGTTGTTGGCTCGCACAAAGTATGGACTTGATAGTGAATGAAAAATGCAAAACTTGAAGTCATCATCCGAATAACGTGTTTGTGAATGTCTCCCTCTGTCATTGGTACTTTTCATTAGAATTCCAAATCATGTGACTATTTATTCACAATTGATCTTGGTTATTCTTAAAGCATGATTATCTGAAAAAGCCCTTGCTTCAGCCCACTTGGTTAAGTACTCAGTGGCCACCGCGATGTACTTGCACCGGTGGATTTTACTTGTTTTTAAAGGCCCTATAAAATCTAGGCTCAACCTTTCGAAAAGTTCTAGGGTTCCGATGACTGGTACTTGCACCAATGGATTTTACTTGTTTCTAAAGGCCCTATGAAATCTCAGTACCCATTCCTTTTCATCATGTTGCAATGTTGGCCACCACAGTCCTACCAAAAGTACTTTCTTTGCGGTGTCATCAAGTCACATGCAGTCTCCTATTGGTCCTTCATGTACTACGAAATCACATCCCTAATTCCTTCTTTTATTAGATACCAATGTTAACATGCGATCTTAACCAATCTTATCTAACAAACTATTTATTAATTGGAACATATAGGGATTTAGTGTTGATTTCCTTCTCTTCCCTAACTACATATCCCTAAGAAAGGATGCAAAGGACAAGTAGTCTCCAATATTCTCACACCATGCTAGTACCATTATAATTTGAAATAAATGAGCATGGAGAAAATCTTCGTTGATGTCCATTGTTTTATTCGAGAGAGTTGGTTTACACTCACGTGACTCTTCCCCGATCTAACAATGATCTTGAATGTTGATTTCCTTCTCTTCCCTAACAAAGTATATCCCTAAGAAAGGATGCAAAGGACAACCAATATTCTCACACCATGCTAGTACATCCAAGGACATCCATTACACTATATGCCCATCTCCACCATTATGTCAACCATTACACTATATGCCCCATAAGCTTTGCCTTGCGGTGCGCATGAACCAACCCTTCTTTGATTCAAGGCTAATTTTTCCGCTCTTCATCATCTCATACATTATTCGAGGGCCCTCATGTGAAACTCTTGGTTGTAAATTGACCAATTGTTCAAAAAAACTTTCAAACTACCTATGGCCACTTTGTCAAAAATTACATTTAGAAAGATCCTTTAGAACATGTCGGATCATTCCAGTCGAAGGGCATTTACTTGTAAAAATAGACTTGTTCTCCACTATAAAAGTGGTCTTCGTTTTATCTTTCTCCGTAGTGTTAACTTGATTGTAGTACAAGAACTACATCTCTTGTCTAACTACTTTCCCCAAGTATAGAGTTTGTTAAACGAATTAGAAATGGGTCCTTGATAGTAATTATGTTCAAGCTCCCAAAGTTGACACATAACCTTGTCTATTATGACCACGATGATCACTATTGTGGACACTCATTCACTTAATTGAACTCAAAAGATTATACGAAAGATTATACCTAATTCATTTTATACGCTCTCTTCCATATGGTTTGAGCTCTTATAACTAGCAAAAATTTGTGTAGCACTTCTCTAGTGGTACTCACTTCAAATATTTATAAGTCCATGCAAACACATCCTTGTATTCCAAAAATCAGCCTTCAAAACCAAGTTCCAATCATCCCCATCATAATCATGTAGAGTAGTTATAATTCATTTTATACACTCTCCTCCATCTTGTTTGAGCTCTTAGAACTAGCATAATTTTGTGTAGCGCTTCTCTAGTGGTACTCGCTTCAAATATTTATAGGTCCATGCAAACACATCCTTGTATTCCAAAAATTAATCATCCCCATCATAATCATGTGGGGATTGTCCCTTGGATCTTAGGTTCAACTTGACTATCATTGGTTCATTGTATTTCATATGTGTTACCCCCTTTAATAGATTCTTCATTTATCATTGCATTCCCACTTGTAATTTCGTGAACTCTAGAGGGTAGGAAAAATGCATCAAAGGTGGTTCATCCTAACTAGAAACTATAGTCTTTATTTTCTCCCTAGCTCAAGGTCCCATTCTTGGTTCTAAGTTATCGCCATGAACTCTTCATTCTCTGCTATTTCCATAATGTCCACATGATTACACTCGGCTGAAATACTTTGGAATCTTCCATCATCCCATTAAGGGAACTTGTTTTGTCTTCAAAGCATGCATGTAATTCCAATAGACCCTCTTCATTTGGTTCCACTTTGAACCTTCGTTCACATGTTCTTTCCCCATATCATATGTCTCAATGTCTAACGATTCATCATAAAATGAGGTTGCTTCTTCTTGAATCCATGATTCTTTATGTCTACGATGTATCTCTTACCTTTGTTATGGATCAAGAGTAGATTTTTCTTCCAAGTGTGGTTTGCCTTAGCTACTATTAACTAGCCTTGGTCTAGCATGAAACATCATGGGATTTCTTCCTTAAGGAGATCACCTGCAAAATTTTAAATGAATGATTGGGTGCAAATGATTACCTTGGGTGCCATGAGGACTCCCAACAACCATATCCTATTTCATGAATTCCTACTAACTGGAAGGTTGGTGGTCGAATAGTGAGTTCTCCAAGAAGGCTATTCCAAGATTCTTGTGAAAGCACATTCACTCTGGAACCACCATCATAATAGTGTTGGTTAAGTTCAAGCCCATGATCTCCATGTGAATAACAATCAATCTTCAAGCTAATTTCATTATTATCAAAGCAGTGCATTCACTCTGGAGGCGCCATCATAATAGTATTGGTTAAGTTCAAGCCCATGGTCTCCATGTGAATAACAATCAATCTTCAAGTTAATTTCATTGTTATCGTAGTGCATTGATTGCTTGGTCACTCGACCCCGAGGGGTTTCGACAATGGGCTCCGTCTACTCTCCCCTAGTGTCCTCTTTGTCATTATTTATCCATTGAATACAAGGTTTTTCGCCTACTCTGTGTCATGACTATTTTTCTAACATTCCTAAGATCTAGGATGCTTTATAGTTGGTGAACTAGTTTGATAGAAATAGTGTTTTACAACACTTGCCTCACATTCTCTTTATCTAACCCAAGTCTTCTTGTATTTTCCTACAAAGGTCTTTGCTCTTCCCTCATTGCAACCTTGTGTACATGGATGTACACTTCATGGTGAATATTATCCCTCTTGTTATAATCAAATGTTATTTAGTTCAACATTTAAAAAAAAAAAAAAGATATTAATACCTTGTGGAAAGTTTCATTGGTTTAAAAATCTGAATAAATCTCCCAACACTTCTTGGAAAAGATAGTAACTCTTCTTATTTTTTTGTACAATGTTGAATGGGTGTGAATAGTTGAAAATTGTAAGTGTTCCTTTTTCTTTGCATCAAAATAACAAAGTAAAATTGGTTATTATTAACTTGTATTAATTTCCTCCTTTCTTATAAATAAATATCCAATACAGTTAATTATCTTACTGCAACTATATAGTCACTTACATTATTATAAAATTAATTATGTGAGTTACATTATCAAATAACTTTAAAGTTATCACATTTAAATTCTAAAATATATATATATATATATATATATATATATATATATATGTGAGACATTTATCATATAACATATATAATATGTGTTATGTTAATAAAAAAACAATATCAAACAAAAAAAAAAGAAATTGTTTTAGGGAGGGTCGGCCCCTCCCCAACCGATCCCCCTCCTTGGCCGCACCACCGTTGTTCGGCCTCCTCACGCCCCATTGCCCCACCCGGTCTGCACTCCTGCTCCCCCTGTACACTCCCCACGGGCCCTTTGCCCGTCCTGCGCGCTGCTTGGGTCTCCCGCTCAAAACCTTGTCCCGCCGCCTGCTGCGCCCTCCCCGCCGCCCTACCCCGTGGGCTCCGCGCGCCAACCCCGACGCCTGCCCCACACATCCACGCAGCCACCTCCACAACCACCGCCATCCCTCCCTCTCCGCCGCACACCCCGCCACAACAAACGCCCTCTCTTGCAATAAAACTTATCTCTAGTTAACAATATATATATATATATATATAATATATAATATATATATATATATATATATATATAATATATATAAGGAAAATAAACAAGAATTCATTATGGTTTTCCCTCCAACCCACCTCTGCACCTGCAAGTAAGAAACCAAAACAAAATAAAGAAAATAAACTCCATGTCTCCTCCCAGAACCCCGCAAGAAGAAACAAACCCAACCAAGAGGAAATAACATGTGAAAACAAAGAGAGGAAATGATAAAGAAAATTAGGGTAATCTTAGGGCAAAAGGGAAACCATGGGTTAAGAGGAATTTAATCATAGGGTCATTATTAAATCCTTTTTTTTATTAGTCATGGGATTTTAATGGGAAGTTTAGCAAAGAGGAAGGATGGGATGGATTAAATAATTTAAGAAGAGGTTGTGGGTAAAGTTACCTAAGGGGAAATTGTTTCTATTTAAAAATGAGTAGTTGTTTTTCATGTGGCATTTCTTTTTAAACTAAGAGAGAGAGATATTAAATGTGTGTAAATTTAACAATTAAGTAAATAATTAAGGACGGGTTTAGGGTAGTAATTAGTTGAATTAGGTAAATTAAAATAGAATAAAATCAAGTAATTATCAAGAAAGGGTATTAGAGATGTAATAGTATTAACTAAGCACTTAAAAAAAAAAAAAAATTACCCTAAAATTTTAGTCATGATTGGTGTGTTTTTTGGTGTCCCTGGAGGGGCATTACAGTTGGTATCAGAGCTTGGGGTTCGCACTCATGAACCCCTAATTTAAACTTAAAAAAAAAAAAATTACCCTAAAATTTTAGTCAACACAAAATTAACTAAATGAATAAAAAAATAATGTCAATTTTAACAACACAAAATTTAAAATAAATCAATAAATCACCCTACCATTAAATTTTAAATTAATAAATGTCTCGCTCACCTCGTGCGAGATGGCGCCCAAGCGAGGACGATCAGCTAGAGGTGTGGGGCATAGTGCATCTACGCAGGAGCCACCGACGCCCGATTTTGGGCCTCGGATATTAGAGGCCTTGCGCCAGCTGATAGGCGTTGTGGAGCAGCGCTACCACACCACCACCACGAGGAGGCGAGAGTGGAGGCACCATTGGGAGATGAGGAGCCGATAGGTGAGGGCGCGCAGTCAGAGCCATCAGAGCACGATACACCGAGGCGGGAGAGGTCACGTAGCCCTTCCGTTCATCACGAGAGGGTAGCCTCGTTCCGTCGTAGCTGCTCACACATTCTCGAGGGACCATTCGAGAATAGGTGACTCCCTTCGCCTGTTGGACTACATCGCCGGGATCGAGATACGAGCGGTGTGATCGGGGACCTTCTTCGGTTGCGGTCGCCCACCTACAGGCTCTACAAATGGCTTTGGGGCTGAATCATGGCTCCTTAGCTTGGATAGTTGCTTTGGCTTGCACTCTTACGAGAGCAATGTCAAGGCAAGGTTCGCCATACACCTCCTTCGAGATGCAGGGCGTTTGGTGGAGGAATGAGGAGCGGAAGCTCCATCTGACTCGAGAGACAGTGACTTGGGAGATGTTCGAGGAGCGTTTCAGGGCTCGTTATATGTCAGAGCATTTTGTGCAGAAGAGGATCGATGAGTTTCACGACTTACGACAGGGATCTGGCACAGTAGCGCAGTATGAGAGCAGGTTCCTGGATCTTCTTCAGTATGTGGACTACCTGCAAGATGAGAAATTGCAGGTTAACAGGTTCATTCGAGGGCTTAATGCAGATATAGCAGGAGCAGTTAGGATGTTATCTCCTCCCACACTTGAGAAGGCCGTTGAGAAGGCCTACTTAGCTGAGGAGAACAGGACCAAGGCACAGGAGCATCGTGATAGAAACAAGAGCAAGTTTCAGGAGAGGATACAGGCCTTCCAGAGTCAGAGGTCACGAGGTACTGCACCACCCCCTAGAGGAGGATTTTGGCCTCCGCCAGCAGCCACGAGGGCTCCACCGCACCCACAGTGACAGACACAGCAGCAGGGCCACCCGCAGCAGGGGGCTAGACAGACACAGGGATTTCAGAGAGGTGTTTCTAGAGGTGGTTTTAGTGGAGCCAGAGATAGGAGGCAGGGCACTCAGCAGACACAGCCAGCTCGCACTCAGCAGTCTGCTAGGGTTGGACCAGCAGGATCAGTACACCAGAGTACAGGAGGGACCCCATCTCAGAGGGGTACAGGAGGTTGTTTTATTTGTGGATCTCCAGATCACTATGTGCGCATGTGCCCACACAAACCCAATACCATGGATGCACAGAGAGCTGCTAGATCCGAGCAGACGGTGGGTGATGTAGGATGCGCCCATCGTGTATATGCAGCGGTTGACAACCGCTAGGCCGAGCATCAAGCCACAGTCATTGAGACGACAGGTACTATCAGGGGTATTTCTGTCTCAGTACTTTTTGATTCAGGTGCTTCAGATTCTTTATATCACCTTCTATAGTGGACCAGTGTGGGCTAGTGGTGGCTAGGCAATCCAGATAGTTGGCAGGTTGAGTTGGCCTCTGGGGCCAAACTCGCCGTGGACTCGTATGTGGAGAGTTGCGTACTTGATTTAGGAGTCTTCTCCACTACTCTTGACCTCGAGTTATCCCTCTAGGTTCTATCAGGTAGTTTTGGGTATGGATTGGCTCGAGACTCATCGAGCTAAGGTGGATTGCAGAAATAAGGTCATTGAGTGTCAGGATGATCTTGGGAGTGCAGTTGTGATATCAGGGATGCAGAGGCCTATCTCCTTGCGCATGATATCGGCTAAGCAACTCAAGCGGAGCATGCGTAAGGGGTGTCAGTTGTTTGCTATTACCATCAGTGATCAATCTGAGAGCATTCAGAGCATTCACCCTTAGATGATCATGCAGTTTTGAGGAGTATACGAGATGTGTTTCAGGTGAGCTTCGGGTTTACCACCCCGCAGAGAGGTGGATTTCACCATTGATTTAGTACCTGGATCAGCACCAATTTCTAGGGCACCTTATCGGATGACGACCCCAAAGCTTCATGAGCTCAAGATTCAGTTAGAGGAGTTGTTGGATAAGGGTCTCATTCACCCTAGTGTATCTCCTTGGGGAGCGCCAGTCATATTTGTGAAAAGAAGGACGGTTCTCTCAGACTTTGTGTAGACTTCAGCAGCTCAACAAAGTCACAATAAAGAACCGTTATCCGCTCCCTAGGATTGATGACTTGTTTGATCAGATGCGGGGGGAGCGAGAGTGTTCTCCAAAATTGATCTCAAGTCAGGATATCATCAATTGCGCATTTCAGATGCAGACATCCATAAGACAATTTTCGCACACGTTATGGGCATTATGAGTTCACAGTGGTTCCATTTGGTTTGACCAATGCCCCAGCTGTCTTCATGAGCCTCATGAATGGTGTATTCAGGACATTTCTGGATCGCTTTGTCTTAGTGTTCCTTGATGACATATTGATATATTCTCATTCCGAGGAGGAGCATGAGGAGCATTTGAGACAGGTACTTCAGGTTTTGAGAGAGCAGAAGTTATATGGGAACTTGGAAAATGCAGCTTCTTTCAGACAGAGATTCAGTACTTGGGTCATATCATTTCAGGTGAGGGTATCTCTGTAGATCCCTCTAAGATACAGGCTATCTTGGACTGGCCAGCACCCACATCAGTTACTGAGGTGAGGAGTTTCATGGGTTTGGCAGGGTATTACCGCAGGTTCGTACAGGACTTTTCTAGGATTGCTCACCCTATCACTTCTCTTCAGAGGAAAGGGAAGAAGTTTGATTGGTCAGAGAAGTGTGAGCAAGCCTTTCAGTTGCTTAAGGAAAGGTTAACCACGGCGCCCATCTTAGCAGTTCCAGACCTGACAGAGGATTTTGTTGTTTGCGATGCATCACTAAAGGGTTTGGGAGTAGTTCTTATGCAGGAGCGTCGGGTTATTGCTTTTGAGTCTCGTAAGCTCAAGGACTACGAGCTTAATTATCCTACTCATGACTTGGAGCTTGCAGTAGTTGTTCATGCTCTAGTTCGTTGGTGACATTTCCTTTTGGGTAGGCCTTTCATTTTGAGGACAGATCATCGGAGTTTGCAGCATATTTTCTCACAGCCAAACCTCAACGCTCGTCAAAGGTGTTGGATGGAGTTCCTATGTGAGTATGACATGGAGGTTCAGTACATCAAAGGGAAGGAAAATGTGGTTGCAGATGCTCTTAGTAGACGACGACATGTGCTTGCTTCTTTGACACTTCAGTCAGATTTGAGAGGCAGGATTCTCGAGCACCTTCCAGAGGACAGATTTTATGAGGGAGCTAGACAGATGTTAGAGTCTCAGGGTTCTTTAGAGGGCAGATATTCTGGGTGTGTTTTAGAGACAGATGGTTTGCTTCGGTTCCACAGGCGCATCTACGTGCCTAAGTCAGGTGATCTGCGTAGCTTCATCCTCACAGAGGCTCATCGAGCCCCATATGCGGCACATCCAGGAGTGAAGAAAATGCATGCCGATTTGAGGGAGTTATATTATTGGCCAGGTCTTCGACGGGACATAGCAGATTTTGTTGCACGATGCCTTGAGTGTCAGAGGGTCAAGGCAGAGCATTCTCATCCCGCAGGACTTTTACACCCTCATGATATTCCCGAGTGGAAATGGGATGTGATCTCCATGGACTTCATAGTCGGACTTCCTATGTCATCTTATCGTCATGACGCCATTATGGTCACCGTGGATAAGTTGACTAAGGTTGCGCACTTTTCACCAACCAAGGTCACCTATAATGCACAGGCCATTGCCAAGGTATTTATGGAGGACATTGTTAGGTTGCATGGGATTCCGAAGACCATCATTAATGACAGGGATACTATCTACACTTCAGTTTTTTGGACTTCTTTTCAGGCCGCTCTGGGTACTCAGATCAATTTCAGTTCAGCTTATCATCTAGAGACAGATGGGTAGATAGAGAGGGTTAATCAGGTGTTAGAGGACATGTTGAGAATGTATGTCATGGATCAGCAAAAGAAATGGGAAGATTATTTGCATCTAGTTGAGTTTGCCTACAACAACAACTATCATAGTTCCATTGGTATGGCTCCTTACCAGGCTTTGTATGGACGACCTTGCAGGACACCTTTGAGTTGGGATAGACTAGATGACAGGATTATTCTGGGACTAGCCTACCTTCAGGATTTAGAGCAGCAGGTTGTTCTGATTAGACAACGTCTTGAGCAGGCCAGAGCACGCCAAAAGGCGTATGCAGACACAAGAGGATTGATCGTCACTTCTCAGTGGGTGACAAAGTCTTCTTGAGAGTTCATCCGCATAAGAGTCCGATCCGTTATGGAAAGGGTTCTAAGCTATCGCCTCATTTTGTGGGGCCTTTTGATATTTTAGAGGTCATCGGTCCAGTTGCCTATCGCCTAGCTTTGCCACCACGCCTTGCACGGGCCCACGATGTTTTTCATGTTTCTGTACTACGTAGATATGTACCTGATGCTTCTCATGTCTTGGATTGGTCGGCATTACAGGTAGAGGACGGAGGACAGTGGAGATTGGAGCCCGTACGCATACTGGAGCACCGGAGGTTGGCCCTTCGGGGTCGAGACTTGGACCAGGTTAGAGTACAGTGGGACCGGTATGACGAGACAACAGCTACCTGGGAGGATGTGATACCTTTGAGGGCTAGATATCCCTATCTCTTTCAGTGACTTCCAGGAGGAAGTCTAATTTTAGTAGAGGGGGATGTAGTGCCCACACTTTTTATAGCTCAGTAGCTTGTTGTTTCTTTGCTCATAGACATGTTTTGACAGTGATTGGTTATATCTTGGACATTATATTTAGATATTTGATCTTATTAGACATGTGTGGACATTTAGGCGTATAGCGCCAATTTAGCTTAATTTCTATATTGTCGCATTTTCTTGTTATGTCATGGAAACTAATAGAATATGATGATGTGTTTGGAACCTAATTATATTGATGGATAGTTGTTGCATGGTGGGATTATATGTCACTTTATCATCTTGTCTAACTTTTGGAATATTGAATATAATTGTGCACGTTATCGCATCTTGATTTCAGTAGGATGTTAGGTTAGTTTAGAACGCATTGATATCTTACTATGTCATTGAATTATATTGTATCAGGACAGGTGCGGTTAATGTGTGCAATGAGTGTGCAGGTGACAGGTTTACAGGAGAACGTGGGATTCAGGCCAGCTACTCAATCTTACACAAGCAGCCCACGGGCTGAGTCCTAGCCATGTTCATTGTGTGAAGCCTTAGTATAAGAGATTATTAATTTTGGGCACTATGAGTGACCCCAATTTATGTAATGTATTGTGCTTTGAATTATTAATTTTGTTTAGGGTTGCTAGTGAAGTTGTAAACTTGTTTTGGGAGTTAATAACTCCTCTTTCATTTAAATTGTTGATTATGTTTAATGTGTCACTTAATCACAAGGGTTTAGGGTCACATGTGAGACCCTTGGGTGGTCCCCACACCCTCTACCCTTGTGCCAAAAATGCAAAACCCGAAATTAGGGTATTTTGGGCATTTTTGGGGACCCCTTTGTAGCTTGGGAGTCCCCCTAACATAAAAATGAGCCCTTGGACCCTACCTAATGGGTAGGGGGCTTATTTTCAAGGCTAGAGGGAGTTTTCCCTCCCTTTTTACCTCTTGTTTAGTCACATCCATGTAAGGGATGTGGATTTGTGTGTTTATCAAAAGTTCCACTAGTTTTGTCTTGCTAACATTTAGGGGAATTTGGGAGAAGAGGGCAAAAAGTTAATTTTACCCTTTCTCTCTTTTGTTTTGGCATCTTTGACCTTGATGAGGGAGAGGGGTGACACATGTCACCCCCTCATTTGTGAGGATGCTTGCTTGCTCCTCTTCAAATTCCCATTCATGGGAAAAGAGAGGGACTTTTTTTTAACTTCTTGCTTTGGATGCTTGTGGATTTTGGAGCTTGGAGATTGGCTTGAGTCAAGGTGTGGAGAAATTTGAAGTTGGAAGCTTTTGGAGAGCTTTCCTTGAGGTAGGCTCTTATGTCTTTGTTGTGTTGTTTTTTTTTATGCTAGTTTGGGTGTTGAAAGTTATTATTGTTGTATGTAGTTTTTAGTTGTTTGTTTGTTTTACTCCCTCCATCATATGGCATGATGGAGTTTTGGAGTGTGGGGGAAGAGAGAGGGAATTTTCCCTCTCAATCCTCAAGGCTTGATGGACAAGCCTTGTAGGATCTTATTGTTTTCCCCTCAAATGGTTGAGGTGGGGAAGTTGATTCATTTGGCTTGAATCTCCTTCCCCATTCTTGGTAAGGAAACCCCTTTGGGGTTTGAAAATCCTTCCAAGGAGGACTTGGAGAAAGGGGGAGGAATAAGGAGGGTCTTGTTTGAATTAGGAGCAATAAGGAGGATATGGAGATGTGTATTTTGTGCAAATAATTTTGATGTATAATTTTGGAGAACTTTCTCCTCTCTTCCCCATTTTGAGGATGAACATGGGTTCTCCTCCTTGTAAATTTGGAGTCTTGTGTTGTTGTGAACTATTTTTGTGTGCTTGTATCATTGTTGGTTTACCCTCCATCTTGTGCAAGTTTTGGTTAGTTATCCTCTTTCCCATGGGCTTGGGGGAGGCTAGCATGCATCCCAACCTTGGGAGAGGCATGTGATGATGCCTATGGTTGGGTGGCAAACAAGCTCTTTCTCCTTGTTGGTTTCCTTAAAAGTCACTCTAGTTGAAGCTCAAGCATGGAGATGGTTGGATTTTGTGGCATCTTGGTCTCTCCTTATTTCCTCAAGTTATTGTGAAGCATTACTTTCATTGTAACACCTTGAGTATGGGTTGTGGACTTGTATTCCATGTAAAATTTCTATTTTGTAAATTGTATCCTTGAGATCTTGAGTTTTTTTTTTTTAGCTAAGTAAGCCACTTCAAAGTCTTGTAAAAATCTTGTTTAAACCTTTTGGGTGGATATGTATTTGTCTATGTTGGTATATGTGAACTTGGAAAAAAAAAAAAAGTATTGTATTTGTTGTTTTCTTAAATATGAAAATATGATATGTAATCTCCTTTTGAAATGAAAGAATACACACACACACACACACACACACACACACACACACACACACACACACACACACATATATACACACACACACACACACACACATATATATATTTGAAAGTATGCAACCTTGTGTTTTTGGATGGATGTACACTTCATGGTGAATATTATCCCTCTTGTTATAATCTGAAATGTTATTTAGTTCATTATTTAAAAAAAAAAGATATTTATACCTTGTGGAAAGTTTCATTTGGTTTAAAAATCGAATAAATCTCCCAACACTTCTCGGAAAAGATAGTAATCTTTCTTATTTTTTTGTACAATGTTGAATGGAAATTTGTGAATAGTTGAAAATTGTAAGTGTTCCTTTTTCTTTGCATCAAAATAACAAAGTAAAATTGGTTATTATTAACTTGTATTAATTTCCTCTTTTCTTATAAATAAATATCCAATACATTAATTATCTTATATATAACTATATAGTCACTTACATTATTATAAAATTAATTATGTGAGTTACATTATCAAATAACTTAAAAGTTATCACATTTAAATTCCAAAATATATATAATCTATAATATTACATATATATATATATATATATATATATATATATATATATATGTAATATTATAGATTATATATATAGACATTTATCATATAGCATATATAATATGTGTTATGTTAATAAAAAACAATATCAAACAAACAAAAAAAGAAATTGTTTTGGGAGGGTCGGCCCCCTCCTAGCCGATATCCCCCTCCTTGGCCGCACCACCGCGGTCCCGACCCTCCTGCCATTGCCGCCCGCCGTCTGCACTCCGCGCCCTGTACACTCCCCACGAGCCACTTTGCCCCATCTCGTGCCTTAGCGCTGCATTCCCGCTCAAAACCCCCGTCCCGCCCGCCACTCGTGCCCTCCCCGCCCCTACCCCGCGGCTCCTTGCACGCCCCCCCGACGCTGCCCCACACCGCCCACGCGCCCACCTCCACAACCGCCGCCGTCCCTCCCTCTCCGCCGCACACCCCGCCACAACAAACGCCCCTCTCTTGCAATAAAACTTATCTCTAGTTAACAATATATACATACATACATATATATATATATATATATATATATATATATATATATATATATATATATATATATATATATATTTCATACAAAGGAAAATAAACAAGAATTCATTATGGTTTTCCTCCAACCCACCTCCATGACTGCAAGTAAAGCAAGTAAAACCAAAACAAAATAAAGAAAATAAACTCCATGTCTCCTCCAAAGAACGCAAGAAGAAACAAACCCAACCAAGAGGAAATAACATGTGAAAACAAAGAGAGGAAATGATAAAGAAAATTAGGGTAATCTTAGGGCAAAAGGAAACCAAGGGTTAAGAGGAATTTAATCACGGTGGTCATTATTAAATCCTTTTTTTTATTAGTCATGGGATTTTAATGGGAAGTTTAGCAAAGAGGAAGGATGGGATGGATTAAATAATTTAAGAAGAGGTTGTGGGTAAAGTTACCTAAGGGGAAATTGTTCTATTTAAAAATGAGTAGTTGTTTTTCATGTGGCATTTCTTTTTAAACTAAAGAGAGAGAGATATTAAATGTGTGTAAATTTAACAATTAAGTAAATAATTAAGGACGGGTTTAGGGTAGCAATTAGTTGAATTAGGTAAATTAAAATAGAATAAAATCAGTAATTATCAAGAAAGGGTATAAGAGATGTAATAGTATTAACTAAGCACTTCAAAAAAAAAATTACCCTAAAATTTTAGTCACGATTGGCGTGTTTTTCGGTGTCCCTGGAGGGGCATTACACAAACAAGGCTGAAATAAATTTATTTTAAAACCCCAATCTGTAGAAAATTATGGTAACTTCAAAAATTCATAACTCCCTCAAAAATGCTCCCATCCACACAAATAAATTTTGCATTGATTCAAAAAATTAAGGAGAACACACTGATGTTACCCATGCATGCAAATGACCACCATAAGTGCCCTAAATAGCCAAAACACCAACTCACCCCTAGGGTTTTTGGCTGGAAAAGTACTGAAAATTAGTTGCTTTAATTCATAAAAATCAAATTATGATATAGCAATACAAATCTGGTCTAAAATACCTCAAAACAATTCAAATTTATGCAATAGATAGGTCGCTTCAGATTGAAATAATGTAGGAAACACAATTGCACTCTCTTCCCTTCAAACCCTTGTACCAAATCTGCAAAATCTCCTTTATTCACTGCTGAAAATAACTAAAAATCTTTGCAAGCACAATGGATAACCCTGGATAGGAAATCCCCAAATGCTCTAAGAGGGTTTTCGTCCTCTAGAGATAAATATATTAAGGGTTTTCGTCCTTAGAATATTTTTGACAAAGCTCTAAGCTTCAAACACACTTCAGAAATTATAATATGATCATAGAATGTCTTCCTACAAGTTGACCTCTCCTTTTTAAAGAAGAAATGACCCAAAAGCAACCTCCTAAACATCCAATCAGCGTACAATGAATTTCTCCATGCATTTTCCACTCTCCATCCTTTCTATGCCAAGTCGCAAAATCTCCTTTATTCATTGCTAAAAATAACTAAAAATCTTTGCAAAGCACAATGGATAACCCTGGATAGGAAATCCCCAAATGCTCTAAGAGGGTTTTCGTCCTCTTGAGATAAATATATTAAGGGTTTTCATCCTTAGAATATTTTTGACAAAGCTCTAAACTTCAAACACATTTTAGAAATTATAATATGATCATAGAATGCCTTCCTACAAGTCAACCTCTCCTTTTTAAAGAAGAAATGACCCAAAAGCAACCTCCTAAACATCCAATCAAAGTGTAATGAATTTCTTTATGCATTTCCCAGTCTCCATCCTTTCTAGGCCAAGTCGCATTTTCCACTCTCCATCCTTTCTAGACCAAGTCACATTTTCCTTGGGAGGATAACTTTTGACCCATGAACTTTTTCCTTTTTTCTATTTTCTTATTGCTCCTCAAGTTGGTCGCATTTTTCCATAGGAATAAACAATTTAATAGGTGCTTTTCTCTTGTCAGAATTTTCTATGTTTATTTTAACATTAAGTCCATTACTTTATTATGAGTGTTTTTTTATTGTTTTTATGCACTTTATAATAAAAATAATAGAACTTAAGTCTCTCTTAAAATCCTCCTTAACCGTTGGGAAGACATAATAGGCTAAGGGTCTTCGATTGAAAAGGGGATATTACAAAAGATGACCATCCTCTATTGAAGTTGGAAGAGATGTTAGACAGGATAACCACATTCTTCCTTCATAGTATTCTTGGTTCAGCTAATAAGCATGTGTTGCCAAAGAAAGTAGTACAACAGCCCATTCCATTTAAAGGATATGGATATGTGACATTTTTTGTGGTTGAGTTTGCTAGAGATGAGGTTGTTTGTGGAGCACAATGGGTGCATGATTTTAAGGTGGAAGATGATGCTCGTTTTGAAGAATCTAAGGAGATTGAAGGTGCTGATCCTATATCAGAAATTTTGAGTTACAAAGAAATGAAGGGCAGCCCCAAGTATGATATTTCAGATGTTTTGTCTTCTCTCGATGACGGAAATCAATTGGTATAGCAAAAGGTACGAGGTTCCTTAGGTTAATGTGATAAAATTGATAGATGCATGAGTTCTAATTTTGATTTTGCCCTTCTTTTACATTTACGATGGAATGAAAATATGGGGAAAGTGAAAAAGTATGATGTAATGTCCTCTTTCTCAAATAGTTTGATCGAAGACCTTTGGCTGTTTTGTCTACCCGACGGCCAAAGGGTGTTTTCAAGGGTGAATTCTTTTTATTAATTTTATTATATTGTGCTCAAAATAAAGTAAGATATCATTAAAGCACGTATAATTAATTAATAGATTGTTTAAGTGACTTTGACTTAGGAAAGTGCATTTAAATAAATTAATAAATTATTTAATGTGCCTTCTGGGCAAAAATGCGACTTGCCTTGGGAAGGGTCAAATAAGCCAAAATGCGACTTGGTTGGAAAAGGAAATAATTAATTATGAGGATTTGGAAAAGTGTGACTTGTTCCTTTGAAAGGTTTTTGGCTATAAGGGAAAAATGCGACTTGGGAAAGGGCATTGATTATTATTATTTTCTCCCGTGATTAGCTCGAGCTTTTGCAGATAAAATCCAAGGGCGAAAACCCTCGGATTATTCCTCTTGTGGACGGAAACCCCCGGAGCAGTGAGAGAAGTTTCCATTCCAGAGATCTTCATGGTATTCACGGGTTTTTATTATTCCAAATAGATTAGAAAGAGAAATAAATTGCAGCAGTGGGCATACAGACTTCTTCTAAAGTGGGGTGACTTCTTCTACAGTTGTTTTATGTAGTATCTGAGGTATTTTTCATAATAGATAATTATTGTAATTCCCAGCATCAGATATATATCAAATGGATTTGGTTTTGATCATTTACGAGTGGGTTTTTGGACAATCTCTATTATTAATCTATCTACAGATTTATGATTGTCTTGTCGTAATATTTGGCATCGAAATCATTATTAAATACACGGCTGAATTGTTTATGAAGAAATTTACTGTTAAACCCTAGGCACCTTTCTCGTATTCACTGGTTTCGGGGTTTGTTTTATTTAATTTATATATGCAATTTTAGTATGGTGTTCTATGGATCCTTTTGATGTTATCAGTTCAAATTTGAGCGAGCAATATATATATATATATATTTTAAAAGTATTCAGTCAAAAAGGGTTTGGGATTTTTCATATGATGAGGAGCAGTCATGTATATTCCCAATGTAGAAGGAATTGGTGACTTATGTCCATGGAAAGACATGTCTACTTGGGTTATGTGAAGTTGAAATCATTCATTGGGCACATTGGCTACTTTTTGCATTCATTCCTCATGTTGATAAATTGAATTTTTTTTAGGAAAACAAAGAAATCAAATTTCATGGTATGTAAAGGAGGTTGTTTTTGCAGTTCATCGCCTAATTGGAAAGGAGAAATCACAATTGAATTCGGATAAGGTATTGATTTTATTTTTTATCAGTTGATTATCTTTTTCCAACCTCTTCATTGTTTTATTGTCGTTGGAAATATGAATTTGGTAAGGTGTTCAACATGGTTGTTGAGGCAACTCTTCTAGTAGAAAGCAATTGGGCACTTTTTGAGGGTCTAATCCTTCAATTTCAGTCACTTCAGATCTTCCCTCACTCTATATTCATTAGTCTTATGATCCATTCTTATCAATTTCAGTTGAATGATGTCATAAAGAGAACTAATTTTCAGTTTGATGAGACATTTCCCAATATGAATTCTAAGGGGAATTACAAGGATACTATGATATCAGGATAGTACAACAGAATTTTGGCACAATCATCCAATGGGTGAACATATATCAGCTGGTCATCAGGCTTGAAGAGGGGTTAATGAGAGCTCTTGTTTTTTCTAATATGTTTGCTTCATGTGCAGGGTTGAAGATAAGCAGGGAAGGTGAAGAGGGATTGTTGTCCTATATACTACATGATGGTATTCTTGTGTGGGCAGCCTTGGAGCTTAAAGAAGTTTGTTTAGCTACGGATTCCTCATACACTAGGAAGATATAACAGTTTGGAGCACATTCTTCATGGTTGATTACACTCATACTTGCATTGACTTGATGGAAGCAAGTAAGGTTGGCATATTCTCCCAAAGGCTTCATCATTTGATCGGCCGGATCAAGACTTTGGGAGCACTACATCATGTTCTCTCTATTGTACATGGCACTTGGGCAAATGAGTTTGGAATTGCTTGAGGGCAAGCAATTTGGGGAAGGGAGGACTAAAATGTCCCTTTCTCCAAAATAACATGTCGAAGACCCTTAGCCCAATTTTGTTTCCCAACAGCTAAGGGGTGATAAAAAGGGAAACTATAGTCTTAATAAATTATTATAAAGTGCATAAAAAGAAACTTTATAAAAAGCACTTATATTAATTTATTATTGACTTGATAAAAATAAAAGAGAAGATAAAGTGAAATTAGAAAAAGAAAAAGGAAAAAGTCACTTTATGTTTTTATTTCCCTAGGGGAAAATGTGACCCATGTTGGGGATAATACAAGGCCAAAAAAGAATTAAATGCAGAGAAAAGCATGTGATTGGTGCTTGTGGGTGGCTACTAAGCCAAGTTTTCCTATAAAAGCAAGTCAACTTGGCTTGGAGAGATATCTCTTTTATTTTATACAAATTCTAATTTTTGTCTAAGCTTGAGAGCTTTGCAAAATAATTTCTAAGGACGAAAACCCTTGGAGATTATCTCTTGAGGACGAAAACCCTCTTGAGATCTAGAAGGAGAATGAAAACTCTTCTTCTATGTTGTGAGGATTCTCCATTCAGGGGTTTCCATTGAGGATCAAGATTCAAGGAGTTATCTGTGTTTTCCAACAATTGTTAAAGACTTATTGTTGCCGGTTCGTGAGTGGTTTGAAGATCTACAAGGGCTTAATATTACATGTTTGTTAGGAGTGTTGTTGGAACTTCCATTTCAAGTTTTTGCATTGCTAAGGCATTGATTTCAAGCTAAATTCAAGGAGAGATCAGATCTAAAGTGTTTGATCAGTTTTGAGGTGTTTTTGGGCCTTTCCTAAGTGCAGCAAAATTGTATTTCCAACTTTCACTTATAGCTAGGGTTTATCTACATTGTCCCGTAAGTGCAGTACGTTTTGGATGCCTTCCCGCCATTGAAAAAATCTGATTTTGGGTTCATTGGAAAGCTTATTTTTCAAACTTCACTATGAGCTAGCATTTGCCCAAAAATTTGGAGTATTTTGTAAGTTATTGAATTTACAAGTTCTTCTGCGTTTTCCCCTAATAAATTCCAGAATTCATATTTTTTAGAATTTGATTGGAGATCCTATTCTGATTATTCATTATCTACTTGCAAGTAAATTTTCATAATTTTTGGAGGTATTTTGAGGTGGAAAAAGCTATTTTTGCTAAATCATTGGTGGGAAAATATTTCGAGTTTGATAGTAATTGAGATTTTTGGCTCTTTGGATTGATCGGATTTGGCCCTAATGGGAATAGCGGAAATCCATCTCGGTAAGAAGATGTCCATTTGGGTACATTACACAACAACACATAAGTCCAACATTGACTTGATTAGTGGGACAATTAGGTTGAAGCACATTAATTGCACTTTTGACATTGACCATTAGTCAATGTTAGCGGTTGCTTGTTTTGAGCAGTTAGCGTCCTTGATATCTCCCAAACCACACCGATAACACATAAGTCCAACGTTGACTTGATTAGCGAAAGAATCTCATTCAAAGTGGCCCCGTCAATTGCACTTTTGAAATTGGACCATTAGACAACCTTGGTCATCATACTAAATGTGGCCATCCCTTATTGTTCTTCCCTCATTGTTTATTCTACCTTCACCCTTATGTCTGCCATGTGTGCTTTCTCTATACAACGATCTAGGCAATTTCTTTAGTTTGCTTTACCTCTAGTGATTTCAATATTTTTTTCCTTTCTTACTTCTTTCATGTTGGTGGTCGCTTGTTTGAGCAGTTAACATCCTTGTTATCTCCCGAGACCACACCAAAACACATAAGTCCAAAGATTGACTTGATTAGTGGGACAATCTTGTTCGAAGTGCCCCGTCAATTTTACTTTTAACATTGGACCATTAGTCAACCTTGATCATCATACTAAATGTGACTATCCAAACCCCCATGTTGTTCTAACATCTTAAATTATTCCTTTGTTTTTGTATCTCCTAGGTAATGGCCCTTGTGATCCTCTTGTATTGCCTTGGGGTTTTGTTTAGGTGGTAGGTGGTGTTCAAGGCTCCCCCTTAAGTGAGAAGAACTTGGGCACTTTTATTTTTTAAATTGAAGGGGTAGGTTTTCACATCATGGCCATTGACTTGATAAATGTGCCAAAATGGTCATTTTGGACAATTAGTCATCGTGTGCCCTTTTGTTTTGCAATCTATGCACCTTATGTCTTTTCCTTCTTCCTCATCTTCCTTCTTCAATTCTCCCATCATCTGAAGTATTCCTCTAAAGCACTTGTACAAAGCTGTCTTGTTGTGACTTGAACTAGAGTCCTCTTGACTCTTTGTTTTGCGAGGATGAGGTTTTGTAGTCAATCTCGATGTCCATTGCCCTATTATAGACATCCTCGTATGAACAAGGTAGGAAGAACTTGATTGAGAAGAACTTGGGCACTCCTATTTTTTTAATTTAAAGGTAAGCTTTTCATGTCATGGCCATTAACTTAACAAATGTGACATTTTTGAACACTTGGCCGGTGTGTGTGAGGATGAGGTTTTGTTCTCATTCTCGATGTCCATTAACCCTATTATAGACATCCTCGTATGGAAAAGGTAAGAAGAAATTGATTGAGAAGAACTTGGGCACTCCTATTTTTATTAAAAGGTAAGCTTTTCACATCATGGCCATTGACTTGACAAATGTGGCATTTTTGGACAATTAGTTGGTGTGTGCCCTTTTGTTTTACAATCAATGCACCATAGGTCCTTTCCTTCTTCCTTGTTTTCCTTCTTCAATTCTCTCATCATCCGAAGCATATCCCCTTAAACACTCGTACATACCCGGCTCACTATCACTAGAAATAGAGTCCTCTTCACTTCTTGCGTACGAGGATGATGTTTTGTTCTCATTCTCGATGCCTTTACTATCTCCTCCTTGAGTTTTTGAACAGCTCTTTGAGTCTTCGATTGTATGCTCGTGTCATCTCGTGCTTACCTTGTTAGTGGTTGTAAATCTCTACAATAATCTCATTGTCATCCCTAAGGAGATTAAATTCTTTCTCAAACGAAATTTCTTACATGAACTTTCTTAGTGACTAGTGCATTGAACTACCAATCAATAGCCACCCCTTGCAAGATGACAAGGAAGAATCATAGACAAGTACGTTTTCCTATCTTCCCATTAGAAGTCCATATGGTTATGTGTGTTATACCATCTCCAATGAATTTGGGCAGATTTTGTGTTTCGGGTGATCGGACAGTCAGGGTTGGGGTCTTCTAAAGTGGTGCACCTTATACGATCTTCTTCCTTCAGACAATATGTGTCGGATGTTCCTTTACACTCTCGAAAATGCCTATACATATTTGTCCATGAACTTTCTTAATGATGGGTGCATCGGAGTACCAATCAATAGCCACCCCTCATAAGATGGGAGGAAGAATCATAGCCAAGTACATTCCCCATGTATGTAATGTCCCCTTTTTTGAAATAATCCATTTAGAAGACTTCTAGTTCATTCCACTTCCCGTGGGCTAGAAGAATCATAGACAAGTATGTTTGCCTATCTCGCCCATTGGAAGTCCATATAGTGATGTGTGTTCTACCATCTCTAATGAATTTGGGCAGATTTTGTTTTTCAGTTGATCGGACAGTCGTGGTTGGGGCCTTAAAGTGGTGCACCTTATACGATCTTCCTCCTTGGGACAATATGTGTTGGATGTTCCTTTACACTCTCGAAAATCTCTATACATACTTGTCCATGAACTTTCTTAGTGACGGGTGCATCGGAGTACCAATCAATAGCCACCCCTCATTAGATGGCAAGGAAGAATCATAGCCAAGCACGTTCCTTATCTATGTGATGTCCCCTTTTTGAATTAATCCATTTAGAAGACTTCTAGCTCATTCCACTTCCCATGGGCTAGAAGAAGGTGAACAAGGAAGTATTTGTTGATGTTTTTAGTCCTTTTCCGTGAGCATTTACATTTTCTTTTAGTTTTTTCTCTTATGAGGCAGGTCAATTCAAGGGCTGGAGTAATAAAAAGGAAAATTAAGAGATAAAGAAATCTTCATTATGAGGTCGAGTCATGGGGAAAACTTCCTCGTGAGGTTTGACCCGCTAAGAGGATATATAAGGGGTCGCTTTAGCTCATTTTGGGCATGCATCTTTATTATAATTTTACACTACTTGGTTTTGGGGCTGATTGCTCTATTCCATTCCACTAGAGAGCATAAATCCTTTGGTGTGGCACACAAGGAGGAAAAAACCCTTCCCTGTTCAAGTTGGAGAACGATAACTCTCCAATTGGTGGTTCCTAAGAGCTTCAAAGAACAAAGAAGGTGATCTTATTGGTTTGCAGTTAGGGATTCATTCATTTTGCACCCTCTCCTAGGGTGGTGACTTGGGAGGAGGAGGAATTCAGTGTCTAGGGCACATTTCAATATTTTGAGTTGATATTCTTGTTCCTCATATTTTATATGGCCAAAATCTACATTTTAGTATTTTTGGGGGTTTGGAATCATCATTCCTAGCACTTAACGTGAGTTGTACTTCAGTTGTCATTTATTTAATCTCAATTGTGTTTAGAGGTTGTTTCTTGGTTGACAAAAGTTATAAAAATTCCGTAAGTGCCTCTACGGACTTTGGATGATACGAATGTTGATATATTGATGACCTTTTTCCTTGTTCTATTTTTCGGTTGGCTGATATAAAAATCAGAATATTTTTAGATTGGGTTTGTGTTATTTCATTGCTTTTAGGTTCATCCCTTAGAAAGGGACATAATCTACCCGTTGGAAGTCCATATGGTGACATGTGTCCTGCCATCTCCAATGAATTTGGGCAGCTTTTGTTTTTCACGTGATGGGGCAGCCATGGGTGGGGGCTTCTAAAGTGATACACCTTATACGATCTTCCTCCTTGGGACAAGTATGTGTCATACGTTCCTTTGCACTCTCGAAAATGTCTATACATACTTGTCCTTTGGGAGTTATCCATGTTATGCCTTATTCACCTTCAGATTCCCCTTTTTCAATGCTACCACCACTTTGTTGCCACTTTGATTCAACTTCAGGTTCCTTCACCTTCTTTAACACACCTGTCCAACCGCTTTGGGCAGCATCTCCCCCTCTTTGAGCTCTCAAGAAACTTAGCATTACAAGGCTTGAGCCTCTAAAAACATGTTGTTTGATACTTCTCCATATCGTGATCACTTGGGCATCTCTCAATATCCTTTCTTTTATCTAGCCCAAACATCAAGAAAAGCCAACGCCATGAAAAATATGATGTTAACAAATATAGTAAGCAGCTAGAAATCCCATAGATGAAGGAGCAAAAACATTTTTACCCTAGTGAGGAAGAACACTCCACCATTCACATGTTAACAAAACAAGCATGGTTAAACGTCAACTCCAAAATCAATGACCCGATACTATTCTTCTCAAGAATCTTTGAAATATCATCTATGGATTTCTCTTCCTTTGCAAATAAAATGTTGGTTGGCTTGGGAGGTCCAAGTGTGGATGCAAATAAGGCCTCGAGTAAGGCAAAATTTTTGTGGAACCCTAGGGCTAATCAATGCATGTTTGTCTTCGCCAACAAGAATTGGTCGTGTTGTGATGTCAATTGTTACAAGGAAAATCCCCAAGCCAAAGTAATAAATGTGTATGGTCCCAACCATGTGGGATTGGGAGGAGCTAAAGGCCTTCCTAAAACTCCAAGATTAGACGAGCAAGGAAGATGTCAAACTATCTCCCAATATCAAAAGGACTTTTTGTCCCTTGCCTCTTTTTGTGGATTGATAGATCTTCCTTCAAAAGAGGGCCTCTTTTCTTGGACCAATTAAACAACACAATTCAATCGAATTGCAAAATATCTGGATAGATTCCATGTCTTGGAATCTTGGATCAAGTTATTTGGATTACGGAATCAAGGATCTTGAAAGTATCTCACTCTAACCATGCTCATGTCATGTTAAAAATGTGATGAGAAAACTCTCCTATTTGGTTCCCCTTCACTGGAGCTAATGTGGGTTAGATAAATCACTTGCAAACAAGGTAAAAGCTTGGTGGAGACACAACCTAAAACTCTAAAACATTTAAAGAGCTTCCTCAAAGAATGGAATTGTCTCCACATCAAAAATATATTGAACCTACGTTAGAGGATCTTTCTACCTTTAATGAGAAAGTACAGTTATCTATATCACCGACTCCATCTTCATTCAATAAAAAGAACTCTCTTTCAAAGAAATATATGCCAAAGAAGAAATTGATTAGAGGCAGAAATATCAAGAAACTGGGTTAGTGGATGGAGACAAGAACGCAAAATTCTTTCACCAATCCTTATTAGCTCAATGCCATTTAAACAAAATCAGAAAAATCTCCTCTCAAAACATTTTTTTATTGGATGACCCCATGGAGATTCTAGATGAAGCAAACATCCTCTGTGATTCTTCCCAACATGCTTAACTAAAACCATAAAGGTAAATTTGATGATTTGAATTATCTTTTCTTTGACAAAGAAAATAGCTTCATGATTTCTCATCATGCTCGAAATCTAATCATCGTCGATGCCTATTGATTTCACATCCCTTCACATGATTTTGCTAAGAGAGATTTGACACCCCATAGCAGGTGGCATGCTTTGGCCTCCTCGAGTAGAGCAACAAACACAAGGCCCATAAATGCCAAATCATCCTACATCATGTTCACTTTTGCTTCTATCATGCTCTATTCACATAGTTCTTTTAGTTCTCTCATGGAAACAGATGTAGGTCTGTCTAAAACCTCACAATCAATGGGTGATCATGTTTCCTCAACTTGTTTGTGGACATGCTTTGTTCTAAACTACTTTGTAAACATGATTTGTTCTCAATTGTTTTGTTCTTTGTCGTGTTCTCGGGAAGGATGGTTGGGAAGACATTTCGGTGTTAAATACATTGTTGAGTCAATTATAGATGACTTTCTTCGCAAATTGGCTACAACCACACCATATTTTTATGTCTACCAATATGTCTTCAAATTTCTACCACCACCTCGGGCTCTCCCACATATTGTTGAGCTCAAAGAAGTCCAAGAAATCTTTGTTCTTTCCATAGTGTCATCCACTCACAACATGGAAAACCCCATTCTTTCCTTGGCTAGCCTCATTGAAGAGCTTTGAATTGGCATCCAACTTTGCAAATGTTTGGTATCCAACAAGAAAAGAGCATGTGTGATCAACTACACAATAGAGTTTTAAAGCTTGGAAAACGGATAATTGTATGTGAGAGCTTCATGTGAAAATGCATTCTAACTAATTCTCCTTTTAATAAAAGAGGCAGTCAGTTAGGAAGTCCTCACACATGGCAATGAGTCTCAACCCTATTGCGAAGCACCAAAAAGTCATTCTGCTATCGCTGCTCCATATCATAATAAGTGAACCCAAAAACTTGGTGGTTGGCTTGTGTCTCGAGTGGCTCAAACTAGGCAATGATAAAATTTATTTCTCATAGATCTTCAATGCCCCATTCATTCCTTTGCTAAGCTCCTAGATATGAATGTGTAACTCTTTAGACACGAACATGGCTTATGTTTAGGTGGTCAAAGGAAATTGGCTAGAAGTTAATAATACGGGGATAAGTTCATGGAAAAATGTTTTGGCCCCATGTGGCCCTTTCCCTTCTCCACCTCAACCAAAAGTAGAAGAAAAAGGTTTTGAGATATTATCTCGCTCAATGATGTTGCGGTCAATGTTGCCACCCCACATCCCTTTTCTACCCGTCTCTAATTTCGGTGGTGACTTTTAGCTACTAGGTGGAAATGGATGTTGAATAGCTTATGGTCATACCACCTTTTCAGCCTACTCTTTTGGTATATTATATTTTCTTGATGTCTACTATTTTCTCCATGTTGTTGTTTGTATTTCCTTAGTTATCTTCTTCTCTCCTCTTTCATTCGGCTACCTTACGCATTATATATCTAAACTCCGAATGCCTTGTATTTTCAGCTTTACAAGTTTTCTTTCTCATAGATCTTCAATGGCCCCATTTGTTCCTTTGGTAAGCTTCTAGCTATGAATATGTGTTTCTTTAGCCGTGGACATGGCTTATGTTTTGGGTGGCAAACGGAAATTGACCGAGGATTTAATGATAGGAGGGATAAGTTTATGGCAAAACATTTTGGCCCCCAATGGACTTCTCCTTCTCCATTTCAGCCAAAAGTTAAAGAAATCCCCTACAAAAAGGTTTTAAGAGATGATCGCTTTCAATGACTTGGTAGTCAATGTTGCTTGTCCACATCAACCTTTTCTACCCCACGTCTCTAATTTCAAGTGGTAGCTTCTAGCTATTATGTGTAAATAGATGTTGAATAGCTTACGGTCATACCATCTTTTTGGCCTAATGTTTTGGTATATTATATTTTTGCCTAATGTCTACCATTCTCTCCATGTCATTCTTTTGATCTCCTGGTCAATATTGCTTCTCCACATCATCCCTTTTCTACCCCACGTCTATAATTCCATGTGGCAGCTTCTAGCTATTATGTCAAAATGGATGTTGAATAATTCTGATCATGCCACCTTTTTGGCCCAATGTTTTGGCATATTATATTTTTTCCTAAAGTCTACCATCCTCTCCATGTTCTTATAATCTCCTTAGTTCTCTTCTTCTCTCCTTATCTTTCATTCTTCTAATCTCCTAGTCAAATGTTGTTGCTCCACATCATCCCTTTTCTACCCCACGTCTCTAATTCTAGGTGGCAGCTTCTAGCTATTATGCAGAAATGGATGTTTAATAATTTACTGGTCATACCACCTTTTGGCCTAATGTTTTGGTGTATTTTTTTTTGCCTAAAGTCTACCATTCTCTCCATGTTGTTCTTATAATCTCCTTAGTTCTCTTCTTCTCTCCTTATCTTTCATTCTTCTACCTTACAAATTATATATCTAAAATTCTTAATGTCTTGTATTTTTAGCACTTTACTACTGTGGTGGTAAAGAAGGTTCCCAAAAGAAACCCTTGTTTTAACTCAAAAATCCATTCTCGCAAAGAGATAACATTTTGTCTTTCATTCAACCCAACCCTACGGTGTAGCACTTTTGAGGTATGCTTAGGTTTTCATCCGCTTGAGACAATTAAAATAGATTGCCCAAAGCCAATATAAGCTAACTTTGTTGCAATTCATGAAGTAGACAATGCCACTTAGTTTATGGCACAAATCCAAAACTTTTGGCAACAAGTTCATGAGATATTTTAGAAAAAAACTAACAAGAATCAGGTGAGCATATCAATGCTATGCATTAGTTCAACAATGGTGCCAATGTTTGTGTTTGATCAAGACATAATTTTCAAGTTCTCACTGTAAACACAAATGATGGTAACCAACAAGGTTTGAGGCAGTGTCTTTAAGGTGGATCCTCCACCTTACTTTAGTCTTCGTCTAATTCTTAAAATTGAGTTACTCCAACCCTAATATCCACCTCTACTAGATGAATCCACCCCACAGTTGAGCATCCAAGAGAACTTATATGAGTTGTATGGCTCTAGAAGAACATGATCAAATAATTGGAAACACATTTCCTCTATTCCATGTTAAAATGGTAAAAACTTGCCAATGCAGCCTTTGGTTTACCAAGGAGCAATTTTACAAAAGTTTCCTCATTTTCTTGTGGCACTCAATGCAACAAAAATTGATCAACATACTAAATCCTAAGCTAAAGACCAAGTTTAGCATCAATGCTAAATCTTTATTTCACACAGCCCAACACTAAAACCAATTCTCGTGCATCACAAATGCCAATTCCAGCACCAGATCTTTGTAGCATCGTATTGATGTTGTCCTACTCCACTCGGTGCAAAACACCATCTATGAAACACCAATCTTAATAAATTTGTTGTGTCTCTTCCATTTTGTGTTCTCTCGATTTCTTAATGAGCATGCACCCTTATAACATACCAAGATTCAAATTCATTATGTTGTCCCCCAAAAATCTCTTAAGAATCAAATCAATGAGCCCTAAATTTTAAAACTCAAGACAACTATATGTATTCAACCTAATAACATTATCACCAAGGCCAAGCCATTGATGCCTTGCTTTCTGAAAAGCTTGCACTTGTCTTACATCTTGCTTTGTGAAAAGAGTAAACAACACCTTTTCTCAATGGACATGAGATGATTTATAAACCATTTTATGATTAAACATAATGTATTCAGAGTCTACAAAGTGCCCTATGGCATGTAAGGGACAATGTATCAACACCTACCCTTTCTTCCTAATAACTATAAAGCTGTCGATGGACACGTTTTTGCTATACTTATTCCACTATCTTGGAATGCAATTCTTTGCATTAGTAGACAAGGATGGTTTCAAGGCCAAAGGGTGTGTCTTATCATGTCCAAGTGTAATCACAAGCCAAAGGGTGTGTCTTATCATATCTCAATAGACAAGGATGGTTTCAAGGCCAAAGGGCTTGTGTCTTATCATGTCCAAGTGTAATCACAAACCCAAAACCCAAGTAGAGATAATTTACAACCTCTACATGCTTTATCGTATCCTAGTGTAATCACATACTAGTTTTTTTATTCCTTTTTTTTGCTTCTAAACAATATAGTTTATAATAATATCATGAGAAATTCCCATCAAAATACATATCGTATCGTATGAGATTCATCAAACTATTGAGACATACAACAACATTCTCAAACTTAGCCATTGATCTTCAATATAATGTTATCTTCTAAATATCTTTCTAAGTTGCTTTTATGACTGGAGTTGACTAGAAAGCATCCAAGAAGCACAAAAAGCCATAAAGTCATTTAGTACATACTATCGTGTGAATGTGCATCAACATGTATTGATTCTCTTGTCCACTTCTACAGTTTTTACTATTTTATAAACTAGATTTACAATTAAAATACAAAGAATCTCAAAATTAGAAATTTTGTACTTATGTGTCACATGCAAATATTTCAAATCTTTAGTGCTAATCCAATCTCTTAAATAATACTTAGAAATTTAATATTAAAATATAATACTTATGTTTTAGATGCAAATGTAAAATACGTCAATCATTGACCCAATCACTTAATGTCATTATGAACAAGTCTACAATACCTTAGCATGTTTCTCATCTAGGGTAAATCATTCAAATACTTATATAAATTCACCAACAAATGTTGTTATATATTAATAGCACATCCACAATAGAATTAGGTATCCTTTTGAACTAAGAAAATGATTTTTAGTTACACACGTGATAAAGACATGGTGGAGCTGTACAACCCAATGATAAATAAGAGCGTTGATTTTCTTCAACTAAATCAGATTGCAAGGATGCATCCACGATTTTTGAAATGTGTCCCCACACCCCATTGGGCAAGGAAACGGGAATGAATCGCCTCAGGACATCCTATAATGCCACAAACAACAAAGCGGGACATCTCTGCAGAGCATCTCATGTCGTCGAGCAATCTTGCACATGGTTTTCTAATTTTGTATTCATAATTGTTGCCATGGCCCTTAAAGGAGGGGTCACGGAATTTGAGAGTCTTTGCATCACATGTGGGAGCCCAATGAAGGAGTGAATGACTTGAAGAACCAATCATATTATTAGTTCTCCTAGGCACCATTTACTAAAGCACCGAGGTTCTTGATTATCTATTTGTGTTAATGAAGCTCTTAGCATTCGGTCATGACAAGCTCTAAGTTATGTGAGCCCTATATATAAATACACACACACACACACACACACATATATGTATATGTGTGTGTATGTATAGGTTGGGGTCAATCAATAAAGATTCAGTCCCTTAATATAATAGATCTCAAGTCACGTAAATGCTTATGCTCGCAGTTCCTTGAACACATGAACCAAATGGCCATGGACTCGACAATTGTCATCATCCTAGCAGCAGTAGTGTGCCAACCAGCTTGATCTCGTCATGGGTCCCCAAATTTAAATACACAGAACTTGTGAATGGAGGTGCCATAAAATGCAAATAAGAGCCCATTGAAAAGCTCTCTTTAAGAGTTTTCCAACTATTGTGCTTTCGAGACCTTTGGATGCAAGGAAAAGCAACTAGGCGCATTATGAATTAGGGCATTATGAATTAGGGAGACCATGACCATGACACCACTGGCGGCATCCATATCTCTATTTTGAATTGGGAGACCATTGAATCGATCTTAGATGATTCCATAACCCTTAACACTCATTGGCACTCAAATTTGAATCCAAATGTCTATGGTCACATTTATGACTTTATGAGCAAGAAACCATCTCTAGAAACTTCTCACCAAATATAACTAGAAAAGGACAACTCAAAGGATGGGTACAAGCAATTATGTTCAGCTATGTTTAGTGAAGCAAGAGAGGCTTGGCTTGGACACACGAAAACACTAGAAAAATCAAAGGAATCACATTGTGCAGAGGAGAATTCATATGAATCACAAGATCCCAATAGGGGGTAACAAAGATCGGTGTATACGTTGTAGATGTGAGCACTATATATAAATATAAATATGTAGTTGTATATGGTCACATTTATGACTTTATGAGCAGGAAACCGTCTCTCGAAACTTATCACCAAATATAACTAGAAAAGGACAATTCAAAGGACGGGTACAAACAATTATGTTCAGCTATGTTTAGTGAAGCAAGAGAGGTTTGTCTTGGACACAAGAAAACACTTTAGAAAAATCAAAGGAATCACATTGACGAGAGGATAATTCATATGAATCACAAGATCCCAAGGGGATAATAAAGATCATTGTATACATTTGTTGTCTCATTGTAGATGTTGTATGGCTTAAATTTGTGTAAATCAATGTGTTTACATGTCTCGCTTAGGTCTCAAAGATAGTAATGACTCAATTGTATGTGTGTGCTTACAAGTGAGGCCCCAAGGCAACAAGATTGTTTATGTGTGGAGTTCAGCAGGTATAGTGTGACTGTGTATGCTTAAAATTGTGTCACAATACTAAGGTTTTGTGTGCACAAGTGAAGTGTGGTCTAGTAATTGTTGTTTTCAAAGTGTCTCCGGGAATTTAGTCACAATGAGATATGTGAGTGAATGAGCCCAAGTTGTGAGGGTCCCAAGTAAATATTTGTGGAAGAGCCCAAAATAAAATTATATAGGTAAAATGAGAGTGTAGAAAGAAAGGAGTGTCGTAACTGATGTCTCAAGGTGTGACTAAAGAGTGAAGGTGTAAGTTGCCACTACGAGTAGAAGTTGCCTAGTGGATCTCTTGTTAAATTAAGGCACTTGCCTTTGTCTCGCACTAATTTAGTATTATAGCTTAGGTTAAGAGCTCTTGGAGAATACATGTGTAGTAAGTGAGAGAGTCTTAACAAATGTTCAAATTGTTTGTAAAAGTGTAGTGGGACTTATTGTGAGTCTATTTACGAGAGATTACTAGTGAACAGAGGAATGAAGGTATAGAAAAGTGTTGTCACTTTGAGTCCTCCACTAGAAAGAGAATATAGTGACAAGAGTAAGAACTCATTATGTTGAGAGTCTCAAGTGTTGAAAGTATTTGTGAGAGTGTTGTTGCAAGAGTGTTGTAGTATAGGTGTTGAGTGTTTGAAATAGGTTTGTATTTGAGAGTTTATTGCAATGTGAGCCATTGCTTGAAGGAGACTCCGGATACGGCAAGAAGAAGAAGAAATGCAAAAGAAGAACGAATTGTTGAAGCTTTGAGGAGTATGGAGTCATTGCAGAATAGATTGGGAACTCTAAAAGCAAAACAAAGAAGAGGTCAGAGTGACCCTGAAGAGGGAGACGAAGTGAATGCAAAATTTTAAGAAGAGAACAATGCAACATAGTTGAGATTATATATGTTGATGTGTTCATGTTCACACTAGACTATTGTAGAAGTTTATTTCCTAACTTGACTTGGTTTTAGCTTTCTTCACACTAACATAAAGGGTAAGCTTGATTTAGGGAGTTGTTTTATATTGTTGAGGGTCAACTCATTGTTTATGCAGGTACAATTTGTAAGTGAATTTTAGTTTGTTCCCTAACTAATAATTTGTTCACAACTAGTTATTGTTGTGAACCATGTGAAATGAACTTCCCAGCGATTTATGTTGGGAAGTCCCTTGTGTATTTCATCACACATGACATATAAGAGACTTAGTTGTTGTGCATGATCTTCCTATGTGTGCATGTCAAATGGCTTCGGCTCTCCAATTGTGGTGCTTGGATTCTTTGAAGTGGTTATGTGGGTGATAAGTTTTCACTTCTCGATATGCTATTAGAGTAGACTTCTTGCTACCATTAGTCGATCAAATTTCCTTGAATGTTTTTAAAATTTATGTCAAGCAATGTAGCCAGTCCATACAACAAGAAAAAAACTTCTTTGAATTTTATTGAGAGGCCATTCCAAGTCATATGGCATTGTAATAGTGCTATGTTTTCTTTGTTATATATATATTTGTTTGCCTACATCTTGCAAGTGTTGTTATTATTATTTGAAGCATTGCCACATAGCCTGTCGGATTGCCCAATTCCTTGTCGATGATTTACAACATAGATCTTAAGCCGCTCTACTTCTCCATGCTCAAGTACTCTTGTTGGTTGTGGTAATTATATTTCGACTCCATTTTTAATGAATTGGGGTTATTCCACTACAACACAGAGCTAACTACATCCAAATATCAACATTGATGTCACTCTTGCTCCATCATTCTCCAAGATCGACATCGCCCAATCCATGCGCATGATAATTGATTGGCACTCTTTTTTAGACTCGACATACGCAGTCTTGAATTAGCGAGACAAAAATCTCCTTCTTATCACAAAGCTTATGTCATTCCACTTTGTTGTCACGAGGCATCCACCACCTCCTCGACACATCATTCTCTATTGTCACACCTTCCGTAGATGCACAATTATAATCATAGTTACCAAGACTACCTAAGACTCGAGATGGCGGGACGCGAGGACGAAGTCTCCGTGACAAATGGCAAAAAAATTCCAAAATTTTGGGGAATGGGGGACAACTATTAAAAAAATATATAAAATTATAAATATTAGAAATATACAAATAAATTTTTAAAAATTTATGAATAGCAATTCATATTTATATATCATCCACCATGTGCATACAAGTCCACATCCAGATGTCCATATTAAAAACTCACAAAGATACATATAGCTATACTATTGTTATACAATCCATGTGCATTGTGCTCGAAAATTTATGTATTCATATATCACTCTTATATCTTAATATATCTTTGTAATACAATACAATCGGGTTATGGTTAACAAGTAAACATTTATAAAGAGAAAACAATAAACAATTTTTATTTATTTTTAAATTAAAAAAATTGAAAAACAAAATAACGAAGTCCCGAAACATTTTGGGGACGCCCACCATCCCCGTCGCCCCTAAACATCCCATACATCCCCAAGACATTTATCCTCCTCTCCAAACGTCCCGGGGACGTTTCCTCTATTCCTTGGCCTGTGGGAAACGTGGGGGAAATGTTTCCCCCCTGTCCCGACGTCCCCAAAACGTATGAGACGTCCCGGCTTCAAGATTTTAGGTGGACACGCCCCCGCATAACTATAATTATAATTGAATCATTGGATCACGTGTTGGGAGTAAGATTCAAACCACACTCCTATCAAGCACCACTTGCATACAAGTTGTTGCCAAAGAAACCTCCTCATTCTCAAAGTTGACTGAGGTTCAGCCTTCATAGTTATTCAGTCCTTTATGACATCAGCATTGACATCAACACACAAATCTTCCAACAATATGGCCCTAAGTCTTCAAAACCTGAAATTCTAGGTTGGTCTTTCAACAAGGATCTTCACACCTTTTGGCCAATCATCTTTCTTCTTGGATCTTCACACCTTTTGGCACATGTTTAACATGGTATATTTCAACAAGCCATCACGCAGTACCTTAGTGTGTCCACGGGTCGACCTTCATAGTTATTCAGTCCTTTATGGCATCGCATTGACATCAACACACAAATCTTCCAACAATATGGCCCTATGTCTTCAAAACCGGACATCTAGGCTGGTCTTTCAACAAGGATCGTCACACCTTTTGGCCAATCATCTTTCTTCCTAGATCTTCACATATTTCAATAAGCCATCACGCAAAGACGTCAATGTGTCCACGGGTCGGCCTTTATATTTATTAAGTCCTTTATGGCATCAACATTGACATCAACACACAAATCTTCCAACAATATGAGCCTAAGTCTTCAAATTCTAGGTTGGTCTTTCAACAAGGATCATCACACCTTTTGGCCAATCATCTTTCTTCTTGGATCTTCACACCTTTTGGCACAAGTTTAACAAACACGGCATATTTCAATAAGCCATCATGTAGCACCTCAAGTGTGTCCACAGTGTCTGCCATTGTGTTTCTCAAAATCCATTCACCACACATGGCCAATCATCTTTCTTCACACCTTTTGGCACATCATCTTTCTTCCCGGATCTTCACACCTTTTGACACAAGTTTAACAAACACGGCATATTTCAATAAGCCATCACGTAGTACCTCAGTGTGTCCACGGGTCTACCACTGTGTTTCTCAAAATCCGTTCATCACACATGGCCGTGACCACTGAATTCAACCTTCAATCGTTTTTCTTTGAGCCTCTTTGCTATTATTTGTTTTAAATGGCTCTTGACTCTACTTATAATGCCAACCAAAGTATTATTATTGGCTTTGTATGATTGTAATTGAAGTGGTGGAAAAGTGCATTTATATTCAATAAAGCAATGCGCTCCACGTGACCCCGCTAGCTCCTCTCCTTCTTTTGAGGATTGTCGTTAAATCTTTTCTCGAGAGATTACACTTTTTGATTGGGTGCTATTTTAGAAGACCTCTTTGATCTATCTCGCATCGGACTACGAGCTTGGCAACTTCTATACAAGCTTTCAAAGTCTCCTCTCAAGCATTTTTCAGCCACACAAAGCATTGGAAATGTACATTCTATGACCCTTGACACTCTCCGCCATCTTTTTTTATGAAAGCTATAGAAACACAGAGCTGAACCTATTATGGGAGTGCCAATTATCTATAATGAGGCAGAGGGTCCAACATATCCTATGCACCGTAAGATCTAGGAGGCAAGTCTAAGTGGTCGGTTCCATTGTTGTTGGCCTTTGTATCAATTTCCGTTAGGTTATGGGCTCTGCCCCTTTGGACTCCTTCAGCCATGCCTTCAACCAACTCAATTGATTGCTGCCACCTTGTAGCTCCTTAAATCCGGTATTCTTAAAAGTCCACTTTACACTATGCCATTATACAATTTTGTCATAAAGTTCTAAATCTTTGTTATAGATGTTGAATACTTATAACAAAGTTGAGTGTTCTATTAACTAAGTGGGCAAAAACATATCTGAGATTATATTTTCAATATTAAGGTGGGGGTTACTTTTTCAATGTAATGAGGGGCAACATTGTTTTATTTCAAGGAGGTGTTATTTAAAAGAAACATAGAGGTGGCATTATTTATTTAGAGGGAGCAATTATTATAAAGGGGGTTTGCAATTATTATAAAGGGGGTTTGCAATTCTGTAAAAAGTCATCTTTTGTGCAGACGATAAAGCTTTTTCAATAAGGGAGCTTACTATTGTAAAGGGAAAGAAGTTTTAAAAGTAGAGGGCATTTGCTTTAAAAAGGTAATTTTGTAATCTTAAAAAGGAAAAAGTGGGGTTGTCTTTTTTCTTACAAAGGGTGTTTATGTGGCCAATACAAAGACTGCGCGCAATTGCAAATTGTGTTTGGCATCAAGGGGTGCTACCCCTCGACGCCGCCCTATATCGTGACAAGGAGCGTACGTGGCGCACTGCCCTCAACCCCATTGGAGGCTTCAACTGCTCAGCCATTAACCAAATTGTCTCAGCAGACATTGCTTCCTGCCTATTCAAAAGCATTACAAAACTAATATTTGAAGTCCAGGCCTTTGGATACTCTCCAATATTCATTCACTGTGGATCCTTGCTTTGCTATTTCGTGGGAAGTGGTCTAGAGTAATAAGACATCTCGAATAGTGCAAAGCTGTTGAGCCATATATTTTTGTCTTTGTATGACAATCAGGGGAAGGCTTTTGTGCAGTCCCGTGTCTTGTGAAGCTTGAGCAGGCGTCTATGTGCAGCATTTTGTAACGTGCATTCTGACAGATATTTTCATTTAAGCTTGAGCTAACCTTGTTCCACACAACGTGATAACGGTTTGAATCCTTGTCCATTCAACTATATCACTGAAATTACTAATCATCAAGCTCGTGTATAATCGATACATGTGTCTATTAGATTCCTTGTATATTGCCTATACATGCAAGTACTGAGCATAGTTGACATAGATCTTCCAATTCCATTACCATGTATTTTCTGCCCCACTTCATAGGAACACATGTGAAAATAAGTACATGTTGCCTGCCACATTACCTTCATTTTAATCCCACCTCCACAACTCAGTCCACCTTGGAATCAATACTACCTCGACAAGCATTGCAGGGTCTTCACCTCAAAGCTTCCACATTAAAATTCTTCTCAGTCATGATTAAAATAGCAAAGCAATGTTTGTCTTGTTTTAGTTTGAGTAAAATAAAAGCTTATCATGTACTGCCAAGAGAAGTCATAATTTAAAGTATTCATGTTTTTTTAATTAAGTTTTAGATGTGAGTCTATAAGTTAATCTCGTTAAAAAGACAATTTATTTGTATTTGTTATTTGTTGATGTTATTTCTATCATCTTGTCAGTCATTTTCATAAAGTGTGTCAAAGTCAAATATTGTCTTATTTGCCATTATTGTCAAGGTCGTCTAATTTCATGTGTCTAGATTTTGTAGTGATAAAAAGTGAATTAAATATTACCTTTTAATTGTAGCGTTTCGTCATTGTAATAACCTTCGCCTAAAAGTGTCAAAAAAACCCAGAAATATAATTACATTTTAACTAGACGCATTATCGCTTGTTAATGACTGCCATTATAAGAACGAACCTCAAAGCTAAATCTACCGAGTAGCTATCTGTTGGAGGACGGAGGCACAAGAGGTTGGAGGTCAAACAGTGACTTCTCGTCAATCACTAGCGACGGGGCTGCATAACTGATTTAGTGGCATGTGTACAAATGTGTTTTCCACTGTGCTATTTCAGTGTGTTCCTGTTTGGTGTGTTTTGTTGAATAAACCCCTTTGTTGACATATGAGAAAAGAAGCATATTCAACGAATCTAGCTTTTTGGGGTGCAGGAGAAGATTTTGAGGTAGCTCAATATGGATTGTCGTCCTGCTAGTGAGCAAGCTATAGGCAAGTCTAGGATTCATAATTTGGGAGTTCAAGGAAAGGGGTCTAGGAACAGTCCCAATGGAAACTTTCATGCCACACTGTCTTTTTGAGGGTGCAATGTGAAGTCGACATAAAGGTTTGGAAATATTAATGCAGAGAGTTATGTGATATGGCAGCAATGGATGCATGTCACTTGCTGTTGGGGAGGCCTTGGCAATTTGACAATAGAAACATTTATGACGGGAAACGAAATGTAATTTCAATCATGAGAAAGGATGAAAAGAGATCTGAATTGAAGTCAAAACAAAGGTTGAAAAATATGGATGAAGAGTGTTATGTGATGGGCAGCCATGGATGCATGCCACTTGATGTTAGGGAGGGCCTTGGCAATTTGACAATAGAGTCATTTATGATGGAAAACAAAATGTAATTTCAGTCATGAGAAAGGATGGAAAGAGGTTTGAATTGGCGCCTCGAGAGAAGAGAATGGTGATGGGAAGCACTTGAACAGTGTCGTTTTACTTGGAACATGTAAGCGAATCTTAAAATGACTGAAGTAGAAGCAATTCTCAAGGAGAATGAGCATGAGGAAATGCAGAGACCACATTTGAGGGAGACTCAAACAAGAAAGAAGATTACAATCAATTCTGCATTGACAGTGAACAGATGGGTTTGCTTTCAGGACAGGCATATGGAGAAAGGCAATAAGTTGTGGCAATAGCTCAAGAGAAGGATTGAGTTTAGATATTCTTTTTGAAAACAATGTGAACATTGAGATTGGTGACAAGGATGATATTCCAGCAGAGGTGTTAGGGTTGCTCAATCTTGAAATGAATGAAACCAGGTAAGAAGAAATAGCAACTGCCCTAGCCAAGACACTAGAAGCATATGAAGAAGAAAGGAGAGAAAGGTACTAAGAAAGCCCATTAACTGTTATTCCGACTTCAATTGTGACCATATGTGTGAAGGAGCAGCTAAGGAGAATGAAGAACGAGAGATGCAAACCTATAGAGTTGATGAGAATGGGTCATTTGAAATCGTGAGACAAGAAGAAAAGAAAGGAGAACAAAACAGTGAGCTGAATTTAGAGCAAACTGCAGAGGCAAAAGAGGAAAAGCAGAAGACTTGTGACTTCAACTCGATATATGAGCAAGAAATTTAAAAGAGGGTCTCAGTGAATGCACAAATATGGAAAGAGGAGCAGCAAAGATAAGCAAGAGCAAGAGAATAAAGGAGACATCTTTATTATGTGTTGAGGAAACCAGGATGAGTTGACTCAGTCACAAAAGTCACATAAGGAGCCCTCACCACAAAATAGCTCTGAAGTCACATTTATGAGACACGGAATTAACAGCAAATAGGAAACATGAGCTCGACAATTATAAAGAAGAGGAAGAGTTAATGAGTCATGGCAGAGCTCTTGGAAGCAAAAGGATCACAACAGAAGTCGAACAAGCACAGGGAGAAGCAGGGACAAAAAATGTAACAAAAAGGTTGCCAGCAGTTTGGGAGGACCCGTTACACGGATTGGGAAAGCAATGAGTCTCATAGCAGAGCTTCTTGGAAGCAAAAACCGAGCACTAGTTATTCAAATCATATGAGAAAGAGAGACCAGAAGAGAAGAGAGAAGCACAGGAGGAATAAAGAAAAGGAAAAACAGAGCTCAAATGAGAAAAACCAAGAGAGCTCTGGAAGGGAAATCCAAGAGAGTTGCTGAAGTATTTAATCATCTGGAAGCTATGTTACCAGGAAACGTCCCTAGCACCCCGTACTTTGTCTGAAAGTTTCCGCGAGTACGAAATGTACTAGAAACGTCCCGGAAACGTTCTGGACATTTCGGGTCGTTTCTAGTATGTTTGGTCGGTTTTTCAGTTTTAAAAGCTAAAAACTAATTTTTAGCATTTATTGCTCCTAAACCTAATCTACCCACCCAAACTTCCTAAAGACACTTCCTAAAAGCTATATAGTGACATCTTTGGGCCATCCTAAATCACAAACTCGTTTTTCTCTTGCTAAATTCAGTTTTCATTAAACTAACATTTAACATTGTGAAGAGCAAAGAGACATCAAGGAGCACCTAATCATTAAACTAATCATGTATATATGAAACATTGAAATTGTAACCATGTTGAATGATGAATCTTTAGAACTTCAATGACTACAAAATATTTTGAGTGCATAGAACTTATCAGTTATCTCTTATGGTATATACTCATTTTAATTTTGAAAATTTAGGAGCTCTCTTGGTTTTCCCTATGAGTACTATGCATATATAAATTTTAATTTTAAATTTTTTATAATATATTGTACGGACGTTTCCGTAACATTTCGTACCCAAGGTTTTTTTGAAAATCGGTGTTTCTCGCATTTCGGACCCGCACCGCACTCGCGTTTCGGCAACATATTTGAGCACGAGCTCAAATTCATCTTTCTTAGGTGTCGATGCAGAGCATCCCCAGTACCGAGCAATCTTGCACGATTTTCTCATTTTGTTTACACAATTGTTGTTTTAGACCTCAATTTTTAGGTTCTATGGTTGTCACGACCCTTGAAGGAAAAGTGACAATATTTGAGAGTCTCTGCATCGTATGTGGGAGCCCAATAAAGGATTGAGCGATTTAGAGAACCAATCATATTAATGGTTCTCCCGGGCATGGAGGTCACTAGTTATCGATTTGCATTAGTCATGGAGAGCCCTAAGTTATCCGAGCACTATATATAAATAAAAATGTGTGTGTATATAGGTTGGGGTCATGCAATCAAACATCTTGGTCCCTTAAGATAATAGAGCTCGCATCATGTTTTAATGCTTATGCTTAGGGTTCCTCAAATAGTAAGTTATGGAGGGTCACATTATGTTCACGAGACAATGTAAACCCTCCCGAAAGCCCAAATCCATCCGAGCTTGCCACATGTCACAATTATAGGAGACATGTTGACATCTTCTTGAATGCTAAGGGCGCAAGTCATCACAATGTGGACACTGTCTAAGTGGGCCCCAAGACTATTGGTTACATCATTTTTAGGAGGGCAAGCATGAGCTCAACAAAGGCATAAAGGGTCACAAAGCATAGGAACAAAGCGATCGCGGACTCGACAAAAGTAATGGCTCGACAATTAGAATGCACATAACTTGCAAATGGAGACACCATAAAATGTGAATAAGAGCTTGTTAGAAAGCTCTCATCAAGAGTTTTCCAACAATTGTGATTTTGAGACCTTTGGACGCAAGCACACTGCTTTGTTGGCATGTAAAATGTCTCTACATTTTACTTGACAACCATATGGAAAAAAATTTCACTTTTTGTTCAAGTGAGTCAAAGTTGTCAAATTGTCTCTTTTCAAAGATCAACTTGTGCGGAAGGTTTCGGGAGCCTCGAGTGGTTTCAGAAGCCCAGATTATAGTCATTGGAAAGGTATCTAAGTCTACTTCATGACAAAGTATGATTTAGGAAAGGTTTTGGGATCTTTGCACTAGTCTTGGGAACACATTCACCTCTGGCACTTTTTGGGGAAAAGGTGCTCTCGGTCGTCAAAGGAATATCAACTTGTGCGGAAGGTTTGGGAGCCTCGAGTAGTTTCAAAAGTCCAGATCAAAGTCAACAAAAAGCTTTCAAGGTCTATTACATGATGGCATATTCAAGACAAATTTTTGTAAACATCGAGAGGAGAAACCTTTCAGACACTAAGGCACAGGGGTTTTTCGAAAAGAGAGAACTTGCACTTGAACATTCCAGAACCTCGGATGAGTTAGGCGCCTAACAAAAGGTCAAATTGAAGCACATTGAGTCCCCTTCATGGTCCAAGTGTTAAGTTTGTTCATACCCATCTCAAGTTCGGGTAGCGATCACTCACTGTCACGCTTCCCTATGAAAAAATGGTGAGTTGACTCAAAACTCAAGGAGAATTCATTTTCAAGGTCCAATCAAATTGATATATTATACACCCCGAAAAGGTTAAGTTTTGGTCTCGGCCAAAAAGTGCATCTCACGTTCTAATTCTCCGTTGAGTTGTTGATATCAACTTAAGTGACCTAGGTGCACTTTTGAAGCTTGGAGGCCTTTTGGAGGTGCAAAACAAAGTTTGTAAAGTGCCTTTGAATCCCTCTCCTCCATAGAACAAAATAGAACACCAAGCTTGTTTTGTGTGTTGTTGGCTCCCACTTAGCCTAGGCACATTTTTGAAGGCCCCATGACATTGGCGCACTTTGGTGTCCATTGCACCCCAAAAATGCGCCCCTCTCTAATTGGAGTGCCCTTTGGTGGGGAGGAATGCAAAGTTGGTGCATTTCCTTGTTTGCACAAACAAAACTCAAATCCCTCCACTTAAGTCACATTTTCAAATCTAGTTCTCCCCCAAAAGCCCAAATTGAAAATAGATAAAGTGCAGCTCCAAACTCCATTGAAAACTTGTTTTTTCCTCCTCCCATGGCCATCAAACCAGTTGTGTGCCCTAGTTTTGTTAGATCTTGTTTTTCTCATATCTCATGCTCCCATGGGCAAAACTCTCTAAAATTTTGAGCACACCCTCTCCTTGGAAGCACCTTCAAGCTGATGTAAGAAGCAAGGGGTGTAATGGAGTGATTTATTTTCTTCATTCACTTGAAAATTGTTGTCACAAAAACCCTTGTTTCACATGTTTTCCTCCAAAACTTCAAACAAACACAACTTGCAAACCTCAAGACCAAACCTTGTGAAAAATTTCCCATGAATTCTCATCCAAAACGCCCTCATTTTGGTCCATTACCCATTTTCTTGTAGGAGAAACTTGTTCCATGTGATTCAACCATTTTTGCTTGAAAACCCATTTTTAAGCTCACCGAGCAACCAGAGATTGTTTTGCCATTTCCAACGAGAGGTCGTCACAAAAATTGGAGCATCTCTTCGTCTCAAAAATACCTTCCCGAAAAATCAAGTCTCATCCAATTTGGATATGTTTTGCTCCTACAATGGCCTAAACAAGATTGCAGCCTAAAATACCATTAAAAACCACGAATACCGCAAACCAAGGCAAAAGATCTCGTTCCACTTGTCTCTAAAAACTTCACCAACATTCTCAAGTCCTTTGATACCACAAATTCACAAAAGAAAATTTCATTATTCCGTATAAGAATATATGGATGGAGACAACAATGTTGAACACATGGATTTCGATGACCTGAAACAATGGATGGAAGAAGGGACCCACACTTGCACTATTTGACAAAATCTTTCACATGGACTCTACTAAGCTGCCAAGTTCCCATTGCAATCAAGACACCGACTTTCTTCTCACTGCACCTGGAATTTGAAGCAGAAAGTCAAACTATCACCGTCGATGATGGTTCCATCATCGCCATATTATCCCCTAAAGGGATCTCAAAATGCATATGCATCCCGAGACCCAAGAACGCAATGATCCTGAGCAAGGAAGATGTCTTTTCTATAAGGAGTGACGATCAGCAATTGGATGAAGATGACTTGCAAGCTTTCCCACCTTTCGAAAACCCTCTCCCGCTTTGAACTCATCGAAGAAATCTCAAATTGCATAGTCTACTCAGCAGGCTCATGGGAGAGGCATCAACCAAGGACTTTCACCCATGGATGTCTCAATTCACTTTGATCGCCACATAAGGGACTCAAAAGATTGATTGGAGCCAAATCATCAGTGATAATTTGCATTTACATGGTAAACCTTGAGAAGACAAATAAGTTCACAATGACTTCTTATTTGATATATGCCATTGCAACTTTGCAGAAGTGGCCCGAGCTATCTCTTGAAAGAAATCTCCCAAAAGGTGCACCAATGTATCAAGTATATCCACAATTCACCTTAAAAGAATACAAGAGGCATTATACCCAAGTCAATGATGTCTTTGTAATGCCCTTGATTAGGAAAATGGAAGGAGATATCAATCACAGGTTATCAGTAGAAGCTTGTGTACTCATCAAGAAATACATAAGTTGTTTCACATAGTTCAAAAACATTTTTCTACATCCATGTTGGAGGATTTGATGATGCTCCAATGAAGCTTCCTCGATACCCAAGCAACAAGTTGGTTCTCATTGAACTATGTTGGCAATTGTCTAGAAGTACATCTCAAGTGTTGTGAAAGAAAGAAGAAAGGGGTGACTTTCCCGATTCAGCTGGGTGTCTACTCTTGTAGGAATTCAAGAGATGCAGGTAACATCAAAGCTTCCTAGGGTCATTCAACCTATATGCCTACTCCGTTAGGAGATCATATGACAACAAGCAGTATATGGAAGTTGAGCACAAGTATCTTAGCATTTCTCATCAACCCGAAATGGAGGATTATTGGAAAGATTGTGCCAACGAGATTGAAGTCTTGTCAACAAGACTTCTCTAGAATGTCAGTGCAGCAAATGAAAGACTTCAGTCTCAAATGGGTCACAGAGGACATAGAAGATGATGCAAGTGATTTGTTCAAAACAAGATACTTGGAGTCTGTTTGCTTCACACCTATCCCTCTTGTAGATTGGTCAGTTATGGAACATGTTGATATCCTGACGCGTGCCACGGCAGTCCTCCAAAGGTCGAAAAAGTGGTTCCTTAAGAAGGTGCATGAACTCAGATATACTCCTTCACCATCTTATAGATAGAAATTAGGGAAAAATGGGGAGCTCAAGGGGCCCTAAGAGTGATAACACCCCTCAAACAAGGCAACTTCCCCCACAAATATATCCGAGTCTCATTTGAGTCTCCATGCAAGAAGTTTCCAATGAGAAGGACCAACCAATGTGCTCTCAAACTAGGAGAATTCATCATTTCCCCTACAAGGAACAAGTCCAAGTCTCCTAAATCTCTCGTGTAGTCACCTCACAGGTCTCTCGTGCCCCTAATACAACCTCACACGGGTAGAATCATGAACCCTCTTGATTGAGAATCAAGCAATGTTCTCCTTCTCTCCTACAGGCAGATCGACAGTTCATGTTTCGTCTTCTACGGATCATGTGTTCTCATGGGTTCAAGATATCATAAAGAATCGTCAACGTACCATTGCCAAAGCAAAGGCCCCAGTGGTTGAGATATCTCCTGAGCTTTGAAACTCACACCCACTCCCGGAAGGCCAAAATGACTTCTAGACTCACGATTGATGCTTCGGGTCTCAATTCATTATGTTTGTTCACCCAAGGGTGGACAAAGACAAATTGAAATGCAGATATTTGATTACAAAATGACTAGGTACCCTCTTAGAGAGCTAGGTTTGAAGGAGATATTCACAACTTCAAGCAAACAACTACTAAGTTGGTCGCTTAAACAAGAGAGGTGAAGCAACTCGAGAACAATTTGAAACCCAACACGCGTTGACCTCATATGTTCAAACCTTCTTGGACCCTGAGGCTCCTCCTCTCACAACTTCCGAGCCAATTACTCCTCTAAGTAAGATTGACCCGCATGTTGTTAGAGAGCTAGGTTTTGAAGGAGATATTCACAACTTCAAGCAAACAAACTACTAAGTTGGTTGCTCGAACAATACAAGGTGAAGCAACTCGAGAACAATTGGAAAGTTAGGTGCACGCATTGACATCATATGTTCAAACCTTCTTGGACCCTAAGGCTCCTCCTCTCACCCCTTCCAAGTCAATTACTCCCCGAGTAAGATTGACCCGCATGTTGTTCAAGAAGTCCAACGTCTTGGCAAGATGGGAAAGATGATTGAGGCATGGATTGATTCCATCATACAAAAGGGTTGTGAACTTCTCCCTCAAGTGATAAAGATTTACAAGATTGTCATTTTGTCAACGAAGAAGGTACAAGATGTTCTCCACAATCAAGAAGGAAGTTGACCATTGGAATGAGCTTTTGCCATTCATTCGCAAGATGAGCTCTACGGACCCCAAGTTGCTACTTGACAAGAAGATAATTGTTCCCGAACATGGATCAAAACAATTGAGTCGAAAATGAGAGCCCTCATTGAGGCCATTGAAGATTTGCTTGTATCACCAGAACCGAGGTTGAGAGATCAAAGAAGAGGTTAACGACCATCTAAGCAAAATGAGATGTCCTCCATTGCACTCGAGTCCATGTCACTGAATGAACTTTGGGAGCATTTCCATAATAATGTGAAAGGAGAACTATCTAACCCACAGTCCTATGGTGACGAACTCATGGACACTCTAGCTTAGATACGAGGAGCCATTTCCGACATAGCTCAAAAGATCCCAAAATGGCTCAAGCATTGCAAAATAATACAAGGGGCAGCTGATCATTGGCTTGATATTATCACCAACACCATCATCCCTCGTGAGAGAGAAGTTCCGTAAGAAGTAGTATTCAAATTCAACTCAACGATGGAAAGTCAAAGAACTCTCTCAAGCGGCGCATCAAAGGATATTCATCTTCGAGTGCTCCATCTATATAAGGATGTTTTTCCTTTTTCCTTCCTCTTTCCCCGTTCTCTCGTGTAGAAATCAGTTTTTCCAAAAAGCAACTTAAGTGATTTCTAATTCTTCATTGGGAAAGCAATTTTCCAAAAAGTAACTTAAGTGACTTCCTTTCCACTTTTGTAAAAGCACTTTTCTTAAAATAAGGAAAGTGTCTTATTCTAGAAAGGAATGTGAACATTCATGTAGGAATACGAAAGGTCTCTGCATCTTCTCTATCATAAGGGATCGGTTTCTATTTCATTCTATAACATACTATAATTCTTCCATTCCCTATCTAGTAATTTTCCTCCATTCTCCTTTCACTCAATTGGATGTATGTTAATTTTGTAAGGAAAAAAGGGCTTTGTACCTATTGATAATGGAATGAAAATCAGCATTTGAACTTTGTGTCAATCTCTGTTTTTGTTTCATGTTCTTTACATAAATTGCATGTGTTTGCCTATGTCTTCTAACTAAATTGGAAATCTTTCTAGGTTGTAGACTGTAGTTAGTGAAATCTGGATTCAGCTCACTAATACAATTCCCCTCCACTCGCTCACCTGTATTTTGCCTCTCTCTCTCTTTAATGTTGTTGCCGTTATGACCACCCCGAAGATTGTTTAGTGTATAGTTTTTCCAACTTTCAATAAATGGGATCCGCCCCATCTTGAAGCAGAGGGACTTAATCCCGTGAGTTTTGACAAAATCCTTGTTTTGTCCTTGACAAAATATTTCAGCAACACACGCACAACAGGATGCATTATGACTCAAGGAGATTGTCACACCGCTTGGCGGCATCCATATCATATCTCTGTTTTGAATTGAGGAGACCATTGAACCACCATCGGAGAACTCTTACATAATTCTAGAACCCAATAAGAGCTTTCTAACAACTATGATTTTGAGACCTTTGGATATGATTTTGAGACCTTTGGATGCAAGGACACACAATAGGGCGCATAATTACTCAAGAAGACTATGACACGCTTGGCAAGATATCCATATCTCTGTTTTGAATTGCGGAGACAATTGAAGCGCCATCGGAGTGCTCTTAGATGATTCGAGAACCCTATGACAGTCATTTATGCTCAAATTTGAATTCAAATGTCCTCGGCCACATTTATGACTATTTATGAGCAAGAAACCATCTCAAAAACTTCTCAACCAAACATACCTAGAAATGGAAAACTTAGATGATGAGGACAAGCGATTAAGTTTAACAAATTCAATGAAGAGAGAGATGTTGGGAGCAAAAAAATGCTTTAGATAACTCATAGGGGACACATTGTAGAGAGTAGGGACCATATGAATCATAAGATCCCAATAAGGGGGTAATAAAGTTCATTGTATACATTTCTCTCATTGTAGATGTCGTGATGTTGTATGGCTTGAATTTGTGTAAATCGATGTGTTTATATGTGTCAATGAGGTCTCGGCATAATAGTGGCTCAATGTGTGTGTGCACTTGTAAGTGAGGTCTTGGCGCAGCAATAGTATATGTGTGGAGTCCCGGGTTATCGTGTGTATGCTCAAGATTGTCACAATACGAAGGTGGCATGCATGGTGAAGTGTGGTCTCAATACTAGTAATTTGTTTTCAAATTGTCTCAAGGAATCTAGTCACGGCATATATATGTGAGTGCGAGTGCATATTTTAAGTGTCCCCAATATGTCACAATTTGTGTGTGTGTGTGAATGAGCCCAAACTATGAGGGTCTTGGTCAACATTTGTGAAAGAGCCCAAAGAAGATTATAGAAGATGAAATGAGGGTGTAGAAGGAAAGAAATGTCTCAGTCTAGTGTCTAAGGGTGTGACTAAAGTGTGAAGGGGGTAAGCCGCAACTATAAATGGAAGCTACGCAATGGACAACTTGTGTGTGTGAGCCCAAATTGAGAGAATTGGTAAACATTTGTGGAAGAGCGCAAAGAATATTATAGAAGGTGAAATGAGAGTGTAAAAGGAAAGGAGTGTCTTAGTTCGAAGTCTCGGTGGTGTGACCAAAGTGTGAAGAGGTAAGCCACCACTCTAAGCCAAAGCTACATGGTGGGTCTCTTGTCAAATTGAGACACCCACCTTAGTCCACACCAACAATCCATGTCCATCTATTTTTCAGATGTGAAGACTCGAGACCGGTAATTATGTTTCTACTAGCCATCATGTCAATATTATAGGGAAGATATCGGTAATTTTGAATTTTGCGTAGAAGGAAACAACTTATGTTTTTACTAGCTATCATGTCAATATTCTGGGGACCCACCTTATAAGATACAATGCCTTCAAACAGCCCAACCTTTGGAACTTTGAGCTGCAAAGTCCAATGAAAAATAAGGGCATTGCTTTTCTTCAAGTAAATTAGTGTTATCCAAGGCTGCATCATTGGTTTTTGTAATGAGTCCTCACATCCCTTAGGGGTAGGAATCAACAATGAATCATCTAGGACGAGCCCCTATAATGCCATGACCAACGGCAGAACATCCGATCTCCACTCACATTTTTAAGTTGTGTACACTCGAGATCGGTGATTTTAAATTTTGAGAAGCCGCGTATAAGAAGGCAACAACTTAAGTTTTTCCTAGCTAGCAATGTCAATATCCCATTCAACGAAGGTTGCATATTTCTAGGGAGCCTCCTTAAAAGATAGGTTGCCTTTAGACAACCCAACGTTGGGGGTTATCTAGGTATCTTAGTAGTCTAATAAACACTTTGCATATTCTTGTTATTACAAGTATTGCATATGCCTTTGATCCATAACAACATACAATTAGCATGGAGACAATGAGTTTTAAGAAATTCAATTTAGTAGTCTAGCATTAATCAAACAAGCCACGTCAATTTGAAATTGTTCTATTAGTCTTCACATTTGAATGCTTCTTTGAAACATTTTATGTCTTACATGGACATAGATAGGTGAGAAGGAGACATGTATATGAATGTTTTAGTTAAACAACATATGCTAAGGTAAAAAAGATAAAATAGAAAAGCACCATAGTCATTATACTCTTCCCAATGGCTAAGTACTTGATCCGAGGGATATGGAACTTTGACAACCTCGTGGTATCGTAACATTATACCAAATCAAATGCAGTTTTCACCGTGGGCTTTTTCATCATCTTAGGATAAGAACTCATGGTCAAAACCACAAAGCCTAATTCATCATATCCTATACCACACAACTCCGACATTGGAACTCATGGTCTACTTTCCTCTACACACTTGTTCCCTGAAATCTTCAAAAACATCACATGGATTATAAATCAATGGAAGGTGGAAATTTATTCTCCTTTTAATTGCCAAGAAATCTCTTCGTCTCCCATCCATATAGAGTTAAGTATATTAGTGTTATTGTTCGAGGAGGGATTATACTTGTTCATATTTGGCTAATTCAATGTTAGAAGCACGGGAATACTGAGAGGGGGTGAATCAATATTCGACAATAAAAACTTTTTCTCCAACTTATTAATTTTCTACTTAACAAGATATTCAAATCTGAAAGTAAAATGAGAGCACACACAAAAATCAAATGCACATAACACCAGATATACCGTGGTTCACCCAGTGTGGGCTACATCCACCAAAAGAGACTGCTTGGATCTACTGTCCAAATCCAGCCGAAAAAATAGTGTTTACAAAGTGTGAGCACCCACTCACAGAAGACACCAATCTCCAAGCCGAACACCAATTCAGCCCTTGAATGCAAACACCACTGACTATGCAATCTCTGATTCGAAGCACCAACTTCTGGAGACACCAATCCCCAATCCGAAGCACCCACTCCAGAAAATCTGCAATACAAATCAATGATAATTTCTCCTTCTATATTCTCTCTCTCACATACTCATACTCACTTAAGAGATTTATAATATCAGCTCACATACATATCACACTCATGCAAAATGCTCTCTTTCTCGCTCTACTCAAAATGTGCACACAACACTTGCTTATATAGAAAGAAGGAGAGGAAAAACCACTTGTGGTTTCCCTAAAACCATGTGCCCATACCATGGGCCAATTTGCTCCAAATAGAAATATTCTCTTACACATGTAAGAGTAACTCCTCTTACGCATCATAGAATCTCTTACACATCATAAACTGTCATAAAATCTCTTACGCGTCATAAGCTGCCATAGAATCTCTTACACGTCATAAATTGTCATAAAATCTCTTACGCGTCATAAGTTGTCATAGAATCTCTTACGCGTCATAAGCTGCCATAGAATCTCTTACGCGTCATAAGCTGCCATAGAATCTCTTACGCGTCATAAGCTGCCATAGAATCTCTTACGCGTCATAATATCTCTTACACATCCCGCCATGTGTCGTAAGATTCCTTGGTGATGTTGAATATTAAAATATTCAAATTTTGACATCACACTAATTTTGACATGGATAAATATTTTACAAACACTAATGTTGTAATGTTGAATATTAAACAAATATTCAAACCTCAATATTTCCATCAACACTAATGTTGTAATGTTGAATATTAAACAAATATTCAAACCTCAATATTTCCATCAACACTAATGTTGTACCTTTGACATCAATGACAAAATACTCAACAAACTCCCCCTTTGTCATTGATGGCAAACCCCTGCTAAAAATAGACATGAAAACTTGTTTGCTTTGAAATCCAACTTTCTGCCTCTGAGCTCTTTTTGTACTGCTGCATTGTACCTGTTCTATGCAACTCTCCCCCATTCTACAATTCTCCCCCTTTGACATCAATGGCAAGGGGATAACTGAACCTGTCACCTGAACTTGTACTCGGAGCTGAAGATACTGTAATGTGTAGCTCCCCGATGTCCATACTCCCCCTGAGATAGTCAATGAGTAAGAGTGACATGGATCACTCCTAACTTTTGTCTGAGTGACTCAAAAGATTCGTAGGGGTTTTGTAAATATATCAGCAATCTGATCCTTAGTCCCAACATATTCTAATTTCACCTACTGATCTGCAACTTTCTCTCTCAAAAAGTGATACTTAATGGGAATGTGCTTTGTCCTGGAATGCATGACTGGATTTTTCGAGATGTTAATAGCACTAGTATTGTCACAGAAAATGGAAATAGGATGCTCATACTCTACCTTCATGTCCTTCAATGTTTGCTTCATCCAAAGCACCTGTGTACAACATGCCACTGCTACAATATACTCTGTCTCTATTGTAGACAATGAAATGAAGCTCAAGCTTTTTTTTTCTTTTGAACCATGACACTAATCTATCACCAAGATAAAAAGCTCCCCCACTTGTACTTTTCTGTCATCAACACTTCCTGCCCAATCTGCATCTGTGAATGCTATAAGAGTGAAATCATCACTCTTTGGATACCATAAACCATAATCCAATGTACCTTTCAAATATTTGAAAATTCTTTTTACTGTTGCCACATGAGTTTCCTTTGGTGCCGCCTGAAATCGTGCAACTAATCCAACAACCTGCATAATATTTGGTCTAGAAGCTGTGGTATATAGCAAGCTACCTATCATGGACCTATACAAGGTCTGATTAGCATCGGGAGACTCATCATTCTTACTCAACTTGCAACCTATAATCATGGGTGTACTAACTGGATTGCAATCTTCCATTCTAAACTTTTTCAACATCTCCTTTATATACTTGGTTTGTGAAATAAAAATGCCTTGACTAGACTGCTAAATTTGCAAACCAAGAAAATAAGACAACTCACCAAGCATAGACATCTCAAACTCCTTTTGCATCTCCTCTGCAAATTCTTTGCATAGTCTCCTACAACCACTTCCAAAAATAATGTCATCCACATAAACCACAACTATCACTTGATGTTCTCCTTCTGTCTTGATGTACAAATTGCTATCCACAATTCCCTTTTTGAATCCTTGTTTCTTGCGAGTACTTGTCAAGTCTAGAGTACCAAGCTCTAGGAGCTTGTTTCAAACCATAAAGAGCTTTTTTTAACTTGCACACAAAATCTGAATTTTCTGATAGAATAAAACCTTCTGGTTGCTCTATATAAACTTCTTCCTCTAAGTTTCCATTCAAGAATGCTGATTTTACATCCATTTGATAAACTTTAAAATTCTTGAAACAAGCAAATGCTAAAAACATTCTTACCGCTTCCATACGAGCAACAAGTGCAAATGTCTCCTCGAAATCAATGCCTTCAACTTGTGAGTACCCTTTGCACACTAATCTGGCCTTGTTTCTGACAACTTCTCCTTCTTCGTTCATCTTGTTTCTAAAGACCCACTTGGTACCAATGATATTCTTGTCCTTTGGCCTTGGTACTAACTCCCATGTGTCATTCTTTTCTATCTGATTAAGTTCTTCTTCCATGGCTTTTATCCAAAACTTATCCTTGCTAGCTTCATTAAAATTACTCGGTTCAACTTTTGACAATAAGGAAAAGTTTACCTCTTGTGGTGCACTTGCTAGTCTCCTCCTTGTCTGTACTCCAGTATCTTTGTTTCCAATGATTTGATCTGTTGTATGATTCTTCTGAACGAATCTGGATGGTGCCTTTGTGTTTTCTCGTTTAGATTCTTCTCTTCTTCTTCTTCTTCTTCTTCTTCTTCTTCCTCTTTCTCAGATTTGATTTCTTCATCCTCTTTTTGCACCATTGAGTGTCCTATTTTCTTCTTGACTTCCAATCATCGACTTTCACATTTATACTTTCCACTACTTTTTGTAGTCTCTTGTTATAGCACCTGTAAGCCTTGCTTCTTGATGAATAACCAAGGAATATGCCCTCATCTGCTCTAGAATCAAATTTACCAAGCTCATCTTCATTGTCTCTCTTAATGTAGCACTTACTTCCGAACACTTTGAAGTGTTTCACGGAAGTTGGTCTTCCCTTCCATAGTTCGTATGGTGTCTTTTCTGTGTTTACTCGAATCTGTGCTCTATTCAGAATATACACCGTTGTGTACACTGCCTCTCTCCAAAAAGCATCTGGTAACTTGGACTCATTTAGCATTGTTCTAGCCATTTCCTGCACTATTCTATTTTTCCGTTCAACTACACCATTCTGTTGTGGTGTTCTTGCTGCAGAAAACTGTCTTCTGATTCCATGCTCTTCACAAAACTCATCAAATTCGTTAGACATAAATTCACCTCCTTTGTCTGATCTCAAACACTTAATCCTAGAGTTTGTCTCAGTCTCAATCAAAGCTTTAAAAATTTTGAATTGATCAAAAGCTTTTGATTTTTCTTATAGAAATGCAACCCATGTCATTCTAGTAAACCCATGTCTACTTCCCTATTACAAAAATTTAGCAAACCCATTCCCCTAGATATGCTAACATTCCTATAGTCCTCTAATGAGAACCCCAACCCCTAGAATCTTCTGCACATTTCTGCAAGGCTTCGCCTACTTTGGTATGGTTCATTGCACCATGGCCCTCTTCTTCTCTTCCTCTATCTATCACCCCCTTTTCTTCTACCCGAGCATCTCTATAAATAGGTTTAACACCCACCACCATGCCTTCCTAAAGTAGCAAATCGGTTGCCAAGTGTCAAGGTGGTCCTCCAATGGAGCATGCTTCTTCTGATCCGAGCTCCCCACTTTCTGCAATGATGTCTTCGGGAATGTTCCATGCGTGGAATATTATTTCCTTGACCACCAAGTCACCAGCTGTCACCTTATCCACTCAGCACGCCTAGTCGGGTCACGTTTTCCTCAAGTGCCTCTTGGAAAGCCGAATATGACTAAGTCCTGAAATCCTTTTTGCTCTGCCTTGCGCGCGCCGTGGTTTCTATTAAACCCTTGTCCTACGCACTTTGCCACACGCCCATCCTCTTCATTGGTCCTGCGCGCCCTTTGGGACTTGGTCAATATTCTGAGGCCCAACAAATACAAGTGACTTTGAAAAACATCCACATCATATGCTAGTGAGAGGTTGCAATGCATAAGTTCATGTAAGAAAAAAAACCTTAGTTTTGGGAAAAATTTTAATCCTTTTAGATTTTTAATTTGTGGCTTTACGATGTGGCTTTTCCAAGTCATAGGTTATGTTGAATACAAGTCATAGTTTTACTCTGTGGCTTTTCCAAGTCATTGCTAAGTCAAATACAAGTGACTTTGAAAAGCATCCACATCATATGCTAGTGAAAGGTTGTAATGCATAAGTTCATGTAAGAGTTCTATATGTAGCTCCATTCTAAATGGTTGAACAACTTACATTGAGATAACACTGTGGCTTCAATATAAGAAGTTATGACTACAGATTTCGTAGGAGTGCAAAAGCATGTTGCCAAGGATCACAATTCTACCCAAGTTCATTGATGTTGAGTCTGATTTTCATCCAATCAATAACAATTGATTACATTACTGACCTTAGTTCATATTTTGATAGTTCAAGCATTAACCTTTGATCTCACTTTTGCTATAAGTAATGATTATTAATAGAATGAACAAGTGAGAATACATTTTAATTCAAATTATGAACAAAACATGTTTACCTAAACTTATTACAACTATAATGTAATGAAATTACTTAGATAGATCTGAATATCAGCAGCAATATAACACCAAAGAACACTAAAATATAGATAAATGATCACAATATGCAAGTATAATGACTTAGCCACTTCGAGGGGCAACCTCCAAACCATACAATAAGACTCAAGTGCTCAATATGATGATCATCTACCACTTACTAACTCCTATATACCCTACTATGTTATGTAAAGCACCAAGGCTGACCTACTAAGCATATGAAAGCATAAATAAATATGATATGACATGTTAGGAGATAATGTTAGCCACATGTCGGCTATACATATCCTAATATATGACCTAGGATTAAGACTCAAGTGCTCAATATGATGATCATCTACCACTTACTAACTCCTATATACCCTACTATGCTATGTAAAGCACCAAGGCTGACTTACTAAGCATATGAAAGCATAAATAAATATGATATGACATGTTAGGAGATAATGTTAGCCACACGTCGGTATACATATCCTAATATATGACCTAGGATTAAGGGCATAGTATGCCCCTCCCCTACAAAGCATCATTGTCCCCAATGTTGGCCACTTCAATAGGATTCTCCAAACAAGTATGCCCCCGAGTTGATGATCTTTGGATTCAAGTACAAGAAATCTTAAAACTCAAGTGCTCAATCTAATGATCATCTACCACTTACTAACTCCTATATATACCCTATTATGATATGCAAAAGCACCAAGGCCGACCTACTAAGCATATGAAATCATAAATAAATATGATATGACATGTTAGGAGGTAATGTTAGCCTCATGTTGGTTATACATATCTTGATATATGACCTAGGATTAAGGGTGTAGCATGCCCCTCCCCTACAAAGCAACATTGTCCCCAATGTTGACCATTTCAATAGGATTCTCCAAACAAGTATACTCCCCAATGTTGATGATCTTTGGATTCCAATACAAGAAATCTTACTACTCCCATGTTGCAGATTCATTGTCTTGATTCGTCCACTTGATTAGATACTTAGTAATTACTCTCTTCTTCACCCTATTAATGTGCATCTTAAGCATTTCCTCATGTTTCAAACTGATTTGGCCTTCTTTATCCAACTCAAGTAACTCTATCTGGGCTGAAACATTTTGTGCAATGACATTCTCCAAGCCAGAAATGTGCCAAGTATGTGAAAGTGAAAAACTCTCTTTGAGACTAGAGAGCTTCAAATCTTCAAAAAATTGAATCTTCTTACCATCCACTTGAACTTCCTTTATATTATTTTTCCTATGGATGCAAATCTTCAAACTAAAATGAAAAGCTCTCTCTTTAAGACTAGAGAGCTTGAAATCTTCAAAAAAAACCGAATCTTCTTACCGTCAATTGAACTTCCTTTATATTATTTTTCCTATGGATGCAAATCTTCAAACTAAAAATGAAAAGCTCTCTCTTTGAGACTAGAGAGCTTCAAATCTTCAAAAACCGAATCTTCTTACCATCCACTTGAACTTCCTTTATATTATTTTTCCTATGGATGCAATCTTCAAACTGAAATATTGAAGCTTCCATCTTTGGAGCTACATTATCTAAACTCTTATCCTCTATTTGTTCTTTAACCTGGATAGTCTTCATCTCCTCTTGTATCACCCATAGCTTCTTCTTCTCCTTTTACCTCTCCTTCCCCTTCTTCCCCTTCTTCTTCATCATCTTCTCCTTCTTCGTCTTCTTCTCCTCCTTCCTCTTCCATTTCTCCTTCTCCTTTTTCTCTTTTATTCCACAACCTCGTTATTTTCTTTCTCGTCCTCTTCTTCTTTTTTCACCTAGCCAAGAAAACTTGTTCCATTTCCTCCCAAGACCAATCTAAACTCTCTTGATTCAATTGAGAGACCCAACTCTGTGCTAGACCATAAAGCCAAAATGAAAACCAAGACCATTTCCATCTAGATGAAAAATAATTCTTCTTAAATTCGACCCACCATTCCCTAGCATCAATCACTCCATTTCCATAGAAAGGTCGTTGTAATGTCCCAAACCCGGATCAATGGGAAATATGCAAACAACCAACTCTTCAACACTCCAATCAAGTGCAAATATCAAAAGTCAGTCAAACACTATTCAAACCAATCAAATAGATGACTCAATAAACCCAATAAAGGGGTTTAATGGCCTCTAACGAGTGGCTCACTCACAGCTGAAACTGTACCCCTCAGAAACCAGACTTCTTTGACCAATGAGTTCATGCAAACATACTCTAAAATCAGCCCTTCAAATAACACAGGAACATACTACTACCTGCTGCCAATGTGAGGATGTTTCAGTCATGCAATCAGCTATGAATCTCTCCCAAAATCATACTTCAAACTCAACTTAAGTTACTTGTACAATTTGCTGCTGAAAGGAGATTCAAAACACACTACTAACACTTAATAATTGCTCTCAAAGAGTCGCTGGTAATTAATGAATAAAAACACACAGCATGCTGATTGTATATGGCTTTAATATGCAAGAAAACCCTTGATACTTCACCGCTGGTAATAAGACTGAGAATACTCCATTGATTTGCTCCTAAAATGCTCCAAAACAAGTCGTTGTTGAAGGGAATTAAGGCAGATTACCCAAACCTTATTGATAAGTTTTACCTTGCCAATGTTTGCCCAGAACAGATCGCATACATTCCCAGATTGGTTGCTGTTTTTAGAGAGGGAGAACAGCTCAAACAATTAATCAATATGACCCTCTAGATGAGGTCGCTGGGCAAGGAATGATCAGATTATTAAGCATGAAATCCACTGCCAACTTATCCAACAAATCGCTGCATTAGAGAAGACAAAAATCTTGCACTAATTCCACCGATTCACAACAGTAAATACATCTAAATCAGATCACAATACCATGAAGGGAAAATCGCTGCAATATATAGCATGAAGATATGCAAAGGCTGGATATTCCACACTCAGAAATATATGCAAAACAGCTCGCAAATATCATAAGAGAAGTCGCTACAGCAAGGGCATAATAACATGCAAAAGGTTGATCGATCCACACTACTAAATGCATGCAAACAGTCCACAATAAAACCAATGGAAATCGCTAGGGTTTGGAGGAATTATTCACCAAAAATCAATTTGCAAAACACTCACAAAACCAGCTGCTACAGTGACGACGCTACAGTGATTCGCTACAGATACAAATGCAGATTTTCACTTGCAAGTTTGACCAGATATTTGCCAAAGCCAAAAACATGGATCTCTCATATAACTCCTTCAATTTAATCTTCAATAACCAGTCACAATAGATCTCCAAAGCAATTTGTATCAAAAATGGGCATGCATCCCAACTCCAAGCATGGAGCATAAAATAAATATCATCATAACATGAAAATAATAATGATCCTAGCACTCCTTTTATAAGCAAGGAGGCACAAAATTCGAAATCCCTAGGAGAGGGAAATTATTAAATGAAAGCAATTTATTTCCCTAGGTGTGGCGTCCCCTTTTCAAAGGGTGATTTTATCAATAAAAGCCACCTAAATATTTATTTAATTAATTCCCCATTTAATTTTTTATATTTTGGGAATTAAATTAAATAATCTTCATAATTAAATAATTATTGCTCCAGGCAATAATATTTAATTATTTAATAAAAATGTTCCCCTTGCAACATCCCAAAGCCCATGGGGAAATATAGGCTAAGGGTCTTCAGAAATGGGGACATTACGGTAAGCATCCCCATAGTGCACAAAAATTAGGGTTTCATGAATGAACTCATTTAACCCTTGATTTAAGTGTCGATTTCAAAATTATTTGGCCTTAATTCGGAAAATACAGAGAAGAAACCCCCTCTTATATTTTTAGATCTTTCCAAAAATGTAAACTTCAAAAAATTCAAAACAATTCAACTTGTGAAGTGAATTTATGAAAAACCCTAAAATTGTGTAAAACAAGTCAAACAATCTTAAAATTTTTAGAGAACCTTGACTAATTTCGCCACTTGGTTTAAAAATTGTAGAAAAAATTGCCACCTTGTGAAGTGAATTTATGAAAACCCTAAAATTGTCTAAAAACAGTCAAACAATCTTGAAATTTTTAGAGAACCTTGACTGATTTCGCCACTTCAGTTAAAAAATTGCAGAAAAAATTGCCACCTATTTGTAGATATAGCCGAATCTTCAAAATTAGGGTTTTGACCCAATTTTGGCAGATCAAAGCTACGATACCACTTCTAATGAAATTACTTAAATAGATCGAATATCAACAAGTAATATAACCCCAAAAACAATAAAGTATAGATAAATGATCATAGTATGCAAGTATAATGACTTAGCCACCTTGAGGGGGCAACCTCCAAACCATACTGATAAGATTGAGTGCTCAATTTGATGATCATCTACCACTTACTCACTCCTATATATACCCTACTATATCTTTATGTAAAGCACCAAGGCCAACCTACTAAGCATATGAAATCTAAATATGCTATGACATGTTAGGAGATAATGTTAGCCACATGTCGGCTATACATATCTCGATATATGACCTAGGATTAAGGGCGTAGAATACAATTGGCCTTTGTGACAACTTGTTTACCTAAACTTATTACACCTATAATTGGCCTTAATAATGACCCTAAATTTCTGCTATAAACTAGACAACAAATCAAATAGAGAAATATGGAACATAGAAACTAACAAAAACTGAAACAAATGGAGAACAAGCAATTAAAGGTGAAGTTCCACCTTTAAAATAGGTGTACTAACCATGTGATAGAAATCCCTCTTCAATGTTAAGATGATGAGCAAGTGAGATAGAAAATGGCAGAATATCCATCCCTTTGTGGCAGAAACCACTTCAATTGCCTCCCTTACGTTTTAGAGTCAAACATAAACAAAAATATTGGAAACTGAAAATTGTGATCCACTACTAAGGAACAATAAATGCACCATTCATTAGGCTCTAAGCCATCTTATACAAAATAGACTGCATACAAAATAGAATGCATACATTTGGCATAGAAGCCGCACCATTCATTAGGCTATAAGCCATATTATACAAAATAGATTGCATACATTTGGCATAGAAGTTGCAACCAAACTGTGATGAGCAAACTAACCTTAACATTAAGAAATCACAAAACCATTTCTAAAAGAGACAGACATTTATTAACTTAAAATCACACAAACACAAGAAAACATGGCTAGCAACTTCCTAAAAGGATCCTCAAAATTATCAAGAACACCAGAAAAATCTCCTATAAAATCTTACAACCTTGTTAGATACAAGCAAAGTTTGAGGAAAATAAGGTCCATCCAATATTAAAAACATCTCCAGTGCTGATATCATTAAAAATCACACAAATAATATGAACGAATGGAAAGATCTTCTTCAAATACATTAGGTATTGAATATTACATATTGTGCACATAAATGTGCCCACGTTGCTCAATATACAACGGAGTTCTTATGCTGTTTGTGAAAGAAATCTATTCAGGGACCATGCTCAATTTGCAAATCTAAACCTTTGTCACATAAAATACTTGAGACTAATAATGGAATTCAATAGAGGTCTACCTCAAAGGAAGCAAGAAGCTTTCCATACCAACTGAAGCGGAAATTCCTGAAACAAAAGCTGCAAAAACTGCTGAATATCTTGAAACGAAAGTTCAGTCCAGTAGAGTGTCAATCTCATAAATAAAAATGAGAAAGCAATGAAAGGGAGTGACCTCTTAAAACTTTCAAGATATGGTGGATCTGTATTAAAGAACCCAGAACAAAAAAAATAACAGTTCCGTAGATGCAAGTAGAGTGTTGTCATAGACATCTAATCTAACAATACAGAGCCACCAGTACTTTTCTATGTTTAAAAACAGTTTTAAAAACATCAACATGGAGGTTATATAGACTTCATTTCAGTAAGCTAAGATTTCACTTCAGTCTTTTGGTTTCAGAATAATTGTCTGTGTGCAACCTTTGTTTCTCTCTACGAGTTTGTATGATTGCTATGTATCTCCTATTATTTTGCTAATACAAAGAATCAAGGGCAGTTAAAATGTGTTATATTGAAAAAAGTGACTTAAGAGTTAACCACTAAACAAAGGAGTCCAGAGAGAGAAAAAGTTTGCAATGTATCTCCTATTATCTTGTTAATACTAAGAATCAAAGGCAGTTTGTGTGCATGTGTACTTTGCTTAATGCTAAATCAAATGGAGCAAGAACTACCACCTAAAATAGTTCTACAATCTACCTAAAACAAAGCATAAGCACCATCAAGATAAAGAGCTAAACAAGATCTAAATTAACATCATAACTTTGAAATAGCCAAGATCAAAACTAGCATGCTATTTAAAATCTCTACTCTCCTAGATTACCAACAAGAATGAATGGACCTATTTAGCTCCAATGGCAATCAAAAATTGTTTGTTTGATCCTTTAAAAATGCAAGAATAGGAAGCTTAGCTCCTAACAATGGTGACCTCTCAAGAAGACAAAATGCAAGCTCTTAGTCTCTTTGTTATATGCTTTGCATTTGCTCTCTCAAGAAGTTTAGGTGTAGGTATAAAGGTAGAAGGAGGGCTCCTCATATAGCCCAATAAATAAAGAAAACACTTCATCCCTTTGCATGTGGGATAAAGGTAAAACATGATTAGGAATGGATAAAGTTGCTTAGCAAGTCATGGGGGAGAGGTTTAATTAACCAAAGGTGTTTAACTAATAGGTAGATGTAAGCTTATAGAAGCTAATTAGAGGAATATTAGTACGATTTAGGCTATTAGGAGGGGATTAAATCAATTAAATATTGATTTACTAGTTAAATGAAGTGAAAGGCTAATTAATTAATAATAATTAATTAGTCTAGATAGAAGGGGTAAATAATTAATGGAAGGTCTTTAATTAGGTTGTGGTGTCACCTGATTTCATCCCTGAAATCTGCGACTACCCTATTCGAAAATTTTCGTACTTTTAAAATAATGGGTCGTTTTGTATTTTTATTGCACGAAAGTTCTGTATTGTGTCAAGATAATCCCAAAGAGCCATATTAGCTTTTTTCGCCAAATACCCGGATGCCCAAAATTGTTTTCTTCTCGTCGGGATTTATCTGGGAAATTTGTATTTAATTATTTTGAGCCCCGTATGAGGCTATTTCATAGGCTCCGTTTAACTCTATTATGAGCGAATATGTCATTATTCCTATGTGCCAGAAGGGTTTTAACTTGGAATAAGTTTTGGGCTTTATTTGTAACTTTTGGCAATTTTTCGTGTTTTTGTGGTGTCCGTTTTTTTCGTGAAATTCTCTGCAGAACAATTCCTTTCTTGGAGTAAGCCCGATTTTGGCCTGGAGCATTGGAAAATATATACGCACATTATGCCCGGAGGAAGTCGCCATCGGAGGTCTGGATCACTGGGAAAAAGTGAAGTTGTGCACTGAAAAGCCCCTGCAGGATGGGTGCATTTTTGGAAAACAAAGGATTTAAGTTGCAATGGGAAAATAGAAGCCGCAGGCATGATGGGAATTTTATACTTGCCTAGCAGGGTACTTTTTCCCGTGTTATAAAATTCACTTAAGCTGCAGTGGGAAAAAGAAGAAAGCGGCGAGGCGGTGGGATTCTATTGCGCCTTGCAAGATACTTTTCGTGATAGAAAATTCATTTAAGTTGCGGTGGGAAAAATAGAAGCAACAGTGGTGGGATTTTATCAGTCGCACTTGAAGGTACTTTTTCCCGTGTTATAAAATTCACTTAAGCCTTGCAATGGGAAAGTTAGAGGTCAAGAGGAGGCGGGAATTTATTACTGCACTGCAGGTAAAAATTCCCATGATAAAATAAAAGGAAAATAACTTAAGTGAAATCATGGGATTTTAGTGTCGCTTTGCAGGTAAAAATTCCCATGATAAAATAAAAGGAAAGTAACTTAAGTGAAATCATGGGATTTTAGTGCCTCGCCTGCAGGTAAATAATCCCATTGTCAAAGTCAAATCACTTAAGTGGATCATGGGATTTCCGGGGCTGCCTTGCAGGGTAAATAATCCCATTGTCAGAAATTCTTAAAAATAGAATTCTATTATGCAAAAAAGTGCGACCCACATTGGGTGAATAATAATGCATTAAATAAATATTTGTTAATATTTATTCACCCAATTTTGGCACCCAGGCTTGTGGAAAAGTCAACAAAAGCAAAGGGGAATAAATCAATTGGAAATAGAATTCTAAAATTAAATAAATTTAATTTATTTAATGCAGCCCCTTTTGAGAAGGAATTAATACTTTTTAAAGTATTAAATGATTATATTAATTCCTATTTTCAGTGGCTATGGTCAAAGCACACTGTGAAGCTTGAGTGAAGTGATGTGTGAAGGATTAAATTGGATTAATTTAATTTATTGGATGGCTGTCCTTAAACATGCTATTTTTAAAAGAGAAGAGCATGAGTTTTAATTAATTAATTGCCTTTAATTGTTAGGGCAATTATTAATTATATAATTGTGAAGGTTATATAAGCATGTGCAGCGATATGGGTGAATTATTTGATTCACAGGTAAAGAATTGCAGCCAAGAGGAAAAGTGCGCCCCCATTTGAAGAAGGATTTTGCTCAAGCAAGGTGGAAACAAGGCTAAAAGCTTCCAAATTTGGCGCATGCTTTGAAGGAGGTTGATCTTTGTTTGCATAATTGTTTTTGCGGGTATTACAGAGCTCGGGTGCTTTACAAAGAAAGAGGAGTTTTTATCAATGTCCAATACATTGCATATATCCTTCGAGTCGAAGAATTGTCCAAATCGCACTGAGTTTTGAAGAATTCGAGTTAAATAAGAAGAAAAAGAATTATTCAGACGAAGACAGAGACAAAGCTATGGCGAAGAAAGATGAAAAAGAAAGCACAACAGAGTCATGCATCACTTCTAAATTTACAGATACTGGAGACACAGATCTAGGCTCGAAACCTCTTGCTGAATTGATAGACAAATCCAGAGCAGGAAAGACTTCACTCATGCGTGCGGGAAAACTTCACTCATGCGTGCAGATTAAAAGCAGTGGAATTATTCGAGCTGCAACTTTTCCATCCACAGCCCGATTGCGAATTTGTTACGCAGTGCGAGATCCATTTCCAGATGCGGATGCAAATCCATATGCAGATCCAGATCTAGATCTCATAGTTTCAAAAGCTTCCAAAGACAAAGGCTTCATCCTCTTGTTTGAATGCAGCCCGTGCGTGGAAAATTCCTTCCAAGATCCTGTGCATGTGCTCTCATCTTCCGGTTGAAGCCTTCATTGAATTTTCATTCACCCCGAGTGCTTTTGAGGAATTTTTAATTGCTCATATGCAATTAAAAATAAGGATGAATTATCTACTACCAACCTTGCACTGATGCATGTACAGCAGAAGAACTGCAAAAGCTTCAAAGGATAAAAGAGAAGACAATGTGAAGGCAAAATTCCAGCTTGCTTCCAATTCCAATCTTGCAGAATTCCAAACTTGTTTCGAGATCCAATGCTCCAGATCCGGTTTGAATCGTTAATCAACAGATGCAAACATGAAAAAGACAAAGTCAGCTTTCCCTCTTTCTTCTTCTTTCCTCCGACAAAGTCAGCTTTCCTCTTCCTTCTTCTTTCCTCCGACAAAGTAATTGAGCGATCAATTAAATTATACAACTTAAGTGATTGGTTTAAAAGCCATTACTTGAAGAAGTCAACTACTTGGAGATAGGTGGCGGACGTGCAAAATAGAAGGTTCTATTTTCAGTTGCAAATCATACATGTCACGCAAAGAGGAATTCCAGGAGGAAGATTGCCGGTTGTTTCTTTCCGACTTCCACATGTGCCAGTTCAACTAAAGCTTCCAACTTGTAATTGCCCCTCTACATTCTATAAGTAGAGGAAGAACCTTCGGGTTAATAACGGATCGAATTTGTAAGCGTAATCCCGAGTTTTAGACTTTGTGCTAAATTCCTTATAGAACTTGGAGCAAAGGAATACAAAGGAGCGGGTTTTAGGAGAACTTTGTGTCACGGTGTACTATGTTTCTTGCTTTGAACCTTAGATCTTTTGATAAACTTTGTGTTATTTTAGATCTAGATCTAGAGTTGCCTTTGTTTTATAATTCGTGTGTTCATATCTATTAAGTTTCTTCTATGTGCATGTAATTAGCTCTGCTTATCTACTAATTGGGATGCACATCTTCCCCATTTCTTCTTTGTATTTCCTTTACTTCTTTCTTCTATAACTTTCCTTTCTTAAATAGCTGCTTACTTGCTGCAGAACTTAGTTATGGTTCATGAACTAAGTGGTTAAAGTAAAACCCACGATAGATAATAACACATTTTTATTGACAAATCGACATGGGATCCTCACCGGTTAAATGAGGGAGATTTATCTCATGACTACCTAGGTTTGATCTTATGCGAAAAATCTAGCCAACAGGTTGTTAATGGATAGGCGACTTAATCAATTAGCGTATTGTAATTAATTAATGACAAAGCGGGAATATAAGTGTTTTTGACGATATGTCGTTTTTTACGAGAAGGGGATAATTAGCGCAATTTAAGTATTTAAATTGCTTGGAAGTAATTATGGGTGTCTACATTTGCCCCTCTTTGGGGTAGCGTAAGTAATGCCACTTCAAAGATAGTGGACGGAAGAAAATTTTGAAGGGATAGAAGAAAAATTAGGAGGGAGAGATGCCCCCTCGAGTGTCGATGGGGTGATGAAAGAAGACGATCGACGATCAAAAAAAAGTGAGAGATAGATAGAAGAATGGGAAGGGGCAGGATGCCCGGTGAGAGAGAAGATTAGGGGTGAGAAGAAGGTGATGCTAGAAGAAATATGGAAGAGGGGAGAGAAGAGCTTAGCCTCTAGCTGCGGTGTATTGGAACACTTTTGATGTCATCATATTACCATAGGAGCTACGTCATCGGTCCTTATGAAAAATATAAGCATACAACAAAGGTAGAATGACATGAAAAGCCATACTACGAACAATTGTCCATTGCTAAAAATACCAACTCCACGCAACATACAACAATGCAATGCAATACGAGAAGGAAACAAGCGCATCTCGACGGGGAAAACAAGTACGAACACACATACCCAACCCTAACAATCGCCAAGACAGTTGTACAAATGTTTTGTTATCGAGTCTTGAAGAGATCCACAAGTTCGTGATTGACGACGGGTTAAAAATGATGCCCGAGCAAGGATGCATGCGAGGGGAAATGATAACGGACACGGGGTCCCAAAAAGCGTTGTGAGCAACGAAACAACACCGAGTGCAACAAACATGCCCCAGTACAGATGCACTTAAGCAAGCAAGCGGTAGCTTTGTGAATGGTTGTGAATTCGACGATCCGCAAGTCGTATTAATCGGAGAAGATGTGAAACAAACCAATAGGATATGGAGAGGATACCATGCGCAAGACACAAGTTTCAGTCGTAATAAGCAAGTTACCATTTTTGTAGGTTTTTACTTTTTAGGATTTTGTGAAAAAATTTGCCCTGTTTTTGGATTTTTGACATATATATTGTTTTTGCTTTTTGTTGTCCAAATTGTGGTGAACAGTAGAAGAAAATAGAAGAAAGAGAATGAAGGGCCTAGGCATGCAACGGAAAGTGCCCTAGGTGGAAGAAAGAAGAAACAAGTGACAAAAATGTCCTTGTTTAGTGGAAAAATTAATAAAAAATAATTATTTACGAGAGTGTGGATAAGAAGAAAAATCGCTAGGAGCAATAAAATTGTCCGAGGGAGAAGAAAGGGGTATCAGACAACAAAAAATGCCCCAATACGGTGAAAAATAAGAGAAAAATAATTATTTAATAAAAATAATTATTCCATGGTGAACAGAGGAGAAAACGGCGATCGAAACGAGCCTCCAGGCCCTCCTGGCAGTGAAAAACGGGTTAAAATATCCCGCCAGGGGGTAAAAACATCGCGACCAATTCATTTTAACCGAGCCATTTAGAATTTTTTACTGTGAGGCTCTGATAGTGACGAGGACAATGGTGATCGCACGAGACCGAGTGAGGCGCGCAGATGTAGTTCGAGGGTACCAGCGGCACGCAGACGACGGCCCCTTCGTGAGTACCCAAACTTTGGTCATTAATTGTTGTCATTAATGCTTTAAATTTTGCTTTTAGCCCTAGAAAGTCGCGTGGCGCGTAGCGTAGCAAAGTGTCGGTTCGAGGGCGCAGGCGTCCCTTTGGGGGCGTCCGCGCCACAATACACACGCATGCGCAGGCGTGAGGTGTACACACCCACGCGCACACGCACACACACAACACATGTGCGCGCACACGCACATACTCGAAATGAGGTGCACACGTGAAAAACGTGGCGCAGACACTAAAAGGGGGCACACACACCTAGGGGCATACGTGCACAAGCACAAGCACCAAATGTGTGGCGCACATGCCAAAAAAAGGGCGCGCAGGCGCCCAAATGAGGGCGCAAGCGCCAGAAGACAAATGCGCACACACGCAGGCGTAGGCCAAAAGGGGGCACACACCCAAAAGGGCGCACAGGCACCTCAAACTTGCGGAGAAAAGATAGGAAAATGTCAAAAAGATGACACTTAGAAGAATTTTTAGGATGTTTGGGTTAACCCTAAAATGATAGATAGATTTTTTAGAAGAAATGTTAGTAACTAACGAGTGATTTGTTATTTTGCAGAGACGATTGCCAGTTTTACAGACATGGGAGCACCACTCCCGGATAGCAGAGCTAGAGGGGAGCATGCGCGGCGAGACCAGCGAGCCATGGCGATACTTCTCGAGGCGGTGGGGCTAGGCCCCGTGTCTTGGATGCCTTCTATTACACTGGATCATGGCCTACTAACTGCACTAGCCGAGCGATGGCATAGAGAGTCAGTGTTTCAGATTGCCCATAGGGGAGATGACGGTGACCCTCGAGGATGTATGGCGGATCCTGCGTGTTCGATCATAGGCACCTTGATTGAGTACAGCTCAGATGTAGGGTTGATTAGAGCAGCTTGCAGTGACCTTTTTGATGTAGATGATATTCCACACATGACGGGATGACTATAGCCCTGCACGAGTGCATCTCTGACCCCACATTGCATCGGGGGCCTCTCTATATTATGTCTCTTATCAGTGGGTTCTTACTCACTGATAAGACAGGGACGTCGTTCCCGAGAGGACTATTACCTTTAGTTCATGGCATCTTCAACGGCGAGAGATACTGTTGGGGATAGTGCATTTTGGCCCACTTATACTAGGATTTACATTTGATCACATACCACGGTCAGAAGACCGTGGGTCCAGCCTCTTTACTTCAGATATGGTCATGGGACCATATTGCCATCGACATGCCCTGTGGGCACTTTACGTGTCCGAGACCCAGAGGAGCCATCTTACATGGCATGGGTAGCAGCAGGTGGTGATGTACGTGGCCACCTCGGTAGCCTATTCAGATATAGGTGAGAGTTCGACGAGCTGCCAGTGATAGATGTTATCTGGCGGCCTTACAGACATTTCCAGTGGCCAGAGGATGCCACAGAGCTCAGTGTGTGCTCAGTAGAGCATTTTATCATCGGCAACCGCAACTACATTATTGAGTTGTATCGAGTAGACAGGTGCCAGCGGCAGCTTGGCAGAGTACAGGGGGTCCCACGCCTAGAACATTTGGCATGCACAGAGATTCAGAGAGGCAGACCATGGGGCCTCGCATACCGGTGGCCCGAGCTAGGGTGAGTTTTACAGGTGGTCCCACAGGCATGGGACCCAGCCATGACAGGTGCGGGATCCGGGGACCACAGCAGATTATGCAGCTTGGTATGCCACTGTGTTACCCGACGTCTCACCATTCCAAAGGAGGCCTGGGCAGCAGTGCTCGTCCACCTATAGAGATATGGCATGGTTCAGAGCGCAGAGCGAGAGCAGTGGGGCCGGATCCAGAGGATCCTTTTGATGGCATTCCTCATGATGGGTAGGGGTGCTTTGCGACAGCACGAGGACCGAGGCCGTAGGTCCCAGTACAGGCACCATTTCAGCCTCCTAGAGCGAGGGTCCTAGAGCAAGGCCAATCATCCAAAGCGCCCCAAGGACCAGTCCTGGTGGCACAGACAGCACACACATCAGTGGCATGAGATAGCCATCGTACAAAGTAAAGCGAGATTACAAGAGCCCTAGCTGAGAGAGATACAATGAGAGCGAGAGAGATGAGGCCCGAGGCTGGTGTGTGACCGCGACAGTGGAGCGTGATGAGGCCCGGACTCACATTGTCACATTACTTTTAGAGCGAGATCCAGGCTCGGGCCCAGGCTGGCCCAGAGGCGATGCAGAGCGGCACAGTGAGCAGGCGAGCTCGAGAGACAACGGCACGGGGGCCGAGATATTGAGCCTTCTACATTAGTCCCAAACGCGAGTGCGGTGCGGATGGTCGTTATGCAGAGAGATCATGTATATACACGATCACAGGGCCTTCTTGCGAGAGGATCGAGGCACGAGCGAGTTCGGGCTGTGATTGCTGAGAGAGATCGAGAGGTTGCCTCTGCGAGATAGGATGAGGCCGATTTAGGCAAAGTGATAGGTGAGCATGATGTTGCCCTTCAGGCAGCCCTCGCCTCTGGAGATGTTGACTTGATACATGATGCCATGAGGCTTGGTGGTGAGGCTTTATTTTACAGGACTGCCTATTACAGGGTAGTTCCTCCAGAGTAGCGAGTGGTACTACCTCGACAGTCAGGGTCGAGCACGATAGGCTCTCGGTCATGGAGATCAGGCCAGTCGATGAGATCAGTGAGGTAGCCTATACTAGAGCAAGCCGATTGGTGGACCGGGGCCATCTCAGCCACCATTGTTCCGTCGCCCAGGTGACAGATCTGGGAGCCCGGCGAGGGCGAGAGCTGTGGTTGAGCTCCATATTTTTGTTGTACAGATTATTTGTATACATGCCTCTTATGAAGGCTGATTTTGATGTATAGCTTTGTATACTTGTATTTTGATGATGCCTCGTGATGAAGGCTTGATTCTTTCTGATGCATGCCCCTTTTTGATGGCACATTGTATCTATGATGTATCATTTTGAGTACCGATCTGGACAGTTTATACTTGTATAGATATGTGGACATTTTTGATGTATCATCTTTGTACGCCTCAGCTGAAGGCATTTTTGATATAGAGTACTGATGTATATCCATTTTATTGATATAGATGTATATGACACACATGTATATAGAGGATTACTTTTTGGGCTCAGATACACGTGTTTATGAGATGATGTACTTTATTGTTTTGTTTCCTGATGCATGTGACATGAGTGGGCATAATTCTATGATGTAAAATACCCTTTATCAGAAATTACTCTATGTTGAATCTTATTGCATGTTGCTTGTTTTGATTCAACACTTATGGATGTGTTATGATGTTGTCTGATTTTGTACTTGCATGTATGTTATCTTGATGTTTGATGTATACATGTGTTGTGGATGTTAGATGATAGATCCTTAGATGATATCAAATGCATTTCTCATGTGTTACTATAGATGTATATGGATGGGATGATATGATGATAAGGGTGCGGGGGATAGATTTTGATATTTGCGATCCCTCTTGCCCCCATTTGATGATACGATACGTGATGATTAGCTTAGCATTCATGTATGATGTATACTTAGTTGTTTCTTGATATATGATGTATAGATGATGTTAGATGTGATGATAATGATGGTAATGTGATGTATGATAACAAAACAATGCACATGCAATAAACACAATCAAATGCTAAGAAAGAACACAATGAATTAACATAATACACCATGATTCACTAGCATGCAAAAACACACCTCAATATGCACAAGCAAGAATAAATCTAAACTAAGTAAGAAAAGATGAATCCTAACAAAGTATGCCCAAGCAACAAACAACCCAAAAGAAAAAAACATAAAACTATACAAGCAACAAGCAAAGCAAGAAAACAAGACGATGCAAGTAAATGTAAGTAAATGTTTTTGTAAGATTTGTTTCATGCAACAATTTTCTATTGTTTTTGGTGTTTTGAAACAATTTTCTATTTTTTTGGTTTTTGTGAAACAATTTTCTATTGTTTAGGTTTTTGTGAAACAATTTTCTATTGTTTAGGTTTTTGTGAAACAATTTTCTATTGTTTTTGTGTTGTTTTCTAATGGTTTTCAGAGTTATGCACAGGTAACCAAGAAAGCGTGGATGCCCCAATGTTAGATGGGGAATATACAAGGGCAAAAGCCACACACCTATGAACAAGAAGGTGAAGTTGTTGAATTGCCCCTAGCGTAAGATGGGAAATAGCGAAAGACCATACCCCTCACAGACGAATAAAAGAAGACAAAGCCGGATCAAGGCTAGACAGGATGGGGCTCACAGGGAATCACGAAGGCAGGACTAGGGCTAGGCCAAGTAAAAACTACCCTCCAGATGCAAGATGCTTGTGAACAACGAATCCTCCCAGGCGCTAAACCGGTTTTCACCCAAGGACTTGTCCAAAGTGCCACAATTGTGTGGTTTTCACTTGTGGATGACCTGTTTTTCTTTTTTTCTTTTTCTCTTTTTGATTTTTTGTATTTTTGATCATTTTACCATGTTTTTGATTTTTTTGCTTTTGACCTTTTCGCACCATGTTTAAGCATAGAACCGCTTAAGATGCATGGCGTTCATGGGCTCACGGAGCTCATCACCATTGGGGTGAGCAAGTTTGTATGCCCCTGTGCCATACTTGGCGACTATAACATAGGGTCCCAACCAATGTGGTTCGAACTTCCCTTTCTTTTCTCGTTCCGCTCTTGTGTTGAACTGGTTCTCCTTCATGACTAAATCACCAACCTCAAACTGATGAGGGATGATTCTCTTGTTGTAGTTTTATGGAGACTCTGTTTTGATACACTTTCAGGTGATTAAGAGCACGAATGTGCCTCTCATCTAGGAGCTCCAATTCAGCCAGTCTTGCCACCCGATAATCCTCATCCTTATCCAGATAGTCCCGAAGAGAAATTCTCAGGGACGGAAGTTCGATCTCTAAGGGGATGATAGATTTTGTCCCAAACACTAGAGAATATGGTGTCACACCCATAGGAGTGTGAATGGAGGTTCTGTAAGCCCAAAGGGCTGGATGGATTTGTAAGTGCCAATTATGACCTGTTTTGCTGACCATCTTCTCCATTATCCTCACCAAAGTCTTGTTTGTGGCTTCACCTGTCCATTACCTTGAGGGTAATATGGCGTGGACCATTTTAACCTAATTTGGAACCGTTGACAAAGACCTTTTACAGTTTTGTTCTTAAATGACTTCCCATTATCTATAACGATGGCTGCGGGAATGCCATATCGACAAATGATATGATTCATGATAAATTTAGAAATCTGGGCTCCTGTTACATAGGTTAAAGGGACAACCTCCACCCATTTTGTAAAGTATTTTGTAGCCGTGATGATGTGTGTATGACCATCAGATGAGGTAGGAGTAAGTTTTCCTATCAAGTCAAGTCCCCACTTAGAGAATGGCCATGGGGTAGTGATAGGTTGCAATGGTTGTGATGGAGCATGAATGAAGTTTCCATACTTTTGGCAAAGTACACATTTCTGACATAATTGCAACAATCAGTTTCCATGGTAGGCCAATAGTAGCCTACTCTTAACAATTTCTTAGCTAAGACCATTCCGTTTGTATGTGCTCCACACACCCCTTCGTGTACTTCTTTGATTGCTTGGATTGACTCCGTCACATCCAGACAACGTAATAGATTCCCATCGTAGCCACGACGATAAAGTGTACCTCCTAAAAGGGTGTAATGGGCTATTTGGCGAATCAGGCTTTGCTTTTTTAGAATGGGAGATATCGGGAGGGAACGTGTTGTCCTTAAGATAGGTAAAGATGGGCTCATACCATGGGAATTGGGACCAACAACATCACAAGCCAGGAAAGATTTTGGCATGTCATATGCGTGGGTGACGTAAATTTTCTACAAAGAACGGCATGTCATTATTCCCTAGTGGAATACGAAGCATTTATCGCCATGGCATACCGATTCATTCTGCTCTTGGGATTTGTTCAAATGTAATGCTGCACAAAGTACTCCTTTAGAGTTTCTACTAGCTTTTTGTAAGGTATGAGCTTGTCATCCTTAACCTTATATTCATCATTAACATGTTTGATAATTAACTGTGAATCACCCACAACCTTGACATGATGAATATTCCACTTGATAGCTAGCTTCATTCCTGCAATAAGTGCCTCATACTCCATGTAATGTTGTTTGTGTAAGGGAAGCCAGGTGAAAAGCTCTGGTATAGGATCACTAGAAGGAGTAATAAGGACCACTCCTGCACCTGAACCATGAAATGTAAAGGACCCATCAAAATGTATCTACCATATGATAGATTCTTCAATGTAGAGCAAAGAGGCATCTGGCAGATCCAGATTCAGAGGTTCAGTGCCTTGCAAAGATGCTTCTACTCATTTGGCAAGTACTTGTCCTTTAACCGATTTACGATGTATAAATTCTATGTCAAACTCCGAGTAGAATGATCAATTAGCCATTCTGTGAGGGGGTTTTTAGAATAAGTACTTGAGTGGGTCAACTTTGGATATTAGCTTGGTTTTAGTATTCAATAGATAATGGTGAAGTTTTTGAAAAGTAAAAACAACAGCCAAGCAAGCTTTTTCAATTTGAGGATAGTTGAGCTCATAGGCGATGAGGGTGCGACTGAGATAATACACCACTTTTTCCTTATGACCAAGGTCGTATTGGGTGAGCAGCGCACCAATAGCAAATTACGTAGCGGAAATATAGAGCAAGAGTGGTTCTCCAGAGTTGGAGGCATGAGGACAAGCGGATTAGCCAAGTATTGTTTAAGCAAAGAAAAGGCTTGTTGTTGCTCAGGTCCCCAGATGAAAGTGACATATTTTTAAGAAAGTGGGTGAATGAGTGACACTTATCTGCAAGTTGGGAGATGAAAGCGATGAATGGCTTGAATTTTCCCTGTAAGTTGCGTAGTTGCTTGATATTCTTAGGTGGAGGCATTTCAGTAATAGCAGACACTTTAGCAGGGTCTACCTCAATACCTCATCTGATACAATGAAGCCCAATAGTTTCCCTGATAGCACACGAAGACACACTTCTTTGGATTCAGCCTAACTTTGTATTCTCGTAGGCGTTCAAATATACGCCAAAATGACAGGGTGATCCTCTCTTGTTTTAGACTTTCCAAGGATGTCATCCACGTAGTCCTCCATGATATCATGAATCATATCATGAAAAATTATTGTCATTGCCCGTTGATAAGTAAATCCTGCATTTTTGAGGCCAAATATCGCCCATGAAAATGCGGGGTGATCCTCTCTTGTTTTAGACTTTCCGAGGATGTCATCCACGTAGTCCTCATGATATCATGAATCATATCATGAAAAATTCTGTCATTTTGATAAGTAAATCTGCATTTTTAGGCCAAATGGCATCACCTGATAACAGAAGGTGCCCCAAGGAGTCGTAAAAGTTGTTTTGTGTTGGTCTTCTTTAGCTATCTTGATTTGGTTGTATCTGAAAAACCATCCATGAGAGATAGCATTTTGTACCTTTGTTGAGTCGACAATCATGTCAATATTTGGCAATGGAAAATCATCTTTAGGGAAGCCTTATTAATGTCCTAAAATCCATGCAGATTCGGATACCGACAGGATTTTTTTGGACAGGAACAATGTTCGATATCCATTCAGAATAATCAATAGGCCGGATAAATCCTGCCGCAAGCAATCTTTCCAACTCTTCTTTAACCAGTAAGGCCACTCTTGGGTGCATCTTTTGGAGTTTCTATTTGATAGGCTTAGCGTCTGCATGCACAACTAGGTTGTGCACGACCAAAGTTGGATCTAAGCTCGGGCATGTCTTTGTAAGACCATGCAAACACATCTATAAACTCTCGCAACAACATAGTGAATGTCTTTTGTTCTCTAGCGAGAGTGATGCTCCCAATTTTACTATCTTGGGATCTTCTTTTGTACCAATATTCACATCAATGGTTTCTTGACTAGTAATTTTGATAAGTCCTCCATACGCGTAGGATCGGGAGGAAGGTTGAGATCTTCGTCCAAGGATGTCTCCACGAGATTTTCATCCTTGGCGTGGTCACTTTGTTTGTCCTTTGATTTTTTTACTTGTTTGTCGGCCAGTGCCTCAAAGAGGTTTTCACTGTGTGACTTGGACTTTGATTTTTGCCGAGGCTTTACGTTAGAACTTTTGCCCTCGCTTTTCTTTAAGTTTTGTTGACCATGAAGCTCAGCCTCCTCACCGAAGTAGGCGCAGGTATCTAAGTCAATAAAGAAACCCTTCTTGTGATCTCCAATGGGAATTGTATCCCGAATGCCCATGAACTCTGTGATAGCCTTTCGTCATTCTTGAATAAATCTAGTGACATGTGACGTTGTTGGTCCCATTCAACAAGGGAAGGGTAAACAAGGTCAAGGGTTGGTTCTATGGGGGTTATGGTTAGGAAAGCGTTGTTCATGAATAGGTTTGTGGAAGCTAGATCCTCATATTGGCTACAATGGGAATCGTATCACTGTCTAGATAGTCAGAGCTATCCTCACATTCGGAAACAAGTAGCATCTTGATCATTGGGGTGTGCTCCATAAGGGCGAATCCCAATGTCGTATCTTTCTGTTTTGAAATGCGGCAGAGGCACTGGCTCCCTCTGTCCTTGTTCATTTCTACCACATCCTAGGCCCTTGTAGCCCATGGAGTACATCATTTTGTTGGATTTCTCATATTTCAGGGTTCGATAACAGGATGGTTGGGTATCCTCTGGGACCCAAGTTGTAGGTGGATCTAGCAATTTTTCCTTAGCTAACAAGCCTCCAAGTAAGAATGACCCAATAGTGTGTTCCTTTCTAGGTCTCGAAAAGATAGTTGGGTCGACCTCTAGTCTTGGGTGACAATGAGAGGTCTGAAACCAAGAGCGCTTGTTGTACATTATATTCTCTGCAGCCATATTCAAGGATTTTCATCTCCCAGGAATCAAAAGGAGATGTTGAAGTAGACACCCCATGGCGCAAGAACTGAGAGAATCCGAATCACCGGGATTCCATGGCCTCAGATTGGAGAGGGACAACTATATCGGTGGAGGGACATGCGTATGTACCCTTTCGTGCAAAGCTATTGAGAGCTCTATAGTGAGCGAAGGGCTCTGAATCTCCTTGTATTGTAATGGTGTGTCCCTCATGCTTCAACTTAATGCATTGATGAAATGTTGATGGCACGGACCTGCATGGCATGAATCCATGGTGGCCTAGAAGCATATTATATGGAAGTTCCAAGTCTAGGACATGAAACTTTGTCTGATGGCAAGTGGGACCCACCTCCATGGGCACATGATTGTGCCTGTTGACTCCCTTTCCACGTTGTCGTATGCGGTGATAGTGATGATATTGGACTCAAGATCTGCCTCTGTATGTCCTAATTGTTTAACCAACTTGAGTGTGTAAATGTTCAACCCAGATCCGTTATCCACAAGCACCCATTTGATCTTCCTACGGGTGAAAACTACCTCAATATATAAAGGAAGATTATGCGTTGGATTCTCAGTAGGGATCTCCCTATGATTGAAGGCAATATGTTCATTTGGTATGATGTTTGCCACTACGGCTTGAAGGTGTGTAGGATCGACCTCTAAAGGCACTCCCGACCCCTGAAGAGTTTGGTATAGAATGTCTTTATGCACATTGGATATCTTGAGAAGATCTAAGATCGAAATCTTAGCAGATGTCTTCTCAAGTTGTTCTAAAAGGTTATATTTACCAGTTTGTGGGGTTGATGGAGAAGGTTTCGAGAATCACGAGGCGGGCACGCCTTGTTACCATAGCGCAATCCTTTCCCTTGATTCGGATAGTGTTGACATGATCAGTAGGAGAGCGAATACATCCAATAAGTGAATCATAATGATTGTTGTCTTTTTGGTGTACAAGTAATTCACTGCTTTATAACCTTGGGATGACTCTCCCGATCCGGCTTTGACTTCTCTGACTTATCATGGTTGGGGAATGGTTCTTTATATATCCCCATTTTCTCGTTAGGTGTTTGTGTTTTTCCTAGGTTGTCCACCTCTATCTCCCCATTGTCAATGAGGTCTTGAATATAATGATGAAGTCAGTCGAGACATTTGTTTGTCTTATGTCCTTTGACACGATGCATTTCACAATATTCATGCTCCTTGTACCATGAAGGTTTTGGAGCGTTGTCATCAAATGGTTGCGTCGTAGGATATGTCATCATGTGGGCCGCATCCAATTGTTTTAGTATAACTGACAAAGGTTCATTAAGAGAGGTGAACGTTCTTCGCTTTGGTGGTGGTTGAATTGGTCCCTTGGTCAGTTTAAAAGGTTGACTAGTTTGGATTGTTTGAACATGTTTGGAATCAGTGATTCCGTCTCCCACCACATTTTTGTTTTTGTTAAAGATCTTTGGCTTCTCCGTGGATTTGACATTTTGATTATCTCTAGATTGGGTTTTGAGGGTGCCTTTGGCAATGAGATTTCTCTATCTGAACCCCTTTTTCGATGACCTCCTCAAAAGTGTGAACACAATGCATTTGGAGGTGGAAAGCTATATCAGGTTTAGGTTGGGACCAAAAATACTAACCAGTTGTTTTTCAGGGAAAGCGCAAGGGAAGTGACTAGCTATCCCTCTCCACCGTTGGAGGAAGCTGGCGAAAGTCTCATTAGGGCATTGCTTGGTGCCACATAAATCTGCCATGGTGACATCACTCTCTATGTTGTATGAGAAGTGACACATGAACCTTTCTGCCAATTTTGGCCGGTGAAAATTGATCCTCGTGGTAAGCGTGTAAACCACTCCAAGGCTTGGCCTCCGAGACTCTTGGGAAAAGTCGATGAGATAATTGTCACTATAAGATACCTCTTGACATGCCATATAGAAATATTTGACATGATCCCGTGGATCTCCTTTCCCTTTATATTTTTGAATTTTGGCATATCAAATTTCTTAGGAAAGGGTTGAAGGGTCATTGTCTTGTCAAAAGGATAGGGGCATAATTCTTCGTATTGATACTTTCTAATGCTCCCTATATTGCTCTCTTGTAGGCTTGTGAGTGTCGCTTTCATAGATTGTACCTCTTGTGTGAGTAATTGTTCTCTAGTGGGAGAAGCGGGGATGTATATGCATGATGATACCCTGTGTCTTCTTCTCCTTGGTTTTCTCTATGGAGTTCATTGATCTTAACCTTAGGCTTTGACTTTTGAACGTTCTTGTTTGCTTCCTTCTGTACATGGGAGGTTAGCAAAGCTAATTGTCGGCTTAGGTTACTAATCTATTGTTGAATTGTGGTTTCTTCTTCTAAAGGTTCTTCCTCCTCGTATTGTGGAGGTTCTTCACCCATCTCATGTTCTGTCTTGTTTCTACGTGGCACTTTGATAAAGGGTATTCTATGCCCCACCACTTTATCATTCCCTGCGTTAGAGGTAGAAGCATGTCCATGCGTCAAAATATCCTCCATATTGATAAGGGGGCGTTCTTCCTCAAGTAGCGTTATTTGCAGGTGGGATTGTTTCATTTTCAGTGGGAAATTTGGCCCCTAATTCTACAACCCGTGCTAGCACTCTATCCTTATTTCTGAAAAGAAACTCATCTAATAAAGTGGGGTCAAAATCGAATTCTGTGTGTGGGGATTCTAATTCATTTCCACTATGATCGACCATATCTTCTATCTCTTTTTTCCATAGAAAACAAAGGTCTAGATCATGTCCAATGAAGGGGTTTGACCCTTTCTCATTAGAGGCTTCCCAAGCTTGCGCTTGTTGTTCCTCGTATGTTTGTTTCTTGAGTCCTAATCATGTTTTAGGAGCCATGTTTTTGTGATAGTTTCACTAGGGTAAGTTGTAAATGTGTTCAAAACTTTGTGACCACACCTAAGTGAAATGCAAGATGTATTGTCAAGAATATGAGTGAATTAACAATGTGAGAATACCAATGTGATAGAGTGATAAATCACCAGTGACACAAGTGTTTGGTATCTAAACCTATCAAATGAAGTACCTCCTAGACTACATTTCAAAAAGTAGTTTCGCGTCGCAAGATAATTAACAAGATGTTCTTACTTATGCTAAGTTCACGAGAATGAACAAAACGTAAGTAAATACAAAAAGTCAATGTGACCTCCTAACAAGATATACTAGGAGTGAGCTCAAACTCGATTAAGACCTATATCTCAAAAAGTGTCAATTATAATTCATGAATGACACAACAATATCACCAAGATATGTTAACCAACTTTGCGAGAAAGTAAGGTATTGATATCAAGGTGTTATTGATATAACACGCACAAATGGTAACACCCAGACACTCTTCAAAATCGAGGTAATAATAGAATCGAACTAAAGAGCTCAAAGTATAGCTAGGAATAGTTAAAATGTGCGTAGCGTAACCTTACAATATAGATATTTATGTCAAGTTTACAAGAAACAAGACGTAAATATCAAAATTGTAGTGATACGATACAAACAAGTTAACCCTTCTAAGGAAGTTCAAGATGATGAACCACGCCTAACTACAATGACGACCTTGACATGGGTATCAAGATCACAATGGCCACCAATGACGTGAATACACCTCTACACACTTTAGACGTTTAACTTACCCAGCCGCAAACATGGATGGGCGTAAACGGACAAAAAAGTGGCAGAAACAATCGATTGGTAACACAAAGGTAGTCACTCTCCTTCTGATCAACAAAGTGTCAAAAGAATGTGAAGGAAGTAAATCAAAAATGGGATGAAAAATGTTGGCTTCACTTCGGCAGAGTTTTGCCTCGCCCTAAGGCAAGTAAAAACTAAGCGAAAGTAACGTGTCACACGTTTCGCAATAAAAATATGGTTCACAACTCAACACTATTTTACAATAGTCAAAGTGGGCTCCTGGCCAAAGTATATTTTCCTAGGTGGTTCTCTCTGTCCTAGGTGTTACAAAGATTATCCACAAGCGGGACGATTTACCCAAATAGTCCCGACTATCTTGGGAGTATCTTGACTTTTCCCCCTTCAAGCATAGTGGGCATCAAATGCATCCATTGTGTACTTAAAAGGGTCGCGTAGGGACAACTTGTAACTCTATCTCACAAAGGAATCACTAGTCAGATAGGTAGTGCGGAGCACTTCCCATTTCATCCACAAGGTTCCCTCTTGCGTGGACTACTTTGGGGTTCTGGAACCACCCCATTGTTGTAGCTTAAGGCATTATGCCAAAGGGGTTATGTTCCAGTTGAGCAGAGAGGGACGTACCCTTTTCCAAAACCTGCAATACAAAGTGTTTTGAATATGTTGTTCGTTTTATCTTTTTAATTAGGTGTGGTTTGCTCGAACACCATTTGGCAACTTATATATAACAACTGTATTAGTAGTTTTTTTACTTTTGTTTTGATTCCTCGTTCTTTGACAAGCGATGGCGTTTTGGTCTGTATGACGATTTTTAGTAGTTTTCCATCAAAAGAGAAGGCACCATTTCGATTCTCGAGATCAGTCAAGGGCCGCAAGAAGAAGAGCATACGTGATATCTTTTTAATTAGGTGTGGTTTGCTTTTGACCTATATGCCCATATTAGTAGCTTTTTTTACTTTTGTTTTGATTCCTCCGTTTCTTTGAAAGCGATGGCGTTTTGGTCTGTATGACGATTTTTAGTAGTTTTCCATCAAAAGAGAAGGCACCATTTCTGATTCTCCAGATCGTCCAAGGACGCAAGAGAAGAGCATACGTGATGTCTTCAAAATCCAAAAAGATATCAAAATGGAAAAACACTTTAATTCAACTACGCCAAGTTAACCAATTCCAACTCAAATATTCCTAACAACCTCAAAGCATCAAAAGGACTTAAGAATCGTTTCTAATTCCCAAGATCGCCCCAAGGGACGCGAGGGAAGAGCATACGTGATCTTATTCCTATAAGTAAACAATGCAAAATATTATCTAATCAAGTACAAACATGTAAAAACAGCTTGCAAAAGACAAGTATATGATTAGATAAAACCTGCAAGAATGTTAGAACCTCAACACATTAATTTCAAAAATACAAAATGACACCTACGCCCCTTTTTTAGAGCTGCTTGGTTGGTTAGGCGTATACGCCACTGCTGTTTTTTGAATTATAGTGCACTGCGCCACCCGAGAGGTGTGTGCGCCACGAAAACAATGCATGCACCACTCTGTGTATTTTTTGCTTACCATGCACCTGCGCCACCAGAGAGGCGTGTGCGCCACAAAAACAATGTATGCGCCACCTGAGAAAAGAAACTCAGCACTACTGGGAAACATGTGCCTTTAGAAAAGTGTGTGTGCTACTGGGAAAACGTGTGCGCCACCGCTTTATAAAACAGACTCCAGATTCCGATAGAACCCGCGTCACCAAAAATGTGTCTGTGCCACTAAAACGTGTGCGCTCTGGTTAGGGTGTGTGCCGATCTGACAAGTTTCAAAATGCAGTGAAGGTACAGTACGAAACGGCGTGTCTGCGCCCAAGTTAGTGCATCTGTGCGCTGGTTAGGGTGTGTGCGCCGGAGGTTAGCGTGCACATGCGCCGAGGTTCGGTAAATAGAGAACCAAGTTTTGAACAGTGCGCCTACGCCACCAGAGAGGCGTGTGCGCCACAAAAACCACGCCTGTGCTCCTAAAAATGTGCCTGCGCCAGACCTACAACCAAAATATGGCAAAAAACACAAGAAAACTCACAATATCTCAAATTTTGACAAGTTAGCTTAAGAATGGCAATTACCCATTAAAATGATGGCTATGAACATGAAGTTACACATATCAAATTAGAAAAAATTCCAAGAAAATGGACATTAATTACTACATGTGCATATCAAAAATTAGCCAAAACAATGAAACTTAAACTAAAATGCCATGGGACTAAGTGTCCCACCGGGCGTGCCAAATGTGTGCATGTGTACTTTGCTTAATGCTAAATCAAATGGAGCAAGAACTACCACCTAAAATAGTTCTACAATCTAGCTAAAACAAAGCATAAGCACCATCAAGATAAAGAGCTAAACAAGATCTAAATTAACATCATAACTTTGAAATACATAAGATCAAAACTAGCATGCTATTTAAAATCTCTACTCTCCTAGATTGCCAACAAGAATGAATGGACCTATTTAGCTCCAATGGCAATCAAAAATTGCTTGTTTGATCCTTAAAGAATGCAAGAATAGGAAGCTTAGCTCTTAACAATGGTGACCTCTCAAGAAGACAAAATGCAAGCTCTTAGTCTCTTTGTTATATGCTTTGCATTTGCTCTCTTAAGAAGTTTAGGTGTAGGTATAAAGGTAGAAGGAGGGCTCCTTATATAGCCCAATGGATAAAGGAAACACTTCATCCCTTTGCATGTGGGATAAAGGTAAAACATGATTAGGAATGGATAAGGTTGCTTTATTAAAGGTAACCTTACTTTAGAAGGGTTTAATTTATGCTTAGCAAGTCATGGGAGTTGGGGGGTGTTTTAATTAATCAAAGGTGATTAATTAATAGGTAGATGTAAGCTTATAGAAGCTAATTAGAGGAATATTAGTACGATTTAGGCTATTAGGAGGGGATTAAATCAATTAAATATTGATTTACTAGTTAAATGAAGTGAAAGGCTAATTAATTAGTTTAGATAGAAGGGGTAAATAATTAACGGAATGTCGTTAATTAGGTTGACTTAATCAATTAACATATTGTAATTAATTAACGACAACAAGATGGAATATGAGCGCTTTTGACGATATGTCGCCGTTTTACGAGAAAGGGATAATAAGCGCAATTTAAGTATTTAAATTGCTTGGGCGTAATTATGGGTGTCTACATAGTTAAAATGAGTTATGTTGGAAAAAAGTGACTTAAGAGTTAACCACTAAACAAAGGAGTCCGAGAGAGAGGAAAAGTTTACGATGTTAGCGGGATATTTTTAACCAATAAATTTATGCTGGAAAATAACAGCGTAAAGGATATTAGCACATTTTATCATGTCACTTATAGCACATTTTATCATGTCACTTATTCAGCAAAATAGTATAATCATATAGAATGTATCATATCAGCTAATTAATAGGAAGTGAATGCCTATTAAATGAGTGGTGACACCGTGATTGGCATTTGGAATAATCAATAAATAAGAATGATCTCTTTTGATGCTGTAAATGATAAAGCGAATACATTACCGACTTTTGCAAATCGTCTTAAAGAGCACAAAGGATAAGCACTTAATAATTGGCATAGTAAGAATGCTTCCATCTGAAACTTGTCTATATAATCTTAGACAGAAAAATCATGGTACTTAAACAATCGCTTAAATCAGATTTAATTGTACATCCAAAGAGACAACTAAATAATCCACGAAACTTTAATGCATTAGGAAAGCAATGAACCAAGACAAAGGAAAATAAACACATATGATTGTTAGAATATGCGGAGGGAGAAAGAATAAAGAAAGAATAGAATGTACAAAGATGGAATGAAGAGAAACCTAACGCACATATGTTCAATGAAAAGTTGCAAAAACCATGGACATGGGGTAAGAATCTCTAAAAAAATGTCAAAGGCTTTTTAACAAGCTAGTCAGTAGACCATCAGATAAGAAATAAACAAGGGTTCATCACTTTGTATACATTAAACTTGAAAGAAACAAGCAACCTAACATATTTAATAATCCTCTATTCTTGAGAGCTTTAACAAATGAACCTAGTAAAGACTCTAAGCAATCAATTTGTGATCATGAGAATGAGAGCTCGCCATTAATGGCTTCAAGGCCAATGGTTCTTCCCATTTATTCAATGTTTGGTGTGTAGTAAATGCAAAAGCAATAGCTCAATAAAATAAATGAAATAAGCTCTAAACCCTAAGCAAAATGTTATAGTTTATGTTAGGAAGAAGGAGAGTTCTTAGAAATGAGAGGGGGGTAGTGGGCTATTTATAGTTTTCCATTTGGGAAAGTGGAGGAATTTTGGTGCATGTGGGACTAAAAGGGAGTCAACAAGTTGATTAGTGAGTCAAAGTAAGTTTTGACTAGGTTTAGAAGAGGTTAATCATGGTTTAGGATAATTAACCTAGGTCTAGGCTAGTTAATCTTGTTTAGAGAGGAATTAGGGTTTTGAGAGAGTTTTGAGAGGTCTAATCAATCCAATGAAATGGATTGATAGTCTAGGAAGTTAGTAGAAAGTGGTCTAGAAGGGAATGAGAAGATGGTTTAGTCAATAAGAGGCTATATTAGCATGTTTAATTGATTTACAAGAGGAATACAACCAAAAGAGTGTCGTAAGAGGGGAGTTAGATAGGTCTAACTGACGGTATGTCGTCAATTTGTGAGGAGTGAGAATAGTTAGTGTAATATTAAGAATAATAGTGCTTTGATCAAACTATAGGTGTCTACATTTGCCCCTCTTTGGGGTGACGTAAGTGACATCACTTCAAAGAAAGTAGACAAGCATAAACAAGTAGAAAAAAATTTTGAAGGGGTAGAAGAAAAATTAGTTAGCTAAAGGGATGCCCCCTCGAGTGTCGATGGGGTGATGGAGGAAGGCAATCAACGATCGAAAAGAGGAAAGAAGAAAGGGGAGATAGAAGAGAAAATAACAAGAAAAGGGGATATTGAGCTATCCACAAACCAGTGCTTACAGAAACAATTTGTAATCATCATTTTGCTTAGAATCCTCATCATTGGTCCTTATTAAAATGTAAGCATATGACGGAAGCATAAAATGACATGAAAAGCAAAGATACAAACAACTGTCCATTGCTAAAACAACAACTCCATGTAACACACAAACATGCAATGCAATACGAGAAGTAAACAAACTCATCTAACAAGGAAATAAGTACAATCACACACACTCAAACCAACAACGTTCAAGATAGTTGCACAAATAATTTGTTATCGAGATGTAGTCCCAAATGTTTTGATAAACGACAAGGGTTTAAAATGATACCCCAAGCAATTTGTATATGCAAGGGAAAGGATTGAGGACACTTGGGTCCAATGGAAAAGCGATGTGCACAATGAAAACAGTACCAGGCAATTGATAGTGCCCCCGAGTACAGACGAAGTAAGCGGCGTAGCTTTTGTAAATGATTGTAGAGTTAGGTGATCCGCGAGTCGTTTCAAAACATGTGAAAACATCAACAAGATACGAGATGAGTGTCATGCGCGAGACACAGATTTGAGCTGCAAATGAGTTTTTTTACCAATTTTAGTCCATTTTCAAAGTGTTTACGAGTTTTATTTTTATTTTGATTTTTGAATGGTTTTCTAATTTTTAAATTTTTGATCGGTCAAAGGAATTTAGGAAATGGAAGGTCACCTAAAAGCATGCGAAAATGCCCCAAGGCAAAGAGAACGGGCGTCGGGTGGCAATAAAATGCCCGGCGAGAAGACAAACGAGCCAACAATAATTATTTAAAAATAATCATGGTGCTAGATAAAAATAGAAGACAAGAAGCACTGGAAATATTTAAAAATGCCCCAGGTGAAGAGATAAGCGCTAGGTGGAAAATAGTGCCCGAGGGTGATTTAGATGATATCCTACGTTTTGTACATGAGATATTTTGGTAGATGTTAGCATTTGCGATAATATTAGATGATATTGGTGCGGGGGATAGATTTGTGATCATGCGCAACCCCTCTTGCCCCCATTGATGATACGATATGTGATGATTAGCTTAGTATACATGCATGATGTAAAACTTAGCATTTTTGTATATATGATGTATCAGATGATGTTATATGTGATGAATGATAGATGATAGATATGATAACAACAGATGTACAGTAAACAAACACATAATAAGAAGTTAACAAAACTAAACAAATATACAACAAAAACTATACAAACTGACAACTAAAAGTAATTTAATCATTACCTTGTTTTTGCAGGACAACATTGATATATTTTCTGATGTTTTTGGGTTATCTAGAAAGATATGTTTTCAAGGCTATTGTTCACATTGTTTTCAAGGTTTCCCTAAGACAATGTTATGAAGGTTGTGTAGCTTCATTCTAAGGGGGATTTTCTAAATGTTTAGATTTTTGTGTATCTTTTCTGAATGTTTTTGTATTTTCTAAGGTCATGTTCTAAAAACAATGTACAAGGACAAAGAAGCATGGATGCCCCTAGCGCAATGTGGGAATATACAAAGGGCAAAATGCCACGCACATATGTACAAGAAAGTGGAATGTGAAAGTGTCTCCAATGTTAGATGGTAATATAAGCCATATAAGCCAGATCACGGCTCGGCGAAGATGGATTCGGTAGGGTTCCTAGACCTAGCAAAGGAAGTTATTTCTAGAAAGCGATGAGGGTTACCTGTCCTGATGTAAGAGTGGCTTGTGACCGATGAATCCTCTTTGAGCACCGGAATCCGGTTTTCACCAAAAGACCTACCCACTACGCCACAATTGTGTGGTTTTCACATGTGGACAACTTGTTTTTTTTCTTTGTTTTCTCAATTTTTTCATGTTTTGCTTGTTTTTTCTTTGTTTTTCTACTTTTTAGTTCTTATATGATATTCACACCATACTTAAGCATAGAAGCGCTTGAGATGCATGGCGTTCATAGGTTCTCGGAAGTTCTTCACCATCTGAATATGCTAGTTTATAAGCTCCTAACCCATATTTAGAACCACTACATAAGGCCCTAGCCAGTTGGCCTCAAACTTACCTTTCTTTTCTTTGTCTTTGACGGTATTCTTTTGATTTTCTTTCAGCACTAGATCACCTACATCAAATTCACGATGAATGATCCATTTGTTATATCCTCTTGATACTCTGTTCTGGTAGACCTTGAGGTGATTAAGCGCTCTTATACACTTTTCATCTAACAGCTCTAGCTTTACTAGCCAAGCAACTCTATAGTATTCATCTTTATCAAGATAGTCCCAGAGAGATATTCTCAGGGAGGGAAGTTCCATTTCCAAGGGTATGATGGCTTCGGTGCCATAGACAAGTGAATATGGGGTCGCACCAGTAGGAGTGCGGATGGAGGTTTGATAGGCCCAGAGGGCGGGATGTATCTGTAAGTGTCAATTACGACCAGTCTTACTTACCATTTTCTCCATGATCCGTACAAGGGTTTTATTAGTAGCTTCGGCTTGTCCATTACCTTGGGGGTAATAGGGGGTAGACCACTTGAGTTGAATATGGAAACGTTGACACAATGCCTTAACCATTTTGTTCTTGAAGGATTTACCATTATCAATGACAATGGCGGAAGGGATACCATAACGGAAGATGAGATGATTCATGATGAATTTGGAAATTTGCGCACCAGTGACATAAGTAAGAGGCACACCTCTACCCATTTAGTAAAATACTCGATGGCAGTGATAATGTGGGTGTGGCCATCTGAAGAAGAAGGATGGAGCTTCCTATGAGATTCAAGCCCCATTTAGAAAATGGTCAAGGTGTCATGCAATAGGCTGCAAATCCTGTGTTGGCGCATGTATCAAGTTTCCATACTTTTGGCATAGCTCACATTTCTTGACGAAATTACAACAGTTTGCTTCCATGGTGGGCCAATAATAACCTACCCTTAAGAGCTTCTTAGCTAAGACCATACCACTAGTATGTGCTCCACAAATACTACCGTGTACTTCCTTAATAGCGTGGACTGAGCCAGTAACATCCAACTAGCGAAGCAGATTCCCGCCGTAGTCACGATGATAAAGGGTGTCTCCTAGGAGGGTATAATGGGCTATACGGCGGATAAGGGCTTTCTTCTCTAAATGGGTAATGTCCTGGGGAAATGTGTCATCTTGTAGGTATCTAAATATAGGGTCATACCAAGGGGAGGATGGACCAACAATCTCACATGCCAAACAAGATTCCGGCATGTCATATGCGGGTATTTGTAAATGCTCTACAAAGAAAGGCATTTTGCTCTCCGAGGTGGAATGCATAAGAGAGATCCAATTGTAGCCATAGCATTTGTTGATCTATTATGTGACCTCGATTTTTGCTCAAAGACAATCTGTGTAAAATATTCTTTCAAGGTTTCAACCAATTTCTTGTATGGAATAAGTTTTTCATCTTTGACTTTATACTCATCATTAACTTGTTTAATGATAAGTTGGGAGTCCCCAATGACATGTAGCTGTCTGATATTCCAAGTGATAGCCAACTTGAGACCAGCAATGAGTGCCTCATACTCTGCTAATGTTATTAGTGCAAGGGAATCCCAAACGGAATGCTCTTGGGATAACCTCACTTGTGGGAGTGATGAGCACTACCCCTACTCCCGATCCATGGAAGGTGAATGATCCATCAAAATGGACTTGCCATTCTACAGATTCTTCAACATACATCATGGATGCATCTGGCAGATCCAGACACAAAGGTTCCATTCTTGGTAGAGGAGCTTACTAACCGGTGATCAGCAATACTGTCCTTTCAAGGACTTCGATTTACAAACTCAATGTCAAATTCACTTAGGAGAATGATCCAATTAGCCATTCGTCTTGTAAGAGCGGGCTTGGATAGAAGGTATTTGAGAGGATCAACTTTGGATATTAGCTTGGTTTTGTTGTTAAGGAGATAATGGCGAAGTTTCTCTGATTCTTCAACATACATCATGGATGCATCTGGCAGATCCAGACACAAAGGTTCCATTCTTGGTAGAGGAGCTTCTACCAACTGATCAGCCAATACCTGTCCTTTCAAGGACTTCTGATTTACAAACTCAATGTCAAATTCACTTAGGAGAATGATCCAATTAGCCATTCGTCTTGTAAGAGCGGGCTTGGATAGAAGGTATTTGAGAGGATCAACTTTGGATATAAGCTCGGTTTTGTTGTTAAGGAGATAATGGCAAAGTTTCTAAAAGGTGAAGACGATTAGCGAGGCCTTTTCAATCAAGCGAAGTAATCAACTCGTAGGCAATCAAGGTACGACTAAGATAATAAACTACCCTTTCTCTATGGACTTGGTCATATTGGGCAAGCAGTGCACCAATAGCAAATTGGGTAGTTGAGATGTACAAGAGGAGAGGTTCGCCTGGGGTAGGCGGCATGAGTACAAGTGGGTTGACAAGGTATTATTTAAGTAGTGCAAATGCCTTTTGACAATCTGGTCCCTGGTTGAATGCAACATCCTTTTTGAGGAGGTGTGTAAATGGGTGGCACTTATCCGCAAGTTGTGGAATAAAACGGTGGATTGCCTAAATCTTTCCTTGTAAACTTATGAGTTGCATGATATTTGTAGGTGGAGGCATTTTGTGATAGTTGTAACCTTTGCGGGATCTACCTCTATGCCTCTCGTGAAACGGTGAAACCTAGGAGTTTTCCGACAAAACGCCAAAGACACACTAGGTGGGTTGTGACAAGTCTTATTTAAGTAGTGCAAATGCCTTTTGACAGTCTGGTCCCCAGTTGAATGCAACATCCTTTTTGAGATGTGTAAATGGGTGGCACTTATCCGCAAGTTGTGCAATAAAACGGCAGATTGCCTGAATCTTTCCTTGTAAACTTCTCAGTTGCATGATATTTGTAGGTGGAGGCATTTTTGTGATAGTTGTACCTCTCGTGAAACGATGAAACCTAGGAGTTTTCGACAAAACGCAAAGACACACTAGGATTCAAAGCGTACTTTGTAATCCCGAAGCGTTGGAAGATATGTCTCAGACTTCAGTGGTGCTCTCCTCTACTTTTGGACTTTGCCAAGATATCATCAATGTAATCCTCCATGATGTCATTCATCATGTCATGGAAGATGACTGTCATTACACGTTGATAGGTGGCCCCGGCATTCTTGAGTCCGAAAGGCATGACCTTGTAACAAAATGTTCCCTAAGGGGTGATGAAAGTTGTTTTATGTTGATCCTCCTCTGCAATCCTGATTTGGTTATAACCTGAAAAACCATCCATTAAGGACAACATTTCATAACCAGCGGTGGAATCAACGATCATATCAATATTAGGCAAGGGGAAGTCATCTTTGGGACATGCCTTATTGATGTCGCGGAAGTCGGTGCAGATCCTTATGCCAACAGGTTTCTTCTGAACAGGGACTATGTTAGATATCCAATCTAAATAGTCAATGGGCTTAATGAAATCAGCAGCTAATAATTTTTCAAGTTCTTCTTTGACAAGGAGTGCAATTTTAGGGTGCATCTTTCTCAACTTCTGCTTGATGGGTTTGGCGTCTGGGTGCACAACGAGGTTGTGCACGACCAAGTATGGGTCCAAACCAAGCATATCGGCATATGACCACGCAAATATATCTCCATATTCTCTTAACAACTCTACAAAAACCTTCTGCTCTTGAGCTGAGAGTGAAGCTCCCAACTTTATCATTCTAGGTTCCTCTTCCAAGCCAATGTTGACACTGATGGTTTCTTCCACAAGCATTTTAGAAGCATCCTCCATCCGCGTAGGATCGGGGAAGAGTAAGGTCAACCTCCCTAGGTAGCTCATCATCATCCTTGGACGGATAGGTCATTCATTTTGTTTGTCTACAAGTGCTTCAAAAAAATTGTCACTATGAGACTTGTGTTTATTCCTTGCACAAGGTTTCTCTGAAGTATTCTTACTCTTGTTTACGACTTTCCTATTTAAGCGTCCACACATCTCTGCCTCTTCTCCAAAGTATGCATAGGTGTCTAGTTGAATTGCAAAGCCTTTCTTGTGATCCCTGCCAAAATAGAATCCCTGAGTCCCATGAATTCTACAAATGCCTCATCGTTCTCAAAGAAATCGATTAGCACGTGAAATTGTTGATCCCAATCTACAAGTTCAAGATATACAAGGGTTACTTGGTAATTGGTTTGAGGATTGGATCCAGATAAGGTAAGGACAGTTGAATTAGGGAATAGGTTAGTGGAGGCAAGATCCTCATAGAGGCTACATTGGGAATCCGCGTCAGTTATCAAAATGAGATGAGTCGTCCTCACGTTCGGAAGAGGTGGCATCAATCTCAAAGGGTGGATCATCATGTGGTCTTATTCCAAGACCATGTTTGTTTGATTTGAAGTGAGGGATAGGAATGGGTTCTAATCGCCCTTGCGCATTGATTCCACATCCAAACCCATTATAACCCATGACATACATCATATGGTGGCCTTTGACATATAAGCGGGGCTGATGGCATGAAGCCATGGTACCTTCAGGTACTCTGTTGGTGGAATCTTCTAACATCTTTTCCTCGGATAAGAAACCACTAGGAATGAACTTCTCTAATGGTTTAGGGCATTGTTCCGAGTGCTTTTGAATTGGAAGTAGGGTTTACCACATGTCCTAGGTGACACTGATAAATTTGATATTAATAAAGTTTGTTTAAGAGTGAACGGTTCACCTGGGCCGTATTTCGTCAACATTGCCTCCCATGATGCGAAAGGGTTGACCAATGAAGGAAAGTCTTGATTATAAGGAGTGAGTGAATCTGGATCCACACGTTCCTTGATAGCCTCTGTTTGTAAAGGAATAACAATGTCTGCAGAAGGGCATTCATAAGTTGCATGAGAAAAACTGTGCAAGGCTCTGCAATGTGTAAATGGTTCTGGATCACCCTGAATGGTGATTATCTATCATTTATGGCACATCTTGATACACTAATGGAAAGTTGAAGGAATGGCCTACATGGCATGGATCCATGGGCGTCCTAAGAGCATGTTGTATGGTAGATCCAAGTCAAGGACATGGAACATTATATCATGACAAGTTGGCCCTACTTCCATTGTGCCTACTGACTCTCGCTCCTCATTATCATAGGCCGTGATTGTAATAGTTTTGGCACCTAGATCTGTTTCTGAGTGGCCTAGCTGCTTAACCAACTTCAAAGTACAAACTCTCGCTCCTCATTATCATAGGCCGTGATTGTAATAGTTTTGGCACCTAGATCTATTTCTGAGTGGCCTAGCTGCTTAACCAACTTCAAAGTACAAATGTTTAGACCGGATCCACCATCCACAAGTACTCTCTTGATCTTGCAACGGGTAACAACTACTAGATATAAGGGTAAGTTGTGTTCTAGGTCATTATGCGGGATTGCAACACGATCAAAAGTGATATGATCGTTGGAGTCAAGGTGTGCAATCATGGCTTGGAGGTGCGCAGGATCTACATCGGTGGAGACTCTTGAACTCTACAATGTTTTATACAATATGTTCTTATGTGCAGTAGAGATTTTGAGGAGATCTAAGATTGATATCCTAGCGGGCGTCTTCTCTAACTGTTCTATTAGATTGTACTAGCCTTCCTGAGGGATAGGTAGGGGATCTAGTATGATCAAACAAGCGCGTCGCGTCCCTACTACACAACTCTTTTCTAAGATCCTAATAGTATTGACATTGTTCATTAGACGAACGGATACATCCTATGAGGGAATCAAAGGACTATCATTAGTGGGATAAACATAAGCAACAGTCCGATAGTCATTGGAAGTTTGTCCGTGATTTGGCTTCCTTTTCTTTTTATCTGCATGGTTAGGAAAGGGCTCTTTGAAGATACCCATTTTCTCATTTGGACCTTGTCCTGAGTCAGGGGGAGAATCTACGGCGATTTTTCCCTCTTCAATGAGGTCTTGTATGTAATGACATAGTCTCAAGCATCTATCTGTCTTGTGCCCTTTAACGCGTTGGAAGTCACAATACTCATGCTCTTTGAACCAAACGGGTTTTGGAGCATTTTCTGGGTATGGTAACGTCATGGTTGGGAATTCCACCATGTTTACATTATCTAACTGTTTCAGTATGGCAAATAGGGATTCTGTTAACAGTGTGAACGTACGTTTAGTGGGTGTCTTGGGACGAGGTCCTTGTGAGAGCTTTAAAAGCGGACCAGTTTGCATGGTTTGGACTCTTTTGGAGTCCGTAATGCCATATCGATGACAAATTTGTTTTTGTTGAAGAACTTCGGTTTATCTAAGGATTTTGCTTCATGTTTGTCTTTGACAACCGGTTTAAGTGTTCCCTTTGTGATGAGGGCCTTTTCGATTTGACTGCCCTTCTCTATGACTTCTTCGAAGTTAGAGCCGCAATGCATTTGTAAATGGAAGGCTATCTCTGGGTTCAAGTTAGGCACAAATATGCTTACTTAGTTGTTTTTCTGGCAAGGCACAAGGAAAACTCAACTAAAACAATCTTATAGAACATAATTTAAGTGTTTTGCAAAAGGAAACTTGTTTTAGCCAACTTTGAACTTTAATCCGCTTTAAAGCTTAAATTGAAGCGTTTTGAAAAAAAAAAATAAAAGGTTTTTTAAATGTTTTTTATTCCCAAGATCACCTAGAAGGTGCGAGGGAAGAGCATATGCGTTTCAAAGGACCCCTACAAATGAAAAGTATGAACACTTAACTAAGTTAGCATAAAAATATGAAGGAAAAGAAACTGCAAACCACTTTGTCAAAACCCTGCAAGAAAGTTAGAAAACCAAGAATATTAGAAAACTCCAGAAATCTATTTTTAGCAGTTTTTCAATGGTTTTAGTATTTTGCGTTTTTGAGGTCTCCAAGGCACTTTGGGAGTTTGCTGATAGAAGTAATGATACCAAAGGTATATTACTTTTGGAACTTCCCGCATAAAAGTTCGCTTTGTTCTCTTTCCGACACCAATTCAAACTCCGAAAACGGGTCAACAGTCAAAAGATATGACCCAAACTAGGAGCACTAAAAATTATATGAACAAATCCGGCTCAAACAGAGATACCTACGCCCCCTTCATGGTGTATGCGCGTCGTAAAGGCGTCGCGCGTAGGTTATGGTGTATGCGCCCCTCTGTGTAAACCTAGCGAGTCTGCAGGGTGCTTGCGCCACCTGAGAGATGCTGCGCTAGCATAAGTGTGTCTGCGCCAGAGAATAGGTGCTGTGCTTAATAAGCAAGAAATGGTAAAAACTATGACATTGCGTGTGCGCTGGCATAGGGGTGCTTATCTTAGCAAAATGTTGTATGCACCACGGTTTGGGCGTGTGCGCGCCTAGTAAAAATTTTTACTGCTGAAGGTCAAGAATAAACAAGCGCTTGCGTTTGGGTTTGGGTGTTGCGCGCCTAGTAAAAATTACAGTTCAGGTGTCTCGTGCATTAACAAAAGGATGTTTGCGCCATGATTTGGGCGTGTGCGCCCACTTTGAGTACTACGCATGGTTTTGGGTGCCTACGCACCTCTGCTAAAAATGATGATCTAAAAGCGCTTGTCTTTGGCAGAAAGGTGTATGCGAATGCACGAAAAACCACCAAAAAACATGGAAAATGAAATTTTAAAAGTGTCAACAGGTTAGAATCTAGCCATTAAATGTGGTTTCTAGCATAAACTTAACAAAGAAGGTTAACTACATAAAACCTAGCTAAAAAGCCCAAGGCAAAATATTTAACCCTACAAAAACATGTAAAAAGTTAGAAACTGAAATAAAAGCTTCAAAATGACCCCATTAATGGAGGATGGACTAAGTGTCCCACCGGGTGTGCCAAATGTGTTCAATGAAAAGTTGCAAAAGCCATGGACATGGGGCAAGAATCTCTAAAGAAACCCCAAACGCTTTTAACAAGTTAGTCAATAGACCATCAGATAAGAAATAAACAAGGATTCATCACTTTGCATACATTAAACTTGAAAGAAACAAGCAACCTAACATATTTAGTAATCCTCTATTCTTGAAAGCTTTAACAAATGAACCTTGTAAGGATTCTAAACAATCAGTTTGTGAACATGAGAATGAGAGCTCGCCATTAATGGCTTCAAAGCCAATGGTTCTTCCCATTTACTCAATGCTTGGTGTGTAGTGCAATGGCAAAAGCAATAGCTCAATAAAATAAATGAAATAAGCTCTAAACCCTATGCAAAATGCTATAGTTTATGTTAGGAAGAAGGAGAGTTCTTAGAAATGAGAGGCGGGTAGTGGGCTATTTATAGTTTTCCATTTGGAAAAGTGGAGGAATTTTGGTGCATGTGGAACTAAAAGGGAGTCAACAAGTTGATTTAGTGAGTCAAAGTAAGTTTTGACTAGGTTTAAAAGAGGTTAATCATAGTTTAAGATAATTAACCTAGGTCTAAGCTAGTTAATCTGTTTAGAGAGGAATTAGGGTTTTGAGAGAGTTTTGAGAGGTCTAATCAATTCAATGAAATGGATTGATAGTCTAAGAAGTTAGTAGAAAGCAGCCTAGAAGGGAATGAGAAAATGGTTTAGTCAATAAGAGGCTAGGAAGTTAGTAGAAAGCGACTGTCAGAAGGGAATGAGAAGATGGTTTAGTCAATAAGAGGCTATATTAGTCTGTTTAATTGATTTACAAGAGGAATACGACCAAAAGAGTGTCGTAAGAGGGAAGTTATATAGGTCTAACTGACGATATGTCATCCATTTGCGATGAGTGAGAATAGTTGGTGTAATATTAAGAATAATAGTGCTTTGATCAAACTACAAGTGTCTACATTGGTCAAAGCACTATTATTTCGATATTGCACTAACTATTTCGCTTCTCGCAAATTGAGTGACGATACCTCGTCAACTTGAATCCTCTAACTCATCGTTTACGACATTCTTTTGGTCATATTTCTCCTATAAACCAACTAATGGGGTTAATATAGGCCATTATTAGTTAAACCATATTCTCCTCCTCTTCTATACCACTTTTACTAACTTTCTAGACTATCAATCCATTTCATGGGATTGATTAGACCTCTCAAAACTCTCTCAAAACCTTAATTCCTCTCAAACAGAGTAACTAGCCTTACCTAGTTTAACTAGTCCTAACCGTGATTAACCTCTTCTAAACTTAGTCAAAACTTAATTTGACTCCTAATCAACTTTTTGGCTTATCATTTAGTTCCAAATGCACCAAAATTCCCCACTTTCCCAAATGGAAAACTATAAATAGCCCACTACCCCCTCTCATTTCTAAGAACACTCCCTAATATAAACCATAGCATTTTCCTTAGGGTTTAGAGTTTATTTTATTCAGACTATTGCTTTTGCCATTGCACTACACACCAAACATTGAATAAATGGGAAGAACCATTGGCCTGAAGCCATTAATGGCGAGCTCTCATTCTCATGCTCAAAAATTGATTGCTTAGAATCCTTACTTGGTTCATTTGTTAAAGCTTTCAAGAATAGAGGATTATTAAATATGTTAAGTTGTTTGTTTCTTTCAAGTTTAATATATGCAAAGTGATGAATCCTTGTTTATTTCTTATCTAATGGTCCACTGACTAGCTTGTTAAAATCCTTTGGGGTTTTTTTAAAGATTCTTACCCCATGTCCATGGCTTTTGCAACTTTTCATTAAACACATTTGGGCACCGGCATTGATATTTGTGTCTGTCTATTTATTATGAGTGATGTAGTTACAAAACGGTTGATATAGTTATAATCAGTTACAACCAAATCGTAGTTAAATAACTAATAACATCCTTATAAATAAGTCTTATATTCTCATACCCCCTCCTAAGGTTTATTCTACATAAAGAAAAAACAAACATTCTAACAAAACAGAATTACGTAATCTTTAGAGGCTTTCACTTTGAAAGCAATACTATGACTAGGTAGGGCTCCATCAAGTCTGCTTCGTGAACTTCGTATAGGTGTAGCTCCGAGCTGAATTCCCGAATTCCCAGATTCCACCTCCCCGAGCTCCCGAATCACAAATCTCCTAAATTATTGGACAACCATCCATACTGAGCCATCCACAAGCTCCATCAAGTTGTCTCATGACCCTCGTGAGGGTATAATTCCCAAGATCCACAGTCTCCCAAACTATCTGAGCAACCATCCATACCGAGCTTCATCTACCCTGTATCCTTTCTTGCCTTCAAAGTTTAGAGCAACTTTATATTGTGTATTCGTCACTGTCCTCACTACCTTCTGCATCTGGTGGGTCTTCAACCATGGCTATATTGGTTGTATTTGATATGTTTTTACCCTTGAGCACATCATTGGCTCGAACATGACAATCCCACAAATTTTATTCATAAGTTGCATTTGTATTTTCACTTTCCATGTATGAAAAGATAGACCAAAATATCTTTCTACTGGAATTTCCATAAAATAAAATAAATACTACTTGCACATTTACCAAGATAAATAAAATATCAGTTCCTCTGCCCTACGACTGGTTTAATGCTCTTATACGACTGCAGAATTTTGTGCCCTAGAAATTCGCGAATGTTGTACCTGTCAACCTGTAGCCTTTAGAAATTGCGACGAATGTATTTGTTCTGGTTTTGTGGTTATTTCATACTCGAAAATCGTGACTGTATTCGCGTCTGGTTGCAGCGCTGTTAGTTTGACTGTAATGGCTTGAAAACGTGCCCTTCCACGACTGTGTTTGCAGTGTGACTTTATGTCGTGGCCTTCGAAGAAGCCCTAAATGATGTCCCTCGAAAATCTTCTTGTGATTTCCGTTGATTTCCTTGCAAACTCTGTGAAAATAATTGTCCCGTGCCCTAGTTGGTATTCGCAGCCACTTTTTCTGTCCTTTTGTGATTCACGTTTGTGTATATAATCAGCCTTTTTGCGAACTGTAATATGACTGTAACAGCAGCAAAAATGGTGACCTCCTTCCTTCTCTTTCTCCTTACTTACCGCGCTCTGATACCAATGTTAGAATATGCGGAGAGAGAAAGAATAAAGAAAGAATAGAATGTACAAAGATGGAATGAAGAGAAACCGGAATGCACACATTTGAGATTGTGTGTCCGTCTATTTATTATGAATGATGTAGTTACAAAACGGTTGATATAGTTACAACTAGTTACAACCAAATCGTAGTTAAATAACTAATAACATCCTTATAAGTAAGTCTTATATTCTCATAATGATACTACAATATTGTCTAGTTTTCTTTATCAGATAGTGACCTCTTGGAGAGCAGGTCCATGGTTTGAGCATGGATTTCAGATGTTGGTGAACCACTTGAACACAAGGATGTGAAGCGCTGCTACTACATTCTGGTTTGCAGTAAAAACTTGTCCAGTTCGATCAGTCCACCAATGCAACTAAGTTCCAACCATGTTGCTTCGCTGAACATAAAGAAAACCTTCGCTCTTTGAGCTACCAGAAGCTTTGAATGGTATATAATGAGGAAGGGTTCAAAGACGATATGCACAATTCTGTTTTAGCTGTTCTTTCATGACTGGACAAGTAACTGTAGGGATCAAAGACTAGAAAGGATTCTATGCTCCATTGAAGCAGACCTATTGTTATGTGTGCATATTATTGGTGTATGATGGGTCTGAATTTTTTTGCATGTGTATAAGCTGTGGAAACATGGGATGATTTGGAGTGTTTGTTGGTCCTTTAAAGTTGTCATGTCTCTTTTGTACCTTTCATGCAACATTCTGTAATTTAGTTGCACATGTGGAGATACCATCCAATATATTCATGTTAAGGAGAGCTATAGTGACATGATCTTGTTATTATTAGAATATAAGGCTTATAAATTAGTGTTATGTTAATATTAGTTAAGTGTTAACTAATAAATGGTTGTAACCGCTTCAACCATTTTGTAACCATCTCTCACATAATAAAAGGACACACAATGAATAATGTGTGCATTCGATTTCTCTTCATTCATTCTTTGTACATTCTATTCTTTCTTTATTCTTTCTCTCTCCGCATATTCTAACATTGGTATCAGAGCGGGGCAAGCAAGGAGAAAGAGAAGGGAAGAAGTTCAAACCAATCTGTTAGGGCACAAAAGAGCAAAAGACCAGTTCGAACACTAGACGCAAGAGCAATATCATAGGGTAGCGAGCAATAATAAGAGCTAAAAAAATATATTAAAAAAGTCATCAAAAAGGGCAGAAAATGACCCAGTTTCAGTTCGAGGGCACATACAACAAACATAACCTCGCAATTGCAAAGGTGTGAAATTATGAAAAACACTATGAAAACACCATTTAAAGGCACAATTTTGGCTGTGTTTTCAAACAAATTTTAGGGCATTTCAAAGTGCTAGGGCACAAAATAGGAATTTGCCATTTTGAAGAATTATTTGGGTCGTTCATGGAATTAGGGCATGAAAACCAGACATTTTCAGGATAAAATGTGATTTAGGGCACACTTTTTGCAAAAAACACAATCCAAAATCATAAGAGGAAAAAATGTGATTTTGAAGGTTGCTAATGCAAAACAAAGAAAATACAGTAATGCATTTCTAGATTTGCAAATTTTCAAGGGTCATTCGCTATTAGGGCAAACAATTTCTCAACTTTCGATCCATGACCTAATCATCTAGGGCACAAACATGCCTGGTATAGTTTCCTTTCTTTGCTTTAAAAAAATCAGTTTTAAAATCTTGCCACATAATTTGCGGGTCATTGTAATGTCCCCTTTTTCAAGGACATCGCTCTTAGAGCCTCATCCTTGTACAAAAAGTATTTTTAAATACTTTTGTATGCTTGGAGGTTGATCATGGAATTATTTGAGCATTGTTGTTCTAATTTCTCATTGGGAGAGGTCGGTCTTGCATGTGGAGCATTCTATTCTTCCATTAAGCGTCGGTCCTCTTGGAAGTCTTCTAATTTAGCTTTGGGAGGCTATAAAGAGGAGTTCGATACACTTGGAGGAGGATATCGGATGTTTGTTTATTCTTCTTGGATTGTGCAAGGTGTGGCGATCTCTCTTAAGGATGAAAACCCTCAAGGGATCCATTGGAGCTGATTTAGCACTACTAGTGCATTCACTGTTCTTCCTAGCCCTAGGCGAATTGCTTAAGGGACTGATTTGGTGTCATAGAGAGTTGATATTTGTGATTTGAGTTCATATTCAGATTTATCATCATATTTGGGGATAGAGACTATGATTTGGTGATTTTTGGAGTAGGGTTTCATCCTTATCTACTCACTTGCAGATTTCGGTTGCATATTTGGGCATGATTTTGTGGTTGGAAAATTATGAGATTACTTTTGTTGGATAGTTTGTCTTCTCATGATCATTTTGAGCTATCATATGTGTTCTAATTCCTATTTTCCATGGAGTTATGAATTTTAGAAGTTTCAGTTGTGTTTTACCTTAATATTTTGTGGCTGTTCGAATTAATTCATTTCAGCTATTCTAGTGGTTGTAAATTCAGTTTTATTGCATAAATAATATCTACAAGTGTTGTCGTGCATGTTGGTATTTATTTTATGAAGATTGGAGATGTTTTGACTAGGGTTTGAGACTCCCAAAGTTTCATATCGGTTTGTTGCCCTAAAGAAAGACATTTCATTGTGTGAAGTTCATTTTTGGTTGATTTAATTCCATGTTTAGTTTAATGTGTTGCTGGTTTAGTTGTTGATTTGGATCAGATTTGTGAAAAAACCCCATTTGTCCCTATTCAAAGCACCAAAAGGGACATTATCGTCATTCTTAATTTTGGGAAAAAGGGATATTTACGAGGTATTTTGTCATAGAATGGAAATTCCATTAGATAAATATTTTGGCCTCAACTTTCATACTTGGAAAGTAAAAATCGAGATGAAAAAACCCCATGTGTCCCTATTCAGCACCAAAAGGGACATTATCGTCATTCTTAATTTTGGGAAAAAGGGATATTTCTGAAGTATTTTGTCATAGAATGGAAATTCCATTAGATAAATATTTTGGCCTCAACTTTCATACTTGGAAAGTAAAAATCGAGATGAAAGACAAATCAAATAAAGTTAATGTAGCTATTATTGAAAATCCACCGGATGTTGAAAGTGATGAATTCGCTAATAGAGAATATGTATTTTAAAAGAAGCCTCACACTTTGAAGACAGTCAGGGATCCAGTGTAGGTAAAACTCAACATGGATGGCTGCCCAGATAGTTTGGGAGTATGTGGATCTTGGGAATTTATCCTTATGAGGGTCATGAGACAACTTGATAGTACATTGTGGGAGTAGCTCAGTATGGATGGTTGCCTAACAATTCGGAGATTCGTAATTTGGGAGTTTGGGGAGGTCAAATCCAAGAACTCGAGAATTCAGCTCGGAAACTACACTTTGACAAGGGTTCTACTTGGTCAAAGCACTATTTTCAAAGCAAAAAGCTTTTGAAGAATGTGTGGTCTTGTTTGGTTTTGTTACTTCAATGTTTTGTCAATATGTTCTATAGTGTAAGCCTTAAGAGGGGGTATTAGAATATAAGGCTTATAAATTAGCGTTATGTTAATATTAGTTAAGTGTTAACTAATAAACGGTTGTAACCACTTCAACCATTTTGTAACCATCTCTCACATAATAAAAGGACAGACATGAAATGAATAATGTGTGCATTTGGTTTCTCTTCATCCGTTCTTTGTACATTCTATTTTTTCTTTATTCTTTCTCTCTCCGCATATTCTAACATGGTTATATGGGTTTAAACTTTAATGTATCAAACTTTTTGGCTTCAAAAGACTACTAAAACTATCATTTTTATAATTTTTCTACTATATTACAACATTCTTAGTTTAATAGATAATAGAAATAACAACTGAATCGGGTCCGACTACTGCAAGCTTAGTTCTAGTTTACTCAAAAATTAGGAATAGATATGCCTTTCATTTCAACTACAAAAGGAAAAAACATAATCAAAATGCTTACCACAAACTGCTAATGCAGTCACACAATCAAGATGCCCTTCAAAAGTCAGAACTTCCAAATCATTCATTTCATATTCAGTTTCATATTCCATTTGTCCTTTGAAAATCTATCGTGCTTCTTTCATTCAAGCAAATCGCCTTAAATGTGTTTTCTTAACCACGGTGTGTTTCTAACCTACCATCAACTCCTTATTCTCTACGGGATTCAAACTCTGTTGTCAAGGGTGGTAACAATGATTCCTCATGAACCAATCATCAAGCACCCTAGCTAGATACATTGAAACAAGGCTTATATTCAAATGGTTGTTTGAAAGATGTGGACCAGCCACTTAAGCACCCTCAAGCGATCATGTGCACCCTAGCTAGATACATTGAAACAAGGCTTATATTCAAATGGTTGTTTGAAAGATGTGGACCAGCCACTTAAGCACCCTCAAGCGATCATGTGCATCCGGTCGGTTCTCTGGCTCATAATCAAAGCAATTACAAAGAAGATTCTTGAAATGCTCAAATTGAGTTTTCAAAGAGACATCCACTATAAAAAAATGGTCCTAACAAAAGCTTATCATCAAGCCAATTGTCAATTTTAATCCTTTTTGTAGCAATTGCCCTCAAAAATTCAGAGAAATAAAGGTCGAGGAAACGAAATTCTCTAAGCACAAGTGTAAGAAAGAGGCATCCAAGAGACCATACATCTTCTTTCAAGTTATTTCTTGAATCTCACTTGAAATGCATCCTCGCTCATTCTAGTAGAAGATGGACAACACCTAGGGACTTAAGAACATCCAAGAAGAATTTGACACAATATTTATGCCAGAGGCGTCCCTTATGCTAGGAGTCTTTTCAAGAAAGTGGTAAGCCTTTCCAGCAAACACTTTTTCCGGCATCTTTCCAGTAGGCTTTAGTTTTTCGTTAGTGGAAACAAATATTCTTAGCAAGTAAAAATAGCTGCATATTTTAAACAAATATCTGCACTGCATTCATTGTTATATATCAGTGTGGTAATTTATAGGACACAATGACATTATTTCTTTATTGAACAGTGGAAGCAAAATATTAACGATATATTAGATCAGATGTTGAGAGGAATTGCCTCCTGTCCACCTATTACAGCAGATAACTTAGATGTTGTGGATTTTTTGAGAGAGATAGGATGATCTAGGTCATCCCATGGTTTGAATTACAAGATCAATTACAGGAGAGGAAAATGATGAGTTTTCAGAAACAATTCGGAAACAAAAGAATGGCACTTTTTAGAGATCCCAATGACATTATTTCTTTATATATCAGTGTGGTAATTTATAGGACACAATGACATTATTTCTTTATTGAACAGGGCAACGTGGAAGCAAAATATTAACGATATATTAGATCAGATGTTGAGAGGAATTGCCTCCTGTCCACCTATTACAGCAGATAACTTAGATGTTGTGGATTTTTTGAGAGAGATAGGATGATCTAGGTCATCCCATGGTTTGAATTACAAGATCAATTACAGGAGAGGAAAATTATGAGTTTTCAGAAACAATTCCGGAAACAAAAGAATGGCACTTTTTTAGAGATCCCAATGACATTATTTCTTTATATATCAGTGTGGTAATTTATAGGACACAATGACATTATTTCTTTATTGAACAGGGCAACGTGGAAGCAAAATATTAACGATATATTAGATCAGATGTTGAGAGGGAATTGCCTCCTGTCCACCTATTACAGCAGATAACTTAGATGTCGTGGATTTTTTGAGAGAGATAGGATGATCTAGGTCATCCCATGGTTTGAATTACAAGATCAATTACAGGAGAGGTAAATGATGAGTTTTCAGAAACAATTCGGAAACAAAAGAATGGCACTTTTTAGAGATCCCAATGACATTATTTCTTTATATATCAGTGTGGTAATTTATAGGACACAATGACATTATTTCTTTACTGAACAGGGCAACGTGGAAGCAAAATATTAACGATATATTAGATCAGAGGTTGAGAGGAATTGCCTCCTGTCCACCTATTACAGCAAATAACTTAGATGTCGTGGATTTTTTGAGAGAGATAGGATGATCTAGGTCATCCCATGGTTTGAATTACAAGATCAATTACAGGAGAGGTAAATGATGAGTTTTCAGAAACAATTCGGAAACAAAAGAATGGCACTTTTTTAGAGATCCCAATCACACAATAAGAGCGAAGGTGCCAAAATTAGTCCATTTGCAGGATTGTAAGTAGGCATATAAATTGGGCTACACAAACTAAAAAATCGCTTCCTCTTTTATATGGCCTTTAAGTGTTGTGCATGGTGCACAAGATGATGTGACAAACCTTACAGAAATTCTGCTAATGGAAGGGGATATTTTCTATATTCCTAGAGGATTTCCCTTCTTGCATATTTTGCAACTCATGTGCAATTGTTAGTTTATATTGTGTTCTGTCTTACTGTTATATGTGTTCTGTCTTACTGTTCTAGGTGCCACCACTACCAACATCTATAATCATCTCTTTCGTCATCCTCCTTGATAGAAGGACCATAGGCAAGTTAAACAATGGGTGCCATAATTCATCAAATTCAAAACATCATGGTACGCGACACCCATAAATCAACTCTTGGGAATGAAGACTGACAACAACTTACAAATGTTTCTGTAGCCCTCTTTGAAAAATTGTACAACAGTCCACCCAATGTGGGTCTCAATCCAGAATTTGAAGACCTTAATTCGAACAAGGCAGACTATATACAACAATTTTACTCTGCAATTTCTCACAAACCAAATACACAAGCCCCTCACACAACTCATCCAACATCCAACTATTCTAAAAAATTTCTTTTAGGTTTCACACAAACAGTGCAGGACCCTTATGATCTTTTTAGAATATGAATCCCCTTTGATAATTTTTGGGGGAGATGGTGGGCAAGTGGTGGTCACATAAGGGTGGGTCTATTGTGATAGGCATCGGACCTACCAGATTTTTTTTTTTAAAATGGGTCTACTCGAGACACTGTAATATCCCCTTGTGGGATATTAATGATTTATTATTAATTACTTGCAAAAACAAATAACTTAGGAGATAAACCCTCCTAGGTTTACCTCTTAGTGTCGATTTCAATACAACCCAAATAGGGTTGGAGTGAGTCAAGGTGAGGGTTTAGATGGGCAATCCAGTCGGTATTTATACTCCTCTATCCAATATACTTTGCAGAAGTAAAATAATAAATAATACTGCTGAAAATTAACTAAAACTTTGAAAATCCATAACTTCCAAAATACTAACTCTTTTGAATTGAAACCAAGTGCGGTAGAAAGGAAAATGTAATGTCCCCCTTTTTTATAAAAAATTAAAAAGAAGGTAAAATCGATTTGCACATGTAATTTTAAAATGAAATTTTATAAATTGTGCAAATCGAAATAAAAGGGGAAGTTCGACTTCACCTAGAGATAATAAAAGCATGTTTTTAAAGGTAAATCAAGTGACTAGGCAAGTCGCATTTTCCTGGAAGCATTTAATAATTAATATTGGAGATAAAGTGATTATTCCTAAGCATGGGTCGACCCATATGAGCATCTTTTTAATATCCCTATGCATTTAATATTTGTTGTTGGTGACTTTCAGGCACATTTTTAAATGAGATTTCCTCCTAGATGATGGCGCCAAAGATGGAGAAGAACTTTGGAGGATGTGCAAGCAAAAACTATAAAAGAAAATGTGGTTACTCCTTTTTTGGCATGTTGACGGTCTATTAAAACTTATCTTCATGCTTGAGGATGGGATGTATGCCCACTTATGATCAAAATAAAAGGTGTTTATTAACACCACCATTTGTGAAGTTTGTGTGCCCACAAAAGATTGAAGTAATAAGTTTTACAATTATTTCTCTTTATATATACAAGGCGCCATTTTTGGGAGAAGATATTGAAGTAATAAGTTTTACAATTATTTCTCTTTATATATACAAGGCGCCATTTTTGGGAGAAGATATAAGCTTGCTTTGAGGGTTTGAAGTGTGATTTTTATGAATATCTCTATTTACATGTTGTTGGTTTTTACCTAGTGAAGTCGACTTGTTTGGGCATGTGCTAGGAGTGTTTTGGAGTGATTTTGAAGTATTTATAAATCTGCTGTTTGGATTTATTAATTGCAGATCTGGAACTGCATTTATTGCCTCTTAAAGTGAAAGAAAAGTGTTGGAATTGTGTTGCAGATTTTACCCTAACCCTAGCGACTGGGTTTAGGATTTTGGGAGCTGTTTTGAGGGGTTTCTAGTGTGTGAACAGATCTGGTTTTTATTTTGGATTGAAGCTCATAATTTTCCCTTTCCGCTGCACTTGGTTTCATTTCGAAAGAGTTAATATTTTCGAAGTTATGGATTTTCAAAGTTTTCATTGATTTTCAACAGTTTTATTTATTATTTTACTTCTGCAAAAGTATATTGGAAAAAGGAGTATAAATACCGACTGGATTGCCCATCTAAACCCTCACCTTGGCTCACTCCAACCCCATTTGGGTTGTATTGTAGCTGACACTAGGGTTAGTTGAGGTAACCCTAGAAGGGTTTATCTTCTAAGTTGTTTGTTTTTGCAAGTAAATAATAATATATTACTAATATCCCACAAGGGGATATTACAGTGGTATCAGAGCTTCTTTCCTCTTTTCGTGTGGGTGTTTTGTGTATGTAGGGTGATAGCGGTTGTTTTATAAGAGGAGAAATAAGGGAAATATGGATGAAGGGCCTTTCACATCGGATCAAGTCAAATTTCTACAAGAGCTAATGTAAGGATGTGGTTTGGAACTTCAAAAAACCATGAGTGATCAAATGACCAAACTGATCACGGAAGTGGTGGGCAATGGCAAGACGCCAAACTCCAATGGCGAAGGAAGTTCACATAGTGGAGAGAAAAATTCAACACAATGAAAGATCCTGGATGGATCCTTCTTGTACTCTACCGATTTTAATCAAGTAAAAACAAAGCCAAATACGATTTTATGTGTATTTATGACAATATCCCAAGTACTGAGATCTGGAAAGTGTGACTAGGTTCTAGGAGAGATATCAATGTAAATCACACCCAATAAAATTACTTCTAATTTCTAATGACCGCTTGAGATATTTGGGGCCGAAATACACTGTAAAACCGAACTTATAACAATCCAAAATGCCCGAGAAAATCAAATCGAAGTCTCATTATTATTCAGATTGAAAATCTTCAAAATATACCCCGAAATGATAAAAAAAAAGTACAGCGATCAGATTACGAGAATGATGGCAATTATTTGACAAATATTTTCATATGAAAATACCTCGAATTCACTTGCAGGGCGCATTTCTGAGGGTGATCCAAGCTGGTTGCAAATCACCGAAAACACCTTCAAATCCCTTTACACACATGGCTCAACCTGAATCGGAAGTCGATGAAGAACACTAGGAATTTCGAGTGAAATCCCCTTTCGATCTCTGGGGTTTCCGTCATGCAAGAGATAAATTCACAAGGGTTTTCGTCCTTGGAATTTCTGGTAAAAGCTCAGAGCTCTTAGCAATGCAAAGATGATAATAAAAATCTGGATGCCCTCTCTACAAGTCGACTTGTTTATTTAAAGGGAGATCAGCCAACCACCACCCCCAAATCAGCCAATAAAAATTGTTTCATTCTCCTATGCTGGGCGCATTTTCCCTTTTGGGCTGATTGGCACATTTTCCAAAAATTGACTCCCTAAGGTAAGTCGCACTTTCTCTTTTCTAATACAATTATTTTTAATTGTATTTTTGACATTTTAATTCATCATTATACTTTATTATTTATTATATGTGCTTTTTCATGATATTATTTTTTTTTGAAACAATAGCACAATATAATAAAATAATAAAGATAAGTCACCCTAAAACTTCCCTTTGGCCGTCGGGTAGACATAAAGGGCCAAAGGTCTTCGCCCAGGCTCACGCGGGCAGAGGGGACATTACAGTCCTCCCTCCCCGGAGTTGCTTGCCCACAAGCCAGAAGAACGCTGGTCTGTGAAGAATAGACTCACCCTCCCAAGTGGCATCCTCCAAGGGTAAATCTTTCCAACGAACCAGGTACTCCCGTATCACCTTGTTCCGCAATCTTCTCTCCCTCCAATCCAGAAGTCCCTCAGGAACCAAATCCAGTCTTCCCTCATCATCCAAGGGGGGTAACTCTACTGAAGAGGTCACATGCTGTCCCAATGCCTTCTTTAAGCAAGATACATGAAAAACATTGTGTATCTTACTTTCAGAAGGTAACTCCAACTCATAAGCTACCTGTCCAACTCTCCTCACTACCCTGTATGGACCATAGAAGCGAGGCTTAAGCTTCTCCGCTCCACTCTTCTTAAGAGTACTCTGTCTGTAAGGCTGGAGTCGTAAAAGACCATATCCCCTACCTCAAATGATTGCTCAATCCTGTGCCTGTCTGCATACATCTTTTGCTGATTTTGGGCATGCTGCATATTGTCCTTTAGGGTTTTAAGGATATCCTGGCTGTCCTGTAAACACTCTCGAGCCTTAGGAGCTCTGCTATCTCCAAACGCCATATCCACAAAGGATCTTGCGTCATAACCGTACAAAGCTCGAAAAGGGGTCATCCCGATGGACATGTGGTACATAGTATTGTAACAATACTCGCACAAATAAAGTTGCTTGACCCATGCTCTCTGCTGCCCTGAAACATAGTTGCGCAGGTACCCCTCAATCCACTTATTCACGATCTCCGTCTGCCCATCTGTCTGTGGATGATAGCTAGTGCTCGGAGTCAACTCAGTGCCTGCCAACCTGAAGAGTTCTTGCCAAAATGTGCTCATAAACCTACTTGTCCCTATCGCTAACAATATTCTTCGGAAGCCCATGTAACCTGAATACCTCCCTAAAGAATAAATCAGCCACCTGTGGTGCCTTAAAACTCGTGGGGATGGCAAAGAAGTGTCCATACTTAGTCAACCTGTCAACTATCGCATAAATGCGATCATAGCCCTGCACAACTGGTAGTCCTGTAATGAAATCCATAGATATACTCTCCCACCTCTGCTCTGGAATAGGTAAGGGCTGTAATAAGCCTGCAGGGAAAGTATGCTCGGACTTGTTTTGCTGACAAGTCACACACTCTCGAATATACTGTAGAACATCCTCCTTGAGACCCTTCCAAGAGAATCTCTCTCTAACTTGCCTATATGTCTTGAAATACCCTGGATGTCCTGCTAATGGTGCATCATGGAGTGCATGTAGAATCTTCCCCTTGAGCTTAGATTCAGGTACCAAATAAATCCTACCCTTATAATAAATCAAATCAGAAATTACCTGGTAGCGCCCATCCTGAATTTTGTTGTCCATGATCTCACATGCTAAGGTGTTCTTTGAATACTCAACCAACAATTGAGACTTCCAATCTGCAGAAATCTCACTCATAGAATATAGGACAGCAACATGGGGTCTCCTCGATAGTGCATCCGCCACAACATTCCTTTTTCCTTTGACATACTCAATGTCAAAATCATAGGCCTGAATCCTGCTGACCCATTTCTGCTGCCTCTCATTGAGTTCCTTCTGCTCCAAGAAGTACCTCAAGCTGTTATGGTCGGTCCTCACTACAAACTTTCCTCCCACCAAATATTGTCTGAACTTCGCCAATGCATGCATGATGGCGAGCATCTCCTTGTCATAGGTGGAATACAATCTCTCGTTCTCCCTCAATTTTCTACTCTCATAGGCAATGGGATGACGGTCCTGCATCAAGACTGCACCAATACCTGAGCCCGAAGCATCACACTCTAAGATGAATGGTTTGGAGAAGTCTGGAAGAGCAAGGACTGGACATGTGCTCATCACCATCTTGAGCTCATCAAATACTCTTTGTGCCTCCTCTGTCCATCTAAATGCGCCTTTCCTTGTGAGATCTGTCAATGGTGCAGCAATATCTGAATAACCCCTCACAAATCTCCGATAATATCCGCATAACCCTAGGAATCCCCGCAACTCTGATATGTTCCTGGGTGGAGGCCAATCCTGCATAGCCTGTATCTTCTCCTGATGGACCTTGACCCCATTGGCCCCAATGACATGTCCCAGATACAGTATCTCAGTAAGTCCAAACTCGCATTTGGACATCTTAGCAAATAGAGACTGAATCTCCATAATACCAAGTACCTCATCTAAATGCCTCAAATGATCCTCCCATGACCTGCTGTAGATCAAGATGTCATCAAAGAAAACTAGCACGAACTTCCTCAATTGCTTGTTGAAGAGATGGTTCATGCATGACTGAAAAGTGGCAGGTGCATTAGTGAGACCAAATGGCATCACCAAGAACTCCTCCTCTCGGACCCGAATCTGATGGTATCCCGATCGAAGATCAATCTTCGAAAAATAAATGGCTCCATGTAATTCATCCAAAAGCTCATCAATACGGGGATGGGATACCTGTTTTTGATGGTCTTCTTGTTGAGGGCCCTGTAGTCGATACACATTCTCATCGTCCCGTCCTTCTTCTTCACCAACACCACCGAAGAAGCAAATGGGCTAGAACTAGGACGGATATGCCCCATGTCAAGAAGTTGTCGATGGTCTTCTATCTCATCCTTAAATTTCTTAGGATGACGGTAGGGTGTAGTGATCACAGGCTTGGCACCCTCCTCCAACTCTATGACATGCTCAAACCCTCTGTCTGGTGGTCTCCCTGGAGGAATATCACCAAAAACCTGCCCGTGCCTATCTATTATGGTTTGAATATCTGCATGCAACTGCTGTCCACCATCTGGAGAAGATTTGGATGAAATGAAACATTGGGCTGCCCATGCAACCTCTCCATGACTGATAATAGATTCCATCCTATGTGCTGAAACAACTCTAGGCCCACCATCCGAAAGAGCTCGTAGCACAATCTTCTTCCCCTCTGACATAAACTCTATCTCCATTCGTTTAAAATCCTGCACATATCTCCCCAGAGACTGAAGCCACTGAATCCCCAAAACTGCGTCTATCTCTCCAAGTCCAACTATGTAAAAATCATCTGTCAGTGTGTAGTCTCCTAGCTGGATACTAAGCTGTGGAATTCATCTAGTGCAGCTTAGAGCAAAGCCATCTGCCACTCGTACACTAAATCCCTCAAATTCTTCCACCTGTAATCCCCGCTTCAAAGACAAATCCCTCATCAAGGAAATTGCGCGTAGCACCACTATCAATCAAGCAAAACAACTCGTTGGCCCTTAAGCACTCCTTTCACACGAAATGGATGATACCAGGACTCCAGAAAGTGAAGCAATAGTACCTGAGCCTGATGCATCCATCTCCTAGCTCAACCTGGGGCTGCTCCTCATGTGCACCCTGACCACTGTCCTCTCGTATGACTCGTCTGTGAAGAATCTGCCTCTGTATCCGAGATAACCTCAATAAGATGCACCTTGCCTTTCCAGGCTCCCAGTGATCTTTGCAATGGAAACAAAGTTTCTTTCTTCTCAACTCATTCCGAGTCTCCTGATCCATCCTAGGAGGGGGTACACTCCTTTGCTGAGTAGTGGGACGCTGAACCGGCTTGGAGCTTGTGAAGGGCTTCTTACTAGACTGGTAAGAAGTGGGAGTGGTCTCCAAATCTAATGTTGTCTGGATAGCATCATGTAATGTAGTAGGCCTAAGGGCCTTGACCAACCCTCTTAACCTGTCATGCAGGCCCTCAATAAAAAGCATTACCACACGTCTCTCGGGCATCTCGGGAACCATTACTGCAATCCGCTGAAATTCGTTGATGTAAGAATCAACGTGCCCACTTTGTTGTAAATTTGTGCAAATCCCTGTAATATAGCTCCACATCTTTGCGGTCAAATCTGGCAATCAACTTCTCACTAAACTCCCTATATGACCGTAGTAAGTCATGTCTCTGTGTGATAAGCCCATGGTGCCACCAATCATATGCCACTCCCTCCAAGTGAAGAGTAGCAAACTGAATAGCCTCCTGTTCCTGCATAGGTTTGAGAGTGAGGTATGTATCAAGCTTGTGAATCCATGCCCTGGCACTAATCTTCCCACTGCCATCGAAGGTGGAAAGGGTCACCTTATTGGTAACCTGCTTCAATTCTCTATTTTGCTGGGTCCTAGGCCTCTGTGCTTGCCTAGCTTTCAAGCTTTCCCTTTTCTGCATACAATACTGGTGGAGGGGAAAGGCGTTCCGTACCTCTTCTGGTAGTGCTCTCCACTCATCATGAGCTACCATTACATTATCTTGAAAGGCTATGTCTTCAAGTGGGTCCTCAACTAATGGTGGCTCCTCCCTTGGTAGGAATCTGGGCTGCATAGGTCGATCTGCAGTCCTCGTTGGTCTTCTTTCCTCTGTATATCTCCTATCTCGTGGAGGGGAACCTCTTACGCTGCCCACTTCTGTAGGAACCCGGCTGTGCCTTCTGTGGCTGCTAGCTATGGATGCAGATCTTTCCCTTCTATCATGTCGATTTCTTGCCCTATCCATAGTCAAATTCTCCATCAGCTGCCTCATGGTCTGAATCATTTCCTGATGGGAATCGATCATTCCGCTAAAAAGGGCATCCGGATCAGGGCGCTCACGTCGTGGAGGAGTGTGTGCTCTATCCATGATACCTTCAATATTCAGACGTGCCTGACTCCTTGTATAATATCGGTGTGGCCCAACTTCTGTAGGCTGCATAAACAGATACAAAACAAACCCTCCAGGTGGGAGGATTGATGCTCTGATACCACTGAAAGATCCCTGGATGGATCCTTCTTGTACTCTACTGATTTTTAATCAAGTAAAAACAGCAAATACAGTTTTATGTGTATTTATGACAATATCCCTAGTACAGATCTGGAAAGTGCGACTAGGTTCTAGGAGAGATATCAATGTAAATCACACCCAATAAAATTACTTCTAATTTCTAATGACTGCCCAGATATTTGGGGGCTGAAATACACAGAAAACTGAACTTATAACAATCCAAAATGCCCAGAAAATCAGATCTGAAGTCTGTTATTATTCAGATTGAAAATCTTCAAAATATACTCCAGAAATGATAAAAAAGTACAGCGATCAGATTACAGAATGATGGCAATTATTTGACAAATATTTTCAGATGAAAATACCTCTGAATTCGCTGCCAGACTGTTTACAAGGGACTGATCCAACTGCTGGTTGCAAATCACTGGAAAACACCTTCAAATCCCTTTCCACACATGGCTGAACTGAACCTGGAAGTCTGATGAAGAACACTAGGAATTTCTGAGTGAAATCCCCTCTCAATCTCCTGGGGTTTTCGTCCGCAAGAGATAAATTCACAAGGGTTTTCGTCCTTGGAATTTTAAGCAAAAGCTCGAGCTCTTAAGAATGCAAAGATGATAATAAAAATCTGGATGCCCTCTCTACAAGTCGACTTGTTTATTTAAAGGGAGATCAGCCAACCACCACCCCCAAATCAGCCAATAAAAATTGTTTCATTCTCCTATGCTGGGCGCATTTTCCTTTTGGGGCTGATTGGCACATTTTCCAAAAATTGACTCCCTAAGGTAAGTCGCACTTTCTCTTTTCTAATACAATTATTTTTAATTGTATTTTTGACATTTTAATTCATCATTATACTTTATTATTTATTATATGTGCTTTTTCATGATATTATTATTTTTTGAAACAATAGCACAATATAATAAAATAATAAAGATAAGTCACCCTAAAACTTCCCTTTGGCCGTCGGGTAGACATAAAGGGCCAAAGGTCTTCGCCCAGGCTCACGCGGGCAGAGGGGACATTACAACAACCCACTCATAAGTTCTTTAAAGGCACTTTCCTTCCTAAGGAGAATCATAGAGCTTTCGAGGAACCTTCAATAGTGGAAATCATTGAGGCATGCAACAAGGAATACGGCACTTTGCATCCGGCCACAAGGGCCATACTTACTTTTGATGACTTTTGTGCCTTAAAGATGGGAAGCAAGACCAAAAGAGGCCATAGGCAACCCCATGCGGATATCCAACAAAGGTTGGGAAAAGTCTCTTTACCAAGCTTCGATGGAACCAACAAAATCACGGTAAGAGCTTGGCTACAAAAGATGGAGACCTATTTCTCCCTCAACCCCATGCAAGAAGAAGAAGCCCTCAAATTTGTTACCCTTCACTTAGAAGGCATGGCACATGAGTGGTGGTTTCATGGTATGCACACCCAAGGTCATGACTTGATTCACACAAATGAAGAATTTAGCTGACGGATCATGGAGAGGTTTGAAAGGAAGGACCCGGAACTTCATTTTAGAGAATTGGCTCAACTCAAACAAGTGGGAAATGTTGATGAGTATGTTACAAACTTCCAAAGGATTGCAGTTATGGTCTCCAAAATTAGTGAAAAGAAGTTGATTGTCCTCTTTACGGAGGGATTGATAGAGCCTCTAAAAGGTTTGGTAAGAGCTTTTAACCCTATGACTTTGCAAGATTGTATTACTAAGGCTCTTGATTTAGAATGTGCAGCTTATAGAGGGGCTTATGTGCCTAAAGGACAACATTCTAATACCTCACAAATGCTGCCCAAGAGTGAATTCAGAGGACAGCCAAGGTCTGATTTACAACAGCCCCTTAAAATGCAAGGAGGGCAGCCCCTAGGGCCGTCAAGAGAAGCCCCAAGAAGGGTCAATCAGCCCTATCGAAATCAGCCTCAAAACAATTCACAAAAAGAGGAAAGGGACAAACTAAGAAGAAAGGGACTATGTTTTGACTGCAAAACTCCATGGGTAAGAGGTCACAATTGTAAAGGTAAAGGTCAAATCCACTACATTGAAATTATTGATTCAGATTTTGAACTTGATTTTGATGATGCTAACCATGATACTAATAAAGAAATGATTGAGCATGTGCAAGAGAATGAGGAAATGGAAAGTGCCCTTGCTTCTCTTTCGGGTGTGCCTAAGTATCATGCATTCAGGGTGAAGGGAACCATCCAAGGGCAAAGAGTGATTACCTTGGTTGACAGTGGGGCCACCCACAATTTCATTGATGGAAGTCTAGTAAGAAAAATGGGTTTGGAAACCACAAATTGCAAGGCTTTTAAAGTAACCATTGCGGATGGGACTACTCTTCCATGTTCTACAAAGATTGCACAACTTCCCCTCATACTTGGGAAGCACAAGGTAATCGATGATTTTTATGTTGTTGATATTGGGGATATTGATCTTGTGTTGGGTGTTCAATGGTTGCATTCTTTAGGTGATTTCACACAAAACTACAAAACAATGGAGCTAAAATTCACTAAAGATGACAAGGAAATCATCCTAAAAGGCATGGCGAATGGTGCACCACAAGAGGTGTCCATGAAGAGGATGGAAAGGGCTTTTAGAAGGGGTCAAATTGAGTGGGCAGCTGGCTGTTATATCACAGTAAAATCAGAAAAATCAGAACAGCAGTCATTAGAAGGTGAGTTACAAGTTCTTTTAGAAAAGCATGTTCATGTTTTTGATGATTTACCACATGGGTTGCCTCCCCATAGAGGGTTTGAGCATATTATAGAGTTGGAAAAGGATACTAAGCCCGTTATGATCACTCCTTACCGCCATCCTAGAGTTTATAAGGAAGAAATTGAAAAGACTATTAGGGAGCTTCTTGAGATGGGACATATAAGGCCTAGTTCTAGCCCATTCGCATCTTGTTGTTTTGGTAAAAAAGAAAGATGGTACTATGAGGATGTGCATTGATTATAGAATGTTGAATAAAAGGACTATCAAAAATAGGTACCCCATTCCTAGAATTGATGAATTACTTGATGAATTACATGGTGCTTCTTTCTTTTCAAAAATAGATCTCAAATCCGGTTACCATCAGATAAAGGTAAGAAAAGAAGACGCGTCATTTTGGGCATTTTGAATTTTTGGTTATGCCTTTTGGATTAACTAATGCGCCAGCCACTTTCCAATCTTGCATGAATCATGTATTTAGCCAATATCTAAGAAAGTTTGTGCTAGTATTCTTTGATGACATCCTTGTGTATAGCAAAACTTGGGAAGAGCATTTGACACATTTGGATCTGGTTTTATCCACCTTGGAACAGCATTCTTTCTTTGCAAAGAAATCTAAATGTGAGTTTGGTTTAAGAGAAATTGGTTATTTGGGACATGTTATTGGTGCTAATGGTGTGCAGGTTGACAAACAAAAAATTGCAGCGATTATGGAATGGCCTACCCCCACATCTCTCACACAACTAAGAGGGTTTTGTGGTTTATGTAGTTATTATAGAAGATTTGTTAAAGGGTTCTCACGATTTGCAGCTCCTTTGACAAATTTAACTAAGAAAGGAGCTTTCAAATGGTCCAAGTCAGCCCAAGAAGCATTTGAAAAATTAAAGGAGGTAATGTGTTCTTGTCCAGTTCTTGCAATTCTAGATTTTTCTAAACCTTTTGTGGTAGAATGTGATGCTTCGGGTGAGGGAATAGGGGCTGTCCTAATGCAAGAAAAACATCCCATTGTTTTCGAGAGCAGAAAATTAAAAGAGCATGAAAAAGGATATAGTGTGTATGATAAAGAAATGTTGGCAATCATGCATGCTTTGAGTAAATTTAGACAATATCTGGTATGTGGGAAGTTTGTCATTAAATCTGATCATAATAGCTTGCGGTTTTTTCTTAACCAAAGAGAACTAAATGACAGGCAACAGAAATGGGTAAGTAAAGTGCAGGCTTTCGATTTTGACATCGAGTATGTAAAGGGAAGAATAATGTAGCTGCAGATGCACTATCTAGAAGGCCCCATGGGATGGGAGAAGAAATGGACCAGCCATGTATGCAATTGCTTGAGGGCAAGCAATTTTGGGAAGGGAGGACTGTAATGTCCCCCTTTTTATAAAAAATTTAAAAAAAAAAAAAATCGATTTGCACATGTAATTTTAAAATGAAATTTTATAAATTGTGCAAATCAAATTAAAAGGGGAAGTTCGACTTCACCTAGAGACAATAAATGAATGTTTTTAAAGGTAAACCAAGTGACTAGGCAAGTCGCATTTTCCTGGGAGCATGTAATAATTAATATTTGAGATAAAGTGATTATTCCTAAGCATGGGTCGACCCATATGAGCATCTTTTTAATATCCCTATGCATTTAATATTTGTTGTTGGTGACTTTCAGACACATTTTTAAATGAGATTTCCTCCTAGATGATGGCGCCAAAGATGGAGAAGAACTTTGGAGGATGTGCAAGCAAAAACTATAAAAGAAGATGTGGTTACTCCTTTTTTGGCATGTTGACGGTTTATAAAAACTTATCTTCATGCTTGAAGAAGGGATGTATGCCCACTTATGATCAAAATAAAAGGTGTTTATTAACACCACCATTTGTGAAGTGTGTGTGCCCATAAAAGCTTGAAGTAATAAGTTTTACAATCATTTCTCTTTATATATACAAGGCGCCATTTTTGGGAGAAGATATAAGCTTGCTTTGAGGGTTTGAAGTGTGATTTTTATGAATATCTCTATTTACATGTTGGTTTTTACCTAGTGAAGTCGACTTGTTTGGGCATGTGCTAGGAGTGTTTTGGAGTGATTTTGAAGTATTTATAAATCTGTTGTTTGGATTTATTAATTGCAGATCTAGAACTGCATTTATTGCCTCTTAAAGTGAAAGAAAAGTGCTGGAATTGTGTTGCAGATTTTACCCTAACCCTAACGATTGGGTTTAGGATTTTGGGAGCTGTTTTGAGGGTTTGTGTTAGTGTGTGAGCAGATCTGGTTTTATTTTGGATTGAAGCTCATAATTTTCCTTTCCGCTACACTTGGTTTCATTTCGAAAGAGTTAATATTTTCGAAGATATGGATTTTCAAAGTTTTCATTGATTTTCAAAGTAGTTTTATTTATTATTTTACTTACTGCAAAAGTATATTGGAAAAAGGAGTATGAATACCGACTGGATTGCCCATCTAAACCTCACTCACTGGCTCACTCCAACCCCGTTTGGGTTGTATTCAGAAGTGACACTAGGGTTAGTTGAGGTAACCCTGAAGGGTTTATCTTCTAAGTTGTTTGTTTTTTAAGTAAATAATAATATATTACTAATATCCACAGGGGATATTACGAGAAAATTATGAGCTTCTCTATTCACAATAAATATCAAATCTTTGCATGCACTAGAAACTCCTCGAAACAACCCCCAAAATCTTAAACCCAATCGTTAGGGTTAGGGTAAATTTTGCAACATAATTCTAAGCACTTTTTCCTTCACTTTAAGAGTCAATAAATGCGAGTTCAGATCTGCAATTAATAAATCTAAAACAACAGATTTATAATTACTTCAAAATCCCTTCCAAACACTCTTAGCACATGCCCAAACAAGTCGACTTCATTAAGTAAAAACCAGCAACATATAATAAAAGATATTCATCATAAATCACACTTCAAACCCTCAAAGCAAGCTTATATCTTCTCCCAAAAATGGCGCCTTATATATATATAGAGAAATGAGTGCAAAAATTATTACTTCAAGCTTATATGGGCACACACACTTCACTGTTGCTAGTGTTAATAAACACTTTTTATTTTGATCATAAGGAGGCATACATCCCTTCTTCAAACATGAAGATAAGTTTTTATAAACCGTCAACATGCCAAAAAATGAGTAACCACATCTTCTTTTATAGCTTTTGCTTGCACATCCTCCAAAGTTCTTCTCCATCTTTGGCGCCATCATCTAGGAGGAAATCTCATTTAAAAATGTGCCTGAAAGTCACCAACAACAAATATTAAATACATAGGGATATTAAAAAGATGTTCATATAGGTCGACCCTGTTTAGGAATAATCACTTTATCTCAACTATTAATTATTACATGCTCCGAGGAAAATACGACTTGCTAGTCACTTGGTTTACCTTATTATTATTTCAAGGTGAAGTCGAACTTCCCCTATTATTTCGATTTGCACAATTTATAAAATTTTATTTTAAAATTACATGTGCAAATCAATTTTATCTTTTTCTTATTTTTTTATAAAAGAGGGGGACATTACAGTCCTCCCTTCCCAAAATTGTTTGCCCTCAAGCAATTGCATACATGGCTGGTCCATTTCTTCTCCCATCCCATGGGGCCTTCTAGATAGTGCATCTGCAGCTACATTATTCTTCCCCTTTACATACTCAATGTCAAAATCGAAGGCCTGCACTTTACTTACCCATTTCTGTTGCCTGTCATTTAGTTCTCTTTGGTTAAGAAAAACCGCAAGCTATTATGATCAGATTTAATGACAAACTTCCCACATACCAAATATTGTCTAAATTTACTCAAAGCATGCATGATTGCCAACATTTCTTTATCATACACACTATATCCTTTTTCATGCTCTTTTAATTTCCTACTCTCGAAAACAATGGGATGTCTTTCTTGCATTAGGACAGCCCCTATTCCTTCACCCGAAGCATCACATTCTACCACAAAAGGTCTAGAAAAATCTAGAATTGCAAGAACTGGACAAGAACACATTACCTCCTTTAATTTTTCAAATGCTTCTTGGGCTGGCTTGGACCATTTAAAAGCCCCTTTCTTAGTCAAATATGTCAAAGGAGCTGCAAATCGTGAGAACCCTTTAACAAATCTCCTATAATAACTACATAGACCACAAAACCCTCTTAGTTGTGTGAGAGATGTGGGGGTAGGCCATTCCATAATCGCTGCAATTTTCTGTTTGTCAACTTGCACACCATTAGCACCAATAACATGCCCCAAATAACCAATTTCTCTTAAACCAAACTCACATTTAGATTTCTTTGCAAAGAAAGAATGTTGTTCCAAGGTGGATAAAACCAGATCCAAATGTGTCAAATGCTCTTCCCAAGTTTTGCTATACACAAGGATGTCATCAAAGAACACTAGCACAAACTTTCTTAGATATTGGCTAAATACATGATTCATGCAAGATTGGAAAGTGGCTGGTGCATTAGTTAATCCAAAAGGCATAACCAAAAATTCAAAATGCCCAAAATGACATCTAAAAGTTGTTTTGTGCACATCTTCTTCTCTTACCTTTATCTGATGGTAACGGATTTGAGATCTATTTTTGAAAAGAAAGAAGCACCATGTAATTCATCAAGTAATTCATCAATTCTAGGAATGGGGTACCTATTTTTGATAGTCCTTTTATTCAACATTCTATAATCAATGCACATCCTCATAGTACCATCTTTCTTTTTTTTACCAAAACAACAGAAGATGCGAATGGGCTAGAACTAGGCCTTATATGTCCCATCTCAAGAAGCTCCCTAATAGTCTTTTCAATTTCTTCCTTATAAACTCTAGGATGGCGGTAAGGAGTGATCATAACGGGCTTAGTATCCTTTTCCAACTCTATAATATGCTCAAACCCTCATGGGAAGCAACCCATGTGGTAAACCATCAAAAACATGAACATGCTTTTCTAAAAGAACTCAGAATTTACCTTCTAATGATTTGCTGTTCGAGTTTTCTGATTTTACTTGTGATATAAATGACCAACCGCCCACTCAATTTGACCCCTTCTAAAAGCCCTTTCCATCCTCTTCATGGACACCTCTTGTGGTGCACCATTCGCCATGCCTTTTAGGATGATTTCCTTGTCATCTTTAGTGAATTTTAGCTCCATTGTTTTGTAGTTTTGTGTGAAATCACCTAAAGAATGCAACCATTGAACACCCAACACAAGATCAATATCCCCAATATCAACAACATAAAAATCATCGATTACCTTGTGCTTCCCAAGTATGAGGGGAAGTTGTGCAATCTTTGTAGAACATGGAAGAGTAGTCCCATCCGCAATGGTTACTTTGAAAGCCTTGCAATTTGTGGTTTCCAAACCCATTTTTCTTACTAGACTTCCATCAATGAAATTGTGGGTGGCCCCACTGTCAACCAAGGTAATCACTCTTTGCCCTTGAATGGTTCCCTTCACCCTAAATGCATGATACTTAGGCACACCCGAAAGAGAAGCAAGGGCACTTTCCATTTCCTCATTCTCTTGCACATGCTCAATCATTTCTTTATTAGTATCATGGTTAGCACACCCGAAAGAGAAGCAAGGGCACTTTCCATTTCCTCATTCTCTTGCACATGCTCAATCATTTCTTTATTAGTATCATGGTTAGCATCATCAAAATCAAATTCAAAATCTGAATCAATAATTTCAATGTAGTGGATTTGACCTTTACCTTTACAATTGTGACCTCTTACCCATGGAGTTTTGCAGTCAAAACATAGTCCCTTTCTTCTTAGTTCGTCCCTTTCCTCTTTTTGTGAATTGTTTTGAGGCTGATTTCTATAGGGTTGATTGACCCTTCTTGGGGCTTCTCTTGATGGCCCTAGGGGCTGCCCTCCTTGCATTTTAAGGGGTTGTTGTAAATCAGACCTTGGCTGTCCTCTGAATTCACTCTTGGGCAGCGTTTGTGAGGTATTAGAATGTTGTCCTTTAGGCACATAAGCCCCTCTATAAGCTGCACATTCTAAATCAAGAGCCTTAGTAATACAATCTTGCAAAGTCATAGGGTTAAAAGCTCTTACCAAACCTTTTAGAGGCTCTATCAAACCCTCCGTAAAGAGGACAACCAACCTCTTTTCACTAACTTCGGAGACCATGACTGCAATTCTTTGGAAGTCACGTAACATACTCATCAACATTTTCCATTTGTTTTAGTTGAGCTAATTCTCTAGAATGAAGTTCGGGTCCTTCCTTTCAAACCTCTCCATGATGCTTGGCCTAGATTCTTCCATTGTGACCTCTTACCCATGGAATTTTTGCGGTCAAAACATAGTCCCTATCTTCTTAGTTCGTCCCTTTCCTCTTTTTGTGAATTGTTTTGAGGCTGATTTCTATAGGGCTAATTGCCCCTTCTTGGGGCTTCTCTTGATGGCCCTAGGGACTGCTCTCCTTGCATTTTAAGGGGTTGTTGAAAATCAGACCTTGGCTGTCCTCTGAATTCACTCTTGGGCAGCGTTTGTGAGGTATTAGAATGTTGTCCTTTAGCCACATAAGCCCCTCTATAAGTTGCACATTCTAAATCAAGAGCCTTAGTAATACAATCTTGCAAAGTCATAGGGTTAAAAGCTCTTACCAAACCTTTTAGAGGCTCTATCAAACCCTCCGTAAAGAGGACAACCAACCTCTTTTCACTAACTTCGGAGACCATGACTGCAATTCTTTGGAAGTCTGTAACATACTCATCAACATTTCCCACTTGTTTGAGTTGGGCCAATTCTCTAAAATGAAGTTCGGGTCCTTCCTTTCAAACCTCTCCATGATCCTTCGGCTAAATTCTTCCATTGTGTGAATCAAGTCATGACCTTGGGTGTGCATACCATGGAACCACCACTCATGTGCCATGCCTTCCAAATGGAGGGTAACAAATTTGAGGGCCTCTTCTTCTTGCATGGGATTGAGGGAGAAGTAAGTCTCCATCTTTTGCAACCAAGCTCTTATCGTAATCGTATTAGAACCATCAACATCTTTTGCAACCAAACTCTTATCGTAATCGTATTAGAACCATCAACATCTTTTGCAACCAAGCTCTTATCGTAATCGTATTAGAACCATCAAAGTTGGGGAGTGAAACTTTTCCCAATCTTTGTTGAAGATTCTTATGTGGTTGCTTGTGGAGCCTTTTTGACTTCTTGCCCAACTTGAGGGCACAAAAATCATCAAATCCCAACATATCTCTTGTGGCTTGGCTCAAAGAACCGTACTCCAACCTTTGAGCATCTATGAGTTCGGCTAAGGTGGGTTCTTCTTCCTCTCTCTCTCTCTAATGGTCTCTTTAGGTAAGAAGACATCTTTAAAAAACTTAGAAGTAGAGCCTCCCTTATGTGAGCTCCCTTCATTGGAGCTGGCATATTTACCCATAGCCTCTTTGAGGAGCTGGGGCATTTGCTCACTCATGGATCTTTGTAGTTCTTGCCCACATCCTTGCATTAGTTCATGCAAGAATTTTACTTGATCCGATGTGAATGCTCCTTCATCCATGTTTCCCTTATCTCTCCTTTTATAAAACAACCACTTCTTATCACCCTGCATGCACAAATCACCCACACGAAAAGAGGAAAGAAGCTCTGATACCACTGTAATATCCCCTTGTGGGATATTAATGATTTATTATTAATTACTTGCGCAAAAACAAATAACTTAGAAGATAAACCCTCCTAGGTTTACCTCAACTAACCCTAGTGTCAGCTTCAATACAACCCAAATAGGGTTGGAGTGAGCCAAGGTGAGGGTTTAGATGGGCAATCCAGTCGGTATTTATACTCCTCTATCAATATATTTCTACGTAATAAAATAATAAATAATACTGCTGAAAATTAACTGAAACTTTGAAAATCCATAACTTCCAAAATACTAACTCTTTTGAATTGAAACCAAGTGCAGTAGAAAGGGAAAATTATGAGCTTCTATTCACAATAAATATCAGATCTTTTCATGCACTAGAAACCCCTCGAAACAGCCCCCAAAATCCTAAACCCAGTCGCTAGGGTTAGGGTAAATTCTGCAACATAATTCCAAAGCACTTTTTCCTTCACTTTAAGAGTCAATAAATGCAGTTCCAGATCTGCAATTAATAAATCTAAAACAGATTTATAATTACTTCAAAATCCCTTCCAAACACTCTTAGCACATGCCCAAACAAGTCGACTTCATTAAGTAAAAACCAGAACATATAATAAAAGATATTCATCATAAATCACACTCCAAACCCTCAAAGCAAGCTTATATCTTCTCCCAAAAATGGCGCCTTATATATATAGAGAGAGAAATGAGTGCAAAAACTTATTACTTCAAGCTTATATGGGCACACACACTTCACAAATGGTGGTGTTAATAAACACCTTTTGTTTTGATCATAAGTGGGCATACATCCCTTCTTCAAGCATGAAGATAAGTTTTATAAACCGTCAACATGCCAAAAAAGGAGTAACCACATCTTCTTTTATAGCTTTTGCTTGCACATCCTCCAAAGTTCTTCTCCATCTTTGGTGCCATCATCTAGGAGGAAATCTTATTTAAAAATGTGTCTGAAAGTCACCAACAACAAATATTAAATGCATAGGGGTTTTAAAAAGATGTTCATATGGTCAACCCATGCTTAGGAATAAACACTTTGTCTCAAATATTAATTATTAAATGCTTCCAGGAAAATGCGACTTGCCTACTCACTTGATTTATCTTTAAAAAAGTATTTATTATCTCAAGGTGAAGTCGAACTTCCCCCTTTTATTTCGATTTGCACAATTTATAAAATTTTATTTTAAAATTACATGTGCAAATTGATTTTATCTTCTTTTTAATTTTTATAAAAAAGGGGGACATTACAACACCCAATATGAAGAAGCTCATCATCGTCTTCTTATTTTTGTGTTGTTTCTAAAATTCTAATTGAGTTGCAATTTGTGAGATGACCCAATTATCCCAGTTTGTGCAAGGGCATGTGGGTTTAAGAAATTATTGAATTTGGGTGACTTGAATTTTGTGTTTTTGAGCTTATTAGAAAGGTGAGTTTCTTGCTTAGGCTTACCTTGTTATTTGTTTGGTTTAAGAGATTTAATGAGGCAAAGGAGCTCTATGTTTTTGGCCCTTACAACTATGGCAAGGGTATTACTAACCTTTTCGATGCGTTAGTAATGAAAATTAATTATGCATTTAACACATTATTTCAAAAGATAAATGTTCAGTGTCTCATTGATTTTCATCGGCATAGCGTTGAAATTTGTCAAGGAAATTATCTCTCTTATGCTTATGTCCGATCTGCTACTTTTTCACGGTGAATGTATGCTTACAATCTTATGCTTCTTCCTAGATCCTTGAACTATGGCAGGGGTATTGCTAACCTTTAGCTGATGAGTTAGGAATGAAAATTAATTATGCAGTTAACACATTATAATGTTCAGTGTGTCATTGATTTCATCGGCATAGCATTGAAATTTGTAAAGGAAATTATCTCTCTTATGCTTATGTCCGATTTGCTACTTTATCACGGTGAACGTATTCTTACATTCTTATGCTTCTTGCTAGATCCTTGAACGTTATATAGTCAGCAAACTGATAAGCAGTTTCTTTGCTGGAGGGTTTGAATCTAGGTCTTTGTAGTAAACAAGTTCAATCAACTTGCTGCTAGAGAAGGAGTCAGTTGTGAGATTTATTTGATGTCTATTTTGATTGGCAAAGGTTATACTTAACATTATTGAAAAAGAGATGTACAAAATACAGATTAAGATCTACTACAATGCAATAGTCAAGCTAATTATACCAAAGGATGGATATAGCTAGCACTAATTAAAGAAATCTATGAGTACTAAAATCTATAAATTGACAAACAGCATAGGTACTAACTACTAAGTAAGACTGACTTCAACATACCATTGATCATCAATTTGTGCTTAGAAAAAACTAGTTCAAAAAGACTGACAAATAGTATGGATGGACACTCGTTGAACATTGACTGGCCTATGGCTACTCATGGTTTGTCTTCTTTAATCTTGCTGACTGAAGCTCTGTTTTCTATGTACTCAGCTGTTCTGAAGGCATTGGGTTGTTGGTAGAAGGACCAACATATTGGCATTCGATTTTTCATGCAACCTTGATTCTCTTTTGCTTAATGTTCTGAATCTCCACGGGAAGAGACTGGAGATTGAATCTCATCCCAGATATGTTGCATGTCCCTCTGATAAGTGCATGTTTGTTTTTAAAAGAGTTGTTGAATGACTATTTGTTAATGTTGAATGAGTTGACTAATATTAGGTGCATAAATGTCTATTTTTCTTTTTAAAAGATTGAGTCCGATAATAGACATTGCTTATAGAGAGAAGGGGTCGGGTTGCTGGTGAAAGGACCCACGTATTGGCATTTGATTTTTCATGCATCCTTGATTCTCTTTTGCTTGATGTTCTGAATCTCCAGAGGAAGATACTGCAGAGCTTGAAACTCATCCCAGATCTGCTGCATATCCCTATAATATATGCTAGACTTGTTAATATTTATTTTTCAAGGGTTGAAGTGGTTGGATTCCTGGTGGAAGGACCCACATACTGGCATTCAATTTTTCATGCAAACTCAATACTCTTTTTCTTAATGTTCTGAACCTCTAGAGGAAGAGACTGTGGAGCTGGAAACTCATCCCAGATCTACTGCATCTCCCTCTGACAAGTGCTAGTTTGTTAATATCTATTTTTCAAAGATTGAAGTGGTTGGGTTCCTAGTGGAAGGACCCACATACTGGCATTCAATTTTCATGAATCAAACTCGATTCTCTTTTTCGAAGGGGTCGTGTTGCTGGTGAAAGGACCCATGTATTGGCATTTGATTTTTCATGCATCCTTGATTTTCTTTTGCTTGATGTTCTGAATCTCCAGAGGAAGATACTGCAGAGCTTGAAACTCATCCCAGATCTGCTGCATATCCCTATAATATATGCTAGACTTGTTAATATCTATTTTTCAAATATTGAAGTGGTTGGATTCCTGGTGGAAGGACCCACATACTGGCATTCAATTTTTCATGCAAACTCAATACTCTTTTTCTTAATGTTCTGAACCTCTAGAGGAAGAGACTGTGGAGCTGGAAACTCATCCCAGATCTACTGCATGTCCCTCTGACAAGTGCTAGTTTGTTAATATCTATTTTTCAAAGATTGAAGTGGTTGGGTTCCTAGTGGAAGGACCCACATACTGGCATTCAATTTTCATGAATCAAGCTCGATTCTCTTTTTCTTAATGTTCTGTTACTCTAGAGGAAGAGATTGCAGAGCTTGAAACTCATCCCAGATCTACTGCATGTCCCTCTGACAAGTGCTAGTTGTTCTTGAAAGAGGGTCTTGACTTGTCAATATCTATTTGTTAATGTTGAATCAAAATTTGACTAAGATCAAGTGCCTAAATGTCTCTTTTTCTTTTTAAAGATTGAGTGAGATAATAAGCATTGCTTATGTAGAGAATGGCAGCACCTAAACATGGTCCCTAGAGAAATTGGGATTATTAAGCAGGACCTTTCTCTCTCACACTCACAGAAACACACATTTGATAACAGTTAGCAGCAGCACACACGTATCATATAGATTTCTGAATTTCACAATACTCAAAACAAAGCCACATCTCACATATGTGCTTCATCCTCGATACCTAGCATGAAGAGCATTGATGGTTTTCCCAAATCCAAAAACGGTATAGCACACATTCCAGATTAATAACCTATAAATAATATATATTCAAAAAATTGATAGATTGGGGAACCTAAAAGCTAGTGCAAAGACACTGTTTGCAGACAGGTGCAGACTCTTATGGCCACTGACATGCGATTTTCTCCAAAATGAATAAAACCTCAACAAAGGGCTTTGAAAGTTAGAAAGTTATCTGGCCACAGAAACACACATTTGATAACAGTTAGCAGCAGCACACACGTATCATATAGATTTCTGAATTTCACAATACTCAAAACAAAGCCACATCTCACATATGTGCTTCATCCTGGATACCTAGCATGAAGAGCATTGATGGTTTTCCCAAATCCAAAAACGGTATAGCACACATTCCAGATTAATAACCTGTAAATAATATATCTTCAAAAAATTGATAGATTGAGGAACCTAAAAGCTAGTGCAAAGACACTGTTTGCAGACAGGTGCAGACTCTTATGGCCACTGACATGCTATTTTCTCCAAAATGAATAAAACCTCAACAAAGGGCCTTGAAAGTTAGAAAGTAATCCCTTTGATGAAGAATCGTTGCTATGTAAACCCTAGGCACAGTTTTTGTTCCTCTACTTGGATAACCTAGCAAAAATAGCATTGACAGTTTTTGCCAATCTAAGGAATAAAGTAAAATATTCCAGATTGTATACATTTAAATTATGTATCTTCCAAAATATATTGGAGATAGAACAGTTGGAAGCTAGTGCAATGCCGAACAAGATGCGGGCACATCGCAAATATTGGACGTGTGTCATACAATTTTCTTCAAAAAAGAACAGACCCTAAAGAAAATGGTGACAACAGGGCAAATCACACAGTGAGAAAACTTGAGCAAAAAAATCAACAAATTAAAGCATCATAAAATGGAGTATATTTTACTAAAACAAATGTTTGTTTTTTATTCAGAACACTAAAGTTTAACAATGCACAACAATATTACCAAGCCCTATGTAAAATAGACTGTCAGAAAACTTTGCTTACTTTCTAAAGACAATGCTAGGCATCAACCACCATGTGCTATAAAGTTGTCAACAGATATTACAAGATAAACCTCAGGAAGAATCTAAATCTTGGAAACAGAGCATAAACCTAGAGAATATTAGTCTACAACAATATTCCCAAGCTCTAGTACAGGAAACATGAGACATAAAAATGTCATCCCTTAGCAAAACACAAGGAAAGAAACATTTACTGGGATAAACCCTCAAATAGATTCTAAATCTAGGAAACAATTCACAAAATCTGCCATTGTTATCTAGTAGCATTTACTGGAAAACTTTAACCAAAACAAGGTAAAAAAACATTTACTCCATAAACCCATGAGGAGGCCTAAATCTTGGAAACAATGCACATTAGGGGCAAAAACTTGTCTCCAATACTATTAACAAGTTATACTTTGGAAACATTTATAGGTAAAAATGCCAGCCCTGGGCCGAGCACAAGATTAACAAAAAGTATTAGCTGGCACAGAGACTTAGAGATGCCCAAAATATTTGAAAAAATGTAGAGCAGAGGCCAATTGTTATTTATAATGATATTCACAAACTCTTTTGCAAGAAAAATTGTAGACGACAGAAAACATCTTAATGACATAATCTCACAAAGAGAATTTAAATATTGGAAACAACAAACTTGTTTGAGTTAGCTTACATTCTACAATAATATTAGGAAGCCATACTACAAGGAAAGCTAAGGCATAAAAATGTCAGCTGTAAGCAAAACACAGACATAAAATCTTTGGGGAATCTCTATTGACCAATTATTGTCTATAATCACATTACCAAGCTCTATCACGGGAAAAAATCAAGTGTGGAAAATGCAAGCCATTTGATGGCCTGAACCCTCCGAGAGGTAAGCTTACATTCTACAATAATATTAGGAAGCCATACTACAAGGAAAGCTAAGGCAGAAAACATCTTAATGACATAATCTCACAAAGAGAATTTAAATATTGGAAACAATAAACTTGTTTGAGTTAGCTTACATTCTACAATAATATTAGGAAGCCATACTACAAGGAAAGCTAAGGCATAAAAATGTCAGCTGTAAGCAAAACACAGACATAAATCTTTGGGAGTCTCTATTGACCAATTATTGTCTATAATCACATTACCAAGCTCTATCATGGAAAAAAATCAAATGTGGAAAATGCCAGCCATTTGATGGCCTGAACCCTCCGAGAGGTTCCAAATCTTGGAAACAATGCATAGCATGGCACAATTATCAACAACAGTAATTCAATGCTCTTTTATGGATCTACCCAGGTTATGATTTAGTGCTTAAAATGAAAACAAGCATTAAATAAGATTGGTTTGTTAAGTGGATTGCTTAGTTGATTGTTCAGAATATTGGAACCTTTCAATGGCTGGAGCCTAGCTGATTGATTTGGGAAGCCTACAACTAGTTTAAACAAGGCCAACAAACAATATGAATGGACCATTTACAAACTGAATTGTCTTCTCATGGTTTGTCTTCCTTTTCCTTGGTAAGTGAAGCCTATGGTATTGCTTATTAATTAGGCAGAATGCAGCTGATTGCCATGACAGCATTCACAATTGAGTGTTGGAGCAGCAACAAAACTTCTGCTGAGCTCAAAAATAGTTAAATATGATTCTCCAATCACTCAAATTGTGAACAATATCCATTGGAACTTGGATTATCTTGTTGTGTGGCACTTAATATTTCAGAATTGGCTTTTTCTGGAGTTGAGTTTCGATCATCAATTTGATGAATTTGGTAGTCTATTTGAGAGCCTCCTTACCAAAACAAGCCTAGCCTTCTTTGATCTTTTAGGTGGTTTGTTCTTCCTTGTTTTTGAGGAGTTGAGTATATATTGTTGGTCATTGAAAACAAACTTATATAGAAGATTTCATTTGCAAATGAAGAAAATGAAATATAATGCAGCCTAGTATGATACTACGCAGATTTGTAAAAATTCCTCCATCACAACATGTTCTACATCATAGGCCACAAATATATTGCTTCCAACCTCTTCTCGGAATGGCAGGAACCAAAAATTAACACTGGTGCTACTTCAAATAAATAACAGAAAATAAATCATACTAGTAGAGGCTGAGGAAAACTTCTACCGTTAATTAGGTTGTACTTCTCTACTTACTTGAATCTAATTGAAAATTAACACAAAAAATCTCTAAAAGCGTAGCAACTCACAAAAATATATATAAAGCTTACTTTTCCAAAACAGAACAGTATTCCACATTGACCCAGAAATTACATTATCTTAAGAAAACAGTAAATAAAACAATATGTCAAAAGTGAGCTTAGCTTTTCCTGAACCGACTGCTGCATGGGCTCCCCTGTTCCTGCAGAGCCATCACGTCCACCTGTAAGACATTAAACCATTCAATAACTAACCCTGATGGAAAAATAATAAAGTTAAACATAGAAAAACAAATAAATGCAAATACCCTTGTAATACATCAAGCAATTCAAATCAACAAGATAAATGCTATAGAAAACTCAAAGTCAGAAAAAATATTATGCATCAATCCATTCAATTTTTAACCCCAATGCATGTCAATGCAATTAGTACTTATCCCTAACCCTCAGGTAAATTTCCCATTGAAAAAAATATAATGCATTTAGACATACAATATTTAACCCTGATGCATGATCCATTCGATATTTATCCCTAATACTATAGACAAGTTCAGGGGAAAAATCCTGATGAAAACAAATGAAGAAAGATACCTGGGGTCTCATCTTTTAGCATCTGCAACATCCCTGATCCATTTCTGCACCGCCTAGGCCTCTCCATAAGGGGAAAAAAACATCCGTTCGAAAGAATCAAAAGCTTGAGAAAATAGCATGGCCATGCTAAACAAACACGCAGAACAGAAAATAAATAAAGCACATAAGAGGAAACACAGAACAGCAAACACATTCAATAAGAAAACCCAAAGAAACGCAGAATAATAAACGAAAATCGAAATGAAATAAAATCACAATGGAAGACAGAGAGGAATATATAGCTCCTACAAATGCAACGGATATAATTTGTTTAACATCACAGTATCAAATACTATCCTGATTCCTACCGTTAAAACCAGTAAAGCAATAAGCGAAACTATATTTAGAAGCGCTAGTTCTAAATGTTTGTTCCTAATATTTAAAAAATGAAAATAAAAATGTTTGCCCCCATCAAATTAGTTTGAAGAATATTTTATTTTATTTAGATATTAATGTTCATTACAGGCCAAGAATGGACAATGGAATGCGCTAAATATATTTCTATAAATCAATATTTTAATATGGTTGAACATCCCGAGGACAAACACGGACGCGATGCCTATGCGGTGGTGTGTTGGCCAATAAGAAGCCTAGTTTTTCTTTTAAAATCATTGAGGTTGTCGGACCCATTATTTCGGTAGGGAGCTTTTACTCTCCGGCCTTGGTTTACTTGGTCCACTTGTAGAGTGGAACCAACAAGGTTCTTAAAAGACTTGACCCCGTGGTGCTCTCCGATCAACATGTGTTCTCTTTTAACAACCCTAATTATTAGTCGATCATCATCTGTCGAGAATTTGTGATTTCCAATCACATCCCTATTACTTTTCAACTGACTTGGAGCGAGTCCGGCTCAAAGTGCCACTTAATCAGTTCTATCTCAACACATCCTTGTTAATGCATGAAGGGACTATCCGGCTCATTGTCGGGATTTGGAATTTAGCTCCATGTGATCCATAGGCTACCTTTTTCCCACAATTAACAAATCCTATTTAGTGACAATTGAATGGAAAATGACTAAGTTCATTTTAACCAATATACTATGTAAGACATAAATACAACTATACTACAAATTGAGATAACAAAACAAAGGAGACACGAGAATTTGATCGGAGAAACCCGAGCTAGGAAAAACTCCATTGGGTAAGAAAATTGCTTCCCTTTCACTATGTAATTCTCCAAAATACAAATCTACTATCAATAAATGACCTTTAAGAAGGATTCTTCACTCCTCTTTGTATTTGCTTGCTTACAACTCTCAACCAATAGTAAACTCACTCACAATGAACAAACAAGAAAGAACTTCAACTTCTCCTCTTTGCTCACACTAGAATTCACTCAAAATCACTTGTTAGAATGCTTCTATAACCTTGTATTTAAATTTGCTCGCCTGTGGTCGACTAGAAAGACGAACCAAACCGCTTTGGAAGCCCAAACATTTCCAATTGTTGAGTTTCCCGAATTCTAGAGCCGTCGGGGACATAACCATTGGTGAAAACACATTGGTGGTTGAGTAACCGCCGTGGTGGCATTTATACAACCATTGGCCCTTCAGAATCGACATCGTTGTGTAACCGTTGTGGCGGTTGCGGGCTGTTGCTCTGCGAATAGCGGCGGTTACGTAACCATCGAGCGATTGTGTAACCTTCACCTAAAAAATCCTCTAAACAGAATAACAATGGCCTGAAACGTCATTCGAAGGTGTCTGGATCACCCCATCTTGACTAGACAATCTTTTGAAGAATGAATAAGCTAAGAATTGCACTACAAGGATCAAATATGGAGAATACATAGAATTGGGTATTTCCAAATCCATTTTTGGATCATACCTCCCCAATTTGAGGCTTTTAAGTCCCTAAAAGCTTCAAGGACTGATGAGGTGAGGAAATTTCTTCCCCGTATCCTCTTTATAATGACTTGGCCTGGGTAGGCAACTAGCCTTTCAACCCAATCAGCCACTTGTCTTGCACGCCTCTTTGTGTCGTCCTCCCTTTCTATTACGAAATTGCATCTTCCTCCAATTTGAGTGACTTTCGGAGCAAGATCGTCAATATACGGAAACAACACCCCCTCTTCTTTATCATCCAACATGGAGGGCTCAAAGAGACGTAAATTTTCAACATTCGCAACTTAGTAAATCATCATATAAGGAGACAAATCCAAGTGAAATGCATTCTTGCCCACTTGTTCCAGAATCTCAAATGGGCCATACCAGAGACGCTTGAGTTTATTAGCTTATCCTTGTTCAAGTTCAACCATACCTTGTCTCGACAAAGAAGGAATGCTCGAGTCATCTGCTAATCATGTCGTGTTTTGTACTTGGCATGTGACTCATCAACCTCTCTCTGTACATAAAGTTGTAAAATGCTGAATTTTCTCAATGAACCTCTCACTTTGTGGACCTCCAGTTCCACTTTTTCATTGTCTCTACATGGTAATCTCAAAACAACATCAAAAGCACTCTTAGGCAAATAACCAAAACATGTTTCAAAAGGAGTCTTACTAGTAGAAGCATGAATTGCCCTGTTATAAGATTTTGGATATATACCAAGTTCTCATCCCAAGTCCTCGAATGTTTCTTGTTGTACCCTCTCAAGAGTTGGACCAAGGTATGGTTTACCACTTATGTTTTCCCATCTGTCTGCGGATGAAAAGTGGTAGACCTCTTCACTTCGTATCCATTTTCTCCCACAAAGTAGACCAAAACTTTCCTATGAACCGTGAGTCCCTGTTTGACATAATAGAATTAGGCAAACCAAAGTGAACCCACACATTAGCAAAAATAACTCAGTTGCATCACTAGCCTTGATGGTCTTCTTGCAAGGAATTAAAATACACATTTTGTTAAATCGGTTTACTATCACAAAAATATAATCATGACCTTTCTTGGAAGTAGGAAAACCACCCAAAAATCCATGGAGATACTTTCCCATGGTCGGGAAGGAATTGGAAATGGAATATATAACCCCAACTTCCTATTATTAGGCTTGTTTTTACTATACAAAACACAACCCCTAATGAATTTAGCAACTTCTGCTTGCATGTTTGGCCAATAAACATACATGTGTAAGTGTGTTACAGATCTTTGTCACACCAAAGTGACCAGCTACCCTAGAAGTGTGTGCTTCCCTCATTAACTGAACTCTTTCCTCCTAAGGCACACAAAGTTTCTCGTTCTTGTACAACAAACCATCCTGGAACTAGTATTCTCTTATAGGCGCAAATCCCTCATCTGGAGGTTTCTACTTGACAAATCTCTATAAAATTCAAATCTTGCTCAGAATAACCTTCCCTTGATATGTTTCACACAAAAAAGGCTCGAGAAGAGTTAACATGCACACAATTAAAAAAAAAAGGAGGTCTAGATAACATATCAACTAACTTGTTAGTCACACCTTTCTTATATTTGATAATCAAATGAAATTGTTGTAAAAAAACCCATCCATTTATAGTGTTTAGCTTGTTGAAGTTTGTTTTGAGCCTACAGATATTGGAGAGGTTGGTGATCCATGTGAATGATAGTTTCTTTACCCATCAGATAATGTTTCCATTTCTTGACGCTTGCTTCACAAGAGCATACAATTCCTTATCATATGTACAATAATTCATAATTACACCATGAAATAATTTATAGTGATAACATACGGGCCTACCTCCCTGAAGAAGGACAACCCCCATAGCATAGTCATTGGTATCAATTTCCACTTCGAGCAGCGGTAAATTGCAAGTTAGGTAATACCAAAACTGGAGCATGACTAATCTTATGTTTAATTGACTCAAAAGAAAATGTTGTTTCTTACCCCAATAAAAATTCTTACCCATGTTTTCACTGAATGTAGTAGCTCTTATGAATGAGAAGTTCTTAATGGAACTTCATAGAATACTAAATTGCACCAACAAAGCTTCTAGTCTTGGTCAAACTCGATGATGTAGGCCAATTCAGAATGGCCTCTATCTTAGTCGAATCAATCCTCAACTCTCCATCTCCAACCACATGTCCCAAAAATACAAGCGATTGGTGAGAAAACTCGTACTTCTCATTCAACACTAGCCACTTCTCCTTAAGAGTTTACAAAACTTGATGTAAATGGTCAATATGCTCTTCAAAAGTACTGTTAAAAACTAGAATGTCATCTAAGTACACAATATCAAAGGAATTAATAAACGACCTCATTACCTCATTCATCAATCTCATGAAGGTAGTTAGTGCATTGCATATCCCAAACGGTAATACCAACCATTCATATAATCTTTGCCTAGTCTTGAACATTGTTTTCCATATGTCCTCTTCCTTGATCCGCACTTGATGATACCCAAACTTCAAATCAAGCTTAGTAAAATATCTAGCATGTTGTAACTAATCTAATAAATCATCAATGCGAGGAAGAGGGTACCTATTCTTGATGGTTATTTTATTTAAAGCTCTATAATCAACACACATTCTCCATGAACCATCTTTCTTAGGTACTAAAACAATAGGAGAACCACATGGAGAAGTGCTAGGATGGATTATACCTTGTTTAATCAAAGATTGCAATTATTGTTTTACCTCATTGGCATCTTTTAAAGACTACTGTATAATCCCAAGTTTGGAAGCGGACTATCGGGTAGCAAGTGTATCGCATGCTCGATTAGCTTTGACCAGAAGGTAGCCCCGTAGGTTATTGGAAAACTTTTCGAGCTGTTGAACTAACTCCTTTATTTTGTATGCTCTTTGTTAGAAAAAATGCTACAAGTGGTCTTAGATGCAACAATCTCATCCTCTGGCATATCTCTCAAAAGAAGTAATGTAAATTTACCACTAGCATTAATAAGCTTTGGGCTTTAGTGGTACTTACCAAGGAGATCTTTGAGTCTCTGTAAAGGCTGAAATGAGGTAGCTCTTCCCAACTTAGTTCCTTTTCCGAACATCATTATTACTACCCAAACATACCTCTCTACGAACGAAGGTACAACACATAGTCTCATCCACCTCTTCACTATAAAATACTTCCTCTCCCTAAAGGATAGTCATGGCCTTCTTCTTTTTCTTATTTTTGAAGGGATGTAATTCCAGTGGAGCTTCAACATTTTTCCTTGGAATGAGTGTTAACATCACAATGCCCACAATGAACTTTAGTATCCTTTTTAGAAATGGAAGTAGCATTTTTCTTACCTTTCCCTTTTCCCTTATCCTTTTGTTTGGTGTCACCTTGTTTGTTGAAGCATGTTGAGAGGTAGATGAACTCTTTTCTTGTCCATCTCTAAATAGTGGGCTTGAGAACAAGCCTCATCTACACTTCGTCGACTTGGCCAAGAGATCTATCTCCTCAAGTGGCTATGAAGTCCACCAATATACTTCATTAGAAGGTCCCAATCTACTACATCTTTGCCCATCTAGACAGCTTTCTTCCGAAACTCACTAGTGTACTCCTGCACATTCGGCAAGTGCTTCTACGGGATATTTCCAATACATGGACCTCTCTTCCTCATAACAAATAGGATAAAACTACTTTTTTTATTAGCTTTTTAAAATCATCCCACTTAGTAATCAAAGGAAGCTTCTTAACAACCAATGAATGAACATAACTTTCAAACCAAGTTAAAGCATGATTGGTCAATTTTAACCTTGCAAAGGAAATTTGCTAACTCTCATTGATTTGATGCAAATTGAAATATACCTCAAGTTGAGCTAGCCAATGGTCTAGTTTCTCAGCATTCACGTCTCCATCATAAGGTTGAATCTTTATCTTGGCCTCTATTTTGAATGGAGGAGGTGTGGGGATGGCACGGGGTTGATCTTCTCCATACTCACGAGTATCTTCTTCATGATCTATTGGTGTCTCATTTAGAATGCCAAGTTTCTCCATCAACAATCCCATGATGGACTCTAATTTCCCTATGGACAAGGAAATATTGCCCACATCCTTGGACAAAATTTCCACATTTGCCTCTAACTTATAGAAACACTCTTCTCCAGTGTCATCTACATCTTCTCTATGAGCCATGTCTCAAATTCCTTGCTTCCACTTCTATGGGGATATCTCTGCTTCAAAAGGAATAAAGATACCTTCACTGTTTTATTTTCCCTCTCGGGTAAGGGGCATCTAACTGCAATCTCAACACAAGTTAACCACACAAAAACTAAAATCTTAACTGCTTTAATACCAATTTGATCAGTAAATTACCTTTTCCCACAATTAACAAATCCTATTTAGTGATAATTGAATGGAAAATGACTAAGTTCCTTTTAACCAATATAATGTGTAAGAAATAAACACAACTATACTACAAATTGAGATAACAAAACAAAGGAGACACAAGAATTTATCTTAGAGAAACCCAAGGTGGGAAAAACTCCAATGGGTAAGCAAATTGTTTCCATTTCACTATGTAATTCTCTAAAAATACAAATGTATTGTCAATAAATGACCTTCAAGAAGGAATATTCACTCCTCTTTTTATTTGCTTTCTTAGAACTCTCAACCAATAGTAAACTCACTCACAATGAACAAACAAGAAAGAACTCCAACTTATCCTCTTTGCTCACTCTAGAATTCACTCAAAACCACTTGCTAGAATGCTTCTACAACCTTGTATTTATAGTTTCTCTGCCCAGGGTCGAATGGAAAGATGAATCAAACCATTTTGGAAGCCCAAACATTTGTGTATTTGTTGAGTTTTCCAAATTTTGGAATCATCATGGATAGAACCGATGACGAAAACCAAGTGGCGGTTATGCATGCAACCGGCGTCCCTTGTAATTGGCGGTTGTGTAACTATCAACGGCAGATTCTTGTGCAACAACCACTTTATGAAGAGCAGAAGTTACGAATGCTTTGTCACCTGAAAAATCCCTAAACAGAGCAACAATAGCCTGAAATGTCATTTGAAGGTGTATGGATCACCCCCAGCCTAACTAGACCATCTCATGAAGAAAGAATAAGTTGAGAATCTTCATTGTAAGTATCAAATATGGAGAATACATAGAATTGGGTATTTTCATATCCGTTTTTAGATCACCATGTCCTCCTCATACTACTAGTTGGATTTGAGTGGTGGAACGAGGCCATCGATCGCATTGTCGCCTTCCTCGCCACTTTGGAATAAGTTGGCCATTGAAAAATGGCCAAATACTTGCCAAACCCATGAATGTTATCCATATGAAGAAATTCTATTTCTAAGGTTCTCTCTATCTCGGGAAAACCACCACTGTACATTCCTTATACCTAACTTATCTAAAAATAGTCTTCAACTTTTCACTCCATTAATAGATATTCCTATCATACAAATCACATCTTCATAATCATCATCATGAGACAAGTGTTAATATTTCTCCTATTAAGTCTTGTGCATCTCATACTTCTTATGATTTCTCCCATTTTAGATATTTTTACCTATGGTCATATCTAGAAGCTTACTAATGGAAAAATCCTTGCTTCAAAACTTGATTATCTCTTTAACAAAAATCTCTAAACATTTTTATCCTTTTCGTTTGACCACCCATCTCATTCTTTGGTGTTGAACCCTCACGTCCTACTAGTTGTGTGGGGATGATATTGGGGGAAAACATTCCTTCCCAACAAAAGCACTAAAATAAGGCCAATAAAAATCAAATAAGTTTGTATACATCTAATCATTACACCTTTCATCCTTCACAGTATTTGGTGTTGAGCCCACACTTCTTACTAGTAGTGTGAGGTTGGGAACAAAGGAAGATTCCCTTACTTGACTACATTTTGTCTTTGGTGTTGATCCCTTTCCTCTTACTGGTAGCATGAGAAAAATTACGGGGGTCGTCATAAAAAAAAAAAAAAAAGAGAAAGCCTTTCAAATTCAAAAGTGCTCGAGTCTATAAAATCCCAAAGAAGCAATTTAGATGCCCAAGTTAAGAGAGAATTATCTTTGAACCCAATCTTGTCAATTAGTAGGCAACTCATAAGTCTAAGTCTAGTAAATGACCTATAAAGTGAAAATCATTTGGAACTAGTCCAATAATCTTAAGAGGAATTGAGTCACAATTTCCCAAATGGACCATTATTAAAACTTGTCTCTACATTCATTTCATATTTGTCACATCTTTCTTGACTCTCGGCGATGAACCTCGCATTTTACTAGTTGTGTGGATTCAAGGGTGGAGTTAGACTTCTCATTATGTCATCAACAAAATATACTACCAATGGAAAGAAAAAATTAATATTGTTCGAAGCATGAGTTACCTCGAGTCACAATATACATACGAGATGCTATCTCATTTCTTCTATCCTATCACCTCTCGTGACCTGTAATTTCCTTTAGTTGAGAAGTTTACCATCTAGTATATCATCCACCTTCAAAAACACTCAAAATTTTGAAAAATCCAAATAACACTAAAAAATTCAAAAAATCCAAAAACACCAAAAAAAATAAAAATAAAAATCAAACCATCAAAATCCAAAAACATCCTCATAATCACAAATCCTAAAAATTTACATAATTCAATGAAACTCAAAAACTCAACAATCAACACAAGTCGAACTTTTAACTCCTATTCTAGCAATCTTTCCAACCATCTTACGACTATCAAATCCAAATCATCTCCCCTCGCGTGAATCCTCGCTTAGGGAAATCCTAGATCTCATTGTTTCCTTGCTCGAGGGTAATGACCCAATCCACCCTGGATTATCATATCCCTGCTTGGGGGCACATCCAATCATTCATCATTGTGGAACACATTAGGGACAAATTTGAATTTTTTGTGTTACATTGTTAATTACAAGTTTATTGTTTGTCGTCTTGGTTTTTATATATTATAGGGGACATCTTGATTTATGCATCCTGGTGTTCCCTATAATATGCTTCTTTTGTATGTCATTACTTATCTCATATGAATGCATATCATATAATGGCATAATACTCTTTTAATGGCCCTTGGCTATGCTCTATTACATATTATAGTCCAGTCATCGTGATCTTTTATATCGCGATGCATTATGTTATATGCTACATTAAACTTAAGATGCTTTCATCACGTGAGTATCTTCCTGCATGATCGATAACCTATTTTGCACCACATCCTTTCACCCTGCACAGTAACTTCTCCATCTTGAGAATCCTACTTGACCATTTTTTTGGCATGTGAATCATAATTGAGGTTATTCCTCATGAAGAATTTGTTATCCTGCAACTCCTTATCCCCCGTCATGTTCAACATGTCTTTATCCATTCATCCTCCCTAGTCCTACAAACCTAAACATCATCTTCACACACCTCATACTTGTCACCATTCCCATTCCCTTCCCCACTATGTGTATCTTCACCCATTTTCCTCCCTCTTATGTGTCCCTTTACACTTCTCCACACCTTGCTCCTTCAGCTTGACAGTCTTACTTAACCATCCATACAATGTGGAACTCTTATTTGAGGTAACCCCTCTTACTAAGTTTTTTCTATTGTATAAACTCCTCCATCATCACATCTCTCACAGCCAGGACCATCACCACCACAAACATATTTTCACCCCGCCTCTTGACTTGATAGTCTTACTTAACCATCCATACAACGTGGAACTCTTATTTGAGGTAACCCCTCTTACTAAGTTTTTCCTATTGTATAAACTCCTCCATCATCACATCTCTCATAGCCGGACCATCACCACCACAAACATATTTTCACCCTGCCTCTTGGGTTGACATTCTTGCCTCATCGGTATTGTAGCATGGGAATCCTACTTGAGGAATCCCCGTAATTTGTATTCTCTACTACATATCTTCCTCCATCCATTCATCATACACTCCTTTGGTAGCTTCCTTCCTCATTACCACCTCCTATCACCACATTTTCCATTCTCACAAACATCGTATCTTATTTTCTCATTATCCGCAGTATCCATCTTTTGCTTGGTAATCTTACTTACGCATCCTCAAATTATGGAAAATGTACTTAAGGGTTTCCCTTCAGTCCATGTTTTCATATCATCTTTCTCTGTCTCTTCAAACCAATCCTCACATCACCACATATTGCATCGATTTTCTTCCCGTCATTCCTTATCCTCATTTTTTTGACAATCTTATCTTACTTAGCCACTCCTGCAACTCGACAATCTTACTTAAGGATTCCCCTCGAGATTGATTTTTCATCTCGCACTTCCCCATCAAAACAAGTTTCCTCCATATCATTTGTCACGCCCTTCAATGTCATCATCTTCTCCAACCATTTTATCCCCATCCACATTACATTCTTGTTTCTCATTCTTCATCATCACCATCCTCACTTGGCGAGTCTTACTTAATCATTTTTTGCGACATGAAATTCTTATTTTATGGTTCCCCTTAAGATCAATTTTTTCATTATGTACTTCTCCCTCTACCCACCCATCATTCCTTCTGTTGATCGTTCCTTCTTCCCTATCTCCCTTACCAACCAAATCTTCATTCACCCATTGCCCTTCATCAACCTATCACATCACAGTCCATGCCCATCGCCTTGATTGTGAATCTTACTTGATCACCCTTCTCTGATTGATTTCTCTCCCCTATTTTCCCCTATTCTTCTTTTCATTTTCCATTTCACTCTCTAACATTCTTCTCATATCTCATTTATTGGTGTTCTTTAATGTGTACTTGTCCTATGCCTTATGCCTTCTCCTTTATCTTGTCACAAATAATCACTTGCTCTCTCTTTAATCCTCGATCTACTTTTTCTCTTGTTCTCCCAAATTTCTACCCTTGTTCCCCATCCCTAATTATTTTTGGTCTCCCCCTAACATTCTTTCATCATCATCTTCCATTTCCTCTTTCACTCTCTTTTTCCTGCTGTCTTTTTCCACATCCACCCATTTTTGTGTTTTCCTCCTCATCTCTTCATCCTCCATTCTTCATTGTCAATATATTTATTATCTTCATCATACATTATTTTTCTATTTCACCATAACACCCTTTTCATCTTTATCTTCATCCTTATCCACATCTTTATATTCTCCATCATCCTTGCACTCCACATCGTTCCTCTTTTCATTCTTCTCTTTACATTCTTTATGTTACCTACTTTCAACTCCCTTCCCATGTGTATTTTCTCCTCTCTTCCTCTCTTTTCTCCCATTTTCTCATTGTCCCTCTTGCTCGCTCATGCTATCACCACTCCCCTCTACAACACCTCCTCCACAGTTTCTCCATCCAAGTACCTTTTCTTCATTTATCTGTTATGTCATCTTTTTACTTTCATCAGTCCTCATTTTCCTCATTCTCCAAGCACATCTCCATACGGTATGTTCCACGTTATCTTCCACAATCTCACATCCCTTTTATTTTTGTGCATTCACCCTCATCTCTTCATCATCCTTTTGCAATACTTCTTCTATTTTCATCATCCATTCCCTTTCCTTTCTATTTCAACACTTTCTTCATCCTTCTCTTCACCTCTTTCATCCCCATTTCACTCTCCTCTCATCTTCTTCTATTTTCTCTTTGTTATTTTTTGATATTATCCACTCTACCTCATATCTCAACCCTCTAGACTCCTTTCACCAACCCACTGTCTTACCTCTTCTTTTCTTGTGTCTCATGTGACTCCCTTCCTTTATTTGTTGTCATATTCTATCCAATTCTCCCTCCTCTTTCATCTTTCCTAATTTCCTTTCTTCCCCTAGCATCCTTCTCTCTCACTTCTTCATCTTTGTGCTTCCTAACATCCATTTCATTCCCTATTTCTCTCTCATCATCCTTTTTTGTTTGTTTTTCCTCCTCTATGCTCTTCATCTTCTTCAAGCCAACCTCCCTCACTCTCATAATCCTCTACTCACCTAATTCCTCATCAACCTTTTCTTGTCCATCCTCCTCCTTTTCATTGTCTCTCTTTCTCTCTATGTATTCATCCTCTTTTCCCTCCTTATTCTTCTCCCGTCATTCTTCACCTTCCTCATCTCCTTCATTACTTCCCTTCTTTCATGTTCCACGTGCATCTTTATATATTTTATTCCACATTCTATTCCTTTCTATGATCTTTTCCACAAAATTCCTTCCTATTTTGTCTTCATCCCTTATGCATCATTAATTAGTTCACCTCCTCGGCTCCTTCATTTCTCCATCATTTATCTCTCTTTGTGGTTGTTACAACACACTTCCTTCACACTTGCATTATCTTCCCCATCGAATCTAAACCTACCTATCAAACTAGTTGATCCATTTCAATATCCATTCATGTCTATTTAAGTCCCTCAACACATCATCACACCTAACATTCAAGGCCGATTGAATTCTTCCCCATTTGTGCACCCATGTGCCCTATCCCATTCTCATCCTCGTCTCGTGAGGCATCAATCTCTCATTTAGTGTTAATATATACCTCATCTTTTTGAGAGATATGTTGTCTCAACCATTCTAACCAACCCTCTCAAGGGGGCATCATCCTATCCATCCCCAAACACACTTCCTATGTCATTTTTTTCTTAGAGGATACATGATTTAATAAAAACTTAACTAAATCTAATTGCAGAGTAACTGATATTATAAAATACAGTAAATATACAAATGTTAAGCACTCTAGCAATGTAAGAATATAAGTAAATGGAAGAGATAAATGACTTTAGTTGATTCCGTGTAATCTAGAAGTAATGAAGCAGTGTAAAGTGTTGGACATGGTGAAAACAATGTCATAATTACTCTCTATAAAATTAGGAATATGAGAATAATGTCAGACATGGGCTCTTGTTGTTGGTCAAGGGTGTTTGGGTGTCTTAGTGACTGTTCTGAGCCCTGGTGACTACATAGAAGCTTAGAATCTACTTTCTTTTGTGTCGCTAGGGTTTCACTTTGCCACCTCTTGTCGGTTGCACTGATATTCACTCTTTGATCGTCGAGGGTACCCATAACTTGTAAAATAAACCATAACTACCTACACAAGCTCACAAACACATCAAACTGCAATGAAATATGCAAAATGTAAAGTTGGATGACATTTCCCCGTCACTGTTGAGTGAACTTATGACCGAGCGTTGCACTACATTCTAGACTCTATGTAGTTCTTTGTGCTTGTGTGTGAAATAGTGTCCTTAGGTTTCCCTCGTGCCAATGACACCAAGATAGCGGGCTTGTATCTAGATAAGATGCAAATGTGTGATATGAAATTGAGCACTTCCCTTCTATGCAGTGTATGCAACCCAAAAATGTAGTCTCTTGTAATGGTAGTGATAGTATGTAGATGTGATTGCCCCTTATAATTGCCAACCAAAATAATAGAGTGTATGTTGTGTGTATATATGGATCTCTTGTTTGAATTTCGACACTAGTGACACAAAAGGTGCTGACTATGATCTCGGGATAAGGATTAGAAAACTAAAAGGCCAACCATAAATGTCAAAAAGTGTAACAAGAACAAAGAGGGAATGAAGCATCCAAAATGGATAAAAGCACTTTGGCGCTAATGTCCTAAGTGGGCGTTGATGTCTTGGTATAAATGATGACAATTGTGAAAATACCAATAAACAAAGATTCCTATGACCTAACTAGAACTAGGTACAAAAATGACAAATGTGAGAGAGAAAGACAATAGAAACAATCAAAATAAGTGGATGGATAAAGGATTGTGTCACCAGTGAATACTTTTCTTACTTAAGATCCATGCATATAACAACATATTTGATGACATAGTAAAATAGTAATATGTGTGTGATTTTATGTCTACATTTCCCCCTTTATGTTATTTGAATGAAATTCAAGTAGTGTAAAGAAAGTAAGGAACATACCTGTATAGAGTTTGGAGAAGCCATGTTGCAAAATGCACATAGAGTGTAGAAAATGGTAGTGTGGCGCACCATGGATCAACGCTTTAACCCATGTGGTGTGAGTGGAGATAGTGAACCATTGTAAGGAACACTTGAAGAAATAGTTGAAATGATTTGGAGATTTTAGAGATTTTGAATTGTTGCCAAAGAAGATTTAGAAGTGCGAAGTGATCAATTCCCAACCTAATTTTATTTGTAAATGGGAGGACTTGGGCATCTTGCCACCAGAGGAAGAGTATTGGGGAGAGAGGTCTAGTTTTACTCTTCATCCATGACTGCATCCCCAAAAGGTCTAGCTAGTGTAGATGGATAAAGACCAAATTTAGTTCCATGTTGTACTGATTGAAGAACCCATATAGGAGCAATATAGGAAAGGAAATGATGTCTCATTTCCCCACTCCTATAGTAATGGGTGTTCCGATTTGCATAGTGTTAGATGGCTTCCAAGTTAGGTCATCTGGAAGTGATAGAAATGTAAAGTGACTCCCAAGATAGGTCATCTAGGAGTGCTAGTAATTATGATGTAGCTCCCAAGTTAGGTCATCTAGGAGTGGTAGTAACTGTGATTATTGCATTGATTGATTGATTTGAGTGATAATAGTTGTTTGAATGAATTGTATATAGAGAGTTACTCACGAAGAGGTTTTTGTGCCTTGCCCCCAGATTAGTTTGGGGAATAGATTTAAAAATGATAGAAAATATTCATTGTTGTATAGAATGATTGTTCCTTTATTCAAATGAGATCAAAGCAAGTTTATGTGATAATATGCTTTAGGAGTGTCGATTGATCATATTGTATCCTAAGAGTGAGTATAGATGATCTCGATTGTATGCCCTCCTTTCGGTGAAAGGGTGAGGGGTAGAGAAATGAACATTGAGCCAAAAGAAAGACATATAAGATGTTTGTAATAGTGAATGAGAAATAGTATGAGATAGTATTGCCAAAGTATGAGTAGATATTGATTGGTACATGTGTTAAATTTGAATATGAGATATTGAAATTTGCATGGTGCGGTGCTGAGAGGAAGTTATGATTTGTATGGTACAAAAGATGAGACAAATAGAGTTATGAGACTCAAGATATGAGTGAAACTATGGAACGTGCATTAGATGTGAAAATGGCTGCATGAAATAAGTAACTATAACATATGAAAAATTAGAAGTACTATAGATAGTAATAGTGAAAAGTGAATAATATTTCATTTGTACTGAGGCTGATTGCAATTTGGAGCTCTGAGTTGTGAGGATGCCATGTGTTAGAGTAGCAAGTTTGACTAGATTTCAAATATTAGCAGCAGTCGTGGCTTTATATACGACCGATGAGTTGGTATGTATGATGATTTTTAGAAAATGTTGTCAAATATGTCTATTTTTGTCAATTTTATAAAATTTTGCTTTTTTGTATTTTTCGGCATTTCTGACCTAGGCGGAAGCGTCTAGGGCATTTTTTCCCTAGGGACACTAACACTCAGTTGCGGTCGTCGGTGACTGTTTGGGCACTGTGACTGCTCCTGGGCATTGGCATCCCAGAGCAGGGTTTGAGCACTATATTGTGAACTGTTGATATTCTGATCAGTTTGATGTTATGATAAGTGATTTTTGTAATATGTATGGTGTACTAATGGAAGAATTTTGTTGTTTGCTATATTGTGCAAAGGGATATACACTCGAGAGAGTTTCGGGTGGTGCCATTTGAGTACTTTGCTTACTTTGGGGTTGTCAGATGTTGAGTGGGATATATTGGACCATGTCAGCTTGTGGCACATTGCTAGATTGGGGGAGGTACCCCATAATATGCCTATGTTGACTACTTTATGTGATAGATGGTGCGTATATACATGTACATTCTGGTTTCCTATTGGTGAGATGACGGTGACCCTAGAGGATGTGTACCAGATATTATGGTTGCCTATTATAGGAGAGAGAGTATAAGTGATGACTATAGTGGATGCCCGTAGTTAGATGAGGGCAACGAGGTGGTATTTCACAGGAACATGAGTACATGAGACTCATATCAATTTAGATGCGATATTGAGATCTAGTGTTCCATGGTTATGGAAGTTTATTGCAGTGATTCTAGTGTCATTAGTGGCAGTGGAGGGTGGTGGAGTTGGGATATTGTATAAAATGCATGATATTTGTCATTTTATATAGAGGAGCATGGGACTAGGTATGCATGGGTGCGATGTGTATTGGCCCACTTGTATAGATATTTATATAGATTCACTCAAGAGGATCACGGGGTTGGACTAGGAACCATGACTTTGTTGCACGCATGGTCCTATGAGCATATAGTGATACTAAGGCCACTTAGTGGGCCACGTGATGATTGGGCTAGACACGAGATATTTGCGGTGAGGTGGGTAGGCGCCCATAGCGAGGCGGATGGATACTACCACTTATAGATCAATGATAGATCATATGGGTCCTAGGGCCATTATATGGAGGCTATATAGGACTATGGATTTTGGTTGGAGGATGGTGTGGAGTTACGGTGTATTTGGTGCACCATGTGGTTAGAGGATCGCTTCCCAAGGGTGACAAAACTATTCCGGGGTGAGGAAGTATCAAGATAGTTTAGCATGTCCTAGGATGTGCTTTGCTTTGAAGCCGTATATATGGTTGAGATCTACTTGAGTGGCGAGATGAGCGGGGAAAGGCCAAGTTTGATAGGAGCACAACTAATGCATCACGATCTAGATGAGGTAAATTTGGTTATAGAGATGATACGGGTTGATGATGTGGGGTGCACCCGGGCATCTGATGAGTGGTGGGAGACACATCGATGGTGTGTTATTGTTTCAGTAGCAGTGGATATAGGTGGTGGACTAACGGTTGGAGGAGTAGAGGGTAAGCACTTGTCCTCAATGTAGATGGTGTAACAAATGCACAAGCCAAATGTAAGTATTTTTCATTGTTATCTATTAGTCGTTTTTTCTTTATTAGATATTGTGAAGGTGTGCAATAACTAATGGTGGTTTTTATGATTGTAGGTGATGCCTATTGGTCATTGATTATAGATTCATCAATAAACACGTTGACATGGAACATGCCTCCAGATGTGCTCGTGGGAGGTGGTATGTTAGAGAGAGTTGATGTTATCACGGGTGAGCATGTCCATTTGTTTGAGATAGTGGTTATAGCAGCAACCATATGTACCACATTATTAAGTGAACGTGATGTGACTTGTACAAAGATGGAGCAAGATAGATCAGACGGTAGGAGGAGGAGCCCTAGCTTAGGATGTTTTTGTTAGACATGTTGAGCCGCAAGGCTGATTTATAGAGCATACGACCGAGATTCCCATATTACGGAGTCGAGTTAGAGTGATATAAAGGCTTATATCAACGACATAGAGTGAGCGATGAAGATTCTAGTTCTAGAGAGATCTGCGATTGTATATAACAATAACGAGTGTGACACAAAATCACACACTTTGGGTAATTATCTAGTCTTGATTATATACTACTATTCATATGATTCCTAAGTAAGAAAAGTAATAATCAACCCATGTCTTTGGCCACCTTTATTTACTTTCTTTTACCACTTTTTGTCTTACACCCTTATTGGCTCGGTCTTCCTTTTTATACTCGACTTTTATCATCCTAGACACCAACACCCATCTAGGATGCCAACACAAGGCACGCTCATTTTCTTGGGCACCCCTTATCCCTTTGTACTTTACTCACACTTTTTGGGTCCTTTCTAATCGTTTGAGCATCTTATCTTTTTGGTAGTCGAATTTTTGGGGTTAATTATGAAATTCAAGCAAAGGAATCATATAAATATAAAATTATGTGATCATAATAAAGGACCAAACACTAAGCATTAGCTATCACCCCCTAAGGTTGCATCCATCAAACATATAAGAGCTTCATTGCATCCATCTAGCACCATCATAAGGGGCACAAGGGTTGGTTATTCTACATACACTTCATGGGAGGGAAGTTCATTCTATTCCATGCACACATCTATTACATTTATTTAGCTCTAGCTTATTTGCTCATTATAAAGTTTGACTTGCATAAGAGCCACCTACGACATGATTCCACACACACACATAGAAATACATTGGGTCTAAGATTTAGTGTAGCACTCATTCGTAAGTTCACCATCAGAATAACTGAGGACAAACTCCAACCCCTCATTATGTATCTTTCTTTTTAGGATTTGATGTTTATTTAAGGGTTTTTAGGTGCATATTTCATTGCAGGTTTCTAGCGACATCGATGATCTTGGTGTGACCTCAGAGTGACCAAATGAGACTAACAATGAACACCTTGTGACCACTCGAAGAGGTTTTATGATATTTTCTGAGACCTAGGTGCACAGAATGCAGGCCTAGGGCACCCACTAGTGCCCTTGTCCCTCTCAGGACGCCCCCATCCAACATATCTCTCCAAATCTACAATTTTTATGGGTCTCGTGTGATGCCCCTACTTACTCCGTTCACTTGGTTAGCACTTTGGTACAGTCCAAATTTTATTATGAATAAACTAAGTACCTCTTTCTCCTCCTTGCAATCAAGGTTTCATAATTTATTGCTTAGTTGCTTAGGCGTAACTTTTGTACTTAATTACATGTTTATTTTACTACTATAATAACATCATATTAGGATCATAAATCCACATTTAGCTTAATTACAATGATTATGTATGATGTATTGTATTCTTTTTAGTGATGTATGGGGCTTGCCCAGCTGTGATTACATTTTGCAACTTATGAATTTTGACGATATATATCATGTGATGCTTATTACTTGCACTTTGGGTTGATATGTATTGTTGAAATTGTTGTTTTGATTATTGAATGTTAGAATGTAGTATGATGTGGAAAGAATAGCTAAGTAGCAAACTAGATAAAGAATGTATGAAAATAAAAATGAGCGGTAGATCATATAAACATATAGATGTGATGTGATATGGTGGGAAAGTAAAAGTGGCAATGTGACGTAGATAAGATAAGAGATTAGACTAATTATGTGTTGTTAATCGAATAATGATGAGTCGTGAATAAGATTCGTAATAGCGTGGGATGAGAATGAAAAAGGGGGAATAAGAGTGATTGCCCCCAATGTGAGAATGAGATTCATTTATAAATGCCCCCTTAGCATTCAAGAATGAATAAACAAGATTACGTCGTCAAGAAATAGGTTTGTCATGTGTAAGGAGATGCTATAAAAGATATGTCATTAAACACGAGTATGAGTTGTGAAAAGAAGTTCGGTGATGTAGTATTCTCTCAAGCAGTCAAGTTTGAACCATAGAACGAGATTTCATCATAGGGTAATGAAATGGATGTCATATAATGGATAATAAGAGGCCTCTAAGTCATGGATGAAACATGTGAAACAACAACAATATGTGGGTAAGTGTAAAATTGAATTCTTGAGGGAATGGAGCTAAGAAAAGAAGGTGTGGTGTGAGGAAGGGCGGAAGCAAGGGGCTTAGGAATCCAATGAGGAACTTTAGCAAAGTGTGAGGAATGAGAGGATGTGACCATATGTGGATTAGATGGGGGACATGGATGTTAATGACCTTAGGAGGTGGGTGGATGACCACTTTAGATGTAGGTGAAGGAGACAAGTTAACAACGATAGAAGCACGCTTATGCGGAATAAGAGAAAGAGAGCACTAATGAGAATATGAGCTGAAGGAAATGCCACCTTTGTCTTCTAATTATTGCAATTTATCATGGATAACATATCGGTCATTATCGGGATGGCCATTGATGCAATGGAAATTGCGAGAAAGGGAGGTCACGTTGATGTTATAAGCAATGAGGTGGATGATGTTGCGTAGAAGGTAAACGAGATGAGCCACTCATTAAGTAAAGTTCACATAACATCTTATGGTTTGGAATTATGTGATAATTACAATGGTTCATGAGTAGGAGATGAAGAAGACTTAGGTTAATCTTTGACACGGTGGAGAGGAAGGAAGACACTTACGCGAGGGCATAGATGGGGACCATGGAGGGAGATTAATGGATGGAAGAGGAGAAGTAGTAGATGATGAAGTAGTAGAAGAAGTAGAAGGGGGTGGTATAATATGTGCAACAATTAAATCTTGTTCTAAATCAATAACTTTGTAGCATAAGAGAGTAAAAGATTCACATGTATCATATAATATTTTTTCTTTCAATGCATGAATTAAGCCACAAAAAGATAAATTGCTTTTCTAAATCAATGGGCTGAAATAATAACGATGCATGTAAGAATTGAAGTGTAAAATGTAATCTATAATTGGTTCTTTCTTTCCTTGATGCAAATAAGGCAATCATTCATATGTGACTCTAGGACCATTGATAGAAATAAATTATCTAAGAAAAACATCCTCCATATCACAATAAGTACTAATGGATCCATAAGGCAAATGAGTATACCATTGGAGAGCATGATCAACAAGGATATGATGAAATGCTTTGAGTAACAAGCGATCATTGGAATAAGTAGACATGGCTGAAGTTAGGCATGATGAAGTCCTTTGGAAAAGTGGAATTGTGAATCTTTTAGGGAATAAGATTTCCATGCAAAGAATTGTTATAAATGGAAGAATAATAAGATTTACTTTTGAGGGTTAGTGCATGAAATTGAGATTGCAAAGTGCCAACAACATGTATGAGGGATGGAATATCATGTGAAGGAATGGTTGGTGAAGTGAGAGGCATATTGAGAGGTTAGATCTTGCCATTGTGAGTGATCGTAGGAACATGAACAAGAGGATTGGATGTGGAATGAGGAGAAGGAGGTAGAGGAGGAGGAGAGGAATGCGAAAGCTCTATGGCAATGCTAGATGTAGGCTCAGGAGATATAATAAGAGGTGTACTAGTGGTAAGAGTGGGATCATCATGAGAAACAACATAAAAAGTAGAAGAAAGAGGAGTAGTATATTCACATTCAACAGTCTTAAGAGAAGTAACATCATCACTAACATGGTCATGATCAGAAGCATAATCGCGTCACTATCAGTCATATTTTCACAAGTATTTCATGAAGACTATCATCAACATATAAAGAAGTGGTAGGAGTACTAGTATTAGATTTATCATTGTATTCGTTAGAAGCACTTTTAGAAGTAGGAAGAGTAGGAGATATAAATTTACATTCATCTTGACTACTAATAGAAGCAACATCATGCACATTTACATTTTCAACATTAGAAGTAGAATTATTAGTATCCATATTGTCACAAGTAAGAACATGATCAAGCAAATAATATACATTAATATTATCATGTGTTTAAGAGGAGGAGAAGAAGGTGCAACAACATGAGTGATTATAGAAGATGAGGGAGGACATGAAGCAAAGCTTTTGTCAGTGGAGACTATGTAAATGTTAGGGGTGTCATGGCCAATAGGAAGGGTGTCTTAGAAAGCAAGAAGTTTTGAAGAACAAAAGAATCACATTTAGGATTGTGATAGAGGTCACAAAATTTAGATTATGCAGAATTATCTTCCAAAAAGGGTTGCAAACATGTATCGGGTATATTATGATTAGGAGATGAGGACCTCTTCATAGCCATGAGGGTTTTTGGGATCCTAGGGTAAAATTTCAAGCGAATTCACCAAATGATTTAATAAAAACTTAATTAAATATGATTGCGCGAGTAACTAATATCGATGCAATACGGTAAATATACAACTGCTAAGCACTTTAACAATGCAAGACTATAGGTAAATGGAAGAGATAAATGACTTAGTTAATTCTTGTGTAATCTAGAGATGATATGAGCGGTGTAAAGTCTTTGGACAGGGGTGCAAATAGTGTCGTAATTGCTCTCTACAAAAGTAAGAATATGAGAATAATGTCGAGACACAAGGGCGGTGGTGTTGGACGAGGGTGTCAGGTGTCTTTGGTGATAGTTCTGGCGCTGGTGATTGTGTAAAAGCTTGTAATCTAAATTCTTCTATGTCATTAGGGTTTCATTGCCACTTCCTGTCAATCACTTGATATTTTCTCTTTGATCACCGAGGGTACCTGTAACCTACAAAACAAATCCTAGTTACCTACACAAACTTACAAACACATCAAAGTGGAATAAAATATGTAAAATGTGAAGTTAGACTTACCCACTGATCACTCACCCGATGAGTGAACTTATGACCAAGAGTTTCACTACATTCTAGACTCCATGTATTTTTGTGTGCTTGTGTGTGAAATAGTGTCCTCAAGTTACACTCACACCAATGACGTCAAGATAGTGGGCTTGTAACTAGATAAGATGAAAATGTGTGATATGGAATTGAGCACTTCCCCTTCCTATGCAATGTATGCAGCCCAAAAATGTAGTCCCTTGTAATGGTAGTGATAGTATGTAGATGTGATTACCCCTTAGAATTTCCATCTAGAATAATAGAGTGTATGTTATGTATATATATGGATCTCTTGTTTGAATTTCAACACTAATGACATGAAAATCTGACTATGAGCTAGGGATAAGTATTAGAAAAATAAAAAGGCCAACCACAAATGTCAAAAAGTGTAATAAGAAAAAGAGGATAGAAGTTCCTAGAATGGATAGAAGCGCTTGGGCACTAGTGTCCAGAGTGGGTGTTGGTGTCCTTGGATAAATGATGAAAGATGTGAGAATACCAATAGATAGGGATCCATGTGAGTTGACTAACCGAGTACAATAATGACAGATGTGAGAGAGAAAGACAATAAAAACAATTAAAACAAGTGGATAGACAAAGGACCATGTCACCAGTGAATACTTTTCTTCCTTAATATCCATGCATATAACAACATACTAACATAATAGTAAAATAGTAATATGTGTGTGATTTTGTATCTACAATACCATAACACTTGTTAGTCATCCTCATCTATTCCCATGTGCTCCACTCCCCACTACACCATTTTCGTTCTCGTCGACGAGGAATTCCTCTCTCACTTTCCCATGTTTCATCCTCATTAGCCCTCTCTCAAAGGGGCATCATCATATCCATCTCCAAACACACTTCCCATGGTATTTTTGTCTTGAGGATACCATAACACTCATCACCCATCATCGTATATTCCTAAATCCATACTCTTTTCTTCCTCTAATAACTTCTTATCGAAGGAGCACCTTCATTGAGAAGAATATTTTCAAATCACAAATCCCACCGTATGGGGCATCCTCATTCATTTCATCTACTTTATTTTAAAGGACACTACTTTCATAGCACCCTTCCAAAGAGAGGCAAATGTAGACACCTCAATTTTACCACCCTATTAATCAATTAGTTTCCTCACATCATTCCCACAAAAATCCATGAAAGATTAATTGACATTAGTCAATTAATTAATTCCCATCATCCTTTAATTAAATCTTCCACCTCACCGTCCACATCACATGACACATCTACTTTCCACCATGACCCACTTTTGAATTAAATATATGGGTCAAATATTCAACTATTCACCCATGTTCCCCACTTTTAAATAAAATATTCAAGTTTAATTCTCATCCATTCTCCATGTCCCCCACTCACAAAATTACAATAAATTTTCCAACATTAAGCCTACGATTAATCCCGCATCGAGAGGCTATCAATAGAGCCCTCCCCCCCTTTCAACAACAAGTGAGAAATCCATCTGTCGAGTTAAGCTCTCACATTTTCCTTACAGAAATCATCCCCATTTTCCATTCTACATCCCTAGTCTATTATCCATTCCTAATCGGTGCAAAGCAAAGTGGTCATATCGTCCCTAATTGGTGAAAAGCAAAGTCATCGGATCATCCATGTGGTGAAGCTTCCTTACATTGAGGACCACCTATACTCCAATCCGTTCGGACATGCCCAAGTCTTTTCTCAATACAAGGTTTTCAAGGAGAACTTAGAGGAGAAGGTTTGTTTATGATTTACTTATATTTCGTTATGCATTAGTTTTCCATGCTTACACGTGTTATTAGACACTCCTATCCCATTGCAAGTTATCTTTCCAACGATGGCTACACCGATTCTGTTGGGACATAATATTGGGCCTTAGGCATTATCCCAACCTCTCTATGATTTTACCAAAGGGATTTGGAAGAATTTCCCAAAATTCAATGGACATTTAAAAGTTCACTGGATGAATATTTGGTAGCATTTTATGTTGCATGTGCTCATGCTTAGAGTTACTCATGAGGATGTTTAAATTAGGCTCTTTATCAAAATCTTGCAAGACAACATGGCATAATGGTTTTACCATCTTCCCGCCAACAATATTCTTGAATTAAATACCATGAAGACCAAATTTGAGGCTTGTTTTAAACCTATAGAGCATGAAACTCAACTCTCATATATGAATAAGGAACATTTTGAACCAATGAGGGAGTTTGTAGAAAAGTTAAATAGGCTTGTGCACAATATTCCAAATAATTCCCGGCTAGCTACTAGAAATATAAAATATTTCTTCATTAATGCTCAAACTTCACGAGGTAAGTTTTGCATTACGGAGAGCTAGATTATCATATTTGGTTGTTGATAAAGAATTGGATATAAGTATATAAGATGATCTTATTATGTCTATGAAGCTAACAAAAGAACCCACTAAAGGTAAAGCCGACTTCTAAATCAATTAGTTCTAATCGGTTGGTTCAAAAGCTAGCAAATGCTTTGATTACCCTTATGAAATAATTTTCTCAAAGTTCTCTTCTTTATAGAGATATTCCTAGGAAGAATCTTGGCTTCAAGGATCATTTGAAAACATCCCAACCTAAGTTATCCATCGAATCTCACCATGTGATGTCTACCATGAATGTATCTTGTGAGATTCGGGAAGTGGATGAAGAAGTGACTACGAAGAGGTTGAAGAAGTTGAAGAAGAAACAAAAGATAATGAGTAAACTAATAAAGACTCCCATGTTCATTTGTTCAAATATGAGTTGGAAGAATAAGATGACTATGATGATATAGTGGGATATATGAGCAGTGAATCCTTTGCAATTATGAATAAAGCTCAATTGAATAAGAAAAAGGACATCATTCGCCTAAGAAGAAGGATGAATCCAAGAAAGCTTCAAATTTAATTTGTGTATTTGTAAAGTGAGGATCTCCCATACCCACAACCAAAGAAGTAAACTATTCCTCTCCTTCTCATGTTTCTAAAAATTCTACAATTCTTAAATTTGAAAAACCAAAATTTATAGTTGTGTCCAATCTTGAGGCCTCTACTTCAAAGTATTTTGATATAATTGACCATATCAAGAAAAATAATGTTCATATTTCTAAAGAATAATACTATCATTCTCACCCATAAGCCTTTGCCAAGGTCACAAAATTTGCAAATCATCCACAAGTGCTTCTTCTTCTAAGGGAATTTTACCTACTCCCAAAGCCCCATCTTCACAAAATTTGATGGCCTCTATTCCCTCCACATCTGAAAAAATTGAACCTTTCTACAAAACATTGTTGATTGTAGACACAAATTAAGCAATAGTATAATTGATTTCAGCCTCAAATGATGTTATGCTTACACAAGTAACCTATGTAATTGGCCTTAGTCTCACCCGAGAATTTTCCTCATGTTACTCTATGGAATATAATGAAGTTCCTTTGGTAGGATGGATAAAAGATGCTCGGGATGCTTTTGTAACTTTCCCAAAGATGTGGGTCAAAACCATTATCATGGCAGCTGATTGTAGACACAAAATCGGGAACTTGGGTACATTTATAGGTTCTAAAAGCATACTTGCATTCATATGATTCCTAAGTGAGAAAACTAATAATTGACAACTATCTTTGGCCTCTTTGCTTTGTTTTTGGTTTTATTTCTTGTCTTTTACACCCTACAACCTAGTCGATACTTTACTTGTCTATCTTTTATGACTCGGACACCAACACCCAACCATGACACCAATGCCTAGGTGCCCTCATCCCTTCTAGGTGCCCCTAACCATTATCTATCCTACTCGCTTCTTTTGGGCCTCTTTTATCTTTTGGGCATCTTATTTTCTTAGGGGTTGGCCTTCTAATTGTCAATTATGAAATTCAACCAAGGGAATCATATAAATACAAAGCTATGTGGCCAAAATTAAGGACCAAGCTCTAAGAATACTATCTAGCACCTAAGCTTGCATCTAAAGGCACCGAAAACACTTCAAGGAATCTGTTTGGCATCCATTATAAGGGACATGGGACTGCATTTTTTGCATACATGCACAGGAAGGGGAAGTTCATTTTGACATCCACACATATATTTACATTTATACATCTAGCTATAGCTTGATATCACGTGCGCTTGCATAAGGGATTGCTTAGGAGCGATTCTTTCACACACACACACAAGAACTACATGGAGTCTGAGATGTAGTGCACCACTCAGTCGTAAGTTCACTCGGTTAGGTGGTGTCGGGGTCAATCGGACTCCCCATATTGTATATTTTTTTTTGGGATTTGATATAGTTTGAGGATTTTATAGGTCAACATCTCTTTGCAGGTTATAGGTGACTTCTACGATCACATTCGGCATACAAGTGACCAACAACAACTATCAACGACAATCTTACAACACGAGAAAAAGTAGGTTTTGAGCTCCTACGCAATCACATGTGCCTAGCAGAGGTCTCTAACACCTAGGCACCCCTACCCCCGATCAAACATCATGGTCCGACTTCATTTGACGGTTCCAAAATTTATTGTGTGTGCACATTACGACAGTTTATCCTTCTTATTCATCAATTTTCCAGTCCATATCAGTTCTTGGATCAAGCACAAATCAATTAAGTCATTTTTCACCTCTCTTACACTTAAAGTTTCATATTTATATAGCTTATTGCCTATGTTAAATATGTACTTTAGTGTTTATTTATCATATGTAACTCAATAATTAGGTTTTTACTAAATAGTATTTTTGCTAAATCATTTGGTGAACCCACATTCGTACATCTTGGATCATTACTTCCTCTTGTTGTTATTATATTAGGATCCTTTCATCGTGGATATCTCTATCCAAAATTTCTTACAAGCCAATCCTAATTGTAAGGCTAAAATCAACTCTCTCTTGGCTAATACTCGCATTCCTTCCAATACTCATCTGGACCTTGTATATCAGTTATTTGTAGTTGCATTTTCGGAACAACTTACTTTTCCATCTCATGTAGCTATCGCTCTTTCTATTTATGACAATAATCCTCCAATTTATATTTCGGCTTACATCTATCGCATGGGAATTAAGAAAACATTAGTCGATAATGGATCTAAGCTCAATATTTGTACTTTAACACTCCTTCAGAACCTCGGCCTTTCCTTAGCTGATGTTATCCCATCATCCATTTCTCTCCATGCATATGATTCTTCTACATGTCCATGCATAGGCACTATCACTTTACCTCTTATAGTTGGGCCAAAAACCATTCCTACGGTATTATTTGTTATCCGTGTTGTTGTTGATAAAATTTATTACTTATTAGGCCATGGATTCATGTTATGAAGGCAATGTATTCTACGAGTTCATCGATGCATTAAATTCCTCCATGATGGCTATGAACATACTATTGTTGCTAACCGTGACCCATTCAAATATTATTGCCTATATCGATCAATGCACTTACTACTCCAATTCCTACCGCTCCTACACAACCCACTAATGATTATCAACTCACACAACATCTTGCATCCACCACCGACTTGCCTCCTCTTGAGGGAACTATTTATACATTAAACACCGTACCATCTGCCTCATCCACTCTGCATCAACATTATCTTCTTTTACATTCACTCTTTTCATAAATAACTCTTATTAGCATCACATTTTGATCATACCTGCTCGACATTGTTTGCATGTACAATGGCTTAGCTTGAATTGGCTTCACACTTGATGATCTCTACCCACCACCTCATTCTCCTCACCTTTATCATGGATGTGTCTTTGTTACTATTGCTTATGGTCTTGGGTCTTCCATTTATCAGTATTCCTTACACGTACTCCTCGTTCCTCTCCACTTACACTTGGGCTAGTCTTGGATTGACTACATTGGTGGCACTTTGGATCCTAATCATACTAGTATCACATTTCCCATGCCTTTTGGTTGCATTTATATTTGTAATGATTCATTTCTCAACTATTCTCCAAATCTCACTCAATGGTATGCACACAATTGTCCACAACCACCTTTCACTGATGAAGAATATGTTATGGGCATGTATAATTTATGCATGCAATGGCTCTTTATATGATCAACCTCATACTATTACTTACCAATTCTTTGATCCAGGTCAATTGGATATGATCTTGACAATGACGATCTTCTAGACAATGTTACTTAATTTTTATACACATCATACACTTAGGGGAATCATGTTTATTCCCTCCCTCTTAGTATCATTAGGTGCCTACAATTTGTACTATTAATGCTTCGTGTTTTATACTTTCTATTTCTAAACAATCCTACACATCTTGATACACTTTGTGTCATCGCTAATTATAACGCACAATTGTGCTAAGATTCACACTTGACTATTAAGGGCATATTAAATCTGAAATGAACCTCACCCACATCCACTCTTCATGCTCTCTGCTTCATGATCTACCTTTCTAGTGTACATTTTCAAACCATATCCCGACAACGCACTCTAGTTCTATGGTTTATTCTTGACTCCCAAAGGGTCTTGTATAAATGAACCTCCTCTCATGCACATTCATACACATTCATCGGGGTGCGCTGCTCCTATCACACTCACATTGCATACCATTTTGTCTCACTCTTACATAACATCTTTGCATATCTTGGTTGAACTTATTCTTGCTTGCTTATATTTACATATACAATTTGTTTCCCATGCTTTAGGCGAATGCTTAGTATGTCAATATCTTTTCTATATGCACATGCGCATTCACTTGGTCTTTTTTTGTGAATGCAACATTTCTACATATCTTTACATGAAACAATGATGCTTGGCACATTGTACTCTTACCAGTCCCACCGAGGCTCTTGGGGCATCTACATTTATACTCTTACATATCACATGTGTTATTGTTTCATTATTCACTACTTCTACTTTCTAGCACACTACTTTACATTTATCTATAAAGTCTTTGACATACTTTTTATCTTTTACGCCATGCTAAACGGTGCATCATGTGCAACATTTTCCTTGCAGGAACTATTTGCCACCATGGTTATCTGTCACATCTTGTTTGACATTGTTTGTGGGTTATTATGCCCTATGTCCCGTTTATCACTTTGCTTGTATGTTTTTGGATGCTTTCGCCCCTGATTGTCTTGTGAAATTGTGAGTGATGTCCCATGTTTGAAACCCACTTTTCGTGGTCTCTCTTGTATGCACACTTTCTTATTACAATGTTTTTCTATTACATGCTTGCTACTTTTCTACTAACACATGCATTTAGCCACTTTGTTTTCATGTGCCTTGGTTTCTACCATACACATCCCTCCCCCTTGCAAGGTTACTGGTTCGATTTAGCATATTGTCCCCTCTTTGGGTCATATTCTTATAGTGACATCGCATGCACCCCAAATAAGGGGGCATACATTGGGTGAATCATTCAACCCATACAACAACTCAAAGATACAACACAATATAGTTCAATGCGGGAATCTAACAGGTTGCGATTACTGAGAAATGACCCAAATTCTGAATTGGGTCCTCGCTTAGCAGAGACTCCATCGTCCAAATAAAAACACTAGTGCTGGGTGCTCGACCTCTCTTAGGATCCTATGTCACGGGGCAAATAAAGTTACTTTCCCGAGTTCAACATAGTTCATAGAAAGCGAGTTTTCATGAAGTATAGAAACTATCCTCTAGCAATCGAATGCATTTTATCTCCACTTTTATACGGAACTAATATGGTACAACTCAAGACAAAACAAGATCACACCATCAGTAGTGGTGTATAAATTAGGAAGAATTCATAGAACTAGAGTAATACTAGACCTCTCTCCCTAACACTCTTCTATTGTGGTGTGAGATCACCCCAAAATCTCGCAATTAGCGCGAGATCTCCCAAAAAACTCACTCTTAGCATGAGATCGCATAGGATACTCACTCTTGGCATGAGATCCCTTAAAAAATCACTCTTCTACAACTTTTTCAGGACATTTTCTATCCTTTTACACTCATGTTCATCAGGTGCACACTTTCCTTTTACTACTTTTACACACATTTACATACTTTTACATGTTTTTACAAATTTTTCATAATACATGACTTTGAATACTCTTTCACTCTTCTTTTATAGGTTCATCCTTAATACACAATGAGAAACAAACCTACATTAATTACAACAACAATTACAACATGGTACAACACCATATGCTTCACCCCTAGGGTCACTTCCTCTTTTTAGCTTCCACACTTCATTTTTATCACTTCACGCTTTCACTTGTTTCTTGGCACACTTTTGCCATCACACTCTACATGGTTATCAGGTACACATCTCTTATCTACTTTATGTTATCGAGTATTCACTCAACAACATAAAGTGGGGGAAAATGTAGACACAAAATCACACACTTGGGTACATTTCTAGGTCTTAAAAGCATACTTGCATTTATATGATTCATAATCAAGAAAACTAGTAATTGACAACTATCTTTGGCCTCTTTGCTTTGCTTTTGGTTTTCTTTCTAGTCTTTTACACCCTATAACCTAGTCGGTACTTTACTTGTCTATATTTTATGACTCAGGACATCAGCACCCAGTACTCTCGTCCCCTCTAGGTGCCTAACATTTCTCTATCTTACTCACTTCTTTTAGGCCTCGTTTATCTATTGGGCATCTTATTTTCTTAGGGGTCGACCTTCCAATTGTCAATTACGAAATTCAACCAAAGGAATCATATAAATACAAAGCTATGTGACCAAAATAAAGGACCAAACTCTAAGCATACTATCTATCACCTAAGCTTGCATCTAAAGGCACCTAAAGCACTTCAAGGCATCTATTTGACATCCATTACAAGGGATAAGGGACTGCATTTTCTGCATACATACATAGGAAGGGGAAGTTCATTTTTCCATCCACACATTTGTTTACATTGATACATCTATCTATCGCATGATATCACATGTGTTTACACAAGGGCTTCCTAGGGCACGATTCTTTCACACATGCACAAGAACTACATGGAATCGAGATGTAGTGCAATGCTAAGTCGTAAGTTCACTCAGTCGGGTGACCGCCAAGAGATCAGTTTGACTCCCCATCTTACATCTTTTATTTTTGGGATTTGATGTAGTTTGAGAGTTTTGTAAGTCAACATCTCTTTGCGGAGTTACAAGAAACTTTTTTTTTGATCACAATGCAACATATAGGTGACCAACATCAACTATCAACAACAATCTTCCGACACGAGAAAAAGTAAATTTCAAGCTCCTGCGTAGTCACATGCACCTAATAGAGGTCTCGATGCCTAGGCACCCCGTCCCAATCCAAGTGCCCTAGTATGACTTCATTTGATAGCTCATGAATTTATTGTGTATAATTAAGACATGATACCCTTCATATTCATCATTTTCCCGAGGCCGGATGAGCTATGAGATCAAACAAAAATCAACTAAGTCATTCTTTCCCTCTATTTCACTTAGGGTTTCATAATTATCTTGCTTATTTCTTGTGTAAAATATGTACTTTAGTGTTTTTTTCATATGTGACTCTGTAATTAGGGTTTCAAAAAAGTTTATTTTTTATAAATCATTGATATTCGGTCTCCTATGAGATGCTCTTGAGCAAAACCTTCGTAGAGATGTGGGAGGAGAGATTTAAATGCACCAGTATGATGCTCGATTCCGCAGACAAAGGAGTAATGAAGAATCTATTGCCGAGAAAGACAACCAAGTATATTGTCCATAAGATGGATGATCATAAAACAAATATAATGTATGAATATTTTAGCCATGGAAACTATATGGTTGTATCTTATTCAAATTTTAAAATTCTAGTGATATCTTGAGATAACCCAAATGCTATTTGGACCACGGAGTTTGATGGGAGATGTTCTTTAACTGGTTTTGGAGCAGGAGTTGTTATTTTTTCCCCATTTGGAGAGCTACACCCATTTTCATACAAGATGCAATTTTCTAATACCAACAATACAACTAAGTACAAATTTATTTTGCTTGGCCTATCGGTAGCTAAAGATATGAAGATCAAGAACATTTGAGTGCAAGGTGATGCAGAGCTCATGGCGAAGTAAGTCCTAACCTCTTCTAGGTATAGAATTAGAGATTGAAACATTATTGGAATAAGGTGTGTGACTCCATCAAGTGTTTTTATGTTTTTCAATCAATGTATCTAGGGAAAACAACTCAAGAGAATATACTCACGCAGGTTATGGGTTCACTATTTATACCTCATCTATATTTTGATCGAATAAGTACACCATTGAAATGATTTTCATCCCTAGTGTACTAGATAATGTAGAGAATTGGAAGGTTTTCAATTATGACCGACATCTCATCTCTTTTCTTGAAATGAATGATAATTTTAGTGAGTTATATTTTGAGGGAAGTAAAGTGGGATACAAAGAGTCCTTATCATACAAAGCTAAAGAGGGAATGAAATGTAAGGATGATCATGAAGTCTGCATCAAATTGAATGAAAATAAGATACCAAAAGGGTTGGTAAGCTTGGAGGATCTTTTCAACAAGCACAATCAATTCACCAATAATAAAATAACAAAAGACACTAACGAATCAATTGAACATGAAAACATAAATTTGGGAACTTATGCATATCCTAAATTTGTTAATATTGGTAAGTGTTATTCTATTGAAGAAACAATAAATTTTTTGAAATGTTTGAAGAACTATATTGATGTGTTGGCATATTCTTATGAAGATCTAAAATTTTCAAGCCTAACGAAATGTAACATTACGATGCGTCTCAAGTATGGTGTTAAACCTTTCGGGAAAAACAAAGACATTACAATTCAAATATTTTCAAAAAATTTTATCAAGAAATTAATAAATTGTTGAATGCCAAGATCATCTCTCCCATTCACCATTTAGTCTATATTCCAAACATTGTGTCGGTGAGGAAGAAAAGTGGTCAAATAAGGATTTGTGTTGATTTTAACAACCTAAATAAGCCTCTATGAAAGATAATTACCCTCTTCTCACCATGGATCAGATTCTTCAGAAGTAAGCGGGCAATGTTATCTACAATTGATGGTTTCTTAGGCTATAACCAAATTGAGGTTGATATCTAGGATCAACATAAAACAACTTTCACCATTCCGTGGGGAACTTTGCTCATAGGAGGATGTTGTTTGGATTGATCAATGTCGGGGCCACTTTTCAATGAGCAATGGATCTAGATTTTAGAGATCTAAATAACACGTGCATTTTTATTTATCTTCATGATCTTGCGGTGTTTTCCAAGAACATGCATGATCATTTTCAACATCTCAAAATGGTTTTGCAAAGGTGTAGAGATCATGACATTTCAATCAATATTAAGAATTCAATGTTAGGGGGGTATGAAGGAATCCTCTTTGTAATTTTTTTTTAAATATGGAATCAAAATTGACCTATACGAGTTCAATCAATTCAACAACTTTCTCTTCCAACTAGGAAAAGAGGTGTGCATTCCTTATTTGGAAAAATCAACTTCCTCTAAAGACTCGTTCCATATTTTTACGAGTTAACGGACATATTGCTGAAATGATCAATGGAAAATAATATTTTCATTGGAGTTCGTAGGGAAATAAAGTCTTTGATGAAATAAAGTAAGCTATTGTCAGAACTCTTGTTCTTGTTTTCCCAAACTTTGACAAGGATTGCATTATCTATTTCTATGCATCTGAACACACTCTTTCTGCAATTTTGGTCCAAAAAAGTAATGAGGGATATATACAAAAAATATATGCACTTGGGTACATTTCTAGGCCCTAAAGCATACTAATGTATACACGATTACTACATGAGAAAACTAGTGGTTGACAACTCCTTTTGACCTTTTGGTTGTTGTATCTCATACACTTCACTGTTTCTAAGCTTGAATGGGAATCCTTTTGGATTTTCACATCTTACAACTCTGCGGCACTTGACTCATTTACCTTTTGATGGCCTTATACACTAGCGCTCGGGCACTCTTGTGCTTCTCCATCTTCTTCTTTCTCATTTGGTCCCTTTCGCTTCTTGGTCACCTTTTAAAACTTTGGGTTGGCCTTTCAATTGTCAATTATGAAATTCAAACAAGGGAGTCATATATATACTTAGTTAATTCTTTAAAATAAGGGAGCTAAACATTATAAACATTATCTATCACCACCTAAGCTTGCACAAAGGAATAAGGGCACTATAAATTACATGTCTAGCATATTCACACAAGGGACATGGTATGCATTAGTTTGTATACACTTTGCATATGAGGGGAGTTTATTCTATTCCATCACACATAGTTTACATAGTTGGGACAATCTCAATCTAGCCCGCTATCATCGTGTAACTTACATAAGGGTAACCTAGGGCATGAAGCACAGATACACACACATACGAAGAACTACACAAATTTTGAGATGTAGTGCAATGGTCGGTTGTAAATTCACTCTTTGGGTGACCACCGTGGTCAGTTTGACTCCCCATTCTACATAATTTTTATTAGATTTAATGTGGTTTGTGGGTATGTGCATGTAGTCATTTTTTTTTAAGGTTACAGGTGTGACTGAAGACTTAACAATGAAACTAGAGAAACAAAGAGCGAGTAAGAGTAAATATCTTTCGACCGAGAAAAAAACCAATTTTTAAGCATTTGAGCAGACACAACCGCTTGAGATCAGTCATTAGCACTGGGGGCACTCTCTTTCCCTCCTTTGGGCACTTCTATCTCGTATATTCTTGGGTTTATGAACTCTCAACGAGCCATTTTAACAATGTTTCTAGCCTATTCCAATAGATGTACAATCCCGATCATTCCCAAGTTGCATAGAAAAAGCTAAGTCATCTTTCTCTCTTCACTTGCTTAGGGTTTTATATCTTTGAATGCTTCTTGCTTGCACATTACGTATGTAATCACCGAATATCATTTTCTATCATTACTCGAAATAATATTTAATTAAAATTATATTAAATCATTTGGTGAACCCAATTGATCAAACCCTACCTTCTAAACATTCATCAAATCCTCTTTCCTTCTTCTGAATTTGTGGATCAATCCTCTTACCCATCCTATGAACTCACTAGGGTTTATATCATGGCTACCATCACTACTTATTTTATGCATGTCCATACCCAACTCCCTCTCCGCTTTAACCCTCCAATGCTCAACCCAACTATTAATGTGGTCACCACTCGATGCAATAGGCAACCCATAAATCCACCCATCTCTATTCCACCACCTATCACCTCTATAGTTCCTACCGACACCTCCAAAGGTTATGATATCATTGAGAAACTAAATAATACACCAGCCAAAATATCTCTTTATGATCTTTTACACAATGCACTAGATTGTTGTCATACATTAGAGGCTACCCTACGTTCCATTCAAATTGCAAGTGACAATTCCCTTGTTGCCTTCGCCCATCTTATTCAATCCCTCAAAACCTACCACATGCCATATCATTTAGTAATGAGGATATCCCTCATATTGCCATTGGTTCACATGGCATCTACCTATATTGGTTGTTTTTACTCTTGTTAGCTCATGCTATTTACATGTTTTACTTTTTTCCCTATGCTAGTTAGATACTTAGTATATCATTATATTTTTCTATACAAATGTAAGTATTCACATGGTATCTTAAGGTGAATGCATGAATTTTACATATTCTTACATGATGCATGATGCTCGACACTACTCTTTACCATTCTCGTTGAGGCTCCTAGGGGCATCTACCTTTGTTACTCTCATACTACACATCACAAGTCCTATTGTTACAATATTTACTATTTATTATCACTATCACTTACTTTTCACTGATTTATACATGCTTTGACATACTATTTATCTTTCTAACATGCTAACGGGTGTTTCATGTGTAGCATTTGCCTTGCAGGATTCTATATAACCATGGTTGTCTTTTATTACTTGTTGATTATTGTTTGTTATTGTTTACGGGCTATGCCCTATGTCATGCTTGATCATTGTTTGCTTATGGTTTCTTCGAACCTTATTGTCTTGTGACATTGTGAGCGATGTACCATGTATGTAACCCACTTTTCGTGGTCCCTTTTGTCTTCATAATTGCTTGATACATTGTATTCTATTGCATGCTAGCTCTTTTACACTAACACTTGTTTCTAGCCTATATTGTTTGTATGTGCCTTGATTTCTACCATGCACATCCCCTACCCCCTATAGGTATCCAATCTATGATATGCATATTAGTTTCAAGTCCTCTCATTTGGGTTGCCTCCTCCTACATCCATCGCATACACCCCAAATGAGGGGGAAACTATTGGGTGAACAAATCACCCTTTCAGTAACACAAATCTCCAAAATAGAACATCACAATACAAAATTGGCAAAGGCACACAATTACATAGTGGTCCATAATTAGACTTGGATCACAAATAAATAACAGATACAAGGGCACTACAAAGTACATATCTAACATATTCACATAAGGGACAAAGGCTACATTGGTCTGCATACACTGTATAGGAGGGGAGTTTATTCTATTCCATCGCACACATTTTTCATAATTGGGAAAATCTAGATCTAGCTTGCTATCATCGTGCAAGTTGAACAAGGGTAACCTAGGGCACAAAACACATACACACACACACACATAGAACTACATGGAGTCTCGTGTTGGTATATGTGACTTACCTCATCATCACTCGCATCTTATCCACCTCATATGGTTAGTCATCCCACTTAGAGATATCATAGGTCATTAGGGTTAATTAGGGTTTCATGTGTCTATGTGTCATGCATGGGAGTTACACAACACTCCTATATATGTACCCTTTCTATTTGAACTATGAGAATGAGTAGACCTATTATTTCATGTTTGATTTTCCTTTGTGATTCAATTTCTTATTAATTACTTGGAGTGTTCATGTCACCATTGGAAGTGCAACCTCTTCGATGTGCACGAGGTTTTGTATTGATCCTTGCAAAATAATATCATATGGTATTAGAGTGGTTGTTCGGTAAACATGCACTCGATTATTCTAAGTTATTGATTACTTTCGGTTTTGTGATTATTGTTTCTTGTGCAAGTTTTTGTTCATTTTGGAATCTCGTAAGAGATTTAACTATGTCATTTTTGGAGTTTGTATTGGTTTTGGTTATGATGTGCGGGTTTCAAGGTTTTTTCCACGAGCTTGATAATTACAACTAACTTTGGAGGAAAGAATTTAGAGGTTGGTTCATTTTTGGTCTTATCAATTTATTTTTCATTAAAAGTGATTTTTTAAAAAAATTGTGTTTGGACCTCTGGTTTTGCCTCCTTCCCTACCTAGTTTGCATTTTTAGTTTAACCATGTTTGTTGCCTCTCATTTTTTATCCATCTTGGTCGATCTCTATCTTGCTCAACGAGCTCCTCCTAGCTCAACTTAGCAAGTTGAGTTACATTAGGTTTGTTTACATCAAGTTGGTTGTTTTGTGTAATTACCTTCTTTGCGTTGTTTTTCCTTACATTCGAGTTGTTTGGGTTGCCTTAGCAGTAAGTTTGCCTACATTTTGTATTACCTTTGCCTTGAATTGTGTTGTGTTTTCAGATTTGTTACGAATTAGCAAGTTGGGTTTTACCTCACGGACAAAGCTGTCTCGCATTATTGTCGAACTAAGATTTTTGCATTGCATGTGTATTGGGTTTGTTATATTGGCAAGTTAGTGATTACCTGCAATCGAGTCATGTTTGATTTGTGCATCAAGTTGATTTCTTATTTGTTTGGCACTCATTTTTACACTATTCTTATGTGTCACCTCCTTGTTTGGACTACGAGCCTAGTTCTGCTCTCGCTCGGTGTGTTGGGCTTCCCCATGCATATGTCCCCTGTGCATGATTCAACCTTTTAGCATCATGACTACTAGATCCTTCCTCAAATTCCCGATTGCGCTCTCAAACCAACCCCTTGGATCTCTTATGTGTACATTCATCATGCATAGTCGACCCTAATCTATGTATTGGGTGCTTTTTCATCAATCAAACCTCTGTCCCAACTCCCGCATCCTGCTCTACCCTTACCATATGGTTCACCCACGCTACCCCATCATTGCTCGCCATCGTCTCTTGCTCCCTATCTCGAGCTCTACTATGGAGACCCACTTTTCCACATGATTTGTTTCTCTCAAGCCGATTTGCACCTCCGCCGCCTTGGTGACTTGATCCACATCCCAAGTCACTCGATCGGTTCATGCCGGCCAAGTCACCCTCAAGACCCTTGCCTAACTTGAGTTCCACGTGCCCTCCAACTCGCTTACTCAAGACCAAGCCAACTATTTTGTTGACTCGTTCCCTATTTCATTTTTAAACCTTATTCAAATATATTTTTAAAACTAAAGTTGTTTTAGATTAAAATAAGGTCGAGTTTTTAATTAAATTGGGGTTTTAATTAAAGGGTCTTGTTTATTTAATCAATTATTAGGTCTTAATTTTAAAAGTTGGGATATAATAAATTTTATAAAGGTGGCCATTTAAGTATTAACAGGGGGTTAAATTTTTTTTTTATTAAGGATAAATAGTTTTGAAGGGACTATACCACGAATACAAAAAGGCTCAAGAAGCCGAGATAGCGAAGGAGAAAACACAATACGTAAAGGCTAACGCCTTAAACGAGGGGTTGATTTAATCAAAGCAATGTGTCTAATTTTAAGAGGTGGTTAATATTTAGTTAGCGGCTTAATTTAATTAATTAGGAACCTTAATTAAAATCGGGATCTCTTCATTAAATTCTAATTAGTAGTTTTTAATCCTTTTTTAAACGTTATTATCACTTTTTCCTTTTAATCTCTAAAATTATGTTAGTTAGAAAATTTAAAAGTGCATTTTCTAGCATTATTGGACATGTTTAACTACTAATCTTTTGTTGGAGTGTGTAGCGCCCCTTCTAGCTTTTTTACGCCTTTTGAGATAATTTTTGGTATCCTGGAGGTCCCTTAAACCCGTCTTGATCTTGTTTTTGCATTTTAATCGCCCTTATTATTTCTTGCAGACTAGTGAGTGTATCCGCTAGTCTTGTAACAAGGGGGTTTCTATTGCGACGTGAGACTTTTTTTCTCACAACATGACTTCCTTTTGCCCCTTCTCTTGTTTTTTAGCTCGTTTGTTCTTGTTTACGATGACAAACTATCGCGATCAATGAAACTTGATTGTGGTATCCACACTTGTGTGTTATTACACTGATTGCAAGGTGAGTGACCAATTGTTTCATGACACACATTCACACCTGATTGTAACCAACACATTAAACTATAAAGTGCCAAAATTAGGGGGTGATAATATTGTTCTGGGGTGGTTGTGTTTCTTTGTATTTATTTTTGCATTCCTTATTTCTCTCTCTTCACGATGGATTCTCTTTCAATTCCTTTGCTCACGTTGTTCAAATTTTTTGAATGGAGATCAAAAATGGTAATGAAACTAAGGGGTAAAGTGTTATTTCACATCACCATGGGAGTTGATCTTCGAACCTGATGATGAGCCCAAAAAATATAAGTGGCTGAACTAAAGTGATGAAGCCTTAGGTATTCTTTGTATGTATGTTTCTCCTAACTTGATCTTCCACATTGAGTCGTCTAAAACACCTAATGAAGCATGGAAAATGTTAGATAGTATGTTTGGACAATAAGATGACATGAGAGCACATGAGTTGGAAAATGAACTACTAGGATTAAATCCTAGTGACTTTGAAAACCTATAGACATTCTTCTCAAAGTTCGTCCACACTAGATTGTTTTTAAAGGAATGTAAAGTGTAAAATAAATATTCCTAGTTGATCTTGTCGATTCTTTCTAAGTTAGGTTATGAATACTTCATCTTCATGTCGACTTTTTACACTACGAAATCCACTCTGGGTAGTACTTTTTTTATCCCAACTCATTTGAGAACAGAACAAACTCATTTAAATGGGGACTCTTAATTCCAATTCACATGCTCTTGTAGAAATTATTGGTAAGGGAAAGAAGAATGATAAAGAAGAAAGAGAAAAATGATCAACCCAAGAAGGAAACCAAGACCAACCAAGCCCAAACCAAACCTAAGACAAATGCTTCTACTTTTGAGTCTAGAGTGAAGAAGGAAAAGTGTTAAGTGTTCCTATTGATAGAAGAAGACTGATCATGAAGAGCATCAATGTACGAGAAAACAAATTGATCACCCAACTTATTTACTTGAGAAAAATCACATAGATGTTCTTGAGTCTATAAAACAAAATGCTCCTAAAGTGAGTATTCCACCGCAATGTGAGTCTAAATTTGAGAAGAAGAAAGGAAAGGCCCTTGTAGCTATAGTTGCTCTTTCGTCAATGTGGATTATCGATTTTGGTGCCTCATACCACATGGCTTATTCACATGTTGATTTATCTAACATCAAACCATGTGGCATGTCCCAAATCACATTAAGTGATGACACTATAGTGTCAGTTTCGGTAGTGGATCGATAGAGAAGGATGGTGGATCATTTAACCATGTGATTAATGTTCCTAATCTCTCTACCAATCTCCTATCAGTTTACCAAATCACTCACCTTGGTAAAGGAATGCGAGTGGAATTTGGTCCTAACTCGGTGATTATTTGTGAGCTTCACTCTAACACTACTGTGGCTAAGGGAAAGGCAGGTCATTGTTTATGGTTGTACACCTTCTCCCACTTTACTTTTGATTTGACGACCACTTCCTTGCTCACTCATGCAGATGAGGTTAGTAAGCTATGGTGTGATTGTTCTAGCCATCTTAATTGCTTTGATACCTTAAACAATTGAGCCAAAATGAAATAGTCAACAGGTTATCTTGCGCCATATTTTCTATGGATTTTTGTGAGGGTTGTGCCCTCGGGAAGCACCCTGAAAAGATTTGACAAAGGAAAATCCTGGAGAGCTACTCATCTTTTGGATCTTGTTCATAGTGACATTTTTGGCCCTTTCCCATCTCCTTCATTTACTAGAGCTCTTTATATACTTACCTTCATTGATGAATTTTCGTGTTACATTTGGGTGTATTTTTAAAGATAAAGTATGAAGTTTTCGATCAATTTAGGGACTTTAAGGATTTTGTTGAGAAACAGTCTAAAAGGTCTATCAAGGTTCTTTGAACCAAAAATGGAAGCAAGTATGTGAGCAATAGGTTCGAAGATTTACGTACCTCAGAAGGGATTAGTTTACATTATATAGTTGCTTATAGCCCTTCACAAAATGAAGTTTTGGAAAGAAAGAAATGAATGATTAAAGAGATGACCACTTATATGGTTCACTCAAAATATCTTCCTCCACAGTATTGGTCCAAAGCAGTGAACTGTGCTTGCTACATTTAGAACCGTGTTCGACATAAGGCCGTATGAGGGGTGAAACCCTTTGAATCCTAGTTTGGATGTAAGCCTGATGTAGATCACTTTTAAGTCTTCGGATCTAATGTTATGACTGAAATTCCCAAAAATAAACACAAGGATTTAGAAGCACAATACTGAACTTGTATTTTTGTAGGGTATCATGATGCCATGAAGGGATATCGATTGTTAAACCATACTACTCATCATACTTATATTGAGAGAAGTGTGAAATTCAATGATTTATCTTCGAATTCTACTTCTCCACCCTCTGATGTCCTTATGCTCTATGGTTTTGTTTTAGACTCTTCAAATGATGATGTTGTTGAGAATGCTCCTCCTCTACTTGATCCTTCTACGTCTCTCGAACATCATGCTTTGGAGTATTTTGATTCGATGATAGTGATGATGAAGACTTTGTACCTTCTCACTCAAGTGAAGAATCTACCTACTCTTATCCTGATCCTCATATTCCTCATTGGGCTAAGAAAAATTTTCAGAGTGCTGGAGAGTGGATGGGAGATTCTTTAGACAAGAGATAGAATTTCTCGGAGTTCGGTCCACCTCACTCCTTCACCTCCGCTTCCAACCCTCAATATTTCTAGCAGACTTCTAGGATTCCCGAGTGGGATCATGCCATGGATGAGGATTATTCCTCATTCATGAAGAATAATACATGTAATCTCACCCCTCTTCCAAAAGAAAGAAAAATTGTTTGGTGTAAGTGGGTGTTCCAAACAAAGTATGGTCTTTGATGGAGATTTCGATAAGTTTAAAGTTCTACTAGTGGCTATTGGTTTATCCCAAGTAGTTAGGGTTGATTACTCGAGAATCCTTTTCTCCTATTACAAAGATGACTTCTATTTGAATCACCCTCGTCATCGGTGTTGTGAATAGATCGAAAGTCCACCAGATGGATGTTAAGAGTGCCTTCCTTCATGGAGACCTAGAGGAAGATGGAACAACTTACGGGTTATTTCGATGATCTGTCGACATTAAAATTTTCCTTTGTAATTTCTATTTTATTAATGTATGTATTAGGAATAGGATGTTGTTAAGTATAATTAATAGTGGCGTCCAATAGAAGATAATGACGCCAAGTCGATGCCGCCAATAATGTAGAGTACGGTAGTAATGATCAAAGTACAATAGGAATGTTGTAAAAGTAAATATTTGTCATAAGTGGTCCGGTAATGTTAAAATGTCAAAGTTGGGATAAGTAGAGAAGTAGGGTCTACATGATTAGGAATTAGAAATATTATATTTGTAATAAGGACAAAGGGTGATGTCATAAATATTTTGTGTATTTTATTGTGGAAAAGTCTAAAAAGGTGGAACCCATGTGAGATGATAAGGTTTATCTTATCTTAGAAGATAAGCCTACATGTAAAGGCAAGAGTTTAGGGATAGAATATGATTGGCCGGAAGAGATTTCCTATTCTATCTTAGAGATATGGTGGATAAGCCTGAATTCCTATAAATAAAGAGGCCACCCACCCATTTAGCATAGAGAGAAGTAGTGAGAAATATTGTATGAGTAAGTGTGTAAAGGAAGCCATCATTTTGAAGGTGTGTTAAAGAAACCATTGAGATGTGTAATTGTGAAGTTTCTCCCACGAGTTATTGTTGGAAGGCAAGTGAAGTGAATAACACTTGAAGAACCTCATGGGTGAGATTGTAACAATTTCATGTTGATATTATAATTTACACTTATATTTCAGATTTGCAATCATTCCTTCGTATCATAGTCTATGTTATTCTTGTGTTATGTTTGTTGTTGTGTTTCTAGATTACATCCACCAAACTAAAAGGTGTGCATTTGTAAATAATCATAGCATAAGGAGTTCCGGTGAAGAATTATCATAGTGTCGGATTGGTGATAACATTTTGGTTTGTTTCCAGGACCATTTCTCGTTAGTGGATTTTCGGAGAGATATTCCCACTTAGTCGAAATCATTTGAAGAGTAACCTTGTCTTTACATGCATAGTAGTTACTATGGTAAAGTCACTTTTATCTTGTGAATAGTATTTACCACATGATAACTTTACTTTTTATCTTGAATAGTATTTACCACAGTAACTTCACTTTTTACCGTGAATAGTGTTTACCATAGTAAAGTCAGTTTTTACCGCATAGTAAGTCAAGTTTTACCGTGGTCATTCCTATTTTACTGTAGAAAGGTGTAAAGTCACTTTCTATTGTAGTGAGTCCAATTATTTGTGCACATAAGTCTTACTGATTGTACTTGTGAGTTGGTATTTCATTGTGGTTACTTTTAAAAATGGGGAAGATTCCTATTTTTTCAACCCAATCTAATGAAGATGCTTCCTCTTTCATTCAAGAGTTTAAATGATCTTGCATTTGTAATGGCCTCATAAGAAGGGAACAATGGACTGAAGTTTTTCCTATCTTTTTGGATGGTTGAGCTCTTAGATGGTTTGAAACACTAGGTGATAATGTGAAAAATTCATGGGATTTATTAACTAAAAGTTTTCTTGAAGAATTTGGTGAACAACAAAAATATGCAGATCTCATGATCAATATCAAAAAGCTATCCCAAGGAGAGGAGAAGATAAGGGATTATCATGCTCAGGTTCTAGAGCTAAGGAGGAAGCTCAATGCCCAGATCTGGAAGGAAGGATTAGCAGATGGGTTGATGAATGACGTGGATAATCTCCTCTGTAAGCACTTCATTTTTGGGATGAAGCTAGAGATCAAACAACGAGTGAAGTATGACCACCCGGCTACTATTAAACAAGCAAAGGAGATTACAAGAAGGCAAGAATAAAGCATGGAAGAGGAGCCCAAAGAAATTTGCTGCTAAGGTAGAGCTTACACCAACACCTTTGGTCCATAATCCACAACCACTCTCGGTGAGCACAAATATTTCTCCTAGTACATCTACCGAGTATGAAGATGCTCGGGAAGATGGGCCGATTAACTATTAATCTTCTTCAAGGAAAAGAATTTATTTCTCGAGAGAGGAGATAGAGATCCAAAAAGAAATATTTCTGAAGTTGTATGTTATGGTTGTTATAAAAGGGTCTTTATAAGTATAATTGTCGAGATAGAGCTTCTACATCCAGTACAAGAGATAATGATAAAGGAAAAGCACCTGTGAATTCTTTTGATGTAGTAGATAAGAGCATAAATAATGAAGTAGATGTGTTTGTAACAAAAAGAAAGAAAGAAAAAGATAACCACGATGGAAATGATCCTAAGAAGATGAAAGGAGAAACTAGTAAGAAACATAGGAGAAGAAAGTTGGGTGTGCGGGATTTTCTGATTTCACAAGGACAAGGACCATACTCCATCTTAGACGATCTATCTAAAAGCCTCTGCAAATATTACATATGGTCAACTCTTGGCTATGTCTTCTGAGAAGAGGCAAGAGCTGCGAAGTGGACTCAATGCTCGACGAAGAAAGGAGGTTGAGGTCCCTATTTTGGAGGCAGAGGCGAATCATTACACTCCACAAGCTGAGGTATTATGTAATGGTATTTCAATTCATGATGTCTTAGTTGTTGGAGGTGATGCGATTAATGTAATGACCGAGTCTGTAATGAATATGTTGGGTTTAAAATTGATCGCCTCAACACTTATGTTAAGGTCATTAAATAAGGAAAAACTAAACCGAGAAGGTGTTGTTTCAAATGTGACAATATCTGTTATGGGTGTTGTATGTGTGGTAGACTTTTAGGTGATGAAAAATGGTGTTGTTGTGTACCCAATGTTGTTGGGAAGGCCGTGGCTAAGGATAGTTCATGCAAGAAGCTACTGGAATGAAGGCTTCATGACACTTGGACGTGGCAGAGAGAGGGTGAAGATAAACGTGATCCCTCGACATCATAAGGAAGAACTTGTGGTTTCAAGTGATGAAATTGATGATTGGACCTCCTTTGATTATTCTAGTACCAGTGAAGTGAACACAAAACATGAAGAAAGTGAGGTTGATGTTTTAGTCATAGATATCCTTCCAGTCACACCGACTCATGAACCCATAAAATTATCTGAAGAAGAAATTAATGATCGTCTCCAACAAATAAAGATTGGTGATGTTGTGATGGAGAGTGAGAAGGAATCCTACCTCCAGCTCTTTCGAAGGTACATACACCTATTCACTTTTGATTACAAGGAACTCCATCAAGTAAGTTGGGTAGAACATTCTATTCAGCTAGTAGATGGTGCTAAGCCCATAAAGTAAATACCATATAGAATGAATCCTAATTTTTCAAGACTGTAAAAGAAGAAATAGATAAGTTGCTTGATGTAGGATTCATATTTTATGTGGAGAATTCAAAATGGGTTTCTCCCATTGTGATCTCAATAAAAAAGAATGGGAAACTACACATTTGTGTTGATTATAGGAAGCTCAACAAGGCAACAAAGAAGGATCATTACCCTCTTCCATTCTCAGATCAGATCTTGGATGAAGTAGCTGGCCAGGAGTGCTATAGTTTTGCTGATGGATATAGCGGATACAACCAAGTTTGTATAGCAGAGAAAGATCAGTTGAAGACCACGTTCACCACTCCTTGGGGAATGTTTGCTTATAGAGTTATGCCTTTTGGGTTGTGTAATGCTCGGAAACGTTCCAACGCTTGATGAATAGGGTGTTTGAACCCTACATTGGGAACTTCATCAGAGTATTTTTGGATGATTTTTGCATCTATGGGAGCAAGATGGACCACTGCTTTGAGATGGAGACAACATTTCAAAGGTTAGATGAAGCACAAGCCTCACTAAACCCTACAAAGTGTGTCTTTGGATGTCCTAAAGGCGTTTCGTTAGGGCATGTTGTATCCAGAGATGGTATTGAGTGCGATCCCGATAAAATTTTAAAAATCAAAGAGTTACCATTTCCTATGAATAGAAGTAAGTTGAGATCATTTTTAGGCCATGTGGGTTACTATATAAGGTTCATCAAGAATTTCTCAAAGATTACACTGACCACTAACCTAGTTCTTGAAGAAGGATGTTACTTATGAACCGGGAAATAAGGCGCATGAAGCTTTTGAACAATCGAAGGAAGCCCCGGTGTCTTCACCTGTTTTAAAGAATCCATATTGAAGCAAACCATTCATTTGTATATGATGCCTCGGATGCAGCACTAGGAAGTACTCGAGCCAAAAGGATGAAAATGGGAATGATCATCCGGTTTACTTTGGGAGCGAGCAAATGAGCAAGCAGTCTTGAGGTAAATTATCATCAGCGAAAAAGAGGCTCTAGCTATAGTTTTTTTGTAAAGAAGTTTAGAAATTACTTGTTAGGGTAGAAATTTGTAGTTGTATCAGATCATCAAGCTCTAAAATATATTGTAAATAAGCCTAACCCATCGGGAGAATAGAAAGATGGATAATTTTGCTACAAGAATTTAAATTTGATATTATAGATAGGCTAGGAAAGAAGCATGTCAATGCAGATGCACTCTCTCGAGCCTATGATGGTTTAGGTTCATCTTATTATGATGATGATTTCCCAGATGCAACATTGTTATTCCTTGACACAATCCCTAGTGAATATGTAGATATTTGGAATTATCTGAATGAACTCAAGTTTACTGATGGTGCCAATGCAAAGAATAAGAGGAAGATTACTTAAGCCAGTCATCCTTATTCTATTCTGCATGGAGTATTATTTTGAATAGGACCTGATGGACAGTACAAGAGAGCATTTGGACGTGATCAAGGAAAGGAGCTAATAGAAGAATTCCACAATGGTAAATGTGGAGGACACTTCTCTGGACAACTTACAACAAGAAGGATCTTGGATGCAGGTTATCACTAGCCCACTCTTTTTAGAGATTGTTATAATTATTGTAAGACATGTGATATTTGTTAAACACATGGTAACCGTAAGACTTCATCAACTCCATTATGCCCTATTCTTCCACTTGTTCCCTTTGAAAAGTGGGAATAGACATTGTAGGTCCACTTCCAACTACCCCATGCTAAAATAAGTATATTGTAGTTGCCACAGATTATTTAACCAAGTGGGTTGAAGCTAGGCCATTGAAAACAACTTCCATGGATGAAGTGGAAAGGTTCATATATGAACGCATTGTCACTAGATTTGGTTACCCATTAGAAATTGTAACAGATCAAGGAATCCACTTCATTAATGAGGTGGTAGAAACCCTAGTCAACAAGTTTTCTATTAAGCACAGGAAGGCAACAACATACAAACTAAGCACAAATGGATAGGTGGAACGAATAAATTTTGTGTTATGTCAAATTCTAGCAAAAGATGCAGCATTGTAGGTACATAAGTGGGATAAAAGGATTTATGCAACATTGTGGGCATATAGGGCAACATCAAAGTCAACAACATGATACTCCCCATTTTAGTTGGCTTATGGCATTGATCCCGATTCTTCCTATTGAGTTTGATATTCCCCCTTTGTGAGAGTTATGAAAAATCAAAGGATGGATGAAAGTGATTGATAAAAGAAAGGTTGGTGCATCTTCATTTACTAGAGGAAATGAGGGAAAGAGCGAAGGATACAAGCTATAAGAATAAAATGAAGCAGGAGGAATACTTTGATCAAAAGATCCGTTGGTCTCCATTTCATGTGAATGACTTGGTTCTAGTATATGATTCCATATACAAAAAAAGAAGGCAGAGAAAATTTCTTCCCAAATGGATGGGGCCCTACAAAATAGCAGTTGTGCATGAAAATGGTACATATCGACTGGAGGAATTGGATAGCACCCCCATTACGAAATGGGTCAACCACGACAAGTTAAAGATTTTCCAAGCACTGAATAGTCTACTCCGAGGACGGAGTAGAAGCTAGGAAGGGGAAAATGTCGACATTAAAATTTTCCTCCGTAATTTCTATTTTATTAATGTATGTATTAGGAATAGGATGTTGTTAAGTATAATTAGTAGTGGCATCCAATAGAAGATAACGACGCCATCAGTATGGTGCCACCAATAATGTAGAGTACGGTAATAGTCAAATTATAATAGGAATGTTGTAAAAAGTAAATATTTGTCATAAGTGGTCCGGTAATGTTAAAATGTCAAAGTTGGGATAAGTAGAGAAGTAGGGTCTACATGATTAGGAATTAGAAATATTATATTTGTAATAAGGACAAAGAGTGATGTCATAAATATTTTGTGTATTTTATTTGTGGAAAAGTCTAAAAAGGTGGAACCCATGTGAGATGATAAGGTTTATCTTATCTTAGAAGATAAGCCTACATGTAAAGGCAAGAGTTTAGGCATGGAATATGATTGGCCGGAAGAGATTTCCTATCCTATCTTAAAGATAGGGTGGATAAGCCTGAATTCCTATAAATAAAGAGGCCACCCCCATTTAGCATAGAGAGAAGTAGTGAGAAATATTGTATGAGTAAGTGTGTAAAGGAAGCCATCATTTTGAAGGTGTGTTAAAGAAGCCATCAAGAGGTGTACTTGTGAAGTTTCTCCCATAGTTATTGTTGGAAGTCAAGTGAAGTTAATAACACTTGAAGAACCTCATGGGTGAGATTGTAACAATTTCATGTTGATATTATAATTTACACTTATATTTCAGATTTGTCATCATTCCTTCGTATCATAGTTTATGTTATTCTTGTGTTATGTTTGTTGTTGTGTTTGTAGATTACATCCACCAAACTAAAGGCTATGCATTAGTAAATAATCATGGCATGAGGAGTTCTGGTGAAGAATTATCATAGTGCCGGATTGGTGATGACAGATCCCTTCCTCATTTACAAGTTAAAGAAGTCTCTCTACGGTCTTAAACAAGCTCCTCGAGATTGGTATGCCAAAATAGACTCCTTTCTACTTGTATCATGGTTCACTCATTGTCACTCTGACCCAAATGTTTACATTCTATGGCAAGATGACTCCATACTCATCCTTTTTTTGTATGTTGATGACTTGTTGATCACGGGTAGCTCTTCCTCTATCATCGATTCTATGAATATTTTCATAACTAACAAGTTTTCCATGTCTGACTTAGTATTAATTCATTACTTTCTTGGGATTTAGATTTCACAATCTAACTCGGGAATTATAATTTCATAGCCTAAGTACTCCCTTGATTTTCTAGCTCAGTTTCATATGTCCAATTGTAAGCATTCTCCTACTCCTTTCCTTTTCGGGGTTAAGTTGGTTGATGGTACCATTTATCGATAATTAGTGGGGATCTTGATTTACCTGACTCACACTCGTCCTGGATCTATTGTATGTTGTTGGGATCATGTATAGATTTATGTAGGAGCCTCATGAGGTGTATTGGAAAGTAAAAAGTGGATCCTTCACTATGTTTGTGGCACTTATACAAATAACATTCACTATCTTGGAGGGACAACGATTGATTTAGTTGGTTTTACTAATTTTGATTAGGTCAGTGATCTAGATCATCAAAAATCTACCTCATGTCACAATTTATCTCTTGGTTTTGACCATGTTAGTCAGTCTAGGAAGAAGCATAATGCAATTATGATATAATATACAACGGAAGAATAAATATGAGAAGTAAACACCGCCACGTAAGTGTTTGTTTGGTTACGAGGTATCTTGTGAGTTTAGTATTCACTTTCGGTGGCCTACTATCATCTATTACGACAACATGAACACCATCTCAATTTTCCAAAATCTAGTTCAAAATTAGTGGACGAAGCACATCGAGATCCATATGCACTTCATTTAGGAGTTAATTCACAATGACATCATCAACTTGTAGTATTGTCAGACTTATGATCAGGTTGCAAATATTTGCACCAAGTCCTTTATTGAGGCAAAGTTTCTTCACTTACAGTATCTTCTTAGGGTGAGGTATGTTTCATCCACCCATCTTCTTTGAGATTTCTAGTCCTCTTCTAATCTTCTTCATTTCTAGAGAGACGTTGTTTGTTTATGGGTACCTTATCAAGCCTTTAGTTTTGGGAGCTATATGACACATCTTTCTTTCTGTTCTAACTTTCCATGACCTCTACCTTAACTTCAATGAAGGGGGGTTGGTCGTGTATGTGACTTACCTCATTGTCACTCAACATCTTATCCACCTCATATGGTTAATCATCTCCATTAGCGAGATCATAGGTCATTAGGGTTAATTAGGGTTTCATGTGTCCATGTGTCATGCACGAGATTTACACAACACTCATATATATATATGTACCCTTTCTATTTGAGTTATGAGAATGAGTAGAGACTGTTCTTTCATGTTTGATTTTCCTTTATGATTCAATTTATTACTAATTACTTGGAGCATTCACTTCAGCATTGGATGTGCAACCTCTTCTATGTGCAAGAGATCTCGTATTGATCATTGTAGAAAAATATCATAGTCTGAGATCTAGTCCAACGCTCTTGGGGTGATCGTCAAGGTCATCCCGACTCCCCATTTTGCATATGTTTAATTAGATTTGATGTCGTTTTTGGGTATGTGCGGGTAGTCATTTTTGACAGTTATAGGTATGATGGTGCCTTAATAGTGAAACCAGAGTGATAAAGAGTGAGTAACAACAAAGATCTTCTGACCCAGAAAAGAAAAATTTCTAAGCATCTAAGCAGACACAAGTCTTGAGATCAGTCATTAGCATGTGGGGAACTCCTACCCTCCCTGTGGGCATACGTCCCTATACATTTTGGGGTTTTGAACCCTTAGTGATCCATTTGACACTATTTCGGCCTATGCGGTAGATACCTTGTCCTGATCATTCCCATGTTGCACAAAATCAACTAAGTCATCTTTCTCCCATCACTTGCTTAGGGTTTTACATCTTTGAATGCTTATTGCTTGCATATTACTGTATGTAATCATATAAATATCATTTTTTATAGTAATTTACTATGAAATAATATTTAATTCAAATTATACTAAATCAAGGGGATTGAAGCACCCATTACTTTCATAATTTTTGGTTTGAAGCCATATGAGCTCGAGTACTCACAAATGTAAAAATATTCCTTTGTTGTTGTCAAAGCAGAAAAAGAGTTTAGGTTTAATATTTTTAACTCACTCCATCATTTTCGCGTTCATGACCCATTTGTCAAATATATTTCGACACAACAATAAATTAGTTACGAGAGAGGTAACTAAATCACCAAATTATAATAATATGACATTACTATCAAACAAAACACGTTTGTATGATATTGGGGCATGTGTGAGTTGATAACAAAAGATGAAGGTAGAGATTCCAATGATAGTAAACTTGAAATAATGTCAACTATTTTGTTCGTTAGCACCACAGATGAATGGTATTCCAACATTAATCATTTTTTGACATATGGTGAATGTCCTTCACATCTCAGTGCTAAGGATAAGAGTGTAGTCAAACTCAGAGAAGTGAGATATGTATTGCGGGATAACTCTCTTTTCTGGAAAGGAATTGATGGTCATTTTCTGAGATGTGTTGAAAAATAAAAACAAAAGAGGTTGCTTAAGGTATACCATGATCATGCATGTGGTGGGAACTTTTCTTCTCCTGTGACAACCTACAAGATCCTATGTGGAGGATATTACTGGCCTACCCTTTTCAAAGATGCAATCAAGTGGGTTTCTAAGTGCAAGGCTTGCCAAACATTTGTGGGAAGGCCCAAATTGACAACTTTACCACTGCAAATTTTTGTGATTTAAGATCCATTTTAGTAGTGGGGAATTAATTTTATTGGCGCTCTTAATCCAAATTATGGTGTTATACATACCCATGTTTTTACAACAACACATTATTTCACAAAGTGGGTAGAAGCAATTCTTGTGAAGAGAACAACTTCTGAAGTCATCTACAATTTCATCAAGGAGAACATCTTGGTTTGTTTTGGAGTTCCTCAAAAGATTGTGTGAGAAAAGATCCAAACTTCTCATATTACAAACTAATTGAATTCTACTATGGGTATACATTTCACTATCTCACTCTTTTGATAATTACTTACAAGGAAATAAACAAGTAGATTCAACTAATAAGAACTTGGTGACTATAATAAGGAATTTGGTTGATGAAACATAGAGGAACTGACATAAGAAGTTATATGATGCCTTATGGGCTGATCGTATAACACCAAAAAGAGCAATTGGTATGTTCCCTTTTCAGTTGGTATATGATATGGATGTTGAATTACCCATAACACTTGAATGTTCTATCTTGAAACTTCCCAAAACCATTGAAAGTGTTCAATTCAAGGATCATGTACTTGTAGAAACTTGATGAATAAAGAGTGTATGTGGTCGACCAAATCTCATCCCATCGAAAAGAGTGAAGTAGTTGTTTGATAAGAAAATAAAACCTCGTGATCTTCAAGTTGAATATATGGTCTTGCTTTAGGATAAACGAAGAGAGCCTCGTGGAATCCATGGTAATCTTGACTCTTTGTGGCTTGGTCATTTCAAAATCTAGTATTTTTGTAGTGTAAAAAATATTACCTTGCTTATATTGATGGAACTCATCTTTTGTTACCATATCGCGGGCAATACCTAAAGTTATACAATTGTTGAAGTGGGTTTCCTTTCCTTATACATAGTCTTGTTTTGTTTTGGGTTTGTTTGTTGTTGTTTTCCTTATTGTTTTTGTTCCCATTGTTGGTCTTATTCGCATCTTATATATATTTTCCCAATGGATGAGGCACTTGTCCTTTGTCATACTAGAGATTATAGGGTTCTCCATGAATTGTCTATTTACACAAGTTATCAAATCACTCCAATTCATGTTCCTCATTAGAGATGAATGGTGTCACCTAAATTTTGAAATCTCAAAATGTCAAAGGTCATGGAAAAATCTTAGTGATTTGGTCGGTGTTATCCATCTTTTAAAGCTTATTCTCTAAGGATTTAGTCAATTTTGCAAGCTTTAAATCAAAATAGGTAAAATCGGCCTTTTGAGGAACAAATGAAATTGTTCCTTTGTTCCACCTATTCCGCACATCTCAATTTGGCCGCATAGCACCGAGAAGTGATGTCGGAGTATCAAGATGGTTAGAGTGTCATAGGATCATTGTCTTCATTTGATAACATCCAAATTCATGTGGATGGATGTTGTTACTTAGGCTTGGTCAATGTAAGAGGGAATACGCTTGTAAAGGTAAATTTAGGAGTGTCAAAGTGAAATTTGTTGCATTTAAGCCTAACAAGGCATATTTTTGTGTCATAGAGTCATAATAGGGATATGAACAAGGTTTAGAAAGAATAGAAGGTGGTTTTGATAAAATATGCTAATTTTAGTCATATGTTGTTGAGCTCTCTTAGGAGCTAGAATAAGAAAATTGTTAGGTTAGTGAAGAATTTAATAAGGTGATTCGAGTGATCAATTATAAAAATTACCATGAAGATCATGTAACAAAGTTAGAAAATGAATATGGAGATATTGGGGTGATGTTACGGGTATTTGGTTGTTAAATCTTGGTGTTTTGTTTGTATTTCATAGGTTGTGCATTGCAAACTCTGTTCTGACCGAGCTAAGAAAAATGATAGTCATGTAAAAATTTATGCTTTGAAAACTATGATGGTATGATGATTTTGAGGAAGGTAAAACATATACTTCATAATTCTTGTAGTTCTTGAACTTTCAATATTTGATCTGTAGCCTTTTATGTTTGTTCTCAGGCCCTATTTAGAGCATCATTTATCTTGAATTCTATCTAGTTAAAAAGATAAAATTTAGGAAATATCTCTATCTAGATAAAAGGAAGAAGTATCACAAATATTAAGACCTAGTTCACAAGTGGGAGGAAGTTTCAACAGAATCTTGGTTGCAGACTATATAGGTATGCATAAAAGAGAAATAAAGTTGCATGGTGGGTCAATTCAAAGAGTTAAGCCATAAAATTTGGTAGTGACCTTATTGGATGCATTATATAAATGGATCCATTAAAATCCAAGTGATTATCCACTGATAAGTATCTACTGTCACATATAGGAACCTAATTAGACCTAATTTTCCTAGAACAGGGGTCTAAAATCCTGAATCTGTACAAAGTAACATGGTATGAGTTCCAGGTATGTTTTAAGTCTCCATAAAAGGTATCCAAATCATTGTTAAGATCAAATATTTGTTTCAAAAAATATTAAAAAACAACAAAACTTGCATGTTAGGAAGGCTACAAGCCAACAAGGGCTTAATGAGAAGTTGTACGTGAAATGCAAGGGCATGACTGCATAAAGGGTCTAAATACATTGAGATAGGTTAGATGAAGTGTTCTAAGGGCATCTAAAGTGATTCCTAAACCTATATGTTGTTTGGAGTACCTAGCCCTTAGAGGCCTACCTAGGTGTAGTGGTTGCGTCTCAAGGACAATGCTTGCACGGTGGCCGCCTACAAGATTCGGGATATAAAATGGCATTGAGAGAGTGCGGGGATGGTGTTGGTGAGATGATGAATGAAGAAGAACATGGGAGTTATGATTAATATCCAAGGTACATCCATTGATGTTTTCTTTTATATGGATGTCAGTACTAATATAGGTTTTGGGTTAAAGAACAATATATCAAATGATAGTGTTTGAGAATGTTGCATATATAACATGTCGAGGGATTGTGTGATGAGATTCTTAAGGAAAGGGGAGAGAGAGAGAGCACCATCAATGACAATGCTCATGAGCTATGAAAAGTATTGCATGCTTAAGGTTATTATGATCTCATTAAGAACAAGGTGAAACTAAGTAGACCCCTTACACCGGGAAGTCGTAAAATGTTAGGTAAAACCTAGTAGTAGGTACTTTATACATTGCAATTTAGTTTTACTATTTACAATAGTTAACTCATTATTACTATGGTATTTAGTTTGTTACTAGTCATTAGATGGGTAAATTAATTGTTTAATATTTCTTATATTGTCAAAACCATATTATTTGGCATATGAAATTCATGTATAGTTTTCTAGATTATTGTTGCACTTGTGCAACCTCACAGTTATTTATACATGGATGTCCAATATATATGGATATATATATATATATATATATATATATATATATATATATATATATATATTGCAGCCCTCATATTCTTTGTAAGTTTATTGATTATATATTAATAAATTATACACATGATGCCTCCCTATTTCGTCAACATTTGGTACGAGTAGGTTTTGAGGAGCTGTACACAAGAATCGGTTGTAGGAGGACAATAGAATTGAGTGAGAGGTTTTGGAGAAGAAATATGTGTTTCTAGAGAGCACATGTGCACCTCTCTGCAACTTCCCAAACCCCACCTTTGTCCCTACACTCTACATACAAATTTCCAACTGAAATAAAAGCATTTTTTTCTTTGGTGCCTCTTACACCAAGAAAATTGGTTACTATTTGGAAAAATAAAAAATATACACAACAATTTTCCCCAAGTAGGGGCTTTTACCTTCACATCTTCCTAGTGGGCTCAGTAAGATGTTTTGGTTAAGAAGCTGTGCAATTTTATTTTGTAGAAGTGGTCTTTGCACCAAGTTTTAGAATTGGGATCCTATTGAGCCACAAACCAAGTTGAGTTATTTGAGTGAGCTGACTCTAAGACTAAGCTCATCATTGAGATCCTATGTGGGTTACATTAGCAAGTTGGGCCATTGAAGTGAGTTGGGTGGGTTAACATCCGAGTTGGAGTGGGCATCCGGATCGACAACACTGGGCATAGTAGTTAGGACCAAGTGGCCCCTCTCTGCATACACTTCGACTAAGCCAAGAGGCCAAGTCAATCTAGTATCTAACCTCGAAGAGTTCCACACCAACACTTCTTGCTTCATCTAACTCCCCATTATGCCAAGATCCATCTTTGTTGAACCAAATTTGCTTCAAAACTAGTGAGTAAGCCCACATTCAAGTTGGAGACCAAGATTTGTCACCTCTGCAACCAAACCCACATCCAAGCATTCACCAAGTTGAGTTAAATCTGCATTCTCAAAGCATGACCTACCGCATGTAAGGACTGAGTTTCTATGGAGACATTGTAAACCAAATTGATTCCTACGATGACAGAGAAAAGAAAAAGAATGCAAAATAAAATAGGAAAAGAAAAAGGGAGTTTGTAGGAGATAAGGTGAATGTGAAGTAGATAAAACAAACCCTAAGGTGACCTAGGCCAACTCAACCCACCGAGTTGGGAAGCCAACTTGTCGGTGTGCGGGTGAGTTTTTTTAAGTTTGGTTGTTTTTATTAAAAATGCTAGGTTTATCAAAAACTATCATAGCTAGCAAAGTCTGCAAAACTTCTACTAACCCTCCTAGCCAAAACCAAACACACAACTAATTTTTCAAAGAAAACCCTAATTTTGGGTAATTTTTCCTCCTTATTACTCCAAAAATTGATTTTGAGCATCTTTTGGAAAGGAGGGGTTCTGAAAGGGCCATTTTGATAAGTTTTTGTGATTTTTCACATTGTGAGCCATTTTGAGCTCCAGATTCCATTAGGGCCTTGCAATACAAAAAAATTGCTGCCATTTTTTTTTTTTTTTGCATAGTCGATTGTAATTATATATATTTTTAGTGTATTTTTGCATTGTTTTGTGCTAATATTCCATTTAGTTGGGAATAGTCTAACCACCCACTATGGAAAACAATGCTTTTAATTTCTTCTCACCACGACTTACAATTGCTCCATGGTGACAATTACACCATGTGGAAGAAAAAAATTCAAACTCAAATCGAGTTTGAAGAAATTTGGCAAGTTGTAAATGGTTTTGTAACCAGATCACTAGATGATGCAACTCAACAATGACAGTTTGAAAGTTTGAATCAAAAGGCCAAGCCGATAATCTTGTTCACAAAGTGTTAGATGACATACAACCCCACATTTAAGATGAAAAAATAGTTAAATAAGTGTGGGAAAATTTGAGCACTGTATATGAGGCCAGAAACAAGAACACAATATTGAATTTGTAGAGTCAATTGCATACACTGAAATTCAAGTCAAACGAGAAAGTGGAGGATTTATTGCGAGAGAGTTGTAGCACTAAGGACTTCATTTGTAGCCATAAGAGAGGAGGTTATTGATACAACTCTCATGCTCATTATTTTCATAGCACTTCCTTCATATTATCACATTTTTGTGGTGATAATCAACTTATCAAATCAAACCATTGGTTTTGAAAAGTGAGTGAATTTCTTTCGATAAGAAGAAACGCTTACAACAAAGATGAAGAAGAAGATCAAGCACTAACTTCTCATCAAAAAGGGTGATTTAATATAAATTAGATTAAATCTAAATTTTAGAGTAAATAATGTAATGAATGATATATAAATGGTAAAATACAATAAATAGAAAAGCAACAAGCATGCAATAATATGAAACCCTGGGCAAGAGAGAAAAGGTGACTTAACTAATTTCTAAATGATGCGGAGGTGTTCTAGGTAGGTGAATATCTGAAATAGACTGGAAAAAACATCATCAAGGCTCACTTTGGAGGTTACGAGACAAAAAAAAATTGTGTAGGATGAAGTGCACACGGGAGGACAAGAGCACCCGATCACTAGTAGTGGATTTGGGTCCTAGTGTCCAACCAAATGCTAAAGTTTTGATCTTTTCTATGTAAGAGAAGCTTCATTGTTGATCCATGTTTGTCACTTTGGATTTGTCCCAATGTCACTTTGTTCACACTTGTAACCTACAAAGAAATAAACCTAGCTACACATGTCCACAAACCACATCAAATCCTAAAAATAAAGATGGGTGACCTCGATGGTCACCCAAAGAATGAACTTAGTACCAAACGCTTGATTAACTAAAATGCGGGAGAATTGTAGTTAATCTAAACTAGAACAACAATAAATAAAAGTAGTAAATAAATATGGAAAGCGACCCAAACAACTAATAAATTAGATATGTAAAACCTAAAGTGCAAAAAGAGTTAGAAAGAACTCGGTTGATCTCGGGACCGTGTCGTAAAATAAAGCTCAATATTCGGAAGCAAGCGAGAACAAACATGTAGAGGTCCCAAAAAGTACATATATGAGTTTGAGTGGGTAGGGCACTTGAATAGGTGTAGGGGTGTCTGTGGGTGCCCTAGTGTGAGAAATGGGCACCCTGGTTTATGAAAAATATTTGTAACCTTTCTTTGAAGTGTCGCTTGATGGTTTCCTACATTTGCTTCTGTCGCACTAGCTTTTACGGATTGCATAGAATGTCAATGGAAATATGAAATGAAGATGAAACCTACAAAACCCCAAGATGAACATTAAACCCCTATAAAAGAAAGACACATATGAAGGGGTCGAACCGACCTCGAGATGCCACAATGGTGGTCTTACTAACTAAGAGCTACACTACATCTTAGACCTGATGAAGTTCTATGTGTGTGTGTGTGTAATCATGCCCTATATGCTCTTTTTTCAGTCACACTTTTTGAAAGTAGCAAGCAATGACTATGTGTAGAAAATGTAATAGAATGGTGGATAGAATTGAATTAACTTCCCTCCTATGCAGTGTGATGTAGATGAACCAACTTTGTGCCTTGTGATGGATCTAGATGGATGCAAATGGAGCCTTTGATGGATGCAACCTTAGGTGATGATAGTAGTGCTTAGTGCTTGGTCCCTCATTATGGTCTTATAACTTTATATTTATATGGTTCTCTTGTTCTAATTTTGTAATTAAGCCCGAAAATATATACAACTAAAAAATAGAAAGTTTAAATAGCTAGAAAGTTCCCAAAAAGTGGCGGGAAAGTGTAAGAAGGCTCGGGATGCCCTAAATGGGACCGGGGTTCTTGGGGTGCCCCAGTCAAGGATAAAACAATGCCAAATGGTAGAACTAACTAGGTAAGTAGATGCGGGAAGTTAGACAGTGATGACAATAGGCAAAGTAAAATGGCCAAAGGACATGGGTTGATTATTACTTTCTTCACTCAAAAACCATATGAATAGTAGTATGATATCGAGACTAAATAATGTCTAAAGTGCGTTATTTTTTTACTACAAGGCTACACTACAATTCAAAATCCATGTAGTTATGTGTGTGTAATGATGCCTAGGATGCCTTTGTGCAAGTTGCACAATGATAACATGCTAGATCTAGAATGTAGTAAATGTATAGAATGTATGGGATGGAATAGAATAGACTTACCCTCCTGTGTTGTGTATGCATAGTGATGCAACCCTTGTCCCTTGAGTGAGTGTGCTAGATGAATACTTTGTAATGCTCTTTGTGCCTTTGGATGCAAGCTTAGGTGATAGTATGTAATGCTTATTGTTTGGCCTTTTATTTGAGAGATATTATTATGTATATGTGTGATTCCCTTGTTTGAATTTTGTAATTGAAAACTAAAAGACCAAACCAAATGTATAAAATATGCCCAAGAAGTAAAGATACCCAAAAGAGTGATAAAAGGGGAGAAAGGGTCAAGAGCACCCAGGAGGGATAGGAGTGCACGCGATAGTGTCCTAATTGGGTGCTAGTGTCGAGGTCATAAAGGATAAATCAATCAAATAACGATAGGTATGTAGGGTGTGTAAGGTCGATAAAATTATAAAAGACAAAGCAAAAGGCCCAAAAGACATTGTTAATTACTAGTTTTCTTAGGAATCATGTATATATTATTATGCTCTAGGACCACGAAATGTATGCAAGTGAATAGATTTTGTGTCTACATTTTCCCCACTTTATGTTGTTGAGTGAATCTCGATTGCATAAAATAGATAGAATATGTGTACCTTATAATCATGTAGGGAAGAGTGTAGCCAATAGCGTGTCGAGTGGAAAAGTGAAGCGTGAAGTGATCACAATGTGAAGTGTGGAGACTAGGAAACATGAGTAGACTCCGGGGGTGAAGTGTATGTGTAGTAGCGTGTTGTATTTGTTGATGTGAGTTGCTTCTTGTTGTGTATTAAGGATAGACCTACGAAAGAAGAGTAAGAAAGTAGTCAAAGTTTTGTATATGAGAAATCGAAGTAACGTGTATATAAGTAAGTAAAAGTGTGAAAGTATGTAAATGGAAAGTGTGCGCCTAATGTATAACAGTGTAAGAGATAGAGAATTGTCATGATTTGCTTGGATTTACTAGATTTGAATGCCAATGGTGAGGTTTTTGGGTGATCTCATACCAAGAGAAGTTTTTTTTGGGGAGAGAGGTATATATTTTCTCTCCTTCCATGATGCTTCCGAATAAGCACCACTGCAGATGGTATGTCCTGATTTGTTCCGATTGTAACTAAAATGTGAACTGATAGACTAAATTATGTAATTAGAGGCAAGTGCTTTGCAGTGGAGAACTGATTTGGGAAATATTTTAAATTGTGGTGAAGTGAGAAAATGATTATTTTTTTCCACCCAGGACACAAGCGCCCATCGTTATTGTCTAGATCTAGGCCTAGTGTCTTCTCTATATTTTAAACCCAAGTTTGTTTTTGGGTCAATCTGTAACTATGTGTATGTGTGTTGATTTTGTATTGTCTTGTGTTGTACTATAGCTTTGATATGATGTAGGGGTGATTTTTTCACCTAATAAATTCCCCCTCATTTGGGGGTGCATGTGACAACTGTAGGAGAATGTGTTCGAAAGGAGAGGACTCGATACTGATATGTATATCTAAGTGTGGATACCTATAAGGGGTAGGGGATGTGTATGATAGAAACCAAGGCACATGCAAACAAAGTAGGCTATTAATAAGAGTTAGTAGAAATGAGTTAACATGCAATAGAAGACAATATAACAAGAAAACAAGAAGATAAGATGGACCACAAAAAGTGGGTTTCAAACACAGGACATCATTGAAAATGTCACAAGACAATCGGGGCCAAAAACATACAATGATCAATCAAGACATAAGGCATAGCCCGCAAACAATAGAAAACAAAGAAGTGACAGATAACCATGGTTGTATTGATCATGCAAGAAAAATTCTACACATGAAGCACCCATTAACATGTTATAAAGATAAATAGTATGCCAAAGCGTGTATAAATTAGTGATAAATATAGTGATAAGCAACTAGAACTGGTAAGTATTAAAAAGATAGAACTTGTAATGTGTAAAGTATGATGGTAGCAAGAGTAGATGCCCCTAAGAGCCTCGGCATGACTGGTAAAGAGCGGTGTTGAGCATCATGTATCGTGTATGAATATGTGATAGGTTCTAAATTCAATTCAAGATACCAAGTGAACACACATGTGTCTATAGAAAAAGATAATGACATACTAAGAATCTGGATAGCATAGTGAACAAGAGTAAATGTAACATGTAAGTAGTATAAGTGAACAAGAGTAAATGTAACCAAGAAATGAAAATACTAAGTACAAGTGTAATGGTGTGATATGTAAGGTGTAAAGATGATGGGAGAAATGTTTCCCCCTAGTGGATGTGTATGAGATGAGGTTCATTTATAAATGTTCCCTCAACAGTCAATAATGAACCATAGAACAAGAGTGTGTCATTGGAAAGGAATATATAACATGCGGTTAAGTATATATGCTAGGAAAGATATATCGTGAAGTACTAAGTATGAAGCATAGATAATGTGAGCTACATGAAAGAATTATGCCCTCAATAGTCAAGTGTGAATTGTAGCACTAGAGTGTGTCATCGGGTAATGATGGTATAATGTGTGTACCAAAGGTGTATGAGTGTTGAGAAATATTATACATGAAACATAGAGCGTGAAGTGTATTAGTATATACTAGAGACAACTAATAGTGTTGGAAAGGGGAGAAAGTGCAATGCCCCCAAGTATGTGAGTGAAGAAGATTTATGTGATGATGTAAGAGATACCATGCCATTGTGGGAGAGTTTGAGATGTGTCATGAGAAGAGATAGAGTCATCACAATGGTAGGTAGGAGAAAGAGTAGGACCAGGGTTGGATTTTGGGTTGACAAAAGGAAGTTTAAAGAGGTTAGCTATCATAGGGTGAATTGGTTGGTCTTGCTTGGTTGGTGGTTGTTGATTTGGAATTGGTAATGCTATAACGAAGTTGATAGGAGGAGGTGATGGGGTACGGATTTTTGAGAGGTGGCATGACATTGGGTTGGATAGGCGGCTCTTGACTTATTGGAGGAGGAACATTAGTGATTATGTCATGATGCTCATTAGACATAGAGGGATTGGATTTAGGAGCTCAATGGGATTTAACAATTGGATATGAGCATGTAGCATAATGTTGTGTAGCAAATGAAATAAAACCCGATGCTCGAGATTCTTAATTATTTGTTGTAAAGCATATCAATCATTATCATGATGTTCATTAAGTATACGATAATTACAAAATGAGAGACCCCTGTATTTAAAAATTCAATAAGGAGGGTAGCAATGAGTAGGTGGAAAGGTGACCAACTTGTGATTGAGAAGGTTAGGAAGAATATCATGTTGCTTAACATTTAGATCAAACTTGATAGGTTCTGGTAGCGGTAAGACTGGGATTCACTTATATGAGCACATGTAGAAGACATAGGATTAGGATGAGGTGTAGAAGAAGAACTAGCATGGGCTTGAGAAACATCCTTAAGATGTTGGATTTCAACTTTGAGAGATGTAATCGTGGTTTCCATAGCTTGAATTTTATCTTGAAATAAACAATGTAAAGCTTAAATTGACTTACAAATGGATTTATTAGTTGTGGTATCGTACCAATAGGGTCATCAGAGAGATGATCAAAGATGGCACTTACTTGTGTAGGTGGCATATTGCGAGGGAGGTATATAGTGTTTAGGGATTTTTGGAGAACATCTTTGCAAGGTGGGTGCATTTGAAGCAATTGATGCAAGGAGACTGGAGGATTTTAGGAGCCATGAAAGAATATCGGATAGAGTAGGCAAAATAAAGATCCAAGTGTTTGATCACGAGTGAGGTTCACCAAATGATTTAATATAAATTGGATTAAATCTAAATTTTAGAGTAACTATTGTAATGAATGATATAAAAATGGTAACGAGATAATAAATGGACAAACAAGTAACAAGCATGCAATAATATGAAATCATAAGCAAGAGAGAAGAGGGTGACTTAGTTGATTTTTGAATGATATGGAAGTGTTCTAGGTAGGTGAATAGCTGAAACAGACTAGAAACAACATCATCAAGGCTCAGTGGAGGTTCTGAGACACATAATTGTGCGGGACATAAGCACCTACGAGAGGACAGGAGTGCCTGGGCACTAGTGACTAGATTTGGGTGCTAGTGTCCAACCAGATGCTCAAGTTTTGATCTTTTCTGTGTAGGAGGAACTTCATTGTTGATCCATGTTTGTCACTCTGGATTTGTCCCAATGTCATTGTTTGCACCTACGACCTGCAAAGAAAGATAACTAGCTTCACATGTCCACAAACCACATAAAATCATACAAATAAAGATGCAGTATGTGGAGTCAAATTGACCACGATAGTCACATGAAGAGTGAACTTAGTATCGAGCATTGCACTACATTTCAAACTACATGTAGTTCTATGTGTAAGTGTGTGTAATGATGCCCTAAGATGCCCTTGTGTAAGTTTCAAAATGATAACGAGTTAGATCTAGAATGTAGCAACTATATAGAATGTGTGGGATGGAATAGAATAGACTTTCCCTCCTATGTTGTATATGCATAGTGATGCAACCACTATCCCTTGAGTGAGTGTACTAGATGAATACTTTGTAATGCTCTTTGTGCCTTTGTGTGCAAGATTAGGTAATAATATGTAATGCTTAGTGTTTTGTCCCTTGTTTGAGAGCTATAACTATGTATATATGTGATTCCCTTATTTGAATTTCATAATTGACAATTGAAAGGCCAACCCAAAAGTATTAAAGATGCCCAAGAAGTAAAATAAACCCAAAAGAGTGAGAAAAGTGGATACAGGGCCGGGAGTTCCCGGGAGGGAGAGGAGTGCTTGGGTGCTAGTGTCTAAGGTCATAAAATATAAATCAGTCAAATACCAACATGGTTGTAGGGTGTGTAAGGTCAATAAAAGTATAGAAGACAAAACAAAAGGCCCAAAAGACATTGTCAATTACTATTTTTCTTGCTTAGGAATCCTATATATATTAGTATTCTCTAGGACCTAGAAATATACCCAAGTGCATATATTTTGTGTCTGCAAAGGTAAGGGAAAAGCAAAATCTACCCAAAAGTCCCAAAAAACGTCAACAAGGACAGGCAAAACAATAAATGCCCTATCTGTAGACACCCTAAAATCACTCACATGTTCCCAATGTTATCCCAATACACCTTGTTATTCACCCATTTGTGATTAATTGATTAAATCGATTAATTCATACACATTGCACCATTTGGATTAATTAAATTAATCCCTAGTACCCTTTTAGATAAGTTAATTATCATTTATTAATTAAATGGTTATTAATTAAGTGTGCACATTCAACAACCACTTTGGAACCTACATGGACTCCACTTGGACTCCAAATCCTCTTCTCAGTTAACTTCCACTTATATTCCCAAAGTCAAATCCACTTCACCGATCTAATCAATTGCACTTCTAGAATCCTAGAAAGGTGGGGGTAGTTAAAATTGCTCATACTGACCACCTTTCCACATGCAACTTCTGCAATTAATTCCATTCACGCCCTAAATGCCTCGGGCGCAACAACCTCCTCCAATGCTATTTTTAACATATGCATTCAACCGTGTTCAACCAACTTCCAACCACTTCTACCTCTATTAATGTAGGTGTACGCTCTATCAAACCCTCTTGGATTCACAGTACAATAACTCGCTAAATTTCCAAGCTAAGTCTCGTGTTCATAGTAATTGCATCCCCATTACGGAGGTCATTCAAGAGCGCCCACAATTATTAAAAGGTTATACAACTTCAAAATCTCTCACAACCCACTCAAGGTTGCATTTAAAGATTCAAGGAGGTTTGTAATCCATTCTTTGTTTATCTCCATTTTACTATAGTTTTTATCTGTCTACACTATCTAAAAACGAGGACATGACTTGAAATATTGATAGTATAATAACTATAAGAAAGGTTCATCAAGAAAATCTAGACCTCAAAATCAACAATCACAATAGGGATAGTCACACTACAAAAAAGGGTAGAAGAAGGGGAACTTGTGAAAAAACCCCATCAACAAGGAAATGTAGTTGAAGAAGAAAACCATTCAAATGATGAAGAATTCTTGTACACTAACCCTTCCATTGAACCATCCACGTCATCTAAAATTTCTTGGTATGTTGCTTCAAGAGCCACTCGACACACGATCGGGAAAAAATATTGGTTTACCACCATGAGGAACACACCTTCGAAAAATTAAGTTTCGTTAGGTGATGACTCTTATTACATGGTACAAGGTATTGGGAACATTTCTCTACCTCTTGGTTCACGAAATTATAGATTATCAGATGTATTATATGTCCCTGGATTAACAAAGAATTTATTATTAGTTAGTCAACTTCTAGATCATAATATGAAGATTGATTTTGATAGTCATTTTGGTAAGAAAGTGTGTTTGATTCGAGACAAATCTAAAGGCTCAAAAATTGTTGCGAGAATCCTCATATGTGGGTCAAATGTTAGGTTTGATTTTGTTCATAGGGATGATTAGGTGTAATGTCCCCATTTTTGAAGACCCTTAGCCTATCATTCCTCGTGGGCTTTGGGGATGTTGCAGTGAGGGGAAAATTATATAAAATAATTAGATAATATTATGCGGAGAGTGATTTTAATCATTTGACATTATAAAATAATATTTATTTAATTATCTAATATTTATGGAGAAAGTAATGTATTTAATTAAATTCCCAAAATACAAATTAAAAAGGAGAATTAATTAAATAATATTTAGGTGGCTTTTAAATATTAAAATCACCCTTTGAAAAGGGGATGCCACACCTAGGGAAAATAAATTGCTTTTATTTAATAATTTCCCTCTCACGGGATTTTGAATTTTGTGCCTCCTTGTTTATAAAAGGAGTGTTAGGATCATTGTTAGAGTTATGTTATGATGAGATTTATTTGATACTCCATGCTTGGAGTTGGGATGCATGCCCATTAATGCTCTCTCTCTCTCTCTCTCTCTCTCTCTCTCTCTCTCTCTCTCTCGTGGGAAGTTAGTGAGCTGGTTTTGATCAATTGAAGTATTCTCTCTTGTTCCATTTGTTGAGTTCTCTTGTGTTGAAGTATGTTCTATGCATGATTCATACTTGCTAACATTGGCGACTTGCTTTGGGATGTGGCACATTGTTTGATGAGGATATTTGAATGATTAGTGGTGATTTTTATGTCTTTATGGTCTGAATTTAATGTTGTAATTATTCCAACCATGGCGACTTGATATGGGTCTTATTTTGGCATGTTTTAAGGGTAAATCATCTATATTCAAGATCTGATCTATGTTGGCTTATTTTTGCTAAGTTTGGGCAGCTATTTTGAGTGTATTGAAGGGTTATTAAGTGCCAAAAATTACTTATGCAATTTATTCTAACCCTAGCGACTGGTTTGGGGATTTTGGGGGCTGTTTTGGAGGGGTTTCAATTGTCATAAAATTCAGATCTTTAGTTCTTTGGAAAGATCTTAATTTATAGAATTATCTGCATTTTATTTGAAGTGAAAAATATAGAATATTGAAGCGAGTTATGAATTTTAGAAGATTTCATTGTTTTCTAAAAATTAAATATTAGTTTCAGATATGTAGTTTGGGATCAATTTAATATTGAATGTGATTGTAGAAATTAGGAGAAATAAGGAGAAGGTGATTCTATAATTTTGGAGTAGATTTGATGCCCTAAATGTGTTGGGCGACCTACCTTTTAGGGAAAAATTAGGGTTTCGTGTTGGTTTGTGTGAAATCTGATTTTTGCATATTATTCTTCATATTTTTTTCATCAATATCCAAAATTTCATCTTATTTGGACTTCTCTAGCCAAAGATATGAATTTTTGAAAATTGCAGCAATTGGGGTTTGAAAATTAATTATTTTCAAAGACTTTGTGTGATCATATATATATTATTTCCTAACTTGTCCTAGGTAGGAACATTACATTAGGCACTAGTGGCTAAGAATTCTTCCTCTGCATAGTTGTGGCATCGAGACTTGGTCACATCAATTTTAGATATCTCGATACACTTCGTTGGTACAATATGGTGAGAGGCTTTCCATCTCTCAAGAAGGATACAGACAAGTGTCCCTGATTACCTCGAAGGAAAACAACACGAGCTTCATTCCATAAGAGTACTTATTGAGCTCAAGTAATCTTAATTTGGTTCATACCAATCTTTACTGAAACTGATACAACTTAGTCATTTTGTATTTCAATATTTCATGCTATGTGTTGATGATTATTCTAGAAAAATGTGGATTTTTTTAATCTTTGTAACAAAATTTAAGCTTTTGAGAAGTTCAAAGTGGTTGTTGAGAATGATACCGGTCATCATATTAGAACTCTTTACTCAAATCGAGGGGAAATTCACCAGTATTGAGTTCAAATCCTACCTAGAAGCTCACAAGATTCGTCGACAAATGCCTCCTCCACATACAATGCAAAAAAATGATGTTGTTGAGAGAATGAATCATACTATTATGGAGATGGTGCATTACATGATCCATGATTCTAGACTTGTGAGACATTCTAGGCCAAAGGAAAAAAATTGTAGTATATTTGCTAAATAGAGTGCCCACAGTTGCTCTTGATGGAGTAGCACCACATGAGGCATGGTTGAATCAGAAGCCATCCATTGCACACCTTATATTATTTGTATGTAAATAAAACATGCACATACCCAAGCAAAAGAGAAAGAAGTTGGATATGAAATCAAAGAAACACATCTTCATTGGCTAAAGTGAAGAGGCTCTTAGGTATAGATTGATAGATCTGAAAACCAGGAAATTCTAGACACCAATAGAGATGTTGAGTTCTTTGAGAAAAAGGAAGTTGAGACTCCTTCTCTAGACTCACCTGACGTAGATAACACACCTATTGTGAAAATAAAATAAAATTTTCCCACTGATGATGACAATGATGGTGATGATCAAACAAGACCACAACCCACGGGAATAGTACAATGTATGCCCAAGTGGTATACAAACATGATTCGAGATGCTAAGTCGATGTTGCTCTGGATACATCCACCACTAGACCATGGACTTGTAGTAAATCTTGAGAAGAGGTAAATTTTGCTTTGATGAGTAGAGTTGTTGAATTTGTTGAGGCCTCTATTGTCAAGAAGCCCTACAATTGAAACCTTGGAAATATGCTATGGATGTTGAGTATCAGTAAATGATGAAAAACAACTCATGGTAGAATTTCGATCTTCCACCAGGGAAGAATCCCATTAGATGTAGATGGATATTCAAAAAAATCAAAGTAGATGGGACTATTGACAAGTACAAAGTGAGATTGGTAGAAAATGGGTATGCGAAAAGGAAGGATAGAGTACGAGGAGACATTTACTCCGATAGCTAAGATCAAAATGATCTGGATGATATTTTCTCTAACTTCTCGGTTTGGTTAAAAATTTCATTAGATGGACATGAAAAGTGCCTTTATGAATGGATATCTATAGGAGAAAGTCTTCATGGTTCAACCCGAGGGTTTTGTCGAGACTTGGATTAGAAACAAAGGTTTGTAGACTCAGAAAATATTTGTATATCCTTAAACATGAACCCCAAGTGTGGTACATCAATATTGATGAATATCTTGTTCAACATGAATTTTTGATAAATCCATATGATCCCAATCTCTACCTAAAGAGGCAAGAAGTGGAGATTCGATAGTTTTTGTATATGTCAATGATCTAGTCATCACTAGCAACACAATGAAGATGATTGATGCTATGAAGAAATATCTTAAACAATTGTTCGACATGACAGATCTAGGCCTTATACACTACTATCTTGGATTGGAAGTATGACAAAAGGAGAATCATGTCTTTGTTTCTCAATTGAAATATAACAAGACTACATTTGAGAAATTTAGGATGATGGATTACACACCGATTACTACACCCATGGAGATGAGACTTCAGTCATCTTGTAGAGATCCATCTCCTTTGATAATTGTAACTCTCTATCGACATTTGATTGGGAGTCTCATTTACCTCACATATACTAGAACAAATATCAACTTTGTAGTTAGCTATCTTTCTAGGTTCATGCAGGAACCCAAAGTTTTTCATTGGAAAACAATAAGGTAGATCTTGAGATATCTCAAGGGTACTATGGATCTTGGTATAGAGTACAAGAATAATGATCATTTCTTCTTTACTAGATATTTGGATTCATATCATGCACGTAATATTGATGACAAGAAATCCACTTTTGGATTTGTATTATTTTTGGGATATGGAATGATATCACGGGGAAGCAAGAAACAATTTTTTTTCTTGCTCTTCTACATAGACTGAATATTGTACTGCAAGTGGAGTTATATGCAAAGTGATATGACTATGTTGTATACTTGAGGGTCTTGGAGTACCACAGAATAAATCCACTACCTTATATATTGACAATCAAGGTGTTCTAAGTTTTTTTGTAATCTATTGTTTCACGAGATAACCAAGAATATTGAGGTACAACTTCATTTCATACACAAGCATGTTTTGAAACATAATATACAACTTTAGTTTTCCCTAATAGCTATACATCGAAAGCAGATATTTTCACAAAGTCACTTATACGTGATAAATTCGAGTTGTTCGAGAGAATTCCTCTCCTCATCCCTTGAGGAAATGCAAAATTAAGGGGGAATGTTAGGTAAAACCTAGTATTAGGTAATTTATGCATTATAATTTAGTTTTACTATGTAGCATGGTTAACTCATTATACTATGGTAGTTAGTTTGTTCTAGTAGTTAGATGGGAAAATTAGTTGTTTAATATTTGTTATATAGTTGAAACCATATTATTTGGAATATTACATTCCCATATAATATTTTGGATTATTATTGCACATGTGCAACCTCCTTATTATTTTTACATGGTTTTCCAATATATATATATATTCGAACCCTTATATGCTTTATAAATTGATTGATTCTAAATTAATAAAAGTTACACATATTGTCACCTTGTTTCCTCAACAACAAATTCGTTGTTTTTGGGCACTAAGGGAAATTTTCTAGAGTTCCTTACGTTCCCTAACATCCCACAAAAAATGAAAGAGTAAATGGAGGAATCATAATGGGTAGGATCATATATGTTGGCAATTTTGGAACTCCCAAAGAAATTCCACTATTCCATCGAGTTCCCCACATAGCCGACATCAATGACTTAATCAATAAGAATAGGCACAATGAAATCAATTGAAATGGTCATTTGTGGAATAGTCAAAATTGTTCTCCTATTTCTCAAGTACCATGCATATCTGCCTTAATTAACACCCTATCACATAAAGGCTTCATCACTCATGTTGTAATTTGGTGGAACTCATTGAAATGTTTCATTGTTCTACCTATGCCCCTATCACCCACCTATGCCGAAAAGTAAATAGATAATGATACGAAGGGATTGGTTAAGTCAGTTACTTATGAACTTAGAGAATTGATCCTATGTTCTAATGGTTTCCCGATTCATCGCCCCAACTGCCAAATAAAGTAAATGATTAGAGTGGTGTTTGAAGGCCCATTAGGAACGCTCCAATGTTCCTCATATTCTCTAGATTTCCACCTAGACTAGTTTTCTTGTTAGTTTTCATAGAAACTCTCAATTTTTAAATCAAGAAGAGGTGAAAATAAAGGGTTTCATACTTGTAAATTTTGAATATAATGCTAAAAGGATGTATTTGTTCCCAATTTAATGTATTTTCAATTCAAGTCATGTAAACAAGGGTTAAGAGTGAGTTTGAGGGAAGGATAGTTAAATAATTACCTCCTTGTTTCAAGTGCTTATAAAATGCATCATTTGTAATTGTATGGGGTTGGATGCCATCATAATTGATGTAAGAGAAAGATATTGTTGAATATAGAATAATTTCTCCTTTTATCTCTCCTTTTATCTCCTTTTATATCCATTCTAGTCTCATCTTATGTGATATACATATTATTGAAGTGTGGAACTTTGCATTCACCTTTCTCTATCAGGGATCATTGAACTTTGTGTTGATTTATATCTGTTTTAAGAGGAAGAATTTCTGTAATATGTGAGTGTCTCGCATTCTCATTGACATGCAATATTAGAGTAAGTTTTGATTCCTTCTTATTTGAAATTGTTGTTTTCTCTTCCTTTCTCCCATACCTTCACCAAATTCTTGTTTTTATAAGATCCTTTCCTCTATATTCAATCCCATTATCCTTACACAATGAATTTAGTGTCATCACACATGATTTTTCTATAGTTGTACATTTATAAATATTATAGGAATAATTTTTATTAAAATAAGGAGCCTCCCCATCAAAGAGAAGGGACTATTGTTACCTAAATTATTGGCTTTATCTCACAACTCAACAAATTTTACCACCAACAAGACTGATCTAGTAGGGAAAATAATGGTTGTGCAAGATCTATGTATGGAACCGCAATACAACAATGTTAGAGACATGAGTGCCTCAACCGGGACAACGTCACCTGGGTGCTAGTGTCCAATCTTAGCGGTGGTGTTTGTAGAGTGGCTCAGGATCATATGCCTTACGTATCACTCAGTGTCGGTCCTTGTTTGTTGTAGATGACATCATATTCATTGTGTCACACGTGTATTGTAAATTAAACCCTAAATACCTACACAATACTCAAGCACACATTAGATGAATAAAAATATGCATATACTTGATTCATACTTACTTCAACAATCACCCCAATGTGATTGTCACCGAGTGTTGCACTAAATTTCAAACTCTATATAGTTCTGTGTGTGTGTGTGTGTGTGTGTGTGTGTGTGTGTGTGTGTGTGTGTGTGTGTGTGTGTGTGTGTGTGTGTGTGTGTGTGATTGAAATAGTGCTCCTTGATCTAGGATGCCCTAGTGTTAGTCGTGCAAAGAGATAACATGATATAATTACTTTGTCCCAAATGCAAATGTGTGAAATAGAATTTAGAATAAACCCTCCTATAGAGTGAAGTATGCATTGTCAAAATGCATTCCTTGATGTAGTAGATAAAAATATTATCTCCTTATAGTAGTATGTGCCTCTTACAATGTTTTCCCCACCTAATAAGGTTAAATAAGACACACACACACACACACATATGATTCCCTTGCTTAAGGTTTGTCATTAACAAGTAAAATCCGACCAAAAGGGATGAAAGAAGACAAGAAATAAATAACATTCAAAAGATCATAAAAAAGTTAAAGAGGACACAAGTTCACAGAGGGAACAATAGCACCCAAATGCTCGGATCCCTAATGGATGATCCTGTATAGGATGCTCAAAAGGTCGGAAAATGAAATCGAGATGAGTAGGAAGTCGGCTATAATGTAAAACTATAAGTTTTCAATCAAAAGTAGCAAACAATAAACATGAAAAGGATAAAAACAATTTCAAAGCAAAGTAAAGAGGGTTATTAATGACTAGTTTTATTGCTTAGGAATCATGCATATAAATGAAGTATTTAGAGGCTAGATGTACATATTAAGTGCATGATTTAGTGACTACATTTTTCCCCACTTTATGATGGTTAATAAGTATTTAGTAGCATAAAGTAGAATAGAAAAGCATACCTTGGAGAGTCAAAACAATATTGTACCCAATAACATGCGGAATGAGTGTTGTAGCATGCCAAATGGAATAGTTTAATAAGTGTACCATGGAATTTCAAGGAGAGGGGAGGATAAGGATCCTATGGGTGACCTTTGTGTGTGTGGAGTGATAATGATGTGTTTGTGTAGTTCCTTAGAATGTCATTTTTGTCAGAACATGTTTGAGATTTGCTTCATGATTACTTGTGTGTTTTTCCTTCATTGGGATATGACAGGACCTGCAAAAGAAAACAAGAGTAGTAAATTCTCTAGGTAAATGCAATTGAAATTTAACTTAGAAAATATGTAAAAATGGAAATGTGTATTGGAAAAGCTAAACCAAGGGGTTAGAGTACACCTGGAGTGTTGAAAGAGAGATGGGTATTTTTTTTTCCTTCTCATAGACATGATGCTTAGGAGCTAGTTGGAATAACACGAAGGATTTGGGCGGCTGTCACCAAACTAGGGATTTGAGTGTCTCAATGCTTAAATTTAGATTTAGGTGTTTTGTCACTTCTAAGGGAAAGTGTATTGGGAGAGCGATTTGTTTTTCTCTCCAATCGTTAACGCTTCCCTGAGATAAATGCAATGTAGATGATCATAAACCTGAATTGTAAATTACCTTGGGTGACACAAAGGAACCGGGCATATTATTGTAATGCACAATGTGTGAAGTGTGTAGTGTGTGAGGTTCATGTATGTAGTATGACCTCAACAGTCAAGTGTGAACTGAAGCACAAGAGTACATCATAGGGTAATGACGATACAAATGTATCAAGATGTGTAAGATGCACATAGAAGACTATATGCAAAGTGCAGAGTGAAGAAGTAGGAATGCAAGATGCTTGAAAATGTGAGGGGGAAATAAGCATGTTGCCCCTAAGTGAGTAGTCATAGGTGTGTTATCGATAAAAGTGAAAGATGAGGGTCCTCCACTGATGCTTGCAAAGATAAAAGCATGTGACCATGCTCTAAGACTAGTGGTGTATGAGACAAATGATGTATCGGTGAATGAGACATATGTTCTTGAGATATGGACGGTGATGGAAACCTATGTGTAGGAAAATGCAAAGGTGATGGAAACTTGTATGAATTAAAGTGGAGGAAATGAACACCTATGTGAAGAAGAGTGTGGAGGTGATGAATACCTATGTGAAGTAAAATGAGGTGGTGATGTACACCTGTGTGAAGGAGATGTATGAGTGATGGACCTATCCTGATGAGATGGACTAATAGACTTGTGAGACCGAGTAGGCCATGTGCAAATAAGTGATCTAGGAGTAGATTGTGCTTTTGATTCGAGAGGTCATAGGGACCTAGATGCTCTAGCAAGAGGAAATGAAAAACTTGAGAGGAGGCTGCGGCCATGGTGTGGATGATAGAACACCATTGATAGTGATGACTTGCATCTGTTGTGAATGAACTTTAGAGACATGTGCGTCGAGATGATAGCATGAGTTGCATGGAGCCAAGGAAGACCTAAGAGCATGTCACACCCTTTGATTGAAGGTGCCATAAGAAAAGGAACAAACATTGTAAGAGGATTAACTATAACTAGAAGCTTGACATAACCATATGATTTAGGAACTGGATATGAAATTTGCGAGAGTGGATAGCCAATAGCGACAAGAAGTGCAATAGAACATGCACTTATGTGAAATGATGGATCAACCATAGTGTTATTGATAGAAGTAGATCCAATAGAAGCACTAATGTGCAAGCAATCAGAAGATAATGTAGCATGATATTCATGATCGGAGAAAGTAATAATCGGTGGAGATGTCTCAACATGAGCAACTAGAAAATCAAGAGCCCCCGATGCAGGAGGAGGCATTGCACGATACATATGATTGGTTGAAGAGTCATTTGTTTACTTGTCATGTTTTGGAAGAGGATTATTGAATATCTTGAGCTTATGATTATCATTGACCAATGCAGAAGTCATAGGATCTAGAAGCTCAATTGCATTATTATTGATAAGATCTTGAATAAGATTGTGAAGTTTGAAGCATCGATCTGTAGAATGCCCAATGCATTGATGATAGTCACATTTGAAATTTTCATTGTAATTGCGACCTTTTGGATGAGATGGATCCAAGTTAAGCAATGAAGGAAGTGTAATTATATTGCTCTCAACGAGTTGCGACGGTAGAAGATGTGGAGTAATAGGAAGTTTAGTAAATGTATGCTTAGGCAATTACTATTGAAGCTTTTCAGTATTAGATACAATGTTTACAATAGCTTTAGATTCAGTAGGTTTTGTAGATGGATTGAAATTTTATTTACTTTAAAAACACACGAAGCTTGCTCATGATACTTAAGCTTACCTATAGATAGGAGTTTAGTTTCATGTAGCTTAAGAGTATGACACAAATGATCGAATGATGGAGATGTCTCAAAGATAACACTCTCTGGAGAGGTGGTAATAGACTTTGGACAAATAGATATTGAAGTTTAGAGTCTGCAAGCACATTATACATCTTAGCTAAGTTGTTCTTATATTACAAGACATAATTTGCTAGATGTTCATTAGATCCTTGTTTAAGTTGCGCGAGTTGAGCATAGGATATCTTAGAGCTGATATTAATAGAGAAATGAGAGAGAAAAACATCAGCTAGATGCGTAAAAGATGTTATTGAGTGAACATGTAGATCATATAACCAATGCATTGCATAATTATTAAGGCTGGGGAAAGGGCTTAGCTAAGAGGGTATGATCATCTGCAAAATCTAGACATGCCAAATGAAATGCTTGGAGATGCTCTTGGGGTCATCATGGCCTTTGAAAGTGGGAAGCTTAGGGTGTTGGGGTTAGCACATCGATTACAGACAATATATCGAGATCTAAGCATACATGCAAATAAAAATGGATATTCTAATGAAGAAATATACAAAACAAGAGACATAAATCAACACCAGATTTAACATGGTTCACCTAGCGTGGGCTATGTCCACCAAGAAACAAACCAATCTATTATCTAAATCTTTGACAAGATATACAATGAAGATTTACAATCTTCCACACCTCTCAGATGTTCAATACTTTCTTTCCATCAAGCTTTTGCTTCTACCACCAAGAATTCTCTCTCACTAACCTTTTTCAAGTTCTTTCTAATCCTTTTTATCATCACTTCTAAACCCTATCTTTTGTGCTTATATAGTCGTTTATAGACTTAGGGCACTTAGCCATGCAATTACAATCAATAAATCTATTTTAATGCTAAAAATAGATATAATTCCCGAGAGTTAATTAAAACTTCGTCGCACAGGTAACCGACGTTAGTTCTACCTAACCGTCACCGGTTCCTACTTGCCCTTGACCGATGTCGGTCTTCCCTGATCGATGTTGATCCGTCGCCAACCAATTCCAGTTATTGTGTTTTCCAACAAGTTCTAATTACATGCTAAAATGAAGTAATTGAGCTCCACAACTCAACATAGGGGTGATGAAATTGAAAGGAACCAAATATGTGGAAATAGTGGGTGCAAAAGTAGTGTGAAGGAGTGAAGTGGAATCTAAAGATGGAGATACATGCAAGGTAACCAATTGAAGTTGGTAAATTTGAGCTTAGATCTTGATATAAAGAAGTTAAATCAGGAGTATTCAAAGAAGAGCTAGGTTATACATTAGAAGCATTAGGTGGAATGATGGGAGTGGTAGTGGTAGGAATGGAAGTGGGAATATGAAGGGGTTGAGTAGAGGCCATGGCAGCCGAGGAAGAACCGAAAAGAGGTGTTGAAGCAACATCGTGAGAGTTTTTAGCAACAATCGAGCATGAAGAATATGTGGAAGATGGGTAGGATTATCATGTAAAGCTTGGTAAAAATTAGTTAGCTTATCTAATTACTCTTAATCAACATTGGTGTCCTCATCATATGAGTGTTCACTATCAAATGCTTCAATGTTTTGAGAGGCACTTGTTGAGAGTTAGCGAAGGGATTATCAATTTTAGCCATTGATTTATAAACCCTTCGAGAGGATGGAGGAAACTCGAGATGCTTAAAAGACCTAAAACAACCACTACGGGTGATGGGTATAAGAAGAAAACCCTAGAAAGAAGGTTAGAATCGAGTGACAAGTTTGTCAAATGATTAAGAAAATATAGAAAATATAAATGCTAAAATATTAATTATGTAACAATGCAGATATAAATAATTAAAGTACAGATTTGAACCAAGCAAGTAAGCTAAAAAATATGAAACCCTATTTGCTTATGGAGGGATATAATACTTAGTTGATTTGCAGTGATGCTGAAGTTGTGCTGAGTTGGAAAATTGATGAAACATGAGGGCATAATGTCATAACTAAGCCCATAAAAGTTATGCGAGTGCTTTAAATGCTAGGACCAGGAAGCCTGGATTGGTTTAGGGTGTTGCGAGACCTCCTCACGGGCATCGATTCTTGCTCGGAGAACCTTAGAAAATGATCTTTTTAGGGTTGTAAGATGTTCAATAATGTTCACCTTTAATCTCCAAGTATGTCATTGTACTTCATTGTTATTTTCTGAAACCTGCAAGAAGAAAGAACACCCATAAAACCCCAAAACAAATCAAATCCTAAAAATAAAAAGATGCAAATGGGGTGTCGGATGACCGAAGATCACCCAACCGAGTGAACTTACGATCCGGATGCAGCACTACATTTCAGACTCCATGTAGTTCGTGTGTGTGTGTGAAGAATCATGTCCTAGGTGGTTCTTGTGCCAGACGCACTTGAATAACGAGCAATAGCTAGATGTAAAAGATGTAGAAAGATGTGTGCATGAAAAAATTAACTTCCCATCCTGCTATGTACCTTGGGATATGATAATATAATATATATGGGTTGATGGAGATGCTGACATGTGGCACACATCCCCTTAGTTAGTTATATGGACTCACATAGGAATTAATTATATTGGGTAATGGGTCAGCCTACATTGGGATTAGGTGTTACCCATCCTATTTAAAGGATGTGAGTATCATTATGAGGAGGTATGTATGAGTTGAGTCTTCTACTTGGTAGAGGTATATTGGAGGTTTCCCCCTCGAAGTGGATTCCCATCTTGGGAGATTGTGGAGTTACTCCTTCCTTAAGGAGCATTGTTTGGTGTTGCCCTACCTTAAGGATATTATTCTACATATATTGATTATTCGGGCATCTTTCCCCCATATATCTCGGTGTTTTGTTATCTTCTGCAATTTATTGATTTATTATATGTAAGGTTCTTATCACATCCTATGCGTGTATGTAGAAATAACAGTCCCTTATCCCTTATGTGGAGCTAGATGGGGGCTTGAATGCCATTAGAATGCTCTTGGATATAACCTTAGGGGGGATAAATAATGGTTAGTGCTTGGTCCTTTATTATGGTCTCATAGCTTTGTATTTATATGATTCCCTTGTTTGCATTTCTTAATTAACCACTAAAAGTATGACCCACAAGAAATAAAGATGCCCAATAGCTAGAAAGGGCCCAAAAAAGTGAGCAAGATACAAAGAGGTCGGGGTGCCTAGAGGGGACGGGGTACTTGGCGCGGCATCTTGGCTAAGCTCGGTGTCCAGGACTAAGAGAAACTTAAGTATCAAATATCAGACTAGGTAGTAGGGTGTGTAAGGCCAACAAGGAAACCAGAAAGCAAGCAAAGAGGCCAAAGATAGTGGTCAATTAGTACTTTTCTCACTTAGGAATCATATGAATAGTGGTATGTGATTAGGACCTAGAAATGTACCCAAAGTGCGTGATTTAGTGTCTACACATCCTTCCTAGGAATTTCATCACTTCTCAAGATTGACTTTGTTAGGAAACCCACCATATAATCTACTAATATTTTTCTTGTCTAGTTGTCCTTTATGTTGTGCAGGTCTTAAATATCGTTGTGTAAAGGACTTGTGCACTTATATCTCATCATCCATCAATATCACACATTAGAGGTAGCCTTAAACCATCCCATATTTTGGAGTTTCTTGTTTCTTGCATACTATTTCATTAACTTGGAACAAGAATGTGAAAACTCGTCAAACATTCTAGCACGCTCGGTGGGACCTACCTTCTCCTTTGGTAAGTTTCTTATTTTATTTTCAATTTCTATTATACATTCTATTTGCCTCTTTCCACTAAGTCTGCGCAGTTGGAGTTCTTTTCTCATGTGTTTGGGGTTTGTTTTCTTTCTCAACACCATATGCATAATTTGGAAAAAGGAAAAGTGTTATCCAGGTATTCTTCTTTTGATCCCTATTTTCTCCTTTTTCATCATTCTTCCCTCTCTTTGTTTACTTGTCCCCATCAAAATCACATTTGGGCTTTGGATCTAAAATGAACACTTTTCATGCTTGCTTGATCACATAGTTTAAGTAGGCAATAAATACCTTGCATTCACATTCTTCTCACACAGAACCAAACCACACTCACAAATTTTCACATCTAAAAATTCCTAACAGGTGAAGCTATTGAGATTTCATCACCCAATAGGGAAGTTGCCATGGTGTTCTAGCAGCGTAACATTTTTTTACTATTGGTATATCAGCTAAGTGCCTGATACCCTTATCACCGTGGTGCGTGAAGTGTGGGGTAGGCTCCTTTATCTAGCCACATACTAATAATCATCATAGATTAGTGCTTCATGTATCTTTGGGTATATTGAGGACTCCATCCTTAAACATACCTGAAACCATCCATAGATTGGCCATTTCTTTAGGTTCCCTTTGAGCCTCTTTCCCTCTTCACATTTTTATAAATAAAAAGATAAACAAAACTTTGTTGCTTGACTTGTGTGTTGCATTAATAATTTACATAGGGTTTTTGCTTGTTTATTTCATGCCCATTGTTACTCATTCCCAAGCCAAGAAAATGGAACAATTAACCTCTTTTAATGATATCCCCACCTCAAACAATCCCTCACAACAAACATCCACACCTTTTCTTATTTCTTCCACACCTTTGATCACCTCATCTTTGGTCTCTCAACCCACTATTTCTATAGTTCCTCCTCATGAGCCTCATATGATTCAAGGTAATCCCCATCTTGAAACCAATCCTTTTGTTTACCATCACTCCATCCCCTCTAGGTGGCTACACTTCCTTCCATTACTTAGAAGCATTTGGACTTCCCACTATCCCTCACAGATGTTTGGAGTTTTAGGAACTTGTTGATGTTAACCCCATTGCCCTTCATGACTACTTATATTATAAATCCACCAATATTCCCATTGATGGACCCCCTCTTTAATAACTTTATGTTTATCCCCCACATTCTGAATCCACCGAGGTTCTTACTTCTGGTTTTTGTCTTCTTTCATAGGGCCATGAATGAGTGCATCAATAGCACAAAATGAACATGTCCCTCACGAGTCTTCTACCATGGTTCCCCAAACCCATAAATCTACACAATTAGTGGTGCCTATCCCACCTAATCTACCTCATATCAATACCATCCCTACATCTTCTATCCATATTCCTTCTTCATCTACCATTATCATCAATGCTCCCACCCAAACTCTTCAAGAATCCAACATACCTCCTCCACCACCCGAGAAACATGTTCAAAGCTCGGTGCCTCTTTTCACATCTCATGTCCATACCAATGTTGTTACCTCACAACCCCACCCTTCAGAGTTGACTCAGACTAATCAACCTCCACTCCAAAGCATCTTTCGACATATGTTTCCCAATCAACCCTCCAAACATCTCAACCACCTCATGTGTATATCTCGACTCATCCAACACAAACCCAATCCAACCCTCCTATCACTCAACAATAACCTTCTCAATCTTACCCATCTAACTACATCCCTTCACAACATCCTACTTCACAACCCATCTAATCACAAAATTTCAATTATGTTCCTTCCTATCAACCACCCCCACAAACTCCTAATTATCCTCAACACTATCAATCTTACCCCAACCCAATCTATCTACCTCATATAATCCACAATAAAGTAAATTACCTCCTCATCCTCACACATCAAACAATCCCATGGAAGCCATGTTGAGTAGAATGGCCAACCTAGAGGTCATTACTTAGGGCCCCAAGAGTATCTTGTCACCTACAAGAAAATTTGTTACGAACATATCAATCCTAATGACACTCTAAACTTTCATAATCAAATTACATGACTAAACAAGGAAAGCTAACACCATTTCCATCCATCTAGCCAAGGTTATAATTCTAGACTGTAACATTAAGATAGAAGCTTAAAAGAATGCTTAACTAGTATGAAACAATATAAAATCTAACTAAACATGCATACTAATATGCTTGAATTACCTAACATGGGCCTAAATATACCTAAGAGGGAAATCAAATGGTTATGGTTGCTACTCCAAACAAGGTGAAATGGCCTCTCCAAATGACTACTTGGTCATTTTGGATATCCATCTACTAACCCCATTGAATGCTTTAAGCAAGGATTGAACTTGGCTATATATCATATTTATTATATGAGATGCAAATCAAAACATGGTGTAAAGTATAAAGGAATGAGGTGCACCCTTTTTATAGTTTTCCTTTTGGGAGAAACTTGTATTTTGGTGCATGTGGGACTAAAATCCCCAAATTAGATTAGAATTGCTAATCATGATTAGGCCTTACTAATCACAATTAGTGAATTACCAAGTGATTAAGAGGTATGAAGCCTTAATCAACCGCTTAGGGTCAACTAGGAGGCTAGGATAATATTTTGAAGCTTGTTGAGATGTTGTGGAGGTGAATGGGGTGATTTTGAGTGGTTGGAAGAGGGGTTTGAGTCAATACTAGGGTATATTGACCAAAACAAGGGCAAAATAGGCTTAATTAGCTAATAAATGCTAATTTTTTGTTTTGAAGAGGATTTTGACTTACGATTCGCCGTAAAGTGGCATATTGAATGTAAAAGGGTTACGCAATCAACAAAGCACTTGTTAATTGGCTAAAGTGGTAAGAAACATTAGTTAATTAGCAAAGATCACTAATTATAATGGAATTGGGAAGAATAGGAGTGATTTGCATGCGTTTTGGCAATAAGATTACAAAAGTGAAATTTAGGTGTCTACATTTGCCCCTGTTTGAGGTGAAGTTAGTGAATTCACTTCAAACATAGTAGACAAGCAAAAACAGGTAAATTTTTGAAGAAAAAGTAGCAGGATGAAGGATGCCCCCTCGAGTGTCGATGGGGTGATAGAAGAAGTCTATCGACGATCGAAAATATGATTGAAATGGATAAAAGAAAATAGGTTAGAAACGAGTGCAAAACACTTGGTTATTTAGAAGGGAGAAAAATAGGGATAAACATGGTTGTTTATTACCCCGAGTGATTTAGAAGAAAAATTAGTAGTGATAATAAATGATAATGGAGAAGAAATGATTAATGGAGAAATATAGGACAAGCCCAATCTTTACATCCAACCTTTCAATAAGCAACTTGTTTATATCATTTTGCCCCTAGGTCTACATCATCAACCTTTATTTAAAATAAACAAAAGTGTAATATAACATTAAAAGCTAAATTACTAACAATTGTTTACTACTAAAAATACGTAACTCCATGCAATATACATTATGCAATGCAATACGAGAAAGTAAAATGATATTTAGCTCCATGCAACATACATTACGCAATGCAATATGAGAAAGTAAAATGATATTTAGCTCCATGCAACATACATTATGCAATGCAATATAAGAAAGTAAACCAGCTAACCTAATAGAGAAACCAATACAATCACATGTACTCAAACAAACAACATGTTGCACCAATGTTTTTGTTATCAAGTTGTAGTTCCCAAATGTTTGTGTTATAACGACAAGGGTTAAAAATGATGCCCCAAGAAATAACACATGCGAGGGAAAAACGGAGGACACAAGTAGTCCTATGGAAAAACCTTCATGCACTACGACACAATCTTTGGAAACTCATTGTTGCATGGGAGTACCGACATAGTATGCAGTTGAGCTTTTGTTAATGGAGGTAGATCATGATGATCCACAAGTCGTTTGAGACCAGAACAAGCAAGAACCGTAGAAAGACACTTTTGTAAGACATATTTCAATGTTCAAGGATGATGCAATTGACACAAGATTTAGTTGCGTATATGTTGTTTACCATTTTTTTATTATTATTTTTTAAATTTTTGCAATTTTTTGGATTTTTAATGATTTAACCAATTTTTGGGTTTTTGATTGTTTTACTAATTTGTTTGGGATTTTCTAAAACATATTTGAATGTTTTGATTTGTAAAACATATGTGAATGTTTTTAATTTTTGAAACATATTTGAATGTTTTTATTTTTGAGAATTTTTTGAAGCTATGTACAGGAAACAAAGAAATGTGGATGCCCCAACGACAGATGGGATGTACAAGGGCAGAACGCCACACACATGTACAAGAAAGTGAAGATGTAAAATTACCCCTAGCGTTAGATGGGAATATTCAAAGGCAAACTCTTCATGCGTAAAATTTGGATCGGGGCCAATATAGATAGGTTCAATCATGATGATGAATGTAACCCAATGACGTGTTAGGAAGGAGCAAGGATGCCCCCAAAGCATAAGCTGGCCAAGAATCACATGATACAAAGAAGTGGAAGATTGTTTTGAGAAATGGGACAAAGGTGCCTGCAAACATGGAAAAAAGGCAATATTATACACATGGATGTTCGAATGAAGCAAAATAATAGTGAATGTGAATGAATGTAGCTTAGAAGCCTCACAATGAAGAAGTAATTAACGAAAGGCATGAATCATGAGACAAGATAAAGACTAGAGTATTAGTCTAAACAAGGTCAAAAAAAGACACTTGGTAACATACTAATCTTGTTTTCTCATAGAGATCCAGTGTGTGCACATGAAAATTTATTACCTCTTAGAGGGAAGATTTGATAGACAACAAGTGAAGACACCCTAACTAATGTGTAGGAATGATTTATTTTTCAAAGTTGATTTTTTTTTTTTTTTGTGAATGGATTTGTGGAAGGAGAGCTGTACATTGCTCCACTGCCAGTCAGGAATCCATAGCCTCGATGGAGATGCATTTGATTCTAATCATAACATTTATCTACTACTAGTCAGGCATCTATAGCCCTGGTAGAGATTATTGGAAATACCCCAAGAGAGAGTTATACATCAATTTTCTTTTGCTTTTAGCTTTGGATTTTTGATTTGATTGATTTTTTTACTTTCTGAAAACTTATTTCAGATCTCTTGTTTAACAAGGGGTTAATAACCATTGATGGCCTAATGGAAGGATGTGGAAGTGATTATGATGATGACATTGAGAAGTGTCAAGAAATGTGTCCAAAAAAATTTCACAACAAGTTTTTATATGTTGATTGTGATAGGATCTCTATGAGGTCAGTCATTCTTTAATTTAGCAAGGTGATGAAATACCAAGGCCAAACGAATACCATAGATATAACTATCACAAAATGTGTGTAAATAGGATCAATAAAATATCATCAAAGGGATGAAAATGGTAGGAAGATTTGCAGAAAAGAGAAAGAAAGCGAAGAAAGAACATCCATGTGTATGCAATACTGGTTGTAATGTGTGTTTGTTTACCTTTGATATTTTTGAAATGTTTTCTCATTCATTATTTTTTTGTTGTATTTTTGTAATTTTTGAAAGGTGGGAATGATAAGGTCACTTGGCATGATAAGATCTAACAACAATGTTAGCAATTTCCTTGATAAGGAAGACTAAGCATGTTTGCTTATCAAGAGTCATATTATCCCCGATCTCAATGATTGTGGTGAGCTCATACTCAATAGATGACTGCATTTTATCGTGAAATGTGGATTTTGTATGCGGGAGCTTAAGGTCCCTATCTAGAGGTTTCGCACTTTATGCCATACTTGATAGTTGCGTTGATGTGCATTTTTAATTGCGTTTGATTTTGAGCTTTAATATTGTTTGAATTGTTGGGAGCCTTGGATATCTTGGAATTTTTAATCATAGTTAGATGAATGAACCATTTTGGTTTCATATAAGCTACTGCGTGACTTGTTTGATCTCAAGAAGTGGGAGAAGAAAGTGGAAAAATAGAATTAATGTAAGGAATGACAATGGGCTTTCCAGAATCATTGATATAAGATAAATATGATGGATGTGAAGGGTATGGTCCAAGAATTGAAGAGGATGGGCTACCGGGAGGTGTCCCATAGATTGAAGATAAAGGAATATAAGGATGTGGCCCTAAGATTGAAGATGAAGGACTTCTGGTGGCGTCCCATAAATAGAAGATGATGGGCTATTAGGATGTGACCCAAGAATTGAAGATGAGGGAATTCTAAGATGTGCCCCCAAGTATAGATGAAGATGGGCTGCTAGGAGGTGAGCCACATATAGAGGATGTGGGGCTACTTGGAGGTGCCCCACATATAGAAGAAGATGATGGGCTACTAGGTGGTGACCCAAGGTAAGATTGCGATGGAGGAATCCTAATAGATAAAGAATGATGTGAAGAAAATATAGGATCTTCCTCAATGGTCTTAGGATCTTCCTTAGTATTCTGACAAAAGGAATCAATTTATTCTTCCCAATACGCAAGTGTATTGAAGTCAAGATTAAATCCTTGATTGTAATCCTCTAGGGGAATGCCATCATGTGACCCTAGGAATTTTTTTATCATCTCCTCATCTTGATATGAATCGATTGGTAGGGGTATTTTTTCTTTGACCATAGGAGGTTGATTAGAAGAAATGGGTCCAACTGGTGTGGAAGATTGAGAAGATGATGACTCAAGAGATGAATTTGGATTCACCTAGATCTTCAACGGAGGAAGAGTTTGTCGAGGTGGTGAATAAGGGAGGTCCTACAAAGCAAGGGAGGATTGCGGCTCAAGAACCAAATTAGAATTTTTAGAAGATCTAGGTGAATCAAGAATCAAAATAATAGTTTGGATTGGAGTCAAAAGAAGAGTGGGAGGAACCCAAATAATAATTTGGATTAGAAGTGTCCAAACCATACCACCGACTATGAGATGAAGGTGGGGAACAGGGTACTTGAATGGGCTCTCTAGCACAAAGAATCAAACAAGGTCTAGTTGTGATAGGCATCCTTTGATGGGAATGTTAAAACCTAGGTTCCTTACTATCATAAGTATGCAAAACTATGTGATAATCAGTCTTTGTTGGCACATGCCTAGACATAGATAGTCTAGGGGATATCACAAGGGTTATTGTGTTGACATTTTCAACAAGTGTATCTACACAACCAATGAGGGCATCAAAATGATTCTCCTCATTAGACACATAATTAACATTCTTGTCCCGATTATGTTTAGGAAAAGTATTTGTATTGGGGGATTTGTTAGGAGTGGATGAATCCATCTCCACATCACCACTTTCGATTAAGTCCTGGATGTAGTGCTACAACTTCAAACACTTATTTTTGTGACCTTTAATGCGGTGGAATTGGCAATATTCATTATCTCTAAACCATGATGGCTTAGGCATGTCATCCTCATAAGGCATAGTTTCAGGATATCTAACCATATTAACCGCCTCTATCTCTTTTAGTATTGACGACATTGAGTCGAAAGAGGAGTGAAAGCATGATGTTTATACTCCATAGGTAGAGCTCCCTTTGCGAGCTTCAAAGGTGTGTAGTTTTGAACAAATTGTACTCTTTTATTGTCAACTATTCCATCATTAACAATGTTTTTATTCTTATTAGGAACAAAATTTGGCTTGTCGTTGGTCTTGGAATCATTATGATATCTTGAAGAGGGATTTAGGGTCCATTTATTTAACAAAGCCTTTCTAATTTGACTCCCTTTTTCTATTACCTCTTCAAATGTGTTGTCACAATTCATTTGCAAGTGGAACATAATGTTTGGATGGAGGTTAGGAACAAATATGCCTATCAGTTGTTTTTTCGGGTACGGAGAAAGGAAAACGGCTAGCTAACCCTCTCCATCATTGTAAAAACATAGTGAAGTTTTCGTTATTGCATTGCTTGGCATTACGAGAGATCTAACACGGTAACATCATTTTCTATATTGAAAGATAAGTGTCATACGAAACTCTTTTCTAGTTCGCCATATTGATATGGGTCCCTTAGGGATATGCACAAACCATTATATTGTCGTTGCTCCTAAAATTTGTGGAAACAAGCGCATAAGATAATTTTCACTGAAAGCCACCTCTTGACATGCCATATAAAAATCTTTAATATGGTCACAAGGGTCACCTTTTCCCTTATACTTGTCAAATTTTGGAAAATCAAAATGTCTTGGGAAAGGTATTTGTAGCATGGATTTGTCAAATGGGTAAGGACATAACTCATCGAACTAATATTTCTTGCTATTGTTACCGGTTTGGCCCTCTTGTAATGCTTGAAGGGCGTTCTTCATAGTTGACCACTCTTGATTAAAAAGTGGATCTTGTGTGGGTGGCATAGACCTATATGAAGGATTAAATCTAGGTGTATTCCCACCTTTATTTTTTGTGATAATCTCTTCATAAGGATATCTTTGTGCCTTTCATCGAGGAGTGTTTATTGGGAACTCATAAAACGAAGCTTTCGGTTTTACTTTTGGTATAGCTTGTTTCAAAAAAATTGGTTGTTCTTTTTATATATGTGATGCTAAAATTTCCAATTAGTGATTGAGGGCTTGGACATGTTGTTCTAATGTCACCTCTTTAATAGGCATTTCATGACGATCTTCATTAGGAGGAGGTTGTGCATGATGAACATGGTCTTCATCATCTTCACAATGAACCCTAACTGTAGGTATGTGATAGTCCCTGTCATTTTCAAAAGGCATCTCCTCATTATTTCGTCATCCAAAAGTAGAGGCATGACTTGGGTTCAATATTTTGTTAAGAGTGTGATGAGGGTGGTCTACTTCTTCTTCTCCCCAAACCATGCCAATGATAAGAGAAGGGTCTATTGTGGAAGGTAATTTGGCCCCTAGTTCCACAACCCGTATAATAACTTCATGTTTGTTATGAAAAATGTAGTTGTCAAAATGGGTGGAATGAAGCTCTGCATCCGCATGAGGAGAATCCTCCTCTCCACCACTATGGTCAACCATGAGATTATCCTCTAAAAGAGGGTTGTCACCTCCAAATATATCAGCTTCTAACTTTTGTGACCCCATTCTTGTAGTAGGCATTACTTAGACTAGAAGGTACAACATGAAAGATTTCCACTAAGGTTTATTAACAATGGACCTTATTCAGATTTGTGCAACGTAACGACCCTAAGTCTTCAAAACAATAGTGACTATAAAATAGCCACAAATTCAATAGGTCAATGTGAACCTAAGAATTAAATAATAAGCTACCCTAGTAAGGTAAAATATGACACAAGTTTTTATAGAACAATACGACAATGTATAATACTCAAAATTTAGTCACAACCAATAGTTTATTCCCTAAAATTTATCTAGATAGGTTTGAAACCAAATAGTGACAACACAATATCACCAGTTAGGTCAAGTTTGAAACAAACAAGGCCTAAATGATAAGAGAATGTTGACACGACCTTCTAACAAGATATACTAAAAACAAGTTTCTAAACACTAGCAAAGTCTAAGTCTTGTAAAATGGATGATACAAATGTGAGTAGCGTAACAACGCTATTTAGACATGTAATCAAACTTTGCAAGAAAGCAATATTTTAGTATCAAAATGGCATTATAGTGATGCTAACAAAGTAACCTCAACACTTACAAAATTCAAGACAAGGCTAGGGTGTAAAAACTACGTCTAAGTATAACAAGGAATTATTAAGCGTGCGAGCAACGTAATGATACAATATAGAGATTTAGGCCAAGTTTCACAATGGAAACAAGACATAAATATCTCAATTGTACGGCTACAATGTGGGCAGCATAACAAATCAAAATAAGACAATAATAAAATCACCTAACTATGATGATAATAAGTCTCAAATTTGGGTTTTTGAGACAAAGGGGCCTACTAGATCGTGAGTACGTACCATGCACACTTTTAACACTTGCACTCCGGGATTGCAACCTAGTCATGCAAGTAGAATAAAAACTGGTGGACATGCAATATCTAGCGGTATCCGTATATGTTGTTTCCTTTTATCCAAAAATGGGAAACAAGAGAATAAGGGTGTCGATCAAGTGATGTTGAAATAAACTTGGTGTTATTTTGGCAGAGTTTCGCCTTGTCTTAAGACAAGTGAAAAACTAGGAAAAAATGACACTAAGTAGATTTCATGATGAAATGTCACACGGTTTCAACTTTAAGAGATTCTTTCCCTTGTTCAAAAACAAGAGTTTTAATCTAACAAATTTGTTACTTTGTGAGAGCTCTCAAGTATACTATCTCAAACAAAAACAATGGCTCCAAGCCGACAATCTTCCTAGGTGGTTCTCTCTCTAGGTGTCACAAGATATCTAAGGTGAGCTCGATTTACCAAGGTTTCCCAAGGATTATCTCAGCTTTACTTTACCCCCTTTAGTATAATGAGCACTGAAGTGTGTTCAGTTATACTTTCATTGGGGTCACGATACGGATATCTTTGACACTAATCTCACCAAGGCATACTAGACAAGTCGGTAGTGTGGAGCACTTTCCTATTTCGTTCACAAGGTTCCCTCTTGTGTGAACTACTTTAGGGTTCCTAGGACCACCCCCATTGTTATAGCTTAAGGCTTATGCCAAAGGGGTTATGTCCTAGTTGAGCGGATGAGTTGTAGCTCTTAACCAAAACCTGCAAATACAATGTGATGATTGTGGTGTATTTTTATCTTTTAGACTTAATGTGGTTTTTTTCGTACTCCTTTTGGCAACCTACAATCACACGTGTAGTTAGAAAATTTGTTTAGGTCCTCCTTTCTTTGACTAGCGTTAGGTCCTTCACAAAAATGGTTAGTAGTTTCAAAATAGATTCACAATATCATAAGAAAATAGCAATGAAAAATGCTTCTAAATCAACTAACTACCATCAAACTTTTGCAAAACAAGGTTTATTCCCAATTCATCCAAGTGATTTTTAATGAAAAGACTAAAATTGCTTTTGATTCCCAATATCACACTAGGTACAAGGGAAGAACATATAGAAATTCTAGTCTTGGTTATTTAGCAAGTGAAAAAGCATTTAAACTAAAAGATGATTAACAAAGTTTCCTACTTACTCTAATGATAGCGAAAGAAGTTTTAAGAGTTCTTTTGATTTTCTAGATCACACGAAGTGCAAGAGAAGAGCATAGACAACTTAACCCAAACTCATACAAAGCATGGAAACAAATTTAGTTCCTTCAAATCCTAAGTGATTTTATGAGAAAACTTATTCTAAATCTATGAAATTGAAAAAATGGCATCTAAAAACCTCTGAAAAGTAACATAAATCCTATAAATCAAAAATAGAAATTTTGAATTTACAAGAAAAATTATATAGACACACATGTGCACCCATGTGAGTGTGTGCGCACTGTTCAATGCTTTTGCACTGCTCGCCGATGCATACATGTCCCTATGTAAAAAGTGATTGACAACTAAAAAAGGTGAGTTACATGTGTGCTCCTAGAGAAACAGGTGCACACCTATTTTAATGCCTACACTCTGTTTCGATGTGTGCATGCCTGTTTCAACACTTGTGCATGCCTTTCTTTGGAAGTGGTCAAAATTTGAGTTTTGACAAGAATTTCTTCAAAAGGTCAAATCTTTGGTATTTCTTGGGAATTTTGACAGGGCTTCACCTCCTTATATCCTGAAAAAAGTAAGAAAACACAACTTCTACCACTAATCTAGTTGAAACAACTTTTTAAAAATGGAAATTGATCTAAAAATTTGAAAATTACTCTAAAACTTTGAAATTAATCTAAAAATCTTGAGAAACTAATCTAAAAAGCTTAAAAGTACACTAGAAAGCTTGAAATTAAACTAGAAAACTTGAAATTAATCTAGGAAACTTGAAACTAATCTAAAACTTTGAAATGAAAAACTTTGAAACTAAGTTAAAAAGCTTAAAAATTGAATGCAATGGGGTATTCTCCCACCGGGCGTGCCAAATGATGACACCCTAAAATTTCATAATCAAATTACAAAGCTAAACAAGGAAGGCTAACACCATTGCCACCTAATAGCTAAGGTTCTAAGTCTAGGAATGTAACATTAAGATAGAAGCTTAAAATAATGCTTAACTAGTATGAAAACAATACAAAATCTAACTAAACATGCCTACTAATATGCTTGAATTACCTAACATGGGCCTAAATAGACCTAAGAGGGCAATCAAATGGTTATGGTTGCTACTCCAAACAAGGTGAAATGGCCTCTCCAAATGACTACTTGGTCATTTTTGATATCCATCTACTAACCCCATTGAAGGATTTAAGCAAGGATTGAACTTGGCTATATATCATATTTATTATATGAGATGCAAATCAAAGCATGGTGTAAAGTATAAAGGAATGAGGTGCACCCTTTTTATAGTTTTCCTTTTGGGAGAAACTTGTATTTTGGTGCATGTGGGACTAAAAGCCCCAATTTAGATTAGAATTGCTAATCATGATTAGGCATTGCTAATCACAATTAGTGAATTACCAAGTGATTAAGAGGTGTGAAGCCTTAATCAATTGCTTAGGGTCAACTAGGAGGCTAGGATAAGCTTTTGAAGCTTGCTGAGATGTTGTGGAGGTGAATGGGGTGATTTTGAGTGGTTGGAAGAGGGGTTTGAGTCAATACTAGGGTATATTGACCAAAACAAGGGCAAAATAGGCTTAATTAGCTAATAAATGCTAATTGTCTATTTTAAAGAGGATTTTGACTTACGATTCGCCATAAAGTGGCATCCTGAATGCGAAAGGGGTTACACAATCAAAAAGAATTTTTAATTGGCTAAAGTGGTAAGAAACATTAGTTAATTAGCATATAACACTAATTATAATGGAATTGGGAAGAATAGGAGTGATTTACTGTGTTTTGGTAATAAGATTGCAAAAGTGGAATTTAGGTGTCTACAAATTCATTTGTACCCGTCAAACCATATCCTCCACATTGGGAGCTTCCTAGATTTTATAAATTCAATAGCAAGGAAGATCCCTAACAACATATTCATGCCTTTAGGCATGACACTTATTTTATCTTATTGTTCATGACCAAGATCTTATGCTTGAACCTTCCTTGTGTCATTAGTCGGACCTACTCTGGATTGGTACAATGACATCCCTCAACATTCCCTCTTGTACTTCACTCAACTTGCAAAAATTTTCCTTGAAAAATTCTCCATCAATATAGCACAAAAGGTGACCATCATAGATCTTTACGCCATCAAAAATTTGAGGATGAATCAATCGTTGATTTCATCGCTAGGTGGTGCAACATTATTGATCAACTATCTTTCTCACTACCCCAAACCAAACTCATTAAACTCTTTTCTAGATCATATGCCAAACATATCTCATCTACCCTTCAGATTTAGTATTTCCAAACCTTCGAGGAAGCTTTTATTATGGCTCGCAAGTTATAACTACACACCCTTAAGCAAGGTCATGTTAAGATTCACTGTAATAAACCTAAGATTGAATTCACCAAATCATTCACCCATAACAAAAAAATTCAAAAATGTAGCAAACAAAATTATCTTGAAAAATTCCTCCACATCCACATCTCATGTCGAGCCTCTACAAATAGCTCCTCGACCAACCCCAACTATACTCCTCTTGGAGAATCATACACCTCTATCTTTGACATGCTCATGGATCTATGCCTTATTCAAATTTTTGCCATCCGCCCTATTGATGAATCATGTCCCAAACCCACATGGTATTGTGAGGACCATTATTGTAAACATAATCAAGTCTGCACCCATGATATCAATAAATTTGATACCTTTAAATACTTAGTGCAATGACTTATCGATTGTGGGGACCTCCAATTAGATAATCCAAATACTCCCCTAATCAACCATTAGATGTCTTCAAACAACCATTTCCGAATCATCCACCAAACAACCAATCCAATCCTCTCATGTCTCAAGAACCTGATGCCCACACAATCAATACTTTAAGTCAGGATTCAACATTTCCACCCACATCTACCTCTATACCTACATCTATACCCTCCTCTACTTCAATATCTACACCCGCACCTATATCTACATTCATAGCTATACCCATACCCACACCTTCATCTACAACCATATCCATACCCTCGTCTTCTTCTATACCTACATCTACATCTACCTCCATATCCACATCCACATCTATATCTAATTTTATACCCACATATGTATACACATCTATGTATAAATCCACGACCCCATCTATATCATATCTTGAAGCCTCTACCAAATGAATATCTCCTCTTGATTCTATCACAAGTGATGTCTCAATCTCATCCTTACCTCCCATAATTATAACTTCTACATCAACACTTTTTGATTCCTCACAATCCACAAGCCCTTATAATTCTATCAATGGTCCTACTCAAGAATCATCCCCATATTCTATCACCACATCTATAACACACCACACATCCAAACCATCTGATCCTACCTCCAAAGAGGAATCCACCATTGAAATCATTGTAACCCCTACCAAGGGAAAATATTCATGACAAATGTCCAAGAAATTTGACACCCTATCCAAAAATATCTTACTCATCCACACAAGAAATTAGAGCTTCCCCCTCCGAAGCCCCATCAACCCAAACAACCCACTATCCAACCATCCATCTTAGGACCTCGGCCATCCATTTTGGGACCATGTCCTTCATCCAAATCTCCCATCACTACCACATCCAAACCAAAACCATATACTTCCCCTTCCAAGTCCAAATTTACATCTAAGATCCTTACCAAACCCCATAAGAGTAGGGCACCCCTTTTGCCTTCATCCTATTCTCCTAAACCAAATCATCCCAAATTCCATGAGACTTCATCTTTCAAAACCCCATTAGCTCTTATATGAAAATCCTTCATCGCCTTATCCAAACATCCACAATCACCCTTCCCCATCAATTCCTTTGATTCACGTGGGTGGAAACCCATGTGGTTTGATTACAATGCGTCCATGCTTATCATTGTTTCCTGGGCATGAAGCAGAGCACTACAAGGATCTCCAAACCCTCACCAACATCCTCATAGAGAAAGATGATCTTATCATTGAAGAATACCATGATCTTACACCCACTAGCTCATCCACACCCAGGCATAACCCTCAAACCTAACCCATAGCTTCCAAGGCCTTTAAATTTGGCCCTCCATCTACACTATCAATACCACCATAAAATTCTACCCAGTGTCCCCCATTGTTGGTGCTTAATCCAATTCCTTGGAATAAATTGGTCTTTTTCAATAGACTCCCATAAATGAATTGATTTTGTGTGCTTCATGTTGCTCCCATGCTTCAAAGATTATTCCGAGTCAAGAAAAAGTGTCTATTTGTAATAAATCTTGTGCCTTAACAAGATAAATGAAAGGATTCAATAAAAATGTCATGGGACTGGTTCAATTTACCAAATAGTACAATAAATTAGTGTTCTGTAGGTTCTCCTACTCATGAAACAAAGGAGTGCCAGTTGGAATTAGGTGGGTTTTAATTAAACCCGTGGAAAACACATAAAAGCCGCACAACAAAGAGTAGTTGAAGGACATTGAAATGCCACACTAATGAGAGACCAACACATGGTGGGATTCGAGGGTCCTTATTACTTTTGGGCTCCAAAGAACATCAAGCCCCATGATGAGCTATAATTCATAAAGATTTCAGGTTTGGTTTTGGGTTGGCGAGGGTTAAAGAAATGTGGCAGATTTTGGAGGTGACAAGTGGTAGAAGAGTGAGGTCAAAACAGGGGTACATGACAACCTCTTTAGGAAGCCAAAATTTTCTAAGTCCCCTAAAAGGAAAATTTTGCGATGCAAAGGCTGAACTAATTAGCAAGCACGATGCAAGGAATAATGAAAACCCAGGGAATGTGGAGATTTTCAATTGGCTTGCATTTCGTGATTGTTAGTTAAGGCTAAAGAAAAGGTAAATTGCAAAGTAAGCATGGAGCTTTCTTATTGGTTCATGCTTCGCAGTGGTCAATTAGGGGATATAAAAAGGTAACTTGTGATGAAGCATGGAGATTTCCTATTGGATCTTGCTTCACCATTGTTAGTCAAAGCACATGCATGCGAGGTCGTCAACCCCAACCCATGCCTGGCCAACCGTTTGCCTCGGCCGGGAGTCCCTCTAGCTCCCTGGATAGCGCCTCGTGCACTACCCTGCGTGGATGGGGTCTGCCCATCCTGGGGAAGGCGGTCGCTCTGTGAGCATGGAGACGCACCCCCTTTATAGCGGGAGAACGTGACATTCATTCATTGGCTTGCTTTTTATTAAGGAACAAACCTTCTTGCATAAAGAAAGGAAAGGACGGGGAAAGAAAAGAAACAAAGGCTTGATACCCGAGTCAATAAAAGACTCGACACATGACATGGAAGGAAAATCAATGCACACACTAGTAGAGGTCATCACCAAGGTAATCAAAGGTTGCCACGTGTCAAGCTCTTATTCATCTCGACACGTAAAACTTAAAATGCTCATATCTTTCGATTCCGACTCCAAATCTAACAAAATTTATATCAATGGAAAGGTCTTCTCGAGATCATCTTTTTGACATCATAAAAATAAGATTTTGGAGGCATTTTAGGGGGAAAGGGAAAAGAAGGCTCAATCCATTAATGTGCATATCCAAATAGCTCAACCACTCAGAATCTGATCTGATTTAGCTTCTTTCCTTCTTCTGTAAGCAAGAAGACATTGGGGGATGAGTTTAATAGGGTGCCCATGTTTTTTTAGAGTTTAATACATGATTGAAAGTGGTTAAAGTTTGAAAATCCATGTTACAAGGAAGACAAAGATCTTCATTAATGACAAGATCAAATTTGATCTCTTCCCTCTCTTTCTCTCTCTCATTCTGCTATATATTGTAACAATCTACCATCTTTACGAAGATGCAGTTGGGGGATAGTTGTTTAATTTTTGATTAAAAGTTTTAGGTTCCAATTTCTAGTTTCTTACAAAACATTTGTATGTGTTGAGTTCTGTAAGGAAGAGCTAAGGTGGTTGTGTTGTACAACCATTAGTAGGTTTGAAGGCATTTGTTTATGTCCCCTAGCCAAAACTTACATGAATAAGATTCTAACTATTTTGATCAAGCTATACTTTCTTGTTTCTCATGCTTTAAATGAATTCAAGAGATAATATAGTTCTGTTATTGTCTAGTATTGGATTTAATTTGTTAATTACGTAGAGTTCTTCTTTAGTTGTTGTATTCTTCTGGCTACTATGAGCATTGGAGAATAGTGTATATTTTACAGTGGTTCAACTCAGTTATAAAATCCTAAAGGAAACATCAATTTTGAATAGGTTTTTTAATCCCTTAAGGTATTTTGGGTGTATGAAACAAAGATAGCAAGTGCTTTATCTTAGCTCTAACTCCATGATTTGTGGTTAGCATTGTGAAGACTGTAGATGACATTTGTGCACATTGAGTATCAATGAATGCAAATGTTATTTCACAGACTATGTTAAATTGATTGTTCTTTTCAAGCATTGTAGTTAAGGATGGATTATTTCCATGGGAACACTATTATACCAAGTTCATAAAAATAGACTGCCCTTCCCCTTTAAATCTCAATTAAATAACAAAAAACCAAGTTATCTACATACATACTAAGCATATCATACCGCAAACATAACGTATGCTTATTCTCGCAAAGTTGAACTTTAAATTTGTTCATCACTAGTAAGCTTTGCCAAAAATTCTACCAAGTCTGTGATCCAATATCATTAAAATCAGCCTTGGTCTAAATTTTTATGGAAAATGTAATATATGAAGTTATTTATTATTTTCCTTTTGGATTTGTTTTTTATTGTCAAGTGATTACAATAAATCAAGTGAAAACTCTTTTGAGAGAAGTATTGTATATGTGGCTACACTTGCTTCAAATTTATTTACACTAACCATGAAGGAAACCAACCTTGAGAGCTTTTCCTTTATTAAGACCCCTAGCTAGGTTATCTCACCTTTATTTAGGTAGAGCTAGAAATAGCATGGTAAAGCCATCCCCTTTTTAAAGGTGTCTTCAATCATATCCTTGATTTGATTCATTGATTTGAGTGTTGGAAAAATCCCTAGATATCAATGACAAGAAATTTTCATTGCTCATAACTCTCTCAAAGCCAACCAACTCAAAGTTAGTTGCTCATTCTCCCAGGGGGTGATATTTTGGGAGCCAACACCCGAGTGACACCATTTTTGGGGAACTTAAGGATTATTCTAGTGCTTTATTAGCCCGTCAAAAACACCCAAGTGGTGCTTTTTTCGAGGGCATTCTTTAAATTCTCATGGTTATTGATTGATATATGTTTTACTAGTCTCAACAACAACACCTAAGTGACATTGTTTCCGGGACAAAATTTGAAGGTTCCATCTATTTATAGAATTTGCTATTCTAATGGAGACTCCATAAAGTAAAGTTGGGAAAAACTGGTTTTAATCTTATTATAACTACTAATTTTATATCTATTTTTCCAAACTAGAAGGATTGCAGTTTTCTTTCAAATATGATCCCACAAAGAATTCAGTTCTTAAGTTCGAATCTATTAGGCAAAAGAAGTAGGTCTGAATACTTGTAATTGATCAAAGTTCAAAGAACAATTGCAGTCAAGATAATAAGCTTGATATTCCATTGGTTAAGAAATTTTCTAGAACATCTAACATTTTTGAAGCATCTGGTAAGCCTAATCCTATTCTTTCATTTATTAAGGAGAACTAGGATTTTGATCTATAATCTATTCCTTCCTTAAGCTTTCAATTTTTTTTCAAAATCCATTAAATCAGAAAACTCCTATACAACATTAGCTACACCATACTTTACCTTCAGTTCCTATGAAGAATAACATGGTTGACCCACCTCCTAGAGAACCTTTCAGAGTTAACATTTATAAACCTATTGATTTTAATGAAATGGAAGGTTATCAAAATGATTTCCCAATGAGATAAGAATGAGGTTGCCTAATTTTCAAGGAAATAATGCTATCAATGGTGATCATCTTTTAAAGTTGTTTTAGAATCGTATGGATGATTATGAGGTTGAGTTTGAGGTTATATATGTGAAGTTTTTGTACACTCTCTAGAAGAAGATGCTCATGAATGGTTTAAAGCCTTGCCTTATGGATCAATTAATTCATGGTAGGAGATGAAAAATGCATTCAAGGTTTCATATGGTGGTATGACAGATCCAAGGTTTCTATTGTCTAAGTTTGAGAACATTAAAAATAATCCCAATGAATGTGTCCAAGACTTCAATACAAGATTCAATAAAACCTTGATAAGATTTCCCAACAATATAAGACCCAGTGATGAATCTTTTCTTATTAAGTATTCAGATGCATTTGATAAGATAACAACATACTACTTGAGAGACAAAAATCCTAAAACTCGAGGTAAGATTTTACCATGGATATTCAGATTAAAAATAATATTAAAGTTGTAGGAAAGCCACTAATGAGAGAGGGTGTAAATTTGGTTAACCTAGAAAACCTCAAACTAGCAAGACAATTGACCGAGGAAGTTGTCAAAACTTTGGCGGGGATATTAAAGAATCTTATAAGTTAGCAAAGATGAAAAGGGACTATCTTTGAATCCTCAAAATCAACATCAGAACACTGGACATAATAGATTTGGAAATCAAGCTAGAGGAGAGCACTAGGATGAAGATAGAGGAAAAGGACATATGGGTTTAGGTAGCAAGCAACAAAATTTTAAATATAATAAAGAATTCACTAATCCTTTAGTGGGAAGAGTAGATGTTATTGAGGAAGAACATGCCATTGATTGGTGTGACAAATGTTTTTTGCCCCATGTGCCTTGTGATCCACCTACAGATGATGACAATGATGAAGCTGATTTCAGTGATGTATGCATGATGGAATGTCAACCAGAATGTGAGCAAGATGTATCTTCTACTGATCTCCTTTGTGCCTGAATTACGGTTGATTTTTGGACTTGTGTTGAAAAGGTTATATCTCTCCTGTTGAAATTAATGTTGAAGATGATATGGCCTAAGATTTTGATTTGCCTAATCATGATTTTGAGTATTTAAGAGCCTTGATGATCAAGAAGTATGATGGTGGTGTTCCTTCTAGTGAGGATAGAAAGTTATTGATCAATGTTGTAGTTGCTCAAGAAAAAGAGTACAATCTCATAAATAGACAAGTTAAAGGACCAACTCCTACAACCAAAGCTAAGATGCCTATTATTTCTAATATCCCCAAAGATGCCCCTTAAAATAATGTGTTAAATAGAACTCCTATAATTCATCCTAAACCAAGAATTTATGCCCCAAACCCCACCAAGAAGAACCTTTTGCCATATGATAAAAAAGTAATAGTGTCTTCTAATGCTCCTCTTCCCAAATATAATGTTTATGATATGGCTTAAATTTTAAGTCAGATAAAGATCACAGTTCCCATTGTAGAATTTTTAAGAATCCCTAATCGTAGAAAATGAGCCTTTTAGTATTTTGAATTTAAAGAAGATGAGATTGTTACAAATAAAGAACATGTTAAGGAGAAATCATCCCCCACCATTTCGAAGCTGAGGTACAAGAAATTGAAGAAGATATGGAAATTCCTCCGAGGTATATCTAGGAACTTCTTTAGTAGAAACACAATTTGATGTTGACCCCTTTTTCACATCACTTATTGTAAATGGGTGGCTTTTACACAATTGCATGTTTGATTATGGAGCTTCATGTAACATTATGCCTCTTACAATCATGAATGAGTTAAACCTTAAGATAACTACTGATTTTGGTAAATGTTATGTTATGGATTCTAGAGAAGTACTTGTGGTGGGCTATGTGAAAGGATTGATTGTACAATTGGCAGCACATCCAAGAAAGTACTTGACTATGAATGTTGTCATTGTTGACTTCCTTGCCAAATGGGGGATGTTGTTGTCAAGAAAGTGGGCAGCTAGTGTGGGAGGTAGTGTCCAAATGGATATGTCATATGCTTCCATACCATTAGAAGGAAAATTGGTTAAGTTATATAGGGAAGACAAGATTTTATACCTCATTGAAGATCCCCACAATGCTTCTTATGAAGTTCTTTTTTCGATATAGACATCGAAAATTTTATAAGAAATGTTGATTTTAACGACCAAAGTGTCTAGATGCAAATATTCAATTTGAAGACCCAGAGATCCCATGGACCACGACCTTTAATGGAGCTTACTCAATTTTTGGAAATGGAGCTGGATTGGTTCTAACTATTGCAAATCAAAATGATGTCAAAAGAAGATCATTGTTATGATCGGGAGATGGTAAACAACAAGAATACATTAGATGAAGAGGATTTGTACCTCTTGAATGAAGCTAATGAAAAATTCTTGAGACAAGAAGTAGTGGTGTAAGGGCATGCTGATGTAAATAAGATCTTTGAAAAGGAAAGAATAGGACTAGAGCCTAAATTTGATGAAAACAATGATGATATTGATGATCTAACATTGAATGAAGAGATAAAGAGGATAGAGGAGCTCCTAAATCCTTCTAAGGGGTTGTATACAAGTCCAACTCAGAATATAGCAGATGATAGATTGGCAGTCTTGGGTTCACAGTATGATAATCATGATTCATCCCCTTACTGTAAGTTTGAAGTGGAGGTATTGGTTAGGCCTTCAGTCCTTGATACCATTCAACATTAGCAAGATTTTGAAGATGATGATCAGATTCAAAGGTTTCTAAACTATAAAGATGAATTCACATATCAACTCATTAATCTTGAGCCTATGACTGTCTTATGTGATGAAAAAGAAACCATCTTTGGGGAATAAGTAATTCAAATGTTGATCCTAGAGGATTTGTTAGCTTGGAATCAAATTTTGATAATATTAATGGAATCATGAGTGTGCTTATCTATGTGCCCATAAATGTTAAGGAATGCGGTTGGGATACTTATCAAAATCACAGAAAGGTTGGGATGGGATGTAGCATGATCAAAAAATAAAAACCAACTTATGCCCAATTTCCAAAGAAATATCAATGACATTGTTTAGCATGGTCTTATCCAAAACGAAAGCTTTCGGTGAGGACATCAAGATTAGAGATCATACTTTCTTCTGAAAGACTTAGAAGGACATTTACTAGAGTTTCTCATCAATAACATGGTATCTCAAAAATTTCTTGGACTAAGCTGGAAGGTCAGGTATGATTTTGTATAGTGTACAACTTTGTTTTTTTTTTTATTTCTGTTTGTGTTGTTTTCCCCTTTGTTTGTGTTTTTTTCTTTTGTTTGTGTTGTTTTCTCCTTTTTGTGCTTTGGTCTATAATGATCAGGCTTCTTGAGTTGTTTGTTTTCCCCTTGTTTGTTATGAATCTATTTTGGAAGCCCTGTGTGTTTTAAACCTATGACTCCTTGCCCAATGGACTAGGCATCTGGTCTTTGTTCTTATGGCACCCACAGTGATTTGTAAAATCACTACTTTGGAATTGTTCACAGAATCACAATTAAATGTTGTTGTTCTACTTTTGATTAGAAAATGATAGATATAGCTAGTGAATGAATTTACTTATGCTTAGAATCATCAATTGCGGGAAAGGAAAGAATGTAAACTCATGAATACCAACAAATTTTATCCTAGAAACCTCCTAAGAGGAAAACCTATCGAGAAGGGCAACCGCTCTTTATTCCCACTTTTTATTGGGTAATTCAAATAAGAATTACATAATTTATAACAATCATGAAAGAGAAGTAGATAATATCTCACACCAATTACTTGTTTGCTTTGCCTAAAAACGTCTTTCTTCTACAAACATAATTTCAACACTAAGAATTCCTGCTGCTCAATTGCTTTCATGCTTTGATGATAAAAATATCCTTGTTACATGTATTTATAGCCTTTTTCATGTCCTCCCATGCATTGGAGGATGAGAAATGTGATGGAGGAGAAGAGACACAAGAAGCCTTTCCAATTCTGGGATTGTTTGTTTCGAATTTTATTTTTTGTCCGAAAGTGACAAGACTATCGCCTAATGTAGATCAACGGTCACGGGACCGTTGCCACTGAGATGGGCGGTGGTTACAGGATTTCCACCTTGCTTGGGCGGAAGTTCTATAACTGTCACTCTTCACAAAGTGATGGTTCTATTAATATAAAGACAAAACCTCTATTTCTTCATTTTCCTTCTTTGTTGTTGGTTGATCTGATGAAGTAGAGTCATTTTGGATCCCTATGGATCACACCTCCCCTACTTAGGAGGCTTTTAGTCCCACAAAATTTTAGTGGGGGAGTAGATGAGGAAATAATTCCCTCACTTACTCCTTTCGAGTACCATCGGGCTGCCTTGGTGTCTTCCCTTTCAGTCCAACCTGCTAAGACTCTTGCGGACCTCTTCTAGTCTCTCTAACCTTCTCTTTGCAGCTATACATCCTCCTCCAATTCACCTCATAAGTCCAAGATGCAATCCTCAATGGAAGGTAGCAACTATAGTTCTTCGTCTTCATCTAACATATATGGCTCATATAGGTGTAATTTTTCACAATTTACTACTGAGTACATCCTCATAAATGATGGAAAATCAAGTCGAAAGGCATTTTCTCCAACCTGCTCCAATATGGTGAAGGGTCCATATCGTAGTGGTTTGAGCTTCCGTGCTTGACCTTGTAGTCTCTCCTTGCTCAAGTAAAGCCAAACTCTATCTCCAACATGAAGCTTATGCTCTCTCCTATGCTGATCATGCCTAGCCTTGTACTTGGCTTGAGATTTCTCTAATTGTTCTTTGACTTTGAGATGGATTTGTTGGATCCTCTTAATGAATTTGTTTGCTCTAGTCACCTCCAAGTCTTGTGTCTCCTCCTCATCTTGCTGCCCAACTGCTATGTCCAATGATTTGTAGGTAGATATCCCAAGCATGTTTCAAATGGTGACTTCATAGTGGATGTGTGTACTACCTGGTTATAGGAATGTTGAATGTAGGCTAAGGAATCATCCCAAGTCCTTGGGTATTTGCTATTATACCCTCTAATCAACTGTACCAAAGTCATGTTCACCACCTCTATCTGTCCATATCTGTATGTGGATGGAAAGTTGTGCTCCTTTGTAACCTAGTATCCATCTTGTCCCACAAAGTAGTCCAAAACTTCCCCAAGAACCTGGAATCCTTGTCAGAAACAATAGACTTTGGCAAGCCAAAATGCACCCATACATTAGCAAATAAAATATTTACTACCTCATGTGCTTTTATTGTCTTTTTACATGCCATAAGAATACACATCTTATTGAATCTATCAACAACAACATAGAGATAGTCATGGCCATGTTTAGACATAGGTAATCCTCTTACAAAGTCCATAGAAATGTCCTTCCATGGACGAGTAGAGTCTTGGAAAAGGCATAAAGGCATATACAAACCCTCCTTCCTAGTATTAGGCTTGCTGGTACAACAAAGTTTACATCCACGTATAAATTTTGATACTTCTTCTTTCATATTGGGCCAATACGCGTACCTTTGCAAGTGGGCTAGGGTCTTGTAAACAACGAAATGTCCCACTCCTTTCGAGGTATGTGCTTCCCTCATCAATAGAAGTCTTTCTACTTTAGGCACGAAGCTTCCCCATCGGTAGAGTAGCATGTCCTTAAGATAACAATTTTCAATCCTGGTCCTTTCAACCCCCTACGACGGCAACTACGAAATGTCACCCCAAAGTCTCTATCCTGGGCATATGCCTCTCCGTAAGCTTCCTTCGTGAAGGGCTCGATCTGAGAGATAGTGGCCAAGTAGGAGAACTTCTCCTGTGTGGGCAGCCTAGACAACATGTTTGCCACCAAGTTTGTACTACCCTTCTTGTATTTGATCACCAGATGGGCGCTAAAGGAACCCCATCCATTTGTAGTGCCTTGCCATTGCCTGCAATTTAGACTATGCTTGTAAATACTGGAGAGGTTTGTGGTCAGTGTGCACAATAGTTTCTTTACCCAAAAATAATGCTTCCATTTTTTAATTGCCTAAACTAGTGCATACATTTCCTTATCATATATTGAATATCCTTTAACTACTGAAGTAAAAGTTTTAGAATGATAGCATACAAGTTTACCTCCTGAAGCAACACTACGCCCATAACATAATCACTGACATCTATCTCTACTTCAAAGGGCTGCTATAAATTAGGAAGAGCAAGTATTGGAGCATGACTAATCTTGTATTTCAATAAATCAAAGGATTTTTCTTGTTCCTTACCCCAGTCAAAACCCTTACTCTTTACGGCCACTATGTGTAGAGGTGCTGCAATCACAGAGAAGCCTAGAATGAACTTCGCATGTACTATACTACTCCCATAAAACTCCTAGTCTCTGTGGATCCTGTTGGTGTTCACAATTGGTGATGGCTTCCATCTTCTTTAGATCCACTCGTAGCTCTCCTCCTCCAAGCACGTGCCCAAGATAGACAAGTGATTGTTTGGAAAATTCACATTTCTTCATGTTACTGAGTAGAAGTTTCTCCTGAGAAATTTCAAGACATGTTGCAAATGAGTTATATGTTCCTCCCATGTGGAATTAAAAATCATGATATAATCTAGAAAAATAATGACACATGAATCTATGAAATCCCGCAATACATCATTTATCAATCTCATAAATGTAGCGAGTGCATTACATAAACCAAATGGAAGTATTAAACACTCATAAAAATCATGTTTTGTCTTGAAGGTAGTCTTCCATATATCCTCCTCCTTCATACCGACCTAGTGATAACTGGCTTGAGATCCAACTTCGTGAAGAATTTGGCATGTTGAAACTGGTCCAAGAGATCATCTATGAGGGGAAGTGAATATCAATTCTTTATGGTGATCTTGTTCAAAGCACAATAGTTGATGCACATTCTCCAAGATCCATCCTTCTTCAGCACCATCACAATAGGCAAACCGTATGGTGAGGTGCTCAGACGTATCACACCTTGGTCTAGTAGTTTGGATTTGTTTCGTTACTTCAGTACTCTCCAACAAGGATTGCCTATACAACCTGATGTTCGGTAGAGGGGACTCGCAATAACTGAATCTCTTGCTCTACTTCCCGTTTTAGTGGTAACCCATTGGGAGCGTGAAAAAATTCTGAAAATACTAAATAATACTATCCAAATCATGTTTTCCCCTGGTTATAAATGTCTAAAAATTCTACCCCATCTTTTTTATCCTTTAACAAAAATATACAAAGCGATTATGATTTTCTTGAATAAGTCATTTTGTTTGGTTAACTCTTACCATAGTAACCTGTGTCATATGTTGGTGTGCCTAGATGTTGTACCTAATCCCATCCTTGACCCATCCGTATCGGTTTTCCCTTTTCATAAATATAACATCCTTGATATACAAGTAAGGACTCCCAAAAACAACATCAAAAGCATCAAGTGTAATAACATCAGCTTTTGATACATCAATATATTAGGAATTTATCCCAAACATGACCTTACATATTTTTGTTACCTGAATTTCAACACCCTTCTTCACCCAACCCAAAGGATAAGGGTGTGGATGCTCGTAAGTCTTAACACCAAGCTTCTTTACAACTGCCTCAGAAATCAAATTAGACTGAGAACCAGTATCAACCAAAGCATTTACCTTAGTTCTCTTGATCTAAATTTTGATCTAGAATAGTCTACTCATCTCCTCTTCCTGGCTGTCCATGTTGGTGGTCGTGCATCCAAGCCTCTCGTCTACATCAGAGTCATCTTCAATTTCCACCTCCCTTCTGTCTTTACAGTTGTCATGGAATTATTTGAGTCCTTGGTTTGGTTCTTCGGATGTAACTCCGGATGCAACTTCCAACATGTAGCATCAGTATGACCATTGATATCATAGTTCTTGCAAAAATTCTTGGGATCTTTACAAGTATTTAAAGTAGTGGCAACTTGTTTACCTTTCCCTTTCCACTTACCTTTGTTACTTGTTTTCCCATGTTCTTTCTTCTGCTAATTTATCGACTGCTTTGCCCTTGGCTCTATTTCTCCTAGTTTCTTTTCATCATCTATATAGTATGTCTACATACACACCACGTTGAGATATTTGGGCTTCATGGAGATGACTTTTCTTCAAAGGTGAGTTTGAATTCCTCCCAAATATTTATTCAGAATATCCTCATCCTCCAAGTCCATATTCAACAACATGGCCTGCCTCTGAAAATCCGTAGTATAGTCATGCACACTTTGACCATTGCCTTGTCTAAAATACTGCCACTTAATCATTTGGTTAGTCTTATGGCCAATAGGATAGAAGTTAGCTCTAAGTAATTCTTTAAATTCTTGCCAAGATTTCACAATAGGACATTTCTTCTTTTCACAAGTGGTTAGATGGGTTTCCCACCAAACCAGAGTGTGTCCCTCCATTTTGAGATGTGCAAAGGTGATCCTTTGTGCCTCAGTGACATTATGGACACTAAATTAGACTTCTAATTGTTTTAACCATTTATCAAGAAACTATGCATCTACTTGTCCTTCAAAGCTTTTAATTTCAACTTTCGTCTCAACTTTAAAAGGAACATGATCATATTTTACCTTCTCTCTTGCATTTGAAGTCTCTTCTTCATGCTCTTCCCCATATTCTTCCTCATGGTGGCTCCTCCCTATGCCAAATTTTTGGCTAAGCCTCAAACCACTGAGTTCATGTAATAGAAGTCATCTTCTACAAATCTACAAGTTCTTCTTGTCTTCTAAACATCCTATCCATCATGGTCTCTAACATCTCAATTATATGGACCAAGTTTTCTTCCTCCATTTCCCCATGAATTCTCTGTTTTCACTTCCTTGTAGAAATATCTAGATCGCAAGGTAAAGCCTCTTCACCTTTGGATCTTGTCACTATCATACAAATCTAAGAACAAATACCACAGTCCTGGATACTTGTTAGCTTTGATACCAAAATGATCTGTAAACTTTCTACTTTGGAATCATTCACAAAATCACAATTAAATGTTGTTGTTCTACTTTTGATTAGAAAATTAAATAATAGCTAGTGAATGAATTATCTTTTGCTTAGAATCAACAATTATAGGAAAGGAAAGAATGTAAACTCATGAACACCAAAAAAATTTATCCTAGAAACCTTCTGGAGGAGGAAAACTAGTCGGGAAGGGCAAACACTCTTTCTTCCCACTTTTTATTGGCCAATTCAAATAAGAAGTACATAATTTACAATAAGTATGAAAGATAAGTAGATAATATCTCACACTTCCTCCCAATTACTTGCTTTCTCTACCTCAAAACTCCTTTCTTCTACAAACACAATTCCAACACTAAGAATTCCTTTCTCACTTGTTTTCATGCTTCGATGATCAAAAATCTCCTTCCTACATGTATTTATAGCCTTTCTCATGTCCTCCCGTGCACTGGAGGATGGGAAAGGTCATGGAGGAGAAGAGACACAGACAACCTTTCCAATTCTGGGATTGTTTGTTTCAAATTTTATTTTCTATTTGAAAGTGACAAGACCACCGCCCAATGCAGACTGGAAATCATAGACCGACATCCTCATTGGGTGGCATCTCAGTAACCGTCACTCTGCACAGAGCGGTGGTTCTGTTAATATAAAGACAAAACCTTTGTTTCTTCATTTTCCTTCTTTGTTCTTTGGTTGATTTGATGAAGTAGAGTCATTTTAAATCCCTATGGATCAACAGGGGGTGCCCATCCTCGAGTAAGAGCCGTTGTTGGTGCTCAATCCAATTCCTTGGATTAAACTGGTCTTTTTCAATAGACTCCACATAAATTAATTGATTTTGTGTGCTTCAAAGATCACTCGAGTCAATAAAAGTGTCTATTTGTAATAGATTTTGTGCCTTAGCAAGATAAATGAAAGGATTCAACAAAAATATTGGGGGATTGGTTCATTTTACCGTGAAGTATAAGAACTTAGTGTTCCACGGGTTCTCCTAACTCGCAAAACAAAGGAGTGTCAGTTGGACTTAGGAGGGTTTTAATTAAACCTATAGCAATTAAGTAAAAGTTACGCACCAAAAAATAGCCATGGGACATTGAAAGGTTACTGCTAATGAGAGACTAACACGCGGTGCGATTTTGGGGGTCCTTATTGCTTTTGGGCTCTAGCAGATGTTAAGCCCCGAGATGAGATATAATTCATAAAGCTTTTGGGAGCAGGTTTGGGTTAACGAGGGTCAAAGAAATGTGGCAGATTTTGGAGGTGACAAGTGGCAAAAGAGCGAGGTCAAAGCAGGATACGTGGCAACCTTTTTAGGAAGCCAAAAATTTCTAAGTCCCCCAAAAGGAAAAGGTTACAACGCGAAGGCCAAACCAATCAAAGGAGAGAATGATGCAAGCAAGACTGATAGACTTGTGGAACATGGAGCTTTTCTATTGGCTCGTGTTTTGTGATTTTTAGTTAAGGCTAAAGAAAAGGTAAAATATGAAGTAAGTGTGGAAATTTGTTATTGGCTCACACTTTGCAGTGGTCAATCAAGGGCTATAAAAAGGGTAAATTGTGATGAAGCATGGAGATTTCCTATTGGATCTTGCTTTACCGTTGTCAGTCAAAGAAAAGGACAGTTTGATAAGGTGGGAGAATGTGGCATTGATTTATTGGCTCACTTTTTATTAAGGAACATATCTTCCCGCATAAAGAAAGGAAAGGAAAGAAAAGAAAAGAAGAAAAGCCCCAATATCTCGAGCCAATCAAAGATCAACATATGGAAAAAGGAAAAGTAATGAACACGGTCACAAAGGCCATCACCAAACTAATCAAAGGCCGCTAAGTGTCAAGCTCTTATTCATCCCGACACATAAAACTTCATATGCTCACATCTTTTGATTCCATGGCTCCAAATGTAACAAAATTTATATCAATGGAAAGGTCTTCTCAAGATTTTCATTTTGGCATCATCAAAATCAGATTTTGATGCCATTAAAGGGAGAAAAAGGAAAAGAAATCTTGGGCCATTAATGTATAGATTCAAATAGCTCAAACACTCAGAATCGGAACCGATTTAGCTTCTTTCCTTCTTCTCCAATCAAGAAGCGTAGGGGACAAGTTTAATAGGGTGCCCATGATGTTTTTAAGAGTTTAATGCATGATTGATAGTGGTTGAAGTTTGAAAAGCCATGTTGCAGGGAAGACGAAGATCTTCATTAATGAAAAGATCAAATTTTATCTCTTCCCTCTCTTTCTCTCTCTCTCATTCTGTTATATATTGTAACAATCTTCCATCTTGTACGGAGAGGTGGATTGGGGGGTAGTTATTGAATTTTTGATTAAAATTCTTAGGTTCCAATTTCTAGTTTTTGTTGGTGTATATGAATAAACCCATCGTCATTTAACATCTTTTCCACCTAGTTGGTTAGTCATCTCACTTAGTGAGAATAGGTCATAAGTTGAATAGGTTAATAGGGTTAGTGTACATATGTCATGCACATGAGTTACACAATACTCTTATATGTACCCCTTCATTCTGATTTATGAGCATGTTAGACACTCCATTGTCTTTTCTATACTTGATTTTCCTTGTGATTTATGCTCTTGCTAATTACAAAGCATTCTCATCTCCATTGTAAGTGCAACCCGTCTTTGATTTGCATGAGGTTCTAGCATTGATCCTCACGGAACAATCCGATATGGTATCAAAGTGGATGTTCGATAACGTGCACTCTCTTGAACTGGTTGTTGATTACTTCTTTGGTTTTATCACTTTTTCGTGCAAGTTTTTCATCTATTTGGAATCTTGTTAACATATCTAATAATCTAGTTTATTAGAGTTTGTGCAGTTTTTTCAGATTTATATGCAAAGTTACATGGGTTTTGAAAGCCTGATTTAGCTAGTTACAACCAAATTTTGAGGCATCGCTAAATCTAGAGGTAGGTTCCTATTTTACATCTTTGGTTTTTTAATCAGATTTTTAAAATGCAAGAGAATTTTTGTCAAGCAAATCTAAATGTTTGGTTATTCTGTTGTTTGCATTAATTTACTCCTTGTTTTGGTTTGCATTGTTTGTTTTTAACTCGCTTTATGGGTCATGTAGTTTTTATAGAGTTGAGCTTTGTTGTGTGCAAGTTGTTTTTTGCCTTTTTCTTGTATTACATTTAGATCAGATTTATTTTCTTTAAGTTTATCTTTGAAAACCCCTACCCAAGCTTTTTTTGCTTTTGCTTTATGTATAGATAGATCTCGGGTCAAACTTTTTATAAACCCCGATTCGTTTTATTTTGCTTCTTGTTGTTCGAGACCACTCGTGTCGTGGTGGCCATTTAGGGTATAAGCTCATTTTTTCCCCTTGATTAAAACTTTGTTGTAGTTCATGTCCACCCTTATTTGCATACTTTGGCTCGACCATTCGCTTTACTTTGTTTGAGACGTCGGCTTCGGTCTCCCGAGTTCTCGCGTCCGTTCCTCGTTGTTTGCTTAACTAATCATCCCACCGACTCGGAGCTCTCCAATACACGACTTGACATGTTCCTCGACTGTTGCATGTTTTCCCTTCCATTGGTCTTCCTCCGACCGCTCGCTCGCTCTACATCCCACCTAAACCCAAAAATTCTCGAGCCCAATTTTTTTTTACCGCTTCTTCTTTTACAAACAAAATCTCTCCCATTTTTTAATTTTGTACTTAGCTTTTTCATTAAAAGTGGGGCTTTAATCTTATACGGTGGTGGTTATAAATAAATAGGAATTTGTTTTTATGTTGAAAGGAATTTCCCTATGAGAAAGATCTCCCCCCCCCCATCGCCACGTGTCTCAAATCTCGTACATGAATCTTGATCGTTTGTTGTGCATGTTTGATTTGTGAAGGATATTTGTGATGTATGATGTAGACATGTCTCGTGAGCCGTCGATTGAATAACACTTTGTTACAATGCTATAGGTGTCAAATCTGCGCGGGTTTCAAGTGGCATGGACTATAAATATCACGGTGAATAATGCGATCTCTACATTATTCATGAAGATAAACTACACCTCGTGCAATGCCAAAAAAATTTAGTATAGTCACAATCTGTCACCATCCACAATTAACTCCCTCTTTAAACCCTTCCGGTTATTTTATTATCTACAATTTGTATTCCAATATTATCCCATAAATATGCAATCAATCTACTTATCAATGTCAAATTTTGTTCAAGCCTTACGGAGAAACAACTAGCAATCATACGTGAAGTGTACGATGGAAACGCCGAAGGGGATGGAGTGAAGAATGTAAAAATGAAGAATCGAAAAAGATGGAAAGGTTGAAGGATGTGGCTAATGGTCATAACAGGGCACCCTGTGGAGAGTGCTCCTACAACGTTGGGACCTTGTAGTTTGAGGCAGACTAACTTAAGTATTAAAAATTTTGGTAAAGAAGAGTGGAGGCATATGAAATTGGAAAGACTATGGCCCATGCCTCCAGATGTAGGTACCATTTGATCAAGGTGTTGTTAGAGAAACCAAAAAAGGACCCATTCCTATGTCAGATGAAAGTAAAACCAATATAATTTACAGAAACAAGGTCAATGTAGGTTGTTTAGAATTCTTAGTTTCTTGTCCATTCAAACTTTTGGGTAATGTTCTAATAGGGAGTGTACGATGTAAACACCGAAGGAGATGGAGTGAAGAATGAAAAAATAAAGAAGTGGAATAGAGGGAAAGGATGAGGGGTAATCAAGAATGGGTTCAATGGAAGGGGAGGACATTGAGTTCCAGTGTATCGTCTGTATCTTATAGGTAATATTCACGGTGACGGTGCAATATGTGTATGAAGAGGACAAACTAAAAAATGGAGAAATTTGAAAAAGTTTCATGTTTGAGACTCAACTGAAATGCATGCATCATACATGTTTCATAGGTCAATGTTTTTGTAGCAAACTTGTTGATTAAAGCTTTATCAAGAAGCCTAATTTGTGTTTTTTGGCCTCTATAGAAAATAACCCAATTTCCACATTCCAAATATCCCCTTATTCTAAAAGAATCCAATAAAAAATCTTTCTCGAAACTATTATGCCGAATTCCTTCACGATTATATTATGGTTGGTACGATTTTGACCATAATATGAAAGCAAAAGTGCAGTGAAGATCATTACAAGAAGTAGGCAGTTATATATTATGATGAAGAGTCGTGATCTTTCTCGAGATATAAACAAATCAACATTGGTAAGCATCGCACTAGACCTCTACTTCTTCAAGTAAATATCATGTGCTCCTAGATATTGGACAAAATTAAGAATGTAGAAGAAACTTCAGAGATTCCAAACACTTCTAATATCACTCTTTAATCACCATAATTTTCTTATTGAACATACCAATTCCTTTCAAGTTTTTTATTTTGCTGAAAAGCAGCAAGTTTCTCTTATAAATTTTTATATTGCAGCATGAGCATGGACAAGCACCAAAGCTTTCTGCGATCTTCAAGGATCCAAGAATAATGTTATAATCCTGCAGAAATGTGATGCCTTCTACAAGAGTAGTCAACGAAATTAATTCACTGTTACTATTACATGAGAGGTAAAAATCTACGAAATGCAACTTTTTATCGCTAACTTCTCACGGAATTTGTAAATCATAAACAGTTTCATTTCCTGGAACTCAAAGAGTCAACGAACTCTTGGAACATGGGAAAGCATAGATCATCCTCTATTCTAGAGTTTCTATCTATGAAGTTAGAAACTTGTGTCGATTGTTAATAATACAAAGCTGATATGAAAGATAGTTAGAATTCAATAAGGGCTAGTGTGTGAAAAGAATGCATGTAAAGGAAAAACTTAATAAATAAAAGTAGTGATGTTTACCTTTGACGGTTCGAAATAGAAATGAGTTAATTGAATTATTTTGCAATGTTGTTGTGCCCCAACATCTATAATTGTAAAAGATCTCTTATGTAATAACAATGCAGCAAATATATTAGTAAATAATAGGCTTGCAATTTTTTGTTTTTTTTACATGTCTTATATCTTTGTGCTGACCTTGGTCTTTGTTGGTTTCCTTATTCACCTACTGAATCTCTTTCTTTCAGATTTCATAGGGGCAGTAAGGAATATGACCAACCTTTCCTCTTAATATAGGTGATCTGGTGATATGGTTTCCCAAGTAGGCTGGCAACTCAGATGAGTTTTATGAAGCAAGGTAGTTCTACTACAGGGCTTACATCTCAGCTGGGTGATATGAGCATGCCAGAAGTTGTTGACAAGCTCAGAATGCTTGCGGGATCTTTGGCTGAGAGCTTGGGTAGGAGTAGCTCAGATGATGGTAATTAGACAACGGGAGTGGAGTCCAGCCTTATATCCCATATTTTCAAGTTGGGTCCTGGGACAAAGCAACAATCATTTATGAGAGCTTTGCAGACATGCTAAATAGGATATCCTTTTCCACAAGAAAGCAAGCTAGAGATCTGAATGGGAAAATTTTGCTACCTTTGAGTATGACAGAGTCCTTGGTAAGCATTTATGAAAATTTAAAATTACAAGGTTCCATGGTTTTTGTCTTGAGTTCATGAATGGGCTCGTTTTTAGCCTTGACAAAGTAAATGTGAGGTTTGTTGGATGTTTTAGTCTAGGTTCATTTTTTCCCTAAACAATGAAACAAATGGTGGTTGGATGTGGAATTGGCAACTTAGCTCAAACACATGTTAATCCATTAGGTTGTTTTCCTTATCTTGTCTTTCTGATTGTTGCAAGGTGATATAGAATGCAATGTTGCAATTGGTTCTTGATTTTCATAGGCTCAAATTCCTCATGGTCAATTCAACATACATGATGCCCACATAACATGATAACAAATATGATAAAGTTGGCTTGATCTGTTGTAGGATATTTCTGAAATTCAGTCCAATTGCACCTGTTCAAGTAAACAATGTTGGTAGATGTGGACATCCACGTATGCATACCTAATATCCTCTACCTTTTTTTGACAAACCACTCCACCCACTGCATTTAATTCCTTCTCCTAACTTCTTTCGTATGCATCTAGACACTTCCATTTTCATAAATGATAAAATCTTTGTTTTAAATAATAAAAACTCTGTTTATTTTTGCATTGTAACAAGAGGGAATACTTTGTTTTTAGAAAGAAGAAGAAGGCGTGTAGACAAGAGCATAGGCATATTTTTCTTTGCAAATACAATCCTTTTTGTCTCAGTGTATCTAATTTGTGAAATATAATACAAAGCTGTTTTTTCATGCACTGTATTTTGTTTTTCTTCCTCTTATGGACAGCTCTGTTATGTAAGATTAAAAGTAATTTCTGAATTTCTATTTTCTGTATCATCTTCTCTTTCTCCAGCAAACTGGTATCAGAGCATTGTGCAGATCTCTCTTGGCATTTGGAGACTTGAGGATATCTTTGCAAATGCCATCAGCAGCAACTTGTATTCGAAGAAGAGCAGATAGATATTCCATGAGGATTTAGGTTTGTTTTATTTTGTGCTTTCATCTATCTGTGTAGGTGAAACATTTTTTAAAAAAAAGAGGAAGAAATACTGGAACAGCAAGTTAGCAGAGACAAAGCTTTGGAGGAATGGGAAGCACGAGTGGAAATATTGCACAACCTCAAATACCAACATTCAATGGAAAAAATTATGATTTTTGGAGCATAAAAATGAAAACTCTATTTTCTCCCAGGATGTTTGGGACTTGGTTGAGAATGGATTTAATGAACCAACAGACCAACAAGCATATCAAGCTATTTCACAAGCAGAGAAGGACTTATTGAAGGAAAACAAAAGAAAGATGCAAAGGCATTATTCTTCATTCAACAAGCAATGGAGGAATCAATCTTTCCAAGAGTAGAATGCCACAAGATCAAAACAAGCATGGGATAGTTTGCAAACAACATACCAAGGCACAAGCAAGGTAAAAACAACAAAATTACAAATGCTTAGAAGGGATTTCAAAAATCTACAAATGAAGGATTTAGATTCAATAGATTCATTCTTAACTCATGCAATGACAATAATTAATCAAATTATATCTTACGGAGAAACTCTTGAAGATCAAAAAATTGTAGAGAAAATACTTAGAAGCTTGCCTATAAAATTTGAATGAGTTGTAGTAACCATTGAGGAATCCAAGGATCTTACACAACTATCAGTAGATGAATTAATGGGATCACTCTTAGCACATGAGCAAAGATTAAATTGGTCAGGGGCATCATCATTGGAGAATGCATTCAAAGCTCAGCTTCCATTTGGCAGAACAAGAGGGAGATCAAATTACAGCAGAGGCAGAGGACATTTTACACCAAGAGGAGGAAGAGAAAATACACAACTTGAAAGTAGAAGACTAGTATCAAGCCCACATACTCATTCTACACCAACAAGAGGAAGAGGCGAAACCACTCTCATAGCCATCATCAAGGAGAAAGGTATGATAAATCCAACATTCAATGTCATTATTGTAATAAATTTGGGCATTTTGCATCTGAATGTAGAAAAAGACAATATGACATGAATAAGCAAAAGGCACATTTCACAAATGAGAACCAGCCCAACACTAGTGAGCAAAACACCATGTTTATAACATGCAATGTAGCACAAGAGAGTTCTAAAGAGGTATGGTTCCTAGATAGTGGATGTAGCAATCACATGAGTGGGAGTAAGGAGATGTTTGCAACAATTGATGAATCGGTAAAATTAGAGGTAAAATTGGGGAATGATCACCAAGTATCAGTCATGGGAAAAGGATCAATTAATATAAGAACCAAGCAAGGTGAGAAGAAGCATATCCTGATGTATACTATGTTCTTGGATTGCAACAAAATCTCATAAGCATTGGGAAACGAGTGCAAAAAGGATATAGAATATACTTTGAAAATGGTGAATGTGTGATTCTAGACAAGAAACCAAGCAATAGGCTGATTGCAAAAGTTGAAATGACAAAAAATAGGATGTTTCCACTTAGAATCCAAAGTGAACTACTCCTAGAGCCACAAAATTGCAAAAGGTTGTTGAATTAGCCTTTAAGATTCATACAAAAATGAATCTTGGCTATGGCATTTAAGATTTGGGAATTTAAATTTCAAAGGATTAAAGTTTTATATAAGAAAATAATGGTATATGGGTTGCCACCAATAGAGCCACTTAAAACAACATGTGAGAGTTGCATATTGGCAAAGCAACATAGACATAAATTTCCAGTTGGGGAGTCTTATAGGGAAAAGCATCCACTTGAGATAGTGCATTCAGATCTTTGTGGACTATGCAAACACCATCCATAAGTGGAAGTCTTTATTTCTTGACATTTATTGATGATTTCAGTAGGAAAGTTTGGGTTTATTTCTTAAAAGACAAATCAGATGCATTTTCTATTTTTAAAGAGTTCAAGGCAAAATTTGAAAAGGAAAGTGGACATTATATCAAAGTATTGAGAACTGATAGAGGTGGTGAATATATATCAAATGATTTTCAGAATTTTTGTAAGAAAAATGGCATAAAGAAACAACTTACAACAAGATATACTCCTCAACAAAATGGAGTAGCTGAGAGAAAAAATAGAACAATTATGGAAATGGCATGAAGTATGATAAAATAAAAACACCTACCAAATGATTATTTCGAGATACATATTAAATAGATGTCCAACAAAAGTAGTGATAAATAAAACACCAGAAGAAGCTTGGAGCAAAAGGAAGCATAATATAGCACATTTGAGAGTCTTTGGATGTGTGGCATACTCCTTGATACCTCAAGAGTTGAGAAAGAAACTAGATGATAGAGGAGAGAAGTGCATATTTGTGGGATATAGTGAACAATCCAAGGCATATAAGTTATATAATCCTATCACAAAGAAGGTCATAATAAGCCGTGATGTTGATTTTGTTGAAGAAGAAGCGTGGGATGGCAGTATAGACAAAACAACTACAATTGCAGCTAGTGTTCCACAAGAGAATGAGGAGAATGAAACTCAAGTTGTGATTCCTACTACTCAAGAAAATGTTCCTACAATGCCTTCTAAGGCACCCACCACTCCAAATCCAACTACTCCAACAAGTAATAACAACAGCGAATCTTCTAATCCAACACTTGCATCACTAAGATCAAGGTCTATAAACACTTCAAAGAAGTCACGTAGTCTAAGAGAGATTTATGATGAAATACAAGAGGCTGAAAATGATGATTTATGCTCTAATTTTGCATTCTTAACACAAGTTGATCCAATTTATTTTGAGGATGCCATTAAAGATGACAATTGGATTGCAGCCATGAATGAAGAAATTCAATCAATTGAAAAAAATCAAACTTGGGATCTAGTAGAGCTTCCTAAAGGAAAGGATGTGATTGGAGTTAAGTGGGTTTACAAGACAAAGTATAATGCTGATGGAAAAGTAGAGAAACACAAGGCAAGACTAGTAGCTAAAGGCTTCACACAACTACCTGGCATAGACTACAATGAAACATTCGCACCAGTGGCAAGATTGGATACCATTAGGATGGTTTTATCCATAACATCTCAAAATAATTGGAAGGTTTACCAAATGGATGTCAAATCAACATTCTTGAATGGAATTTTAGAAGAAGAAGTGTATATAAAACAACCACCTGGTTATCAAGTTTTGGGAGAAGAACATAAGGTATACAAACTGAAAAAGGCACTATATGGTTTGAAGCAAGCTCCTAGAGCTTGGTACTGCAGGATAGACTCTTACCTTGTGAACAATGGGTTTAGCAAGAGTGGAAATGAACCAAATTTATATGTCAAAGTGAATGATGAAGGAGAAATCTTGATAGTTTGCTTGTATGTAGATGATTTGATATTCACAGGTAACATGTCAATTAAATCATTCAAGGCAGCCATGGAAAGTGAATTTGATATGACTGATTTGGGGATCATGAGATACTTTCTTGGAATAGAGGTAAGTCAAAGTGATCAAGGCATTTTTATATGTCAAAGTAAATATGCTAGTGACTTGTTGAAAAGATTCAAGATGACAAATGTGAATGCAGCCCCTACACTAGTTGCATTGGGTTTAAAACTTAGCAAGGATGACAAAAGTCCTAGTGTTGATGCAACTTTATTCAAAAGATTAGTTGTTTGACCTCATATATCTAACCACCACAAGACCGGATATCATGCATGGGGTTAGTCTTTTTCTAGATTCATGGAAAAACCAAAGGAATCACATTGGAAAGATGGAAAAAGAGTTTTAAGGTATATAGCTAGAACAAAGAACTTTGGGATTTTGTATACATCTTTAGATGACTACAAGCTGATTGGATATATGGATAGTGATTGGGGAGGTAGCTTGGATGATAGGAAGAGTACTTCCGATTACATTTTCCATCTTGGATCAGGTGCTATCTCTTGGGCATCAAAGAAACAACCAATTGTGACACTCTCATCAGCTGAAGTGAATATGTTGCAACCACATCAGCAGCTTGTCAGACACTTTGGATGAGAAGAATACTTTCAGATTTGCGGCATACACAAAAAGAGCTACAAAGATTTATTGTGACAATAACTCAGCTATAGCATTGTCTAAAAATCATGTCTTCCATAAATGCAGCAAGCATATTGACACAAGATATCATTTTATTCGAGAATTGGTGAACAATGGTGACATTCATCTTGAGTTTTGCAGGTCCAAAGAGCAGCTAGCAGACATCTTCACAAAGCCGCTTGCAAAGAATGTGTTTGAGCATCTCCGGGAAAGCATAGGCATAGTTGATATACATGGCAGTGAAGATTAAAGGGGAGTGTTGGTAGACGTGGACATCCACGTATGCATACCTAATCTCCTCTGCCTTTTGCTGACAAACCACTCCACCCACCGCATTTAATTCCTTCTCCTAACTTCTTTCGTATGCATCTAGACACTTCCATTTTTCTAATCTGGAAGCTTCTGTGTTTTAAATAATAAAAACTCTGTTTCTTTTTGCATTGTAAGAAGAGGGAATACTCTTTTTTAGAATGAAGAAGAAGGCGTGTAAACAAGAGCACAGGCAGCTCTGTTCTTTGGCAAATACAATCCTTTTTGTCTCAGTGTATCAGATTTGTGAAATATAATACAAATCTATTTTTCATGTACTTGTATTTTGTTTTTCTTCCTCTTATGGACAGCTCTGTTATGTAAGATTAAAAGTAATTTCTGAATTTCTATTTTCTGTATCATCTTGTCTTTCTCCAACAAACAAGCCCCAAAAAATAATTAGATAATCTAAGCATGCTGAGGAGGGTGGTAAAGTTGTGCATTTGAGGATTTTGAGCTAACAACTAACAATGTCATTGCTAAGATGGAAACAATCCCTTATCCGACTATGACATGTTATAGTCTCTCAAAGCCTCATCTACATGTCTAGTTAAGCACACCCAAAAAATCAAGAACTGTACTGTATTTGTATCTTCCCATGCTAAATTAGATTTTTTATCTCTGCCATGGCATTTTTGAATCTACATCAATGTTTACAGTTGAATGTTTTGAATCAAACTGCAGGATTGAGGACAAGTTACATGCAGCTTACATTTGGAAATGTTTCCAATTCAAATTCTTAACTCCCCACCACTAGCCCTTACAGAAAAAAGCCTTTCGTAACAGACGCCCATTTACATGTAAAGGAAAAGATCCCTTCACCAGCTATCAAGCGTGTACATCCATTTTGGGTAGAATGCACTACAAGTTCAAACCTTCTATCAAAAGCCCTTATCCATGGAAAAATCACAAATATAAACACGAACCTTAGTCTTAAACCAACACAACATTATGAATAAATCCACACCAAGGTCCTCCTAATTCCAACATCATACAGAGTTTTCATATACACTTTCTTGCATAAATAGAGAAGTGCAAATCAAAAAGAGAATACTGCAGATTCTTGCATTCACATGGGAACATAAGAATACTTACAATCTAAAACAATTTGATGTTTCCTTCTTGTATGTTTAGCTCCATTGCACTCTAAAACAAAGTAGAGTTTCACGTTAATTGTAGCAAAGACTCCTTCAAGACAGTCAATTTCAATTGCAGGATTGTTCAAGTAAATGAATAATTCATTTCAGGAGATAAAAGGCTTGGAGGGGGTTTACTAGGATGGTCTAGCAATGGAAAAATAGTACAAGATGTTTCTTTCTGCTTGGACCGCCCAATGCAAAGCCAAAAAACACAGTTAAGATATGGTGTAAAGGAAATAAACAATGGATGAATTTTAGGTGAAAGTATTACCCTGATTTCAATTGCCTCAAGGGAAATATCAGAGTCAAAACCACAAAGGGTTTGTAAGGAAGCTTCAAAGTCTACATCTTTACCAATCTTAGCCTGTATGTACATGAACACCAATTTAACTGAGATAGATTTGGCAATGGTGAAAATCATCAATTTCTTACATTTAAAATTTAATTTCATTCAATTACCAGCCATCTTGGAGCTTTAGGAATTATGAAAAGCCCAAGAACCAATAAACTACAGGGAACCACTCCTGTATAGCCACAAAACAATAGGAATATTGGCATTTTTTAGCACATACTCCATGAAATTTTAATAAAATTATTTTTAATTATACTTTCTCTCTTTCATATAATTTCCACCAATATACCTGCAATTGCAAGATGTCTCCAGGAAATGAACATTCCCAATAGATATGCCACGAAAACACCGATCGTTAGGGCAAGCTATTCCACAAATGGTCTCTTAGTTTGTTATAACTCAAATTTTGCAAATGAATATCATAGACCATATGGTACCTTTAAGGACGGTGTCAAGGTTGAGTTCTCAGTAAAAACTGATAATGGGCAAGGATTTTACCATGTTCACTGCCCCAAGACCTCCACACAAGTGCTGAGGAGCTATCTCAGCAATGTACACAGGCACCTGAAAAGATCATACCATACAATGCAAACAATTACATGTCCATCTAGGTGGTTTATCTTCCTGACAACTCCAGAGACTATTACCTATTAATATTCAAGGAAATTTTTATTAGCTACTGTCCAAATGAAGAGAAAAAGCACAACATAGGAGAATACAATATCTGGCCAATACAGACAAATATGAGAGAAGACAATGGTCATGGTGCATTTTGTAAAACAGAGTCTCAATATTGTTATTAAGAATTTATGTTGTTTGGAACTCCTGATGAGGTGGCTTTCTAAATTTTTCATCTCATAACGTTGAAAAGGGTTCCAGTTTTGAATGTTTCTAAAAATACCACCGTCCAACTTTCTATGCAGGAAAGTTTTCAAATAGATATTTGAATACTGTTGTGTTAGGTAATCAATTTCCAATTGCTGTTAGAAACCATCTTTAATAGATTTTTAATTAAGATGATTTTGAGAAACATGGGTCTCTATGTGAATCATAAGTATTTAAACTGGAGAAAACTTACAATAGAAAGAGGAAAAGAAAATGACGTCCAACTCCCAATTTTAATATTCAAAAAGGCAACAGAAACCAAGCAAAGAGACCAACTACATTCATCTGGATGCTGAAGAGAAAAACCAGTCTGTGAACACAGTAAGAGTCAACAAACACTCCAGCTCTTTCTGGGAGGAAAGCAAGTTCACATACTCTGTCTCTGAATGAGGTTGGGATTATACAATGTAATCCATCTCATTCTTCTCCCCTTCCCTCATCTTTTACTAAGGTCTCCTTTGGCTATGTCCTTCATCTCCCTGCTTTTACATCTAAATAAGCCCCCACCATTTTCCCCTTTCCCCTCTTCCACTCCAAGACATCATCCATACTGCTCCAACCCAGCTATCTCTAGGGAATCTACTCTTACTCCTCCATTAGTGTTTGATACAGGATACACTCCCCCTGGACTGAATTCAATGGCTGTTGTATCTACTGAGTTAGAAACCCAAAAGCCTGAGCCTGATAAACCACTCCACCAACACTTTAACATACTGCCAAACAGTAAGGCGTTGAATCATCCAAGCATATATTTAACCTCGGCGAGAGTTTTAACCAAATTTGAATCTGAGATTGAAAATCGAGGGACTAGTTGAGAGATATTGGGCCTCGCGGAGGAGGAGTAATAGGTCCAGAATATGACGCGAGGCACACACAACTTGAGTTTGGAGGGATGCCATCAGAAGAGATAGAAACCGAATCTGCAGGCCTTGCCTCTGTAGCTCGATGGAAACAGTTTGAGGGTTTGAAAATCTGTTGTTCTGTACATTCTGTGTTGATGAAAAATCCTCTGCCGGCCAAGATCATTGCGAAATGCATGAGAGGAGTGACATGGCCCTGAGCAAAGAAGGGAACCACGACCACATGTCACCTAACCATCATTTATCTATTGCCTCCGTTGGATTTCAACGATGCTCTAAGGAGTAATGTCGTCCGTTTGATTTCTGACTTCTGTCAGAATCAACGGGTTCAACTCCACTACAAGAACGACTTGGCGTAGTTAAACACAACCGTGTAAAAGGTATACACGTTAAACTTTTGGACTTTAGTGGCTAATAAGTGATTATATTTACATGTAAAGGAAAATATCCCTTCACCAGCTATCAAGCATGTACATCCATTTTGGGTAGAATGCACTACAAGTTCAAACCTTCTATCAAAAGCCCTTATCCACGAAAAAATCACAAATATAAACACAAACCTTAGTCTTAAACCAACACAACATTATGAATAAATCCACACCAAGGTCCTCCTAATTCCAACATCATATAGAGTTTTCATATACACTTTCTTGCATAAATAGAGAAGTGCAAATCAAAAAGAGAATACTGCAGATTCTTGCATTCACATGGGAACATAAGAATACTTACAGTCTAAAACAATTTGATGTTTCCTTCTTGTATGTTTAGCTCCATTGCACTCTAAAACAAAGTAGAGTTTCACGTTAATTGTAGCAAAGACTCCTTCAAGATAGTCAATTTCAATTGCAGGATTGTTCAAGTAAATGAATAATTCATTTCAGGAGATAAAAGGCTTGGAGGGGGTTTACTAGGATGGTTTGCCAATGGAAAAACAATACAAGATGTTTCTTCTCGCTTGGATCGCCTAACGCAAAGCCAAAAACACAGTTAAGATATGGTGTAAAGGAAATAAACAATGGATGAATTTTAGGTGAAAGTATTACCCTGATTTCAATTGCCTCAAGGGAAATATCAGAGTCAAAACCGCAAAGGGTTTGTAAGGAAGCTTCAAAGTCTACATCTTTACCAATCTTAGCTTGTATGTACATGAACACCAATTTAACTGAGATAGATTTGGCAATGGTGAAAATCATCAATTTCTTACATTTAAAATTTAATTTCATTCAATTACCATCCATCTTGGAGCTTCAGGAATTATGAAAATCCCAAGAACCAATAAACTACAGGGAACCACTCTTGTATAGCCACAAAACAATAGGAATATTGGCATTTTTTAAGACATACTCCATGAAATTTTAATAAAATTATTTTTAATTATACTTTCTCTCTTTCATATAATTTCCACCAATATACCCGCATGATTGCAAGATGTCTCCAGGAAATGAACATTCCTAATAGATATGCCACGAAAAAACCGATTGTTAGGGCAAGCTGTTCCACAAATGGTCTCTTAGTTTGTTATAACTCAAATTTTGCAAATGAATATCATAGACCATATGGTACCTTTAAGGACGGTGTCAAGGTTGAGTTCTCAGTAAAAACTGATAATGGGCAAGGATCTTACCATGTTCACTGCCCCAAGACCTCCACGCAAGTGCTGAGGAGCTATCTCAGCAATGTACACAGGCACCTGAAAAGATCATACCATACAATGCAAACAATTACATGTCCATCTAGGTGGTTTATCTTCCTGACAACTCCAGAGACTATTACCTATTAATATTCAAGGAAATTTTTATCGGCTATTGTCAAATGAAGAGAAAAAGCACAACATAGGAGAATACAATATCTGGCCAATACAGACAAATATGAGAGAAGACAATGGTCATGGTGCATTTTGTAAAACAGAGTCTCAATATTGTTATTAAGAATTTATATTGTTTGGAATTCCTGACGAGGTGGCTTTCTAAATTTTTCTTCATCTCATAATGTTGAAAAGGGTTCCAGTTTTGAATGTTTCTAAAAATACCACCGTCCAACTTTCTATGCAGGAAAGTTTTTAAATAGATATTTGAATACTGTTGTGTTAGGTAATCAATTTCCAATTGCTGTTAGAAACCATCTTTAATAGATTTTTAATTAAGATGATTTTGAGAAACATGGGTCTCTATGTGAATCATAAGTATTTAAACTGGAGAAAACTTACAATAGAAAGAGGAAAAGAAAAATGACGTCCAACTCCCAATTTTAATATTCAAAAAGGCAACAGAAACCAAGCAAAGAGACCAATTACATTCATCTGGATGCTGAAGAGAAAAACCAGTCTGTGAACACAGTAAGAGTCAACAAACACTCCAGCTCTTTTACGGGAGGAAAGCAAGTTCACATACTCTATCTCTAAATGAGGTTGGGATTATACAATGTAATCCATCTCATTCTTCTCCCTTTCCCTCATCTTTTACTAAGGTCTCCTTTGGCTATGTCCTTCATCTCCCTGCTTTTACATCTAAATAAGCCCCCACCATTTTCCCCTTTCCCCTCTTCCACTCCAAGACATCATCCATACTGCTCTAACCTTGCCTATCTCTAGGGAATCTACTCTTACTCCTCCATTAGTGTTTGATACAAGATACACTCCCCCTGGAGTGAATTCAATAGTTGTTGTATCTACTGAGTTAGAAACCCAAAAGCTTGAGCCTGATAAACCACTCCACCAACACTTTAACATACTGCCAAACAGTAAGGAGTTGAATCATCCAAGCATATATTTAACCTCGGCGAGAGTTTTAACCAAATTTGAATCTAAGATTGAAAATCGAGGGACCAGTTGAGAGATATTGGGCCTCGCGGAGGAGGAGCAATAGGTCCAGAATATGACGCGAGGCACACACAGCTTGAGTTCGGAGGGAGGTCATCAGGAAGAGACAGAAAGTGAATATGCAGGCCTTGCCTCTGTAGCTCGGTGGAAACAGTTTGAGGGTTTGAAAAGCCATTGTTCTGTACATTCTGTGTTGATGAAAAATCCTCTGCTGGCCAAGATCATTGCGAAATGCATGAGAGGAGTGACATGGCCCTGAGCAGAGAAGGGCACCACGACCACATGTCACCTAACCATCGCTTATCTATTGCCTCCGTTGGATTTCAACAACGCTCTAAGGAGTAATGACGTCCGTTTGATTTCTGACTTTTGTCAGAATCAACGGGTTCAACTCCACTACTGAACGCCTTCGACGTAAAAATGGCGAGTTTATGCTCTTTTGTAGCTTTTATTTGTTCATGTCTTGATTTATTACTCTGGTGATTAAATTTGGGAGGATCTTGATAGGAAAAATCATGCGAAGTCAAAGCGGATAAATGAAGAAATGATACAATAGCTGTGGTAATAGGGACCAACGGGGATATGGCCTCAAGATTGTGGTATAACTACAAAACCTTTAAATTGTTAATTTTGTATTTGATTCTCTCATAAATTGATTAATTTTTATACACGTTGTACTATAGGAAGCTTATGCTTAGAAAATCATTCAGTATGCACAGGAATAAGACGAATCCTGGGCAAGTAGACTAAGAGAACTATGGATCATCAAAAAAATGTCTGGATATAAATTACTATGGCACCGTAAGAACAACCAAAGATTTACTTCCACTAATGAAGGCCTTTATAGCGTGACCGCATATAGTGAATGTATCCTCTTACCTTGGCCTCCTCAAGGTAATTACCAAGTATGTCATTGCTCACTTCACAAATTTTGTTATTTTGGGAATTTTTCTATCCTTAAATTATTTTTATAATATTTTCTCATCCTTCCTAAAGTGCTTTTATGTGCAATTCACTCTAAACTTGCCTTTGCCTCAAAGGAGGTTTTCTTCTTTTCCACTAAAATCTATTTGGAGCTTGCCTTCTGCAATGGAATGTATCATTTCATTCAAATTTTTTCTTCCAATATACTCCATCTATGGGTATCATTTCTATTAAATTACTCCTTTGAGTCAAATTCACTTCAATCTATCTTTGTGCTTATGCCACGGGGGAGGGTGTCCTTTTTTAGTCAAATTTACGAAGAACTTGTCTCCTATATATGCCACAATCTAGGGGTATCTTTTTGTCAAATTAATATCAAATTTACCATCCCCTACGTCTTAAAACCAAGATATATATTTTCTTTTAAGTTCACTAAGAACGTACCTTTTACTTATGGCATAACCAAATAAAAAAGATCCCTGCAATCATTTCTATAGAAATTCGTATGGATTGCCTATTGGGAAATCATGAGCCACAATCAAAATGGATTACTATGTAGCTCACAATGGGCGCAAAATATTTAGATTAAATGCATTTATACTACCTGATTTCATCCCATTGTACTTCACATATTCATCTTTAAGCTATTTTATATTTGTTGCAGTTGTTGAGAAGCGAAACACTTGAAAAGAGGTTATCAGATATCGAGAATATGAGAGAAGAGACAATAGATTCCATTATAAAAAAATCTTGGAGGACATTAAGAACTGCGTGAATTTGAAAGAAAAAATGGCTGCATTTGTTCCCAACGTATTCAGCGACGAAGGTGGCAATGAATGCATATACTCGGATGTTGGCAAGAGACACGCAAGGAAAGGCCTCTGTAAACAATGTACATCCCATATTTTTACATACCGAGATGACATTTGGTTCAGGTGACATTTCACCGGCAGAAGGGGCTGAGAACGTGGTGAGGGTGGCTTTGTTTCCACCAGGCAGGCCATCTGGTCAATTCTTTCTTGAAAAACACTTCTTGGGCTTCTGAGCATTGCAACTTGTTACCAAACATATTATCCTCCAACAATAATGCTACTGAATAAGTTTGAATATTTCTATTACCTTTCTTCTTTTTTTCCCAGATATATTTGACATTCGAGCTTGTCTGGCTGTCTATTTGTGAGTTTCAAGATTCTATTAATTTATGGTATGCCTAATTCCATTATGCATATATAAAATTTGAAGTATGAACTACCTATGGGCATATATAAATGCTAAACTATGAACCATTAGAAAAATAATTATGTTCATATGCTACCATGACATTTCTCAATCATTGTTTGAATTTATTATACAATTTAAGACTAGAGTGCATTAACTTAATGGTAAACTATTTGATTGAACATTGAACTTCACCACCCACTTCAAATGCATGTTAATTGCCTTAAACAACAACTATGAAGATAACATAACCTCCTTGCTCTCACTTGTGACCTTTAAAATTATGCTCGATAGCACTGGTGGCTACCTCAACTGCATCAACCCAACCACCGATATAAGCTCCTCCAACCAAATCATGGGAGGCATGTTCGACACATTTCAAAATGAGTGGGACAACACATTAGACCAAGTTTTCAATCCTCCATCAAACCCCTTCTTCATCATCTATCATCCTCTCTCATTTTTTAGCTTCCTCATGTTTTAATTCTACCATCCATCCCCTTCGGCATTTCCATCATACATTTCAAGAATGATTGTTAGTTTTAATATATTCGGTATTGTGGGGTGTATTTTTTAGGTGGGCTTATTTAAAAGGGGATAGATTTTATGTGGGTCAGCTGTTTAATTTTTAAAAATCTTATTTATGATTAGATCTTAATATTTTAGTATCTAATTTAAAGTGGTAGGCTTATTTAAAAAAGTGGTATTTATAATTAAAAAGGGGAAAATTTATCATTAATCGGTGGGTGGCTTTATATTATAAGTTAGGTCTAATTAGGGGATCATTTTTTAAAGTTCCCTAAACATCCCTAAATGGTGTCAGTGCAGAAGATCATCTCGAGAGCTTTCCAACGACTGTAAGAACGTGACAAACGGACATCGGAGCTCTAGATATGTTCGGTCAAAGTTCAGACAATGGGAAAGTCAACTCTGGTCAACTGGTCAATATTGGACCAATCACACTATGACACGTGGCTTGCCACCACTCGTTGAATTCGCTCGATTTTCCTATCGGGAGATGACAAGTGGACTACATGATGACCGAGTTAATTAATTTCGATACCCCATGGTATGGGTCGAATTTTTATTTATTTGGTAAGTCCATTTACACACCTTACCCACATAATTCTCCTAACCACTTACCCACTTAACTATACATTATGCTAAGTTCATTTGTGAAGCGGTTGTAGTGGAATCTTCCACGTGGAGGAGAGAAGGAGGTGAAGCGGTGTAGGGGCTTAAGCCATGCGTGGTATTAATCCACGTGGAGATGGGGGCGGTTATGCCTCTAATGGTCCATTGACCACTATACATGTGCATGGAAAGGCTTAATAAAGCCTAAAATATTATCCCACCACTCCAATTGGGATTTTATCCCATTAAAAATGCATCCGCCAATATGGGTATTTGATCCCATTTTTCATGTACGGCTAAGGTTTAAAAATAGCCTTAGGATTATATGTAATCCCATCAACTATGCTACGGGCTATGGTATTTTTAGCCTAAGGATTATATGGAATGCATTTTTAAGGGCCCTATTTTTGTATAAATAGGGAACCCATTCTATTGTGGAACACACACCTAAGCTTATTATTTGTTAAGCTTATTGTGGACACACACACAACTCAAGCTTATTATTTGTTAAGCTTTTTTGTGAGGTGTGTCAACAAATATTGTCTATTGGCCTATTATTTTAGGCAATAGTAGACAAAATATTTGTGATTGGGAGTAAATTATAAACTACCCAATAGGCCCATTGAGCCACACCAATTACTTGCAAATCCTGAATTGTCGACTGGAGTGCTAGCGTCGCATAGATAGCGTCGGGAAGGCCGATCGAAGCCGAAGGAGATTGTGCATCAGGAAGGTGAAGAACAATTCAACTGATCATCGGAATTTTTCGAAGAACTGGTGTACTGATAGGCAAGTAAAATTCCATTAGGTTTTCTTGTGAAAGTACTATTGTAACTTACAAGTTTTGACTAGTGGAACGGTTCGACCACGAACCCGGAGACGTAGGCAATTGCCGAACTCCGTAATCAATCTTTGTGTAATTATCTATTGTCTTGCATTAATTTTCAAATTGATTATGTAAAAGGAGCAAATTATCGGCAAATAATTAAAGCCTACAAGGGTGCGAGATCGTGTAGTAATAATCGATTATTTTCGGATCAAGGTCCTAGGTCGACTTTGGATCTATTTTCTCCTAATAAGGGGAGTAAGGATAAGAGGTTGACACATTAGAGTCCTCCTTTAGTAGGTTGGATCAAACTAAATTTTGATGGTGCCTCTAAAGGCAACCCTAGAGTCGCTAGTTGCGGGTGTGTGTTTCGTAATGTTGATTTTCAGTTTGTCCTTACTATGGCTTTTGATTGTGGTGTAGCTTCCAATAATTTTACAGAAGGCATCGCCTTGTGGCAGGGTCTGGCAGAAGCTAAGCGCAGGAAATGGTCTAGAATTTAGGTTAAAGGTGATTATATGGCTATCATTATGATAGTGCAAGGAAAATATTCTCATGCATGGCAATTAAAATCCATTTGTGATAACATTTAGGTAATTTTGCCTGATTTTGAGGAGGTGATTTTTTCTCATATTTTTCGAGAAGGCAATAAGGTGGTAAATGGTTTAGCTAATATTGGTGTCATGCTTTGGAATAAGGTTTGGGTCATGACTCAATCATGGGAGAAGATTTTCCCAATGACATTCAAGCCCTTTTGGTTAATGATGTGTATTTGGCTCGTATAGAGGGGAATTTTAATCTCTAAAGTTGTACCCCTTGTTTTCCCCCTCCCAGGAAATGATGGTTTTTTAAGGGAAGGATTTGGTTTTGGATTTGAAGCATGGCACGTACCTAGCATTCATTATATTTGGGGAAGGAGGTTGGCTTTTAAGATGTGTTTTGGTTGTCTTTGGGCTATCGTTTCGGCTCCTTCTTTTTTAGTTTGGTGGTTTGCCTTGGTGGAGTGCAGTAAGTTGAAACTCGTCAATTTGTTTCTCCTTCTTCTCTCATGGCATCTGGTGGAGACTCTGTGGGTGGCTTTGGGAGGAAGTGGCATCATGCTCAGACTGGGCCTAATTTGGGTGATTACTTTTCGGAGAGGCTTAATGGGAGAATTAAAAATGTGGCCATGAGGGGTTGGTTGGAGCAGATTTGGTCGGTGGTCGAGAGAATTGAAGATGACAAAGAAGAAGTGGTTGTCGTGATACATTGAGGAGGTTAATCTTTGGACCCTGGTCAATTTTGGGTTGAAGGAATGTGTTTGTTGTGGCACAGGGGTTGAGCGTGACCAACATTATCTCTAATTTATCATTTCAGCTTTTCCTCCACAAGGAGATGAAGGACCTAGAAGTGAGGGTGATCAATTTACAATTTCATATTCATGCCCTGACTCGTGGAGTGAAAGCTCTCTATCATGGCTTGGTAGTAGTGGCATAAAACCATGGAGCCCGCCTCCTGGAGAAGGCCAAATTTAATTTTCCGGATTGTTGTGCTAGCTCTTTTTCATCTCCTTCGTCTTGGCGACACGAGAGGTGGAGATTTTGGCAGAAAAGCCTCTGTGATCTGTCATGGAAGATTGAATTTGGGGTTCTCTTATTTGGGATTTGTTAGCATATGGATTTTCACGCATGCAAATGACATGCAGCGAGTGTCGGAACAAAGTCCCTCCTTAATGAAGGTGAGGTTGCCTTTATTGAAAACCAAAACTGTATTTACACCTATACATTCAAAATTGTATGTGGGGGTGTTTTGGAACATCAATGGAAAGAAAAGTGAATGAGGGAGATGGAATGGAATGAAGGAACGAAATGGAAAGGAATGAATGGAAGGAACATGCAAGAGTTAGGTAAAAGTAGAGCCTAATATTGCATGGAGAAGAACAATAAATAACTAACACAAATAAAACAGAGTTTGCATCAGTTAAACGAGAATGAGTAAAAGGGAACACACATGAGCATGTAGATAATCAAAGCTTAATCACTGTGAACTAGAACAACATATTAATAGCGTTGACAATAAGATCAAAGACAATATTTTCATTCAAGATTTAAACATATAACATCTAATGAACATAAAAACATCAAATGTTATAAGAGATAATGAATGGGACATTTGAATTTTTCAACCAACTTTATTAAAAGCAACTAAAAATAGAAATCTCATAAGTTTTCTCAAAAGTGAATTTGATAATAACATCATTTAAAATACCACTTTCAAAACATTCGACAAAAACTAGTGCCTTATCCATTGAGGGTGGGGTCCACCTATCTCAATTGTATGAGAAATGGACTCTCCCACCTATGAGAAAATATAGGAAATCATCCTACCATGTTGTTGGCAAAACAAGGATCCTGATTCTTTGCTAATTCAAAATATTTGAGCTTTTTGCAATGTTTGGCATCTTCTCTTCTTATGGAAAACAACTCAGAGAAGACCAACCTCACAAAGTACCTACATTTCAAGAATCTTACTTGGTATGGTATGCAAGTCTACAAATTTAGATTGGATCTCTTCACAAAGGTGTTTGATTCTGAAACATTGATCCATAAAAGAAGTGGAAAAAACATCAACATGAGTATACATTTCATGTATCAATTTTGTAAACTGCTCCACTAGATGTTGTATTGAATTCCTTTGGTTGTGTTCATTGATGAAGGTACAAGGAATCTCTTCGATGAAGACTTGAATGGAAGAGAGCACGGTATAGGATTCATTGCACAAACTATCAAACTGAATTACCAAGTCTTCTAGAATCATTTTCCTAGACTTAACATGATTTAACCATAGAATTTGTGTCATGCGATGATCAAACTCAAGTATCCCCTTTGAGGCTAAGAATGTAGATTCCATGTGAGCGAGATCCTAAAGACTTGGAAAAATATGATCTAGTGTTATTAATTATGTAATGAGGCACTCCTTGAATGGAAACACTGGATCAAGGTAGGCATAAATATTCTCAGATATTTTTATCACCTCAACAATTATTTTCAACCCACCACTTTCTATCTCAGAAAACCATGACCTTAGAGTGTGCCCTAGAGTGATCACATCCTTCGATTGATTGAGAATTTCTTGATCCGGGATAGCCACCATCTCTAGAATAGGAAAAGAAGACTCAATTGGGCTGATTAAATGTTGAATATATGAAATCAATTTATTCTTTTCTTCCCGAGTTGGGAAATTTGAGATTTGTATCTCTCCAACCTTTTAAGCACACTATTCATTGAATCCTTTGCCATAGAAACATCACTTTCAAAAGTGGTCTTTCCAAGGGCTATCTTGAATACTTCATAGTCAATGATTGTCATGTCCCCATGATCCTTTTCAGTAGTAGGAACTATAATTTCGCAAACTTATCTCCGATATCATCAATCACTACTCTGGAGGAGACCTTAGGCTTTTTGGGCACAACTTTATTGGAGAGGGAAGGAAGAGACTCCAAATAAATGTCGGCCACTTTGACCAATCTCTTTCTCTTTTTTATTTCAGAGTCAACCCAGGTCGATGTTTCATTCATTAATTCGACATAAAAAAGTTGAGAAGCTGGAAGAAAATCCTCTTTTCCTTTCTCATGACTAAAACCAATAGGCGGTTGTTACGTGGCCTCAATCCTTGGTGAAGTAGCATCTGCAACACATTCTTGATTATCCTCATGTTCTTGTGGAATACCCTTATCACTTAGATCTTCGAAAGAATTAGATATTTGCACCACTGTGATTTTCTTGGACTCTGGTGTATGACATTGATGATTTGGATCTTCGGTAGGCCTATTGGAACTCTCGGTGATGTAAATACATGAGTTTGGGGTAGAAATACCCGAAAAATGTTCTTTTCCTTCCATAGATGCGTACTTTTTATCGATCTTTGAGACACCACTTCTTTATTAGAGATAAGTTTGGGTAGCCACTGACTTTTTCTCTGAGATGCATGTGATGATGTTGGTGGGGATTGGTGTGAAGAGGTTTACAACACATTTTTTTGTGTAAATCCCCCTCTCGTTCACAGTTTCAGTATTTTTGACATATGTGCCTGAAATGGGAAAGGATTGGCTATCTGATTCTCATACCACATCATAGTCCTTTTTAACATAGGTTGACTCATGACATCTAGAGAAGTTTCATCTCCTCTACTCCAATCAATATCAGGGAGTGGAGTGGAACTATCTGATCATAGGAAGGATCCATAAGATCAATCCCATTATCAGCAAGGGTCGAGGAGGATCCCTTAATCTGTAATTTGCTATCGAGCCGAGTTTGAGACGAGAAAATTTTCGTCATCTTACCTCCTGTCATCCGTAAATTCTTCCCAATATTATTTTATGTTTTCCTTGTGCCTATATCTTGCTCCTAGGGATTTGTTACATGGACCCTTTAATATCAAATTGAGCCTTGCTTGTGAAAGGATGTATAGTTATGAGAGAAAATTCTTTTTCCATAAGTTATGCCTTTGTGGGAATATGGACATTTGTATTCCCCAATTTGAATTGGGAAATGAATGCCTTCTTTACATTTATCCACCGGAGGCAAAGGAATTTGAAAAGTTGACGTCAAAGTTCCATCAATGTTATTGTATGTTGACATATTTAGGAAGTCTATAAGGATCTCCCACAAATCCATCAACTTGTATATAGGAGTAAGAGGGAAATTGGATAAACCAAGTTCCCCATTGTTTTATCACTTCCTTGGCATCTTCGAAAATCTTTCCTCTCGGTTTCTCCGTAGTGACTTGATTATATAGAATAGGAAAGCATTGTTTATTCTCTGGAAATGGTGAGAACCGTTCTTTAACTCCGCTATGGGTAAAAGTGAAAAACACTATTCTTGTCGGGACCCATTGTACCTCTAGTTAGCCCCGAAAATATCCTCCTTGCTACAACACAAATCAAATACGAGGTCATGTAAAAATGACATGTCATCCTTACATCAATCAATTTCTTATGGAGAGTATTGCTAATGCTACTTGCCCATTCAATGAACATCTTTGCATCAAGAATGATACAAATGAACTTATACATCCAAGGATGAAAATTTCTAGTGGAAGGTAGACCAAAAACCATACTGAGGAGAGTAATCATGTCTCCTATTTCTTCATGAAACTCTACCCAAAACAACTCTTTGGAAATTCTTGAAGTGTGAGCTTTTGGTTTGACCAACCAATTTTTACCAACCATCTTTAACCATCTCAAAGGATTTTCATCCCAGAATTGTTGTGTCGATTCTTGCGAGATGTCAACATTTTCTTCATGAAGTGGCACTCTTAACAAATCCTCCATATGATATGGAGAATTGAGCAGGAAAGGTTTATCTCTCATTAAAAATTCCTTGATGCTCAGGATCATAATGTTCGGCACAAGCTAGGACAAATTCGGGGCATTGTATGGCAACTGGAAACACTACCGCTTGAGGTAAGCTACAACAATAAAGCCTTTTTGAAAAAATAGTCCTCCCTTCCTATCTTACCCTGTCACAGAATTGAACCATATCCACGTGACCCATATCGGTATCTAAAATATTATCATACACTGAATTTAAAGACGATGCTAGAACTAATCCTTGGTATGCATATTTTAGTGCTGACTTATTAGAACATTCACCCATTATGAATTTTTAAAATGGAAAGCAAAAAGAAAACAATACACTAGAAAGGTGTCGGGTCTAAGTCTCCGGACCACCGTTACCACAAGAATAATACGACTCTTTTTATTATTTATTTTTTTAAAATAAAAATAAATTTAGCGGTGTCGAATTCAAAATGATCATACAAACAAAATATTGAGACTACGCTCAAATCACCATCCGGAAAATAATACAATTTAAATCACTTTTGTTATTTCCGAATGCGTGGGCTACACGAGCCTGATATTTTTCTTTAGCAAGTGATCTTGTTTCTCCTTCCCGACGCATTGATCAAATTTCTCCTTCTTTAAGCATGCGTGGCATTCTTGTTGTTCTCTTTCTCTTCTTTAAAAAAATAATAATAAAATAAAACAAAATTTTATGCATGTGTGGGTTTGTGTTGTTTGGATTTTTGTTCACTTATGCATGCGTGGGCAGACTCCTTATGGCTGTGTGGGTAAAACAGACTTGTTTCTCCTCCTTCCCAGCATGCGTGGACTTCTAAGCATTTTGTTTTTGTCTTTTCTGCAGTGCATGGACATGTTTGAAGATGATGCATGTTGATTCTCCTCTCCTCAGGCTATGCGTGGACCTCCAAATAAACTTCTTTATTTCTGTGAATGTGCAAACATATTTATTTCCTCATTCTCAAGCTATACGTGGATAAAAATAGACTTCATTCTTCCTTCCAAGCATGGCGTGGAATCTTGCCTTCATTTGGGTCTTATTCTTCCTTTCGAGCATGTGTGGATCTTTTGGCATGGATTTTCCTAACTACAGTGTGGAATTTGAGAGAAAAAATAAATGAGTGAGCTTGGTTATTGGCAAATGTTTCCTCTTGGTGCGTGGAAACTATCCTTGGGCTTGCATGGAAAGATTGTTCTCTACCTGAAGGTTGTGTGGAGGATCTTGACTAGCTTCTAGCTACTACACAAATCAACAACAAACAAAAACAAACCACTAGCTACGTGGAATTTCATTCCATATCAATCCTTGCACGTGCATGAAATTGCCTTCACCTTTACAAGCGTGGATCTCAGAAACTTCTTGTTATTGCTTCCCTCCAAGCGTATGATCTCCTAAACTCATGATCCTGATGGAGACAACTACCTAGAACTCTCAAGGTTTCTAGCTCTAGCTAATGCACGTGCTAGGTTTCCATATGAAAGTCGGGTAGTGCAGTAGAATAGCTTTTCCTTCTTCTAGCTCTGGATATCTACAATATTTCTTTATTTCTCCTTCTTCCCAATTTCCTTTGCTTCTATAACCTCTTGTAACCGTCTCCTCATCAATTCCCGGATGATAGAAGCAAAATTAAAATTTTCTATGACAATTGGAAGCAGAAGAAAAATTTCCCCGCACTTGCTCACGGCAATTACGACAATTAATAAAAAGAAAGACAACTTCTTCCAAGTTTGTCGAACAACTTCTATGAGCATTAATTTAATATTTATTAATTAAAAACCCACAAAATTTAATAAATATTAATTTTATTAAATAACAGGGTAAATACTAATTAAATAATTAAAACACACTTTGTGTCGTAGCGAGAAGGGCTCATTCAAAATGGATGATGCGAAAGCCGAATGACCATGAAAATAAGAGGCGATTACGATAAAGGATAAAAATTAAGTGAAAGAACAATTTGAATTTTTTTATATTTTTATAAAATTTTACGTTTATTGATTTTGTGAAGTCAATATTCACGACAACATGCTCGTTCGGTATGGAGTGGTTTTCACTCTTTTTCTGATCTAGGAATGTATAGTTAGGTGATATATATATTGTTGTATAAGAACTAGTTTTTTGGTTTTTGTAGCACGATAACATGCATTTTACTCTCCTTGTTAAGTCCAATTAGTTGTAGATTAATCATGGACCTGTAATAGGAACTTTTTTTGAGACTAGGGCCTTCTCCTAGGAATCTTCACCAAAAAAAAAGTTTAGGATCTATTTTTTGTAAAAATTTTTAATACAAAGGCTTTTATATATAGTTAGTTTTAATTTAAAATTATTAAGTAATTAATTACATTTAATTCCTTTTAAAGAGCTTTTGTTTAATTATCTCTTTTATTTTGATTAGAGTTTTAAATTAGTCATTTATTAACATCATTATCCTTTAAGTCCTTTTTTTGCTCTAAAATTAGTCGACCTAAACATTGCAAAAGGTTAATTTTTATGCGTTATTGGCTATTTTTTCTCTAATCATTTGTTGGAGTGTGCAACACCATTCTTAGCCCTTTTTGTCTTCCAAGAGCTTTTCGGCGTCCCGAAGGTGCTAGGACTCGTTTTGAGACCATTTTGTGCATTGTAATACCCTTTAATTGTTTTTGGACTATTGAGCGCATCCACCACGGTCTTGCGGCAAAGGGGTTTCGCATTTGAGTGTAAAACACGTTTTCTCACAAGGATTTGATTTTACCCCTTTCCTTATTTTTTAGCTTGTTATGCTTGTTTAGGTTGCAATTTTTACATTCAATGAAACTTGATTGTGGTCTCCTCTCTTGCGCGTTATTATGTTGATTGCAAGGTGAGTGGCCAACTATTTCACGATGCACACTCACACCAAATTGTATCCAACACACTAAACTATAAAGTTTCGAAAGCAGGGGGTTATAATATTGTCCTAGGTCATTGCACTACTTATTTGGGCTTGTACTTTTCACACTAAGTTATAAAGTGCCATCTGGGATTTTTTGGGGGTTTATCTACATTATGGAGTTTCATCATTATGTTGTTATGCTTAATTCTAAGAACTATTCAACATGGAAGGAAGGCATCATCAGACATTACATTGTGCATGGTTTGTTGCCCTACCTCCATGGTCTTATTCCTGAGCCTCTCGAGCCTCTACAAAAGGATAAGTGGTTTAACCAAAATGATGAGGTCTATGGCCTTCTCAATCTTACTATTTCTAGGGATACATTGTGTTTGTTTGAGCACACTGAGTGCCCTTTCACTGCCTGGTCCATTATCCGTGATTGCATGGCAATAATGCTTCACCATCTAAGGAAACAATTTCCTCGACCACTCTTGTGACGCCATAGATTCTCCCCCTTCTCAAATCCATTTCATTTCTGAGTGTTCTTTTGCACATGTTGTTGCCCATGAGTCCCATGTTGACCATTCACCACAAGATCTTGCTATTGAGACTACTCACACTACTATTGCCACTATATAGCTCATTTTTTACTATGTTCATGTTTCTATTCACTCTTCACACTCATGTTCCATTGGAGACCCTTTCTCGAGACGGATGTGAGGGAGTGCAGACAAATGTGACCATTTCCCCTTATGCTCCCTCACATCTTGATTTCTCAATTGATGACACTCTCCCTACACTTGTTGCTTTTGTTGAGTACCATGTTGCTTCACCTTGGCCTTCCAATAGCTCTCCACAACAATATTCTCCTCCTACTTCATGTGTTGCATTACATGCTCTATTTGAGCCATCACACATCTTGGAGGACCTATCTATCTCTTGCATTGGGAGTGATTCCCTAGGGACACTTGTCACTTCCACCATTTCAAAGATTCTTCACGATCCACCTCTTCTTGTGGATCCCTTTTTGAGGGTTATTGGGCCCCCACCTTCTTCTCTCTCTAACACGCACATTGTTGTGGCATTACCTTTGTCTCATGTGCACTCTTTTGCCAAACCTATGTCACCTTCCAGTTGTAAATTAGAGTTAGATTTCAGAGTATTGCAGGCTTTTTCTTTGCTCATGGAGTGGGCTAACTTCCAGTGCTCATTTTCTATCCTTCCCAAGGGTAGGAACATTGTTTAATGCAGGTGGATTCTCTTCAGTCTTGGCACGGAGGACCACATCATTGAAACACTTCTTGGAGGACCTTCTTGTTCTCTCTTTTATCTCTCTCTCTCTCTCTATTTTGGATTATGATTGTATTTGGGTACCTTATCAGGCCATGTTGTTGGGACCCATTTATTCTCCTTCTTCTCCAATCTTCTTGAGTGAGTTTGTCTCTCTTTTGGGGGAGTTTTTTTCCCCCTTTGGGTTTTCTCCTTTCACTCCAATTTTTGAGAGTTTCTTGTACATGGGTACCTTGTTATGCCTAGTTGTCGGGACCCATTCTTCTCTTACTCTTCTTATAGGAATATGTTGTTTTTACATGGGTACCTTATTAGGAGAAGTAGTCATGACCCATTGACACATATTTCTTAGTTATCTAGACAATTCTCTTTCATTTTTGACCTTCCATGACCTCTACCTCAACTTCAATGAAGGGGGTGTTGGTTTATATGACTAGAATTTTCGTCATTCAATGTCTTGTCCACCTAGTTGGTTAGTCATCTCACTTAGTGAGAATAGGTCATAGGTTGAATAGGTCAATAGGGTTAGTGTACATGTGTCATGCACAAGAGTTACACAACACTCCTATATGTACCCCTTCATTTTGATTTATGAGTATGCCAGACACTCCGTTGTATTTTCTGTACTTTATTTTCCTTTTGATTCGTGCTCTTGCTAATTACGAAGTGTTCTCATATCCATTGGAAGTGCAGCTCATATTCAATGTGCATGAGGTTCCAACATTGATCCTCATGAAAAAATTTAATAGTTTCTTGAAAAACATTTGTATGTGTTAAGTTTTGTAAGGAAGAGCTAAGGTGGTTGCATTGTATAGCCATTACCGACTTTTAAAGGCATTTATTTATGTCCCTAGCCAAAACATACATGAATAATATTCTGATTGTTTTGATCAAGCTATACTTTCCTATTTCTCATGTTTTAAATGAATGAAAGAGGAAATATAGTTTTGTTGTTGTCTTGCATTGGATTTACTTTATTAAGTATGCAGAGGTCTTCTTTAGTTGTACTCTTTTGGTTATTGTGAGCATTGGAGATAGTGTATATTTTACGGTGGTTCGACTTAGTTATAAATGTTAGTGTGTATTATTTTCCACATCATTAGGTGAATCATCTCACTTAGGTGAGATCGTACATCCACGTGTCATTTAGGGGTCATCATGAGATTCTCTTACGCATCAGTGTGTCATATGCATCATTGGGAGTTACACTTCTATTATGGGAATGTAACTCCCCCTCTCCACTGAGTTGTCATGATTGCAGCATTGGGGGTTACTCAGCACCTCCTATATGTACACCCTTTTGGATCTATGAGATAGAGGAGAGTTTTGTGGCTTATCAAGGTTCTGCCCATTTGTCGAATCTTTGCATGCACATTCGGTTGATGCTCGCTCCTCCCGAGATCTCTTCACGCTGTCATTCGCATGTCTGTTGATGTGCACGTCATCCCTCATGATCCTCACTTATGGGTTTTCATACCCTCTTACATGGTATCAGAGTGGATCTTGCGGATCCATGCACTCTTCGGCATTTTTGTGCATTTTACGGCTTAGGCATGATATTGATTCTCTTTCAGTGTGTGTCGTAATGGTGATTCCGTTCGTGCACTTCTTGTATTGATTCAGGCATTTATACCTCTATTTGGGTTGTTCATGGGTTCCATTTTGATTTTTGAGTGTTCATGGCTGTTACTAGTTTTCCAGGATCTTGCATATGTGTCTCAGGTTGCAGGTTTAAAGTTTCAGTTTTGGGTTTTTTTTTGTGTTGGTTCTGTGCATTTTAAGGTTATTGAAGTGTGTTTTTTTGGGCCCAACTCGGCCCCAGCTCACCAAGTTAGGAACCGAGCTACCCAGCTCATTGCCTTTTCCATTGCACTAGCTCACCCATTGTGCACTTTTCTCGGCCTTGCACCGAGTCTCTCTAACTCGGGCTTTACATTGTTTTCTCCATGACCTGCTCTCGGCTCGTGTCTGCGTGGGCTAGTTCATGTGTTTTTCAACTCTGTTGCTCGTGTTGTGTGCACCTCCACTACAACTCTCCAAGCTCCTTGCTCGTGCTTGGTCCTAAACGCCCTGTTAGGGCTTTTTTTTTCCTTCGACCTTGGCTAATCTGGAAGAAATCTAACCTGCTTTGAGCTTTGCTCACTGGCTCCAACCTCGACTGCTTCCCAACCTGCATTGGTAACTTAACCGGCTCTCCTTCCCACGGGATCCTTTGTTCGACTCGTTGTTGGATTTGATTTGGGATCGGTCGTGTATTACATCTGTTGCCTTCTCGTTTGGATTCATGTGGTTCTTTGGTCTAGCATGAGCACGAGCTCCTGGTTTTCCATTCGGCCTTATACTCGGTGTTTGGATATTCTCATTGTGGTTGCATTCATGTTTGGTTTGCCATCGCTCCTGTTGGTTCATTCGAAATTTCCACCGATAACCTGCCTCCCTCTGTTTGACGTCCTAGCTACGTGCATGCGTTACATGTTTGTTCGTTCAAACCGGTGACCCTCCCCGCCTAACTCGACAATTTCACCTTTGGATTCCCGCCGATGACCCTTCACTTGCACGGTGTTCGGTCGACCGTTGGTCGACTCCCGCTCTCGGCTCCTTGTTTGGCACATCTGTTCATGCCTCGACACTCGACTCAACAGGAATCCCATAGGACAACTTGACAACATAGTTCGGTACATTGACTCTCCTACAAGAATCTCATTTGCTCCATCACACAGTGCACTACTCAGTCAACTCTCCCTTTTAGAATTATTTACAGGTTAAAACAATCCCTGTTTTAATGTTTTGAGGCAAAAACATTCCTTTATTGGCATTGTAATAATTTTTGGGTTCTAATTTTGCTTGTGTCATGACCTTCCTATGTGTGTCGAAGACGGAGGGCGAGGTGGAGGTTGGCAAGAGGGTAATCCCCTCTCACAAGCAAAACAAACCCTGCCTAAAATTTGATGCCATTTCCAACGAGTACCCACACGACACCCTTTGCACTTGTTTTGAGCACTTTTGTAATCCGTTTGTAGCATTTATTGGCATTTTCCATTAGTTACGGGAATCGTAATAATGCCATAACTTTTGACTCGTAGCTCGTTTTTTAGAGCTTCCTTGGTCAAAATTGCATGATTTCTTGCACCTTATATAATGACATTGTTAGTTTTGTAAATGCACTACTTTATAAAGTGCCGCATTCTAGGGGGTTGACTAGTACTCTTGGGTTTTTACACGCAGACGCATTATCGGCCGAGTCCGACGTCTTGCTTTTGTGCACCTTGCACTTTTGATTCCACATCATGGAGAGTGCTCTTTCCAGACTTGAGCGTCGTAGGATTGCCTTATAACCTCCGCCACTTCTCAGGGAGAGGGAACTATTCAGCTTGGTGTGCTTCCATGGAACGTTACTTCACCCACGAGGGTCTTTTACCCTTCTTGCTTGGGCTAGTTCCTGCACCCACTAATCATCATCATCTAGAGGACTTTCTTGACACTTGTGACCATATCTTTGGTCACATGATGATGCATGTCTCTCGATCTCTCTAGTTTCACGTGGCAGACTTAGATCCACCCCATCGTGTCTGGAGCATTCTTGATCCTCTACATGGAGACCCTTCACATATTGTCGACGTTGTTGTTGCTGCTTTGATTCAATTGTCTCCTTTATTTATTCGTGTGATGACAATTTCACTGACATAGACTCGCTTGGTTCTACTTCTGATGACGAGGATTGTGCACCTAGTTCTGATGTCGAGAGTACTATAGAGGACTCTTCTCCTCCTTCTCTCACTATTCCAGAGAGTGTTGACACTTCCCACATCTCATCAGATATCGAGCAATCTCCTTCTCAGTCTCATATAGTCATCACACCCACCTCATTTCCACTTCCAGTGTGTGAGGCCCCTTCCACTCCTCTACCTTTATTAGATGACTCATACCTATCTGACATCACTTTCTATTTGTTGAGCCCCCTCATTGGGACAAGTATCTGCCTGACCTTAGTCATCTTTTCACAAAGTCTACTTGTGATGCACTACAAGTTTCTCATCCATCTACAGGTGTTTCAGAGGAGTCCATCATCTTTGTTGTTGGGAGTGCCCCTTCTCAGGGACTTACCACTTCCACTTTTACGGAGACCTTCATTGATCCACCCTTGCTTGTCGATCCATTTTCTGTTGTGGGGATTTTTCATTGCCTTCACATCACATGGACATCCTTTCTATAAGTGTTCACTCTTCACACTCTGACAATTTTGTACACATGGCATTACCTTTGATTCCTTGACACTCATTTGCTAGACCTATGTCACACTTTTGTGGACCATACTCAGAGTTCTTCATCACTTTCGCCTTGGTTTCCTTTGTGGAGTGGGAGGACTTTCAGCATGTCATTTATGTCCTTCCTAAGGGAAAGCACACAGTTTTGTGCGGGTGGCTCTTCTTCAGTCCAAAGGCAAAGGATCTTGTCATCGACATTCCTTTGGGAGACCTCCTAGAGCTGCAGAGTTCAGATCCGTCCATGGCATCTTCTGCATTCCTCTCGTCTCCCTCTTCTTCTCTCTTCTTCTTCTTTCGAGAGATTGCCTCTTTGTACATGGGTACCTTTTCAGGCTCGTCTAGAGCTGGGACCCATATTTGGCATCTTTCTTAGATTAGAGATTGTTTTGTTCTCTTGTGGTGGATGTTTTTCCCACTGGGTTTTCTTCATTGCTTGGGACCTTTTTCTTATACATGGCTACCTCATCGGAACTTTGTGTCGGGACCCATTTCTCATTTCGACTTTCGCCTCATCCTAAGTTATGATGAAGGGGGGTGTTGGTGTGTATTATTTTCCACATCATTAGGTGAGTCATCTGACTTAGGTGAGATCGTAGGTCCACGTGTCATTTAGGGGTCATCACGAGATTCTCTTACACGTCAGTACGTCAGTGTGTCATATGCGTCATTGGGAGTTACACTTCTATTAGGGAATGTAACTCCCCCTCTCCACTTGAGTTGTCATGATTACAGCATTGGGGGTTACTCAAGCACCTCCTATATGTACACCCTTTTGGATCTATGAGATAGAGGAGAGTTTTGTGGCTTATCGAGGTTCTGCCTATTTGTCAAATCTTTACACGCACATTCGGTTGATGCTCATTCCTCCTGAGATCTCTTCACGTTATCGTTTGCACATCCGTTGATGTGCACATCATCCCTCATGATCATAAAGGAAACATCACTTTTGAATAGATTTTGTGATCCCTTAAGGGTCTTTTGGGTGCATGAAACAAAAACGGCAAGTGCTTTATCTCAGCTCTAACTCCATGATTTTTGGTTAGCATTGTGAAGACTGTAGAAGATATTTGTGCACATTGAGTATTAATGAATGCAAATGTTATTTCACATATTGTGTTAAATTGATTGTTCTTTTCAAGCATTGTAGTCAAGGATGGATTCTTTCCATGGGAACACTATTATACCAAGGTCATAAAAACTAATTTCCCTTCCCCTCCAAATCTCAATTAAATAAAAAAACCAAGTTATCTACATACCTACTAAGCATATCATACCTGCAAACCAAACATATGCTTATTCTACAAAGTTGAGCTTTAAATTTTTCCATTACCAATAAGCTTTGCCAAAAATCCTGCCAATTTTGTGATCCAATATCATTAAAAGTAGCCTTGGTCTAAATTGTTATGCAAAATGCAATATCTGAAGTTGTTTATTATCTACCTTTGGATCTATGTTTGATTGTCAAGTGCTTACAATAAATCAAGTGACAACTCTTTTGAGAGAAGTATTGTATATGTGGCTACACTTGTTTCAAATTGATTTACACCAACCATAAATGAAACCAATCCTTGAGATCTTTTCCTTTATTCAAATCCCCCAATAAGGTCCTCTCATCTTGCTTTAGTTAGAGCCGAAGTAGCAGGTAAAACCATCCCCTTTGTGAAGGTACCTCCTGATCACCTCCTTGATTTGATTCATTGAGTTGAGTGTTGAAAAAATCCTCACTATTAACAATAATAAATTTTCATTGTTCTTGACTCTCGCAAAGCCAACGAACTCAGGTTAGTTTCTCATTCTCCCAGGGGTGCTATTTTGGGAGCCAACACCCTTCTTTTCATAAATTCCATGTGTATCACCACTTACTCTCACCCCCATGAATCCTACCCATCTACTTAACAAAAACTGAGAGTTATCATTGTTGCCCCTCCTAACGAGCCTATCTCATCTCCCTCTTCATCCAAAGATAAGGTATCTATTCTAGCCACTCCATGAGCCCAAAAGCCTTCTGCTATAGAACAAAGAATTGTGAAGCAATTGCATTGGGCTCCTATCAGAATGTACCTCTGTGAGCTTATCCAAATCTCCCCTAACCATCGAGAGGCTCTCATTGAAGCTTTATAGTGCATCCCAATCATAATCGTTGAACCTCAACCTTTTGCATCCTTCATTGGAGCTCTTATGGCTTCTTCCACCATCTCCTTCAATGATTCTACAATCCCTGACATTCTACCCAAAGATCATGACCATCCCTTTTTAATCACTATTCATATCAATGACACCTTCATCCGACAATCCATGATTGATAACGATGTTAGTATCAATATCATCTCAACCCACACCTTCGATCAACTCAAGATTCCCGACACTATCATTGCCCAATCACTTGCGGTCCTTCAAGACTTTAATGACAATATTGTCCCTACATTAGGAATAGTCATCCTTCCTATCCATGTTGGTGAGAAAATCCTCCATGAACTCTTCTACATTGTAGAAGGGGAATTCCAATATAACATCTTGTTTGGACACCCATGGATCCATGTTATGCGTTGTGTCCCATCCACCCTTCATTGTTTCCTTAAGTATGAGCATGAGGGGAAAATCCACACACTCCCCATTGATCTTCCTTCTTTCGAGATATTTTCATACGACCTATAAGCCAAACTACATGCTCATCCCCAATAAAGACATGTCTTCCAAAGCATCCACTAGTTCACCCGTACCTACATCTAAGTTACCCAACAATGAATATCTCGACACCGTGATGTAACATCTATCACCTGGGGAGTATCAACTCCTCTCTCTTAATGCTCTCCCCACACCCAATCAAATCAGTAGACCTAAAAAATCTCCCATGTATCAATCTAACATCAAGGATACCATTTCCTTCAGCCCACCACACTTGAAAACCAACCTTGTTTATGGTGGCATCGATCGTCCTTATTTCTACACCGACAATCAACACCATACCAAGCTATACACCATTGGCTTTGATTTCCTCTACAACAAATATTTCTCCCACACCTACCTCCACCGCTATGCATGGAAGGGATTTGCTCTAGGATGTTATGAACAAGGTATACATGATATTGTCCTTGATCAATCCCATAAACCCCATAAGAAGTAAGATCCCCCACCGACTCTCTTACACCCACTTCTTTTGAATCCCTCATGAACATGCAACCATCACCCCCTTTCTCATCTAATGACCCCATTGAAACAAATGACACCTCGTCGCTTAATCACCCTCTAACATCATCACATATATCAAGAACGTATCAAACATGCTTACAATAAATATATCAAATAATTCTAACATCGGTGACCTTGTCTTAAAATAAAATCAGAATGTCACACTTATGGAAAGGAGCCAACATGGGAAGTTCACTCCAAACTAGATTGGACCATATATTATCACTCATAATTATGGGTCCAAGGCCTATCACTTAGCCTCTCTTGATGGTAAACCAAAAACAGAACCTCTCAACGCCTTGCACTTGTGGCCTTTCTACTGTTAACACACATACCAACATGACCTTAGTCACCTTAACGATCTCATTTTCATCATTATCCTTCTCCATCTTTCATCGTAATGATTTGGAATCATGTGGTCTTCTGTCACTATCCTATCTATGACCTTGAATATGGGCACCACGACTCTTCCCATAACATATTCCTTATGGAAAAGTTCCTCCTTTTAGGTGGGAACCCCACAATCATTACATTCATCTCCTTCTTATCTACCTACTAGAACCATGATAAGGGTCCACATGTGTAGCTTATACACATTACTTCCCCTCCCCAAGTGGTCTACTAAGCTATCCTCAACTCTATCTTAAAAATGAAAAAGTTATGAATGTTCATATAAAAGCTATATTATCCAAAGTATAGACTACTCCCTCAAAGGAATACGATCATATAAAGTAATTAATATAAAAATATAGATCGATCCCTAAAAGGAAAAGTATTGCATATCTTATCATGCCATCTAAAATCAAATGTAAAAATCCAAATAAAAATTCATATGTGTGGACCGCTCCCTCGAAGGATGGATACTTTCTTATATCATGGCAGTAAAGGCTTTCTACATTTCTTAGCCTTCAAAACATCAAAAGTATCAATAAAAATCACACATCCTAGGAAATTTTCCCGCATCGATCATCTTTCGCTCAAACACAAACTTCCTGCATTGATCAGTTTGAACAACCCTAATAAGAGCTAGGGCATACACCTAAGGCAACCACCTCAAGATAAACTATCCCCGCACAAAATTTACATCTCAACCCCTTAACGTGTATACAACAGTGTATACAAGCACACCTTTATCTTCCCCTCATGATCTTACATGTGACTAACTATCGTTAGTTATGTGTTAACACCTTCCATATGGTTGTAAGTGCATTTCTTTGTTCATTTTCCTCTCATGTTTTACCTCCAATCCAAAGATCATAGCATTTATCCTACATGCACTCCTTACTATGATGTAAGTGTACTTCCTATATTTGGGTCACCCTAACAAGGTTGTGTTCCATTCAAACCTTTCTATCTAATCATTTTTGTTATCCAATCGTATCACACTCATTCACATTGAACATGGGTTTCCATTTTGATCTATGTTCTAATCTATCACATCCAATCCAATCCAATTACATCATCTCATCTTATATTCAATCCAATTAACACATCTATATCTACACTAAGTCCATCACATCTAATATACATCCATTACATCATGTCTAACATCCAAATCCATCACATCAATTCCACATCTAATCCAATCAATACATCGTATAAATTAATAAATACATGAAATTAATGCCTAAATAAATAACTATATCCATTAAATCAATTTCACATCTAATCTATTTAACATAACATAATCAAAATTCATCACATACATCTAATCTACTCATCCACACATCAAAACATATATAAGACACGATAAAATCACATATACATAATCATATCATTCAAAATGTTTGTACATTAGGTATATGCCCGTGATTAAGCTAAATATGGAAATATATGCCTAATATGATTGCTATTACAACAATAAATGAATAAATAATTAAGTACATAAATTAACCTAAGAAAACTAAGCCAAAATATATAAAACCCTAAGTGCAAATAAGAGGTAAGATGACTTAGTTGTTTCACAATTATTCTGGGTTGTGCTAAAGTGTTGATGGGGTGGACAGAGAGGGAGAAGCATCACACAAAGCCTTAGAAAAGTATGTGAGCTAATGATCTGCTTGGTGGGGTGCCTGGAGAGGGATAAAGGCACTTGCGGGTGCCCTAGACCTCTTTCTAAGTGCCTATGCCTATGGAAATGCTTAGAAAACCTCCTCTGTGTGGTCGAAAGGTATTCATTGTTATTCACCTTTGGTCACACAATGATTGTTGAAGTCACTGGAAACCTGCAATGAAGTAATGACTGTAAAACCCTCAAAGAGACATCAAATCCTAAAAAATAAAGATTTAGAATGAGGGGTTGGACTGTCATCAGTTGTCACAATGGTAATCTTATGACCGAGCACTGCATTACATCTTATACCTAATGTAGTTCTATGTGTGTATGTGTGGAATTGTTCCCTAGGTGGATCTTCTACATGTCACACTTGATAGCGAGCAAGTAACTAAATGTAAATAAATGTAATAGATGTGTCCATGGAATAGAATGAACTTCCCTCCTATGAAGTGTATGCAGAATAACTAGACCTTGTGTCCCTTGGATGGTTCTAGATATATGCAATGGAGCTCTTAGATGTTTGATGGATGCAACCTTATGTGGTGATAGCTAATGCTTAGTGCTTGGTCCCTTATTATGATCACATAACTTTATATTTATATGATTCATTTGCTTGAATTTTGTAATTAACCCCAAAAAGGTCGACTACCAAAAAGATAAGATGCTTAAACGGATAGAAAGGACCTGAAAAGTGTGAACAAAGTATACTGAGGTCAATGGCACCCAAAGGGGATGAGGGCGCTGACGCGAACATCCTAGATGGGCACTGGTGTCTAGGATGATAAATGCCAAGGTATAAAAAGGCATATTGAGCAAGTAAGGGTGCAAAAGGCAACATAAAGCACAAAAAAATTTGGCCAAAGACATGGGTTAATTATTACTTTTCTTACTTAGGAATCATATGAATAGTAGTATGTAATCATGACTAAATAGATACCCAAAGTGTGTGATTTTGTGTCTACATTTTCCCCCACTTTATGTTGTTAAGCAAAATCTCGATAACATAAAGTAGATAAGAGATGCGTACCTGATAACCATGTAGATTGATGATGAAGGTGTGTTGAGGGACAAGACAAAGTGTGGAGTGATAAAAATGTGAAGCATGGATGCTAAGGAGGAAAAAGTGTAAAAATTGATGATGAAAGTGACCCTAGGGTGAAAACGCATGTGTATATATCATGATGTGCCTATTGTTGATGTTGATTGTTGATGTGATTGTTGTTGTTGATGTTGTGATGTGACTACCACTTCCCATAAGGACAGACCTGTAAAAGAGAAGAATGATCAAGTAGTCAAATATGCATGTATATGATAAAAATGTGTAAAAATTATGTAAAGAAAGTATGTAAAATACAAATATAAAAAAGGAACATGTGCACCTGATCCATGATGAGAAAAAGGGGGTAGAAAGGATCTTGAAGATGTTGTAGATGAATGAGTTTTTTTGGGAAATCTCACGCCCATTATGATTGTGAGTTTTGGGAAATCTCATGCCAAGTAATGGAAGAACCTGTAGGGAGAAAAGTCTAGTGTCATCCTCCAAATTTTAAATGCATCCGCAATGTAGAACACCACTGTAGATGGTGTGTAAAACTTTAAACAATTTGATCCAATGCAAAAGTAAAAAGTATTGTGTAGTGCATGCATGTCGAATGCTAAGGATTGTGTGCCCTGTAAAATTCATTGTGTGGAGTTATGTAGACTGTGTTTGAACTACTAAATGGTGTGTAAAAACCCCTGGTCACAGGCATCCAGGAAGGGTTAGGGACACCCAAACACTATTATCTTGGTCTAGACATCGGTGTTTGTGCTGTGTTAAGGACCCAAGTCTGATTCTGAGCCCTATCTAATACTGACTATTGTGTTGTACTAGTACTATGTTGTGTTGAACTATGATATTGTATGGGGTGAATGATTCACCCAAAGGATGCCCCCTCATTTAGGGTGCATGCAACATCATTGAAGGAGTATGCGGCCCAACGGAGGACCAACCGCTATCTTTGAAACTATGCCTTGCAAGGGGGAAGGGAATGTGCTTGGTAGAAACCAAGGCACATGCAAACAAAGTGTCTAGGGGAAAATTTTTAGTACACGCAAATAAAAACATGCATGTAAAATAAAAAATGCAAGCTAAGCATACAATGTGTAAGCTAATACGCAAGAAAACAATGTAAAGGTGTAAGAAGATAATATAGACCATGAAAAATGGGTTGCAATCATGGGACACCACTCATAATGTCACAAGACAATCAAGGTCGAATGAAGCTAAAAGAAGAAAATGTGCACATGAGACAAAGGGAAAATCCAACAAACAATGTCATACAAATAACAAACAATGACAAACAACGTAATGCACAACCATTGAAGCAAATAGACTTGCAAGACACATGAAGCACCGTTAACATATTAGAAAGATAAAAATTATGTCAAACATGTATAATCCGATAAATTAATGTGCTATGAAAAATGAAACAATAAACCCTATATTGTATGTAAGTGGATGCCCCCAGGAGCCGTTGTGGGACTGGTAATGAATCTTGCACCAAACATCCATGATGCATGTAATAGATCTATATAATTTGCGATCACAAGTAGAAAGCAAGTGAATGTGCATGTGTGTATGATAAATATAATGACATACAAGATATATATCTAGCATGTGTAAAAGAGTGTACATGTAACAAGTAAATGTAAGCAAGACTAAATGCGACCAAGATATGCAGTATGTTGTGGAGTGTAAATGGAATGAAATGTAGAGTGAGTGTGATAGGAGTCGTGTGCCCCCGAGTGAGTATGGATGTGTATGCATGTGATGAGGTTTATTTATATATTCCCCCTCAGTAGTCAAGAATGAACCGTAAATGAGAGTGCATCATCGAGAAATAGGTTGTATGTGCATACGAAAAATATGTGATCGTTAAATTGAAAAGTGTAGAGTGTAATCACGTGAGTGAGTAATTGAACACATGAGTGTGGTGAGGTCCATTTGAGATATAGACCCTTAACAGTCAAGTACGGATCGTGGAACTAGAGTGCGTCATAGGGTATGTTGGTTTGAAAATCTGTCGGATTAGGCAGATTGTGGTGAAACAGCCAACAGTGTGCAGGGCATAGCCCCTCTTTGAGACAGCAAAGCGAAACTAGTTTATTGCTAATCTATCAAGCAAGAATTTGTGCAAATCTATGCTATTCTAAATTTAGGGGTTTTGGGATCTCATCCCAGCAGAGGTAGTTCAACTTTGCGAACAAAAATGTAAGAGGAAGGAATGGAGGAAGGTATATCGAAGGAAGAAAAGAAATGAATTCCAAGACAGAAAGGTTGGAGGGTTTATGCTTTGGGTTGGTAGTAAACAGAGCCTAACTTACTTGCATAAACAAATAAAGCAATACTGATGAACATATGACGATAATAGGAATGAATCCAACAAAATAAAAACATAGATCTAACTTAAGAAAGATTTGATGCAAATAACACATATATTGAGCACAAAGTCTTGAGCATATGTATTAATATTTCTTCTGTTATAAGAAAACACAAAGTCTTTCTCTCCTCACTTCTCTTTTCATACAAAAATATCCACCTGGAATACAACAAGTATCCTAGTATTTATAGAAGGAGAAGATGAAAGAAGACAAAAACAAACCAACCACTATTTACAAAATATCTACAAAATATCTAAAAAGTCAAAAGTTGACTTTGGGCAAGTTTTTGGATGGAAACATCCCATGATGCAACATGGATGATGTCATTGTAAATGCCAACATACTTTTAAAATATTTTTACAAAATTGATCAAAGCGTACACAAGAGGAGAAACTACTCCTCATCATCTCTTTGCTTAAACGGAGTGTCTTGCTTCTGATCAGGAGAGGTGATGTGACACTGAGCTCGGTATTCCATAAACTTGTTGATCATTGACTAAAGTTGATTATGATCTGGACCTTTGAAATGGTTGCCAATGACTTCACAAGTTTCTTTTTCATTCTTGAGCTTGTCAGGTAACCGGTGTATTCCTCACATGCTTCGATCAAGAATCCAATGAAATCGTGGCAGGCCAAGAGGTTATTGATTGACTCTTGGTCGAAAGTGACCTCTGGTGCCAAACCTTGAGTGACTATAGCTTTGAAGCGCTGAAATGTATCATTTGCTTCCCTCAAGGTGAACGATTCACTGAGCATCCCTGGAGACATCTTTGTAACTGTCTGCTCCATGTTGTATCGTGCATCCAGGGCTTCATCCTTGATTTTATCTATCCTCTCCAGGATATATTCCATTTGATCGACCTAGTAATCCAATGCAACAAGAGCTTTGTTATGTGCTCATGGGTGATCGATGATGCCGACCTTCAATAGGTTGTCAGCCGAGCAGTTAGCCATTGCTTGGAATGTTTCATGTTGCAACCTAGCATTGTCCAACTCCTCGAGAGAGGGATCCGCTACTACTTGTAGCTCCTTATTTGCTTGATCAATATCCTGGTAGAGCACTGTGAATTTCTTGATCATTTCCTCACTATCTCTGAGGATTCACTCTATCCAAGAGGATACTACCGCACCTTGTTCGCCAATCTTAGCATATTCATTTATTTTTTCCTGACTGAGAACTTCAATAGGCTCGGTGGCGATCCACGAGGGGGAGTGTTTCCCATTCTTTGCAATGCTTGGAGAAGATGTTTGTTTTGTTCCTTGAGTATTCTCTTCTCCTCTTTTGCTTCTTGAAGTTTCTTGCAAAGAGCATCTACTGCAAACAAGGCCTCTCCTTGTAGGCTTTCAGATGAGGTTCCCATTGTGACTTGAGTCACTGTGAAGTATGTGGGAGACAGATCCTTCTTTTCCTTGGTGGGATCTGGGTATGCAATCTCCATGACTCTCTCCCCGAAGTGCTCTTAGAAAAGCGAGTTATCAACTTTCTGCTTCTTGGGTCCCTTCTTCGGAATGACAGAGAAGTCCATGGGTGTGATGGGAACCTTTCTCTTATGTTGGCTCAAATGGTCAGAAATCCAGCTAGGACTTATGGGAGAGGGAGTAGAGGGAATAGAAGAGGAAATGGGGGTGAAAGGGGAAGCAACTGAAGAGGCCATAGGGAAGAACGTTGAAACACTTGGTGGTGGCATCGACAAGGAGTCCAATGCGGCTGCTACTTGTGGGGCCTAGAGTTACTACAGGGGAAGAAAAGGTCATGGAGATGGAAGGGATCTGTAATGGGATGGAGGGAACACTAGGCAACAGATCCGCGAGAGAGGAGAAGATGGAAGAGGTGGGAGATGAAAGGGAGGAAGGAGAGAAGAAAACACATCCATAGGAATAAATGCTTTAATGACAGGGGGAGGAGAAGGAGCGGAAAAAGGGATGGTGGGTACCTCATTAGTTGTATTTGTGATAACATCCCGAGTGGATGTATCCGTTGAAACTTTAGTGATGTCTTCTTCTTTACGAAGACACCGGAGTTAACCACTTGCTTCTCGAAGTAGTAGGAGGTCTTTCAAGAGTTTCTTCTGTTTGTTTGGTTCTCCCTCCTTGTCCTTTCCTTTTCCTTTTGGTGCACAGGATGGTTTTGGAGGTGTTATACGAAGGAGAAGTAGTGAAATCTACTCTGAGGAAGGTGAGGCCATTTTGTTTGCACCAATGGTCGGTGCGCTACAACGTGGGCTTAACCCTTTCTTGAATGGTCTTCGGTGCTTTGGCTTTGTCGACCTCTGCGAATGGCCAATCATCCCCATCTGTGTCAAGGTAAACCTAATCAATTTCTTGATCAGTCTCTTGGAATCCCTTTGGAACGATGGCTACGCCATAATGGATGATCTCTTCTAGGGCCAGCCGGGAGTGATCCTTTTGCCTGATGTCTATTTCATGTGTCAAGTTGATGTAGATGTCCTCGATCTCAGGAACATGGATGGGATCAATTTTTGCCCTTGGGAGGAAACTCCGACAATCGAAGGTGGGCCTTGTTGGGAAGTTGTGCTTCAAATTTAGCAATTCAAGCTCGGCATACATTTCCCATGCTTTGGCCAGTGTGGTGCAGGTGTATCGGCCAACTGTAAGGGGGAATGGAGTTCCTCCTTTCTTTCTCTTCATGCACTTCTCATGGTAAGTGATCAGTTGCCTTGACAACTCCAAGAGGATCAGCTTGGGCCCTGCATACCTTGGTAGCTTTGTCGGTTCACCCTCGAAATTCACCGCTCTGAGATATGTGAATGTGGGGAATTGTGTGAACAATGCTCCCCATTTCTTCATGGCAGCAATCACACTCGGGCTGGTCCGACCGTGTCTCATATTTGGCCTCAGTAAGCAGATTACCTCATAGAAAAAGGCATCATTAATCTTGGAGAACTGGGAGATGCTGGCCTCAAGCTTCAGCTCTGGGTAGTATTCATATATTTTGACCTAGGGCCATACCCCATTCCGAGCTAGGCCTGTGAAATATCTTGTTGATGCTGCAATGTATACAACATAGGAATTCATATAGAACTTCCCAGTTGTTAGGACTTGTTGAAGCTATTGGGAGATGGTGTCACTGATGATTTCACCCCAACCAAAACGTTGATCAAGCGTATTCTTGCTCATGGTCTCTAGGTACCTCAGCATCAATTTGTGGAAATAATGGACATCAGGAAGCCTAAATACTCTATTCAGGAAGGTGATTGTATCACTCAATTCCTCGTTGAAGTCACTACGGTGGATGGTCTGGCCATTTTCTCACCGGCTTCTTCTTAAGATAGAGCTCGTTCATCATTTGCATACATTTATCCTCATTGTCGTCCCAGGCCTTCTTACAGTCTTTTAGACTTATGGGCATATTAGCCTGTGATGAGGAATGCCTAGGGTTATTTCAAAGTGACGAGCTGTTAGGTCGATGATCATCTTTCCTTCCTTATCTTCGACACATCTAGTGTCCTTGTTGTAACACCGAGCAACCAACATAATAAATTCATTGTTTACAACACTTACTGGCAGCCCAGCTTCAAAGTCCAATCCACTACCTACTAGCTTGTTCATCCATGGGCCACTAGTTGCCTAGTTGGTTCTCGCCTATAAGTCATCCATATCAATATGCCCCAACTTAGAGTCTCTGATGTCGAGGTCTCTCTCTGCATATGAGTCAGGCATATTGACTTTTTGATATTTGTATTTCATCTTTTGTTCTGACAGCTTAGCTTTACCTTTAGAATTTGTTGGTTTCTTGCTTGATGAAGACATATGTGAGCTCAAGGATGGTTGATGTTGCTCTGCAAGAAGAATCAAGGAGGTCCAACACATAAGAGCCATGTAAACTATCATGTTATTCATAATGAAAGCTTGCAGAAAGAAGAATGAGCAATTATAAGGCTTAGGGTGCAAGGCGCAGGTTCAAAGCATGTTGCAGAGGCTTAAAAATGTTGGGTGCACTTTCGAGGATGTTGACATGAAAAAGTTGCGCCAGTGTTGACAGGAGAAAATTTGTGCTCAGTAGAAGGGGTGTGGTTTTCTGGATATTGACATGCAATTTTGGGCGCCAAAGGGTAAAGCGCAGGGCACAGGTTCAGAACATGTAACATGACAGATTGATGTCAAGGAATATGTACCTGCGCCTTAGGAAATTTACTTTCTTGGGCGCAAGAAAATTCTATGTTGCACGGGTTCTAAGTGCACCCAAGGCGCAATCTCAGAAGATGTTGTAAAGGAAATCAATGTGCCAAGGAAAAAATGCTTGGCACAGATTTGAAGCACACAACATCTAATGTTGATGTTGTGCAGGATACACCTGTGCCCTTCAAAAGATGCTAAGTGTTTTTAAACTGGGCACGGGTTAGGGATATGTTGCAAGTGAGGACAGTGCACCAAGGCGTGACTGTGGGGGTTACAACATGGAAAAACAAAGTGTGCAAGGTTTTTAATGATTTCTTGCAATTTCTTTTGATTTCTCTTTCTCTTTCCTTTGGATTTATCAGATGGCAAAAGAGGCTTTGTTTTAGCAAGGCAACACGCAGATAAAGATGAGTTTTTAGTTTCTTTAGAGGCAAGGGCCTTCCATATTTGTAGATCTGGAAGGAGAGGAAAAAGGGGATTCCAGTTGATTTATAGATTATTAGGTTCCTCCTTTAGATCTAATCTTTTACATTTAACCCTAAAACCTAACACAACCAAAAACAAAAACCATAACTGCAAGAAGAATGACAGAAGCCACTTACCCAGATTTATAAAGGACGAAGGATGACGTTGGGGTCCACAAGCTCAAAAAACGGCATGTGAGGGTGACAAGGATGGTGCTGTGCACAAAGAAAATGCTTTTTCAATTTTCAAATCGTGAAAATGACAGGTGTCGAGCACCTATATATAGAAAAATCAGCATTTATTATTTCACCAACTTTCTTTGGCGCACCTTTGGGAGTGTCGACACGACAAAAAGTGCACCTTAGCGCAACCTTATAGATGTCGACATGATGTTTTCAGTGCCTTAAGTGCATATTTCATGGTGTCAACACACCATTTCCCACGCCAAAGGACTTAGGAGTGGGCACGTTTTTAACGATGTTAACACAACATTTTCTGCGCCTTAGGACTTTCTAAGTGGCGCACATTTTGGCATGTCAACATAACACTTTCTGCGCCTTAGGTTTTATGAGTGGGCACAAATTCCTTGATGTTGACACGAGAATTCTTGCGCCCAGGGAAGAAGCTGAAAATGACTAAGTTCTAAAAAAATTGATTTTCGGAAGGGTGGTTTTAGGCCATTTTGGATGCTATCAGACTTCTTTTGGGGACCAAAATGGAATTTTTGGTATGGTTACCTGAAAATTGCCCTTGTCAATTTTGCAGGATAATAGGGTAAAGAGTGCAACACACGTAAGTATAGTAGATGTTGCGATAAGAGGATTTTGAATGTGTATAATGCTTGTTGTGTGAAGTTTGTAATGCATTGGTTTACACATTAGAGAAGGATGTTGTGAATATGTCGCTATTTGTGAAGTTATACTTAATATTGTTGATAGAAATTGATTGTGGGCATATTGAGTGTGCAATATTGTGTGTTGAGAAAGATGTGTTGTGGATATGTAGAGTGTGTAAGTTGTGTGTGTTGATTACATGCAAGAAAGATGTGTCATGTGATGTAAGAGGGGTATGTTGTGAAAGCATTAATCATGTAGTAAGCATGTATGTTGTGTTGAATATGTGCAAAGAGTATGCGTTGTTTATGGTGTTGAGGTTGTATTGATAGATAGGCATGAGAAGAGTGTATTGTAAGTGTGAATGTGTCGCAAGTGTGTTGGTTGTATAGTATGTGTGAAAAATCTATATCATGAATGTGCACAATGCGAAATGTGTAGTGTGTAATGTATAATATGTAAGGTGTACTGTGTAGGATAGTGTGTAGTGTGTGGTGTGTGAGGTTCATGTATATAGTATGCCCTCAATAGTCAAGTGTGAACCATAGCACAAGAGTGCGTCATTGGGGAATGATGATGCAAATGTATCAAAATGTGTATGATGAATGTAAAAGACTAGATGCGATGTGTGTGAAGATGGAAGATAGCTAACGATGCCCCCTAATTGTATGGTGATGAGTGTGTTATTTGATGAATGATGTTTGGCGACAGATGATGAGAGAGTGTATTGTATGCACAAATAGATGGTGATAAATGTATGTATGTATGAATGAGTATGTAGTAGATAGATATAATGGGCAAATGAAACGGGTTCTTATTGTAAGAGATCCCTCAACAGTCATGTAAGAACCACAAGAACATGAGTGTGTCATTAGGAAATAATGATGGGAAATGAATCATGATGTGTAAGATGTGTGTGAAAGACTAAAGATAATATGTGTGAGATGTAAAAGGGGTGTTAATGTTAGAATATGGGGGATAAGGTGATGCCCTCCCCCGAGTGTGTAAGAAGAAGAGTGATCAAGTAACGTCATCTAGAAGGTTGTCATTGTCATGGTAAAAATCATATGGTGAGGCATCTGAGACTTGATAAGTGATAGTGTTGGGTTGGTCACATAGTGAGCCATTACAATGAAGGTTGTATATGACCATTGTATTCTTTGTCACCTTTGAAAGGAGGTAGTGGAAAACCATGTGCATACTAGCGTGTAAGATTTTGTGAATAGCCAAGAAAGGAATCATTATAAATGAAAACATGACCGAAAGGCATAGGAAATGAAATGTCAATATGATCAGGATCTAAGGTGCCCCCAATATAGTCAAGCCAAGACTATCCAAGTGTAAGTGGAGAAGCACGAGGAGCTCGTGCAAGAAATACTGTGAGATGAAATATGTGAAGCCCATAAGAAATAGTAATGTGAATGAATCCATGATAACGATGAGGATCATAGGGTGGAGGAAAGATGTCATCAACTATAAATCCTAGCCAAGCCAACCCATCATGTGTGCATATAGTGTCATCACAAGTAGGATCAAATGGAATATTCTCCCAATAAGAATCATTCATGAAGAGTGTACATGTAAAAGGAGGTTTTGTTAACAATGGTTTCTCATGAGACGATGTAATACGTAGAATGACGTCCGATGTGTGGGTAGCCCCCGATAAAGTACCATAGCATTTGTAGTAAGCGGGAGGGTGATGACACAAATGGAACAATATCCAAACATGAAAATAGTAGCTTTTAAGTTAGGCGAAGGATCCATAGGCTATGTTTCATTAGTAGTAACAGATTATGGAGTAGGGATCATGTTTGCAATATTTGAATGGTTCACGATCAATAGAAATAGTGTATTCAATACCCTCATGTAATAATTTGACACATTGATGTATTGTGGAAGGTACATCTTACATGGCATGAAGCCATGGTCTAAAGCACGTAAGCAATTATACTGGCTGGGAAGTCCATGACAAAGAAAACTGTATCAAGGGTTTTTGGCCCAACAGTAATGGGTAAAGTAATAGAGTTGATGCATGGAAGAATGGAACCATCATATGTGCAAAGAGAAAGAGATGAAGGACTGAAATTAGAAGTTGAGAGAACTGAAGCCTTAAGGAAGGTTAGAGTGCATAAGTTATGTTCAAATCCATTATCGACTATAAGTTGTTTGACACCATAATATGGATGCACATCATGATGTATAAAGGAGGATCATTGTCAAAAACAACCATATCAACACTAGGATTAGCTCAAAAAGTAACATGTTGAGAAAATGCATCTGTAAATATGTTATAGACCAAGTCTGGATGGATGTCGAAGGAACACGAGTCGTAGTAAAGAGATTGATTATCTTATCCCTTAGCTCATGATAGAGGAGTAAGAAATCATAAATGGAAATATTCATGATGAGAGAATCTTAGAAAGATGTAAGAAGTGAAAAAAGAAAAATCATAAGTGTGTTCAAAGAGGTCGGGTTCACCAAAATGATTAAGCTAAATATGGAAATATATGCCTAATCTGATTGCTATTGCAACAATAAATGAATAAATAAGTACATAAATTAACCCCAAACAAACTAAGCCGAAATATATGAAACCCTAGGTGCAAAGAAGAGGTAACATGACTTAGTTTTTTCACAATTATTCATGGGTTGTGTTAAAATGTTGTCTAGATGGACGAGAGAGGGAGAAGCATCGCACATATCCTCAGAAAAGTATGTGAGATGATGATTTACACCTGGGGCACACTGGAGAGGGATAGAGGTGTCAGGAGCACCCTAGACTGTTTCTAAGCACCTATGTTTGTTGAAATTCTTAGAAAACCTCCTTTTAGTGGTCATAAACTATTCGTTGTTGTTCACCTTTAGTCGTTATGAGGTCGCACAATGATTGCCGAAGTCATTGGAAACTTGCAATGAAGTAATGACCTGCAAAACCCTTAAAGAGACATCAAATCCTAAAAAGAAAGATGCAAAATGAGGGGTCGATTGTCCGCATCTATCACAATGGTGATCTTACAATTGAGTGTTACACTACATCTCAAACCAAATGTAGTTCTATGTGTGTGTGTGTGGAATTGTGCCCTAGGTGGCTCTTGTGCGTGTCACACTTGATAGCGAGCAAGTAGCTAGATGTAAAGAAATATAATAGATGTGTGCATGGAATAGAATGAACTTCCCTCCTATGAAGTGTATGCAAAACAACATGCCCTTGTGTCCCTTAGATGGTGCTAGATGTATGTAATGGAGCTATTAGATGCTTGATGGATGCAACTTTGGGTGGTGATAGCTAATTCTTAGTCGTCCCTTATTATGACCACATAAATTTATATTTATATGATTCCTTTTCTTGAATTTCATAATCAACCCGAAAAGGCCGACCACCAAAACGATAAGATGTTCAAATGGCTAGAAAGGACCCGAAAAAGTGTGAGCAAAGTATACCGAGGTCGGGGCACCGAGAGGGGATGAAGGTGGTAGTCTTTGGCATCTTGGCTAGGCATTGGTGTCGGGATGATAAATGCCAAGGTATAAAAAGGAAGGCGAGAAAGTAAGGGTGCGAAAAGAAACAAAGAAAATTAAGTTGGCCAAAGACATGGGTTAATTAGTACATTTCTTACTTTGGAATCATATGAATAGTAGTATGCAATCGGGACTAAATATGTACCCAAAGTGTGTGATTTTGTGTCTACAACCTCAATGGGCTCTATTTGTATCACATATATACATCAAAATCTATACATATACAATGTTCACCCACTAAGTGGTGAACTCAAAATATGAGACTCTATCTCTTGTATCGGGACCTTGTCCCTCGCCCTATCCTCCGCCCTATCCACCATCCGTTCCAAGATGATGTCTAGGTGCGTTACACTCATTGTGCTCCCTGAAGCCACATGTCATGCTAATCTCCTCTCACTATATAAGTGTGCCACATAATGTGATATGTCAGTAGGCTCATCATTATTATACATTCATAATATCTTGCCTCCTCTCCTAGATCCCGATATTGCTCCATTGTCATAGAACTAGGAGGCTACATCGGTCTAACCACAGGTCCACTCCTTAGGTCACTCCCCCATCACCTTTGACAAAGTGCCTAGATCTCCATAGTTGGCTTGAGGCCTCTCTCTTCCTTTGATATCTATCCCTTTGTTGGATGGCCGATCTCTCTCTTAGCACATCGTATCTCATTCATGACAAGTTGTATCTATCCCTACCTGTAACCGTACTAGCTCCACCACTCCCTGCACCTCCCCCTCTCCACCTACGGTGTTGCCACCTCTCCTCCTATTGGTGTAGCCTCCTCTCCTCCATGTGCTTCATCCTCATCTCTACAAGCCACCCACTACTGATTCATCCACTCCACATACCCTTCTATAACCCCCACATCATCCTCATCTATATCCACTAGCTCCGCCTCCTCCTCCAATAGATCTGCCATCATTGGACTAGGTAAGTCCTTCTCTACCTCATCACAATTGTATCTAATTGGCACCCCAGGAACTATTTATACCAATCCAAAATGCCACATCACTCATGGAAACTATATCACCTCCACCATTTCTGACCTCCTCCCATGTACCCATCTCACTCTCCTTAGACATGTGAGCTAGATATCCGTGCTTGGCCATGCGAGGGACCCTCTCGTATGGCCTCCATCTAACATCATCAACCACGAGGATCCCCAATATATCTTTATACCAATCCTCTCCCCTCTCACCCCTATCTCCATGAGCTTGATCGACTCTCCACCACATGAATCCGATCGGTCTGCTATGTGATCACCTGTCACCCATGGAAGCCTTGGGTGCCTCACTACAACTATGTGCTCATAGGCCCAACAATGCAATAAGAATCCCACATCTAAACATGATCTCCTATATGTCACATACATCCATAACTCATGATACACCTATGCCAGGAGAGTTTCCCCAAATGAAAACATTGTCCTATGCTCCACGATATCAACCACCACTTGCTACTAGGGCCCATGGTAATATCTCCCCACTCAAATCTAATAGTGCATAACTGGATATCACCATCATCACCAAGCATATCATTCAGTTCCCCGATACCAACAGATGATAATGGGTCTCAATATAAAGCGACCCAGATACAAAAGTGATATGCGGGGCCCCTGCTCCAAAAAATGATTCTAGTGCATCTCCTTGACCCTTCGATGTGATCAACACTTTAGGCACCCCCTTGATTGGAAATCTCAAAGTACGATACACATCCTCTAATGTGATCGTCATCTCTCCTATATAGAACCAAAAGGTACTAGTCCTCGGGTCCCATCTCTCTATCAATGTTATAATAAGCCATGTATCTTGGGGCACCCTCTGATAATGGAAGAATCCTCCTAATCCAACAACGTTTAAGTGATCACACTCCCCATCTATGACATCGTCTCTAATCATCCCTAACATGGTTGAGACTCTATCTCACAAATACAAGGTATCTCTGGCCTTACAAAATCAACCAACAAACATCCATCAATTCCAAAATATCATAAAAAATCATCCAAATTTATCAATAAAGTCTATAATCCACCCATTCGATGCCGACCCTAAACATGTCGATGTTGAATGTACTTGGTTGCCATCAATTGGCCTTTGGCACCTAAAAATTCAAAAAATCAAGAAATCAAATAAAATCAAAACAAAAGCTAAGTTTTTGGCACTTACCACTCTCTGAGACCTCTGGTGCTTCCTTCCACCTCCGTTGGCATCCATTTTACTCAAATCTCAGGCTTTTATATCACTCAGAGCTCTCAATCGTCAAAATCATGTCATTCAAATGAGCCTTGTTGGCCATCTCTGCGTTTATATAGGTACGTTGACCCGGTCGTCATCAACCCAAGCCTAATTGTCATCGATTCACCTAGTCCCCATTGACCCAACCCTATTTTTCACCCTTCACCTAGTCTCATTTAATCCACTTATCTAAATTATCTTTTCTTCCACTTTAGACTTGTGTGTCACCCATAACACACCATTCCTTTCCCTACATGGCTTATCTTGCTATTTTTTCCTCTCTACCTATCTTGTTGAACATCCTTAATCCTATCCAGGAAAAGCTGTTGAGAAAACAAAATATTGTTCTATAGAGAAGGCATGCAAAAGATATGCACATGGGAACAAGGTGCATTTGGAGGCGCTGAAAGATAGGGATGGAAATGCACGCTACAACAATTGGGCTCGTGACTTATTTGTTTTTATGGATACAAAGCTATTTTGAAGATAGCGTGTGAAGAAAACATAGAGATGAAGAATTACGCGACACACAATGATATTTTGGGAATGAGTGGCTAATAAGCGCCATGCATGGTTATAGCTAATAATAGGAATGTTTCTTCCGATTAACTATAGGACAACTATTATTAAAACACTTGCATGTATGCCTCATATATTGTAAAGGCGCATGGCTAGTATCGCATGCGACCTATTTTGAGAAGTGCATAAGCGGTGAAGGGAAAGTCCTCACCTCTATAAATATGTATTGAAATATGTAGTTTAGGAGAGATATAGAGGTGTGTGAATTATTGTAGAGTTATGTTGTTGTTTCTAATGCATGCATGAATTATGGATATACTTTATAATGTAAGAAGATTATGTGTTTTACAATATTTAATGCAATGGATAATATTGGCTGGATAATGGTGTTAAACATAACTGAATATGGTTCATGTATGGTTAATCTTATTATAGTTATTGTTTAATTCATGATTCTCTAAGATCTAGATTTGGATTATGCACTATGGAATGTTTATGTTTAATTATGGATCTAAATATGTTTTATCATCATCACACTAACATCCTGCACAAGCAACTCTAAAGAGGGTCATGGTACCTTTGCATGCTTCAAGTGAGCACTCAGCTCAATCTAGGTGATGTGTTAGCACGTTTGGGTTATTCATATTAGATTTTAGGCTGCATCATTGGTTCCATTTTGGGACCTCTTTTTCAACTATTTTCAGGATGTTTCGTGATGAAGACGTACCAGTTGACCCCTAGCAAGTGTTGAGGAGTGGATAACAGATCTGGAAGAAGAATACGCTTAGAGGTTCAACATTGGATCTGAGTTTGATGCATGCGCGTGGGTAGAGTAGAATTTGTACGACTACCTATATGAGAGTTTCTTTGTTATCTTTCTGGTAGATTCGTACGAGTGGTTGGTTGTTTATGCGTCTAAAAGGAATTGAAGGTATTCACACACTTGTCCATATGCAAGAATAATTTAAGGCCCTCTATGATGCTAATCTGATTTGGACACGCATTGTGAACACTTGGTTTTGTGGTGTTTAGAATAGTTATATTTTATAGTACTCAATTTCTACTTACTCTTGCCCAGGAGGTAGTGAATTTCAGTTTTTACGTTATCCCAAGGGAATCTATCTACAAGGCATTCCACTGGTGATCAAAATCTTGATGGTAACCCTGAACTTGGAAGAAAAGTCGATGGCTAGCTAAACCCTACCATGCACATGGGGGGTAGAGAGGTTTGGTGAAGGATGGTGGACCTAGCAGCAGAGAGGCAAAGAGAAGAAAGGTGACTTAAGTACAATGAAGTGTGTGAGAGGGAGATAGAGAAGCAACATGATATTACAAAACAGATGGCATTGAGGAGAGAGATGGCTCGTGAAGGATTTGGAGCTCATGCAGAAGGTGTGGAGCCAAAGCATCTAGAACTCCCCATTTGGGAAAGCATGACAGGAACCCTCCTCGGCCTCATATGGGAGCACGCCAGCAGAGACGACATGGGCCACAAGCACGCATCTGAATTTACTTGACAACCTAGCCCTTGCGCTTGGTTTTCCAATATCTAGTATAACTAGTAGTCAGCAAGATAGTTTGGGGAGTAGAAGAAAAGGAGTAAATCAAATAGAAAGTGCATCTATGGCCGGAAAACGTCTTCTTTGTTATTTGGAGGTACCTTTTCAGGCACATCATCAACACAAAACTCAAGCGCACAGAATTTTGGACTCACTTCTAGGAGTAGTACCACCTCGCAGACTGTAGGAGTTCATTTTAGTACCATTGTTGGGATACATGGTAGTACATCCACTGGTCCACTTTTGGCTATAGGTGGAGGATCAGGGGGCATAAGTGGCTCTAGTTCTAGTGGATTTTGTGGGTCTAGAGGTAGAGGTAATACATGAGGTTCTGGATTAGGGGCATGGTCTTCACCAACCCCAAAATATTTACATGGAGATTTTGCTTTGTCTTCCAGAGTACAGGGGAATAGAAGATGTTGTTGAGCACATGCACATGTATGAGATATTGTGGCACACAAAAGAAATCACAAATTTCGAGTGCAAGGAGAGTCGGTTTGCAACTACGTTGCAGGGACGCACCCATAATTGGTATATGAAGTTTGACCCTGATCAGACTTGCGTAGATTATGTAGCATTACGAGAAGCTTTCCTTAAGGAATTTTATATCCCTGAGTTCGAGAAGAATAGTATAAGCATGCTCCAGGATATTAAGTAGGGCACTACCTGGGAGTTGTTCAGAATATGATGCCCATTTCAAAACACTATTGTCTAAAATTTCTTATGATATTCATGCAAGCCAACATGCACAAGTGGTTTGTTGGGGGCTTGATCACACCTTTTAGGAGGGTGTTGTCACATAAGACATATACAAACCCACATGAAGCACTTGAAGCAGCATTATGCCTTGAGGCGCTTCAAAAGTATATACACTTTGGAGTGAGCCCATTCTTGGAATCACAAATTACAGCTATGACAAAGCAATTGGAGAAACTATCATCCAATTCAACACATGAGACATACACTGGGATTTGGTGTACATATTGTGAAGTGGAAGGGAAAACTAAGGATAGTTGTCCCCGCAGTCAAGACGTTCATTATTTCTTGACTGCTGAGATATGTCATTTAGACCATGATACAAGTCGGTGCCCATTATTACAATGCGTGATAAGAAAGAATGTATCTTGCTATTGTAAGATTTTCTGGTCCACGACTCATATAGAAGACTGCAGTTAATTGGTCGATAGATGATGTCATCGATATTGGTGTACTGAGAGATAGAGTATTGGATAACTCTAAAAGTAAAAGTGAGCATCATGATCATGATCACACTCAAGGGTGTTATAATCAAAATGAAGGGCAATTTGAAGGAATTTGTGGTAGAAAGGTTGAGGATAACATGGTAGTGGATGAGGCAAGTTTCCTTGTGGAACATGCTTTACATGTGGATCTCCGACCACTATAGGCATGAATGTCCTTAGAATATTACTTGTTATTTTTGTGGGAAGAATCATAACTATGAGGAATTCCCGAACTTATATGAGCATCTTAGTAAGTAGCATAAATAGGAAAACAAGGGCACAAGGATGGTTAGGATACATCATGTCATAGAAAATTAGTGGATGTCAAAGTTGGCACTAGAACCTAAGGTAATACCTATGAATATTACTACACGCACTAAAGTTGTGCGCACGCTAGAGAGATGTTACAAAAAATCCTACCATCACTAAGGAGGAGGTTTTACATGCAAGGTACCCAAATCCTACACACACATTAGAAGGAGGTTTCTCAGAAACCATGGAGGTACAGAAATCTTCAAGGTGAAATACAATGTTTAAAGGAGAAGTCACGGAAGTTGGAACAAAAGAAGGCAGTAGAGATGGTCCAATTGGATATTGATGATTTGAAAGAGGTATGCAAGATGCTACGCCAGGAGAATATTATTCCATTACTAGGTAATTTGTTAAATGGGAACACTCCATGCGCAGGTATTGAGAATGGATGGTAGATCATGCATGCTAATATTCCCCCTCATAGTTTGGATTATGACAAGGAGATCACTCTAAATGTTGTTGTGAATGGGTGGCTTTTGAGCAATATATTTATTGATACATGCGCGGAAGTGAATGTGCTTACTTTAGATGCATGGGTAAAGATGGGAAGACCCCCATTACATCCATCCTCTAATGTACTGTTTATGGCTAATCGAACTAAGGCCACTCTAATCAGAGTTTTAAAGGATGCATCCATTACTATACAAGGGCCAAGTTCATTGGGGACTTTGAGGTCTTAGCACTTGCAGAAGTAAAACACTTCCCAACTCTACTTGGGCACCCTCGGTGTTATGCAAATAATGTTGATCTTGGTTCAACAAGGGGTATAAGTTTTGAGAACAAGGAAGAAAGAGTTATTATCCCTTTGACAGATGGGAAATTTGCACCTTATGTTGAACCTTTGAGTGAGGAAGACCTAAATAAAATTTATGTGCACACCATTCAAGATCGGAAGTACTTGAGCCATCTAAGGAATGAATCCTCCAGAGGGAAGATGCATAGTCTATTAGTGATACTACAAGTATTGCTTGTGACAATTGGGTGCATGGCACCTATGAGATGGTTGGGCACGAGGTAAGAAGCACATTTACGCGGAGGAACAAACCTCATTGTATTAGGAGGATAGGTAACAACTCTATACCTCGGTGATATAATGGAGAATGAGATCCTACGGTATTCCTGCGCACCATGGAGGAGTAGTGGGCGGATCAAGTGGAAAGAAGAAATATGTTAGTATATACCCTACATGGGATGGTAGCGCATTGGTGGGTGGTTCACAGGGATAATCTCATATAATGGAATGAAGTAAGAATTGCTCTAAAAACTCGGTTTCTCAGGAGAAATGTGCCTACTAAAATATGTATATATCATGGTAATCAACTTTTTCAAGCACCACGTTTAGTAGTGTGAGAGACTCTGGATAGAGGGGAAGGAAGCTTTACCACCTTCACTTTGGGTGCATAAAATTTATTCCACTTTGTAAGGTTGTGCATGCGCTTGGTATGTTTATGTGGAACTACATAGGGAGACTAGAAATTGGTAAGACTTGATTGCAGGAATGACCCAGAATTTTGAGTACTTCTCTACTAAACCTCTGGTAAGAGAGGCATTACAGGTTATGGAGTGCTTGACTATGGGAGACAGTGCAAAGGCTGAAGAACTCATTCAGGAGTTATTTGGTGAGGAAGAACAAGGAGTGTGTTTTGATGAAGTAGATGATACAGATGTCGAACTATTTACGTGCACTTTCTTTGAGAAGGAGAAAGGAAAGATGGTCTACATAGTGGATGATGAAGAAGTAGAATATTTGGACATAGATCATTCAACAGGTACGCATGAGGTCTTAGATAGTGTGGATAAAAATGTGTGCGCCTATCATGAACCTATGAAGACCAAGAAAGTGAACATTGGCACGGATGTTGAACCCAAGGAGGCCATAATTGGAGATTATTGGTCGATTTGAAGTAGCAAAGATAATTGAGTTACTATGTGATTTCCAGGACTTATTCCCTAAGGGATACCATGAGTTAAAGGGGTGCATGAGTCATTAGGTGAGATGAAGATTAAGCTAAAGGAAGGAGTGCGCACTAGTTAGGAAGAGACCTTACAGGATGAACCCTAACCTATGCGTAAAAGTTAAAGAAGAAATTGACAAAATGTTGAAATCGACATCATTAAACCCCTAGAAGAATCAAAGTGGGTTAGCCCCATGGTAATCAATATAAAGAAATATGGTCGGATTATGATTTGTGTAGATTACAAGGAGCTAAATGTTACATGTGTGATTGATCCTTTTCCTATGCCTTTCACCGAGGAAATATTAGAAGGTGTTGCAGGGTGCAAAGTTTACTCTTTCACGGATGGATTCTCGGGGTATCACTAGGTTAGAATTGCACATGAAGATCAAGAGAAAATGACTTTCACCATTGAATGGGGAAGTTTTGCATATACTGTGATGCCCTTTGGTTTGAAGAACACACTTGCTGTATTTTGCACATAGTTGTTCAAGCATTCAGGATTTTATTCACAAATTCTTGCAGGTTTACTTGGATGATTGGACAATATATGGGCTTGTTAAGGATCATTGTGACAACTTGTGCTTAATGTTTGAAATATGTAGATAGTTAAGCATCTCTTTAAATATCAAGAAGTGTGTGTTTGCTACACCTTTTGGAACTTTGTTGGGGCATCATCTATAAGGAAGGTTTGTTAGTAGAGGATAAGGAAGATTACTGAGCGCCTACCAGTCAAAGTGAGTTACTTAAAGGACAAGGGACAAATTTATCAAAGGATAAAATCACCCTGGAAGAGTTACTCAAAGGAAAAGGGACATTCTATTTGCATTTGAGGCATAGAAGGAGAGACTTACTATAACGCCTATTTTGTGTTTTCCCTCATGGAACCAACCATTTCACGTACATGTGGACACCTTTGGCACAACCATTGGCGCAATATTAGCTCAGCCTGGAGAAGGTATTATAGATCATCCTATCTATTTTGCTAGTAGAAAGTTGACTCTGCAGAAGCAAAATTATAAACTACATAATGCGAGGCTTTGTCAATGATCTCTGCGTTGCATAAGTTCAGACAATACTTGCTAGCAAAACCTTTTGTATTTTATACAGATCACATGGCATTAAAATACTTGGTAAATAAGCTTGTTTTATAGGGGCACATATGTCGATGGGTGCTCTTATTCCAAGAATTTGACTTTATATTCATGGTAAAAATAGGTAAAAGTAATTTTGGCCCAGACCACTTATCAAGGATTCAATCAGGGGAAGACACGTAAACAATTGAAGATACAATGTCGGATGCATAGTTATACATAGGTTACATCATGCGCCTTCAAAATTGGAGGATATTCTTGTCTTTTTACGCACAGGTATAACACCAGAAAGAATGAAAGCCTTAGAGAAGAAGCAACTTGCAATTCGCACTACACCTTTCATGTTGATCAGTGGTGACTTATACAAACTAAAATGAGATGAAGTATTATGCCGATGTGTACTAGAACATGAGCACATAGATATCATGGAAGAGGCTCATGGCGGTATTGCAGGTGGGCATTATGTAGGTGATGCCACCGCGCAAGATTCTACTCATTGGATTATGGTGGGAGACCCTTGTACAAGGATTGTAAAGAGTATTGTAAGGTGTGTGATCACTGTCAGTGCCTTGGAAAACCTAGGCAAAGAGATGAAATGCCTTTGAGGCCTATTCCTAGTGCAGAGCCATTTGAAAAATGGGTAATAGACTTTGTGGGTCCTATTTCCCCAGCCACGCATAGAACTAGATTGTGCTACATCATCACTTGTATAGATTATCTTACAAGGTGGGTAGAAGAAACACCTACAAAGGATTCATTGTACAACAACTATAACAACAAGGTTCTTATGGGAAAATATTCTTACTATGTATGGGTGTTCGTTGAGTTTGACAAGTGATAGAGGGCACACACTTCTTGAATGAGACAATAGGATATTATTGGATGAATTTATGGTCACGCACCACAAGACTACACCTTATCACCCTCAAGAAAATGGGACTGTTGAGGCTTTCAACAAGATATTGAGCTAGACCTTGACAAAAAATTGTGATGTTGGAAGGAAAGATTGGGATGATAAAGTTTCTGTTGTACTTTGGGTGTATAGAACAACCTACAAGAGGTTAAATAAGGCTACACCCTTTCAGTTGGTGTTTGGCACAAAAGCAATTCTTCCCATGGAATTCATGTTACCTTATTTGTGTATTATGTGTGTGGGAGGTCTAGCTGATGAGAAAGCATTAGAAGAGAGAATTGACAAGTTAATATAGTTGGATGAGAGGCATGCCATAACATGTTGGAGTCAAGAAGGGAAAAGGCCAAGAAGAAGGCATGCATGATAGACACATCAGGGACAAGAAGCTTGAGGTTGGACAAATGGTACTTCTTTATGATTCCAAGTTTTTGTGCCATCCAGAAAACTTAAGGTGCATTGGTTGGGACCATATGTTATCACTCACATCCTTGAATCAAGTGTTTATCAGTTAGAGGCACTTGATGGAACACGATTACTTTACTTTCAATGGGAGTAGGCTGAAGCCCTACTATAAATAAGTCTTCTTGGTGTTTGTAATAAGGCAATATTTCCATTTAGTATAGATTTCCCTTTCTGTATTTATTTTAATGTATTTCCTTCTTCGTCACTATGCTTTGTCAATTTAGTTTGGTGTTTTGTGTAATAAGCACGTTTGCACTGGAAGCTAATTACAATCTAAAGTATTTTTATGCATAGAGGACTGCACATACCATTGGTGTGGGGTGGTTGTTATTTGTTATTCAAAATGGGTACACATAAGAACATATTGTTACATGTGTTATTAAAAATGGAAAGGAGCTGCTAGAAAGAAGATTGATCCTAGAGAAGACCATAGTTGGAAATAAATGAATGAATAATATAACGTGAGGTAAGTTGCGACCATGGAAACTACCAGGGGAAGGTGCAATGGTGAGGTACTTCAGCACATGGAAGTGCATAGAATGAGGTTTGTAGCTAGAAGGTAGGAAGGCATGCTAGAAGGTTATACCTAGGGCACGAAGGTGTACCGCACAGAAGTTGAGGAAAATGGTCAATTAATGAGAGGATTGGTGGTAGGTAAAGGAGCAATAAATGCAATAAATTTTCAAAAACTATATAAGGATGTGATGCGGGTTCATTTTTACCTTTGCGATCACAAGTATTCGAGTGAGCTAGTTGTGACTGAGCCAAGCAAAATGTGTTGAGGTGTGGAGAGTTGCGAAACCAAACGTGGAGAGTGGATTTGTGCGCAGAAGTGGCTTGCATCCCCATTGGAGAAGGGTTTGAGTGAAGTAGAAGCATTGAGGAGTTAGGGCTCCCATTTTTGAGCTAGGGCACGAGGGATTACTCGAAAGAGAAGAAAAGGTGAGATTTTTACCATGGCACAAGAAAGCACCTGTAGCAGGAATGAAGGGGAAGAAAAAGGTGGAAGTCGAGGTTGAAGTTTCTCCCGAGAGTAATTTTTAGAGATGCAGTATCCAGAAGGAGTGATAATCGGGGGGATTGGGATTCCCATATCCACAGATGCAAAGTAAGTGATTACAACCACCGCACCACTGACAATAAGGGAGAGTTGGACGCTTTGTTGAATAATAAGACCAACAAGCGCATGATGGATGACATGTCCGATATATGATGATGCTAGGGAAACGTTTCTCAAGAAGGTAGGGGTGTATTAATTTTATGAACTCCCATATTTTGGAAAACAAGAAAGCTTTATACCAATGGCTTATGAGCAGAGTCCATGAGGATTCTATTTTTTTGATGACGGGTAATGATCACCACGCCTTTGATTGCCACATTGACAGGATTGAAGGGCACAAGGACATAAATTATTAGTGATCTAACCGATAAGGTAGTTATTATAGCCACAAGCAAGGAGTTGGGATACTCCAAGGGTCCACGTGGAATGGACATCTACAAATTAAGGAAGTACCTTGTGGTGTAGGTAGCCTCGTGCATCTGCTCACTAAGTTGAATGATCAAGAAAGATGGTCACAAGTAAACACCATGTGGCTACATATCGTGAAGAAGATGTCACAAGGAGAAGTCTACAATCTAGCAGGCTACATAGTAGAAACAATTATTGAGGAAGTGCACACATGTGAAAAGATAAGTTTTGGCATTATCCTCTTATCTCTTGTGTTTGTAGAAATTGGAGTGCCCGATGGGCCAAAGAACAAAATTTGGAATACCCCGTGGAGAAGAAGTCCCTCGCAGAGAGGTTTGAGAAGTATTTGTGTGAAGGAACAATGAGTGGCCCATTCAAACAAAGGGAAGAACTATGGTATGATCGATTGTGCGTGACATTTGAGGAGGAATGGCACATTCCAAAGGATTTGCCTTTAGTAGTAGGTAAGGCAATACAATTTGCAGTGTACTAACATTTTTTCATTGTGCATTTTACAATGAAGGATGGGACATGGAGTCCATGGTGTAAACTTCCATATGCCTTCACAACGCATTATTTCTAGGCCTTAGTACATAGGTTTACTGATGCGTGTTGATTGAGCTTTAATGCGGACAAGGTAGATTGTGACTACCATACTCTTAGAAAAACTTATGTTTATCTAGGTCGATTTGCCTATATTGAGAGGCTTATTTCTGATGTTATAAACATGAAGCCAGTCAGTTTGGCTATTGGGGATAGTGGACACGCACTTGTTTATCTCTAGCTTAAGCCTAGGTTGGAAAATAACAAGTATGTGGAGAATGAGTTCATGCTACCATGGCCACCTAAGGGCAAACACACACATAGTTGAAAATGTGGCAGCTCCAAAGTCCTGCCTCGACCATAGAGATAGAGGAAGAAGAAGAACACGAGGATAGTGGAGGCTTGGACCATAGAGGCTGGAGGTAGCCCACATAGACAAAGTGGAGAGTGAGCGCGTAGATACTCCCCCATAGGAGCAAGGAGGAGAGGAAGACTTGGACGTGGATATAGTCCAGGAGGAGCACCAATTTAAGAAGGTGTTTAGAAGAACTAGGACCCAAGGCGCATGAACATCACAACCTTTATGAAGGTCACCTCGACTCTCCCCTTAGAAAGAAGCACCAAAGAAAAAGAGAAGAAGAAAGTTGAAGCTTAACGAGGAGGTGGAGGAGTCTGAAGAGAGTGTGCTGGAACCCCGGTCCAACCTGAAGATGTGGAGGAACCCGGGATGAAGAAATGAGAGATGAAGAGGAAGGGGTGAAAGAGGTAGAAGAAACTGTGCAAGAGCAACCCAATGCACACCCACCCACGACTCTGAGGTAGGAGAAGGACCAACTTTAGACCTTGGTGCCCAGGTTCCTAAGGGGCCAAGAAAAAAAAGAGAAAGAACAAGTGAAGAGTATGTTGTCCCTAGTATGGGCTATGTTGAGGACACAAGAAAAATCATCTGCACCGGTTTCAAAGTACTGTGGGCCTTAAGGAGTTATATGGGTGGGAGCTGATGGATCCAAATATGTCCACTATGCACACAAGGAAGAAATTATCCTGGTCCATGTAGACTCATATGGACGAACCAAATTTTGATGTGTGAGAGAGTCTATGTCTCATGAAGAGTGAAGAAGGCACCCCAAAGCAGGCACATGACAATAAAACCTACTCTAATGTCTGATGAGTAGGTCAACAATGCCTTGGTCAAGGTATCTGCTGAGGTGGCATGGAGAAATGTTGATAAGGCCACCACCATTCGAGCACTGATGGAGGATAACAAGGATAAAACTACAGAGATAGTGCACTTAAAGGAAGAGAAGGAACGAGAACAAATAAAGAATGAGGCTTTTGTTAGCATGGTAGAGGAGATTGGTGATCACATCCTCAAAGAAAGGCCTCATCTAGAACCTAAGGTACTTGAAAAGTTTCCTTCTGTTATGCATTATGTGTGCACTTTGGTTGATTTGGTGTTAGAAGATGGACCAATTCGAATTGCCCGCACCAAAATATATTGAATAAGAAGCAGAGAGAGCAAGGGCCTCTATGATTAGAAAAATTTCAACTTACGAGGTGTTGCTCAAACCTTGAAGGATGAGCTGAAGAAAGTAGACCAAGCTCTCAATTTTGTGTGCACACGTAGGTAAGTAATAAAGGACCAAAACTCTTGTAGAAGATAATGAAGTTCTGAAAGATGAAAGATGAGACTTTAGGGCACAAAAAGATTGGCATTGGTGAAACAAAGGTATGAAGCCCTCGTAACGGCCCAGGATCCGCATAAGGAGAGGATAGATGAGATTGGGAAGATCATAGCATAGAAGATGGATCTCATGGAAGGAATGATGTCGGGTATGGCTAATGTTGTCGAGTACTACAAAATGAGAAAGAAAAGATCACTCAGGATGAACTAGATGCCATAGCCACAGACATTCTAGAGAAAACAAGGACCACACTGAGTGATTGGCAGACATTGGAAGCTGAAATCAAAACTAAGTATCCAGAGTTGATCCTCCTAGTTGAAGAAGAGGGTGCTGCAGAGTGAAGGTTCATTATTTTGTATAGTGATTCTTTAATTCTTTCATCACTTATTCTTTATTATTTGGGAACATCAAAAATAATTCCCATTGTTGGGATGACAATGTACTTTAGTGTGGGGTAATGTTGAGCAAACAAAATATTGTTCTAAGGAGAAGGCACACACAAAAGATGTGCACGTAGGAACAAGGTGCATTTGGAGGTGCAGAAAGATAGGGAAGGAAACACGTGCCAGAATAGTTGGGCTCAAGACTTAGCCATTTTTATGGATAAGAGCTATTTTTGAAGATAGTGTGCGGAGCACACATAGATGGAGACTTGTGTGACACACAATGGTATTTTGGGAATGAGTGGTGATGATAAGCGTCATGCATGGTTGAGACTAATAATAGGATTGCTTCTTAGAGTTAACTATAAGACATCTATTATTAGAACACTTGCATGTATGCATGTTATTGTAAAGGCACATGGCTATTATCAGCATGCAACCTATTTTGAGAAGTGCATAGGTGGTGAAGGGAAAGTCCCCACCTCTATAAATATGTATTGAACTATGTAGTTTAGGAGAGATATAAAGGTGTGTGAATTATTGTAGAGTTATGTTGTTGGATTTAATGTGCACATGACTTATGGATATACTTTATAATGTAAGAAGCTTCTATGTTTTACAATGTTTAATGCAATGGATAATATTGGTTGGATAATGGTGTTAAACATAACTGAATATGGTTCATGTATGGTTAATCTTATTATAGTTATTGTTTAATTCATGATTCTCTAAGATCTAGATCTGGATTATGCATTGTGGAATGTTTATGTTTAATTATGGATCTAAATATGTTTTATCATCATCACACTAACATCCTACACAAACAACTCTAAAGAGGGGTCGGGGCACCATATCTCATCTTAAGTCCACCTTTGTGGCCATTTTTCCCTTTCCGTCCCACCAGGACGCATAATTGCTTGATTCCTCATATCGAAAGACATCACATACTCTTTTACCCGCTTTGTTGCCTGATCTTTTTTCAGACCATTGTCTTAACCATACTTGCATTTTTGTGCATACTTTTGATTTCTTCCTTTGATCTATTAGTCCCATGGCTTGCACATCCATCTGAGTGAACTCCAATTGGACTCCCTCCATACTGCAATGATCTTTTCGACTCGTGGGTATGGAAGACATTAATGTCAAGGCCATGCTATGTTCCTTACCGATGTGTTTCCAGGATCACCGCCGTATTCATTTTATTTTTATTTTTATCCTATCTTTCTTGCAATGGTCATATCACTCTCCACTTGGGGCATATTTTCTCTTCTTTTCTCCTTTTCTCCATACATCTTTGTCAACCTAGTAATCGATTTTTTTGTGTGTCATCGACCCATAGTTTGAGAGGAGCACCTCAACCACCATCTTCTATCACTTTTGGTTTTTGTCTCGCAACTTGTTTAACACAAACCACTTGATAAAAAGGGGCAAATGTAGACACCAAAATTTGATTCACTTGTTCCCCATCCCGCATTTGATCCCCTCTTTGTCGTCTTGTGCACACTCATACTCATATCCTATTCAAAATCCCACTTCCCTCCTAAATCAGATTTATTTCCCCTAATCCCTATTTTCCTATCTTAATTCTATCCCATCCCATCATTATCTCATCCCTCTTTATTACCCCTAATCACATTTAATCATCCCTAAACATGCTTATCACCTTAATCACATCCCTAAACATCCCATTTATCCTTTCTAGAACCATCATCTACCCTCATTTAATTTTTTTAACCCTCTAACCACCCTTTCTTATCCATATGCAACCCTAATCCACCTAATCAACACATAACACGAATTTAACACTAATAAAGCTCATGTCTCGAGCTATGCATCATCCCCATCATCCAAATCAATGGTCCTCCATAGTCGATGATGACCTTATCGGGTTGTGGGTGACCCTATAAATATGTCATCATCCCCCTCCTCAAAGAGGATGAAACTTTGGAGATTCAAATTTTATCAAGCTTTTGTAGATTTATTTTCTTCTTGTGAGCTGCCATCAACATCTTGGAGTCATCTTGGAGCCCTTGCTTATCATTTTTGGAGATCTGAAGCTTGGAGTTTGTTTGGAGATCTAGCTTATTTCATCACCTCTTCACTAACTATCTGCAGTTCCATTTCGTCACCTCAACCACTCTTGTTTCTTTCTCATAGTCGAAGCCATCTATCAACCTACACCAAACCTAATTCATAATTGGCCATCATCGATTCTACCCCTAGTCACCATCGACCTGATCTGCATTAGTTATTTTTCCTACATTTTGTCCCCCATGCCGTCAATTTCCCAGTTCCTACAACATCGAGATATTTTAAATCCTACAACTTTTTTTGTCCCGTCTCGAAACCCCAAGATCTCACTTTCCTATCCCAATCACCGCCTTTCATGCGCCTCGATTACCGTCGACTCTCTCTATCCTAACCACTTATGCATGCAATCTACATCCTTTTTGTTTCATGTGCTTCGTACTAGATCCAAGACATCTCCAACATTCAAAAATTTATTCCGGATCTTCTCTGTTCCTGGGCCGCGCCGCTCGGTTGTCTCGGAGTTGCCATCGACCTGTCTAGTTTGCATCATTTTATCTCAATTTGCATTATCTGATCTTTGATTTAGTATATCTCTTATCTCTGTTCCATTCTGGTTATCTTCTGCATGTCATTTATCAATTATTTTCAATCAACTTTTTAAACATGTGGGTTGACATCCTTCTAGGAAGTTTATCACTTCTTGGGACTGACATTGTCAGGAAGCCCACCATATAATATACTAATCTTTTTCTTGTCTAGTTGTCCTTTGTGTTGTGCAGGTCTTAAAGCTCGGTGCGTAAAGGACTTGTGTGCTGTATTTCATCATCCATCACTATCACACATTGGAGGTAGCCTTAAACCCTCACATATTTTGGAGTTTCTTATTTTCTTGCATACCATTTCATTAACTTTGAACAGGAGCGGAAAACTCGTCAAACATGAAACTCATAAAGACATTGTAATTGACACTAGCATTGAACCATAACAAAGAATGCACGTATTTTAATGGAAGAGAGGGGAAAGAGGTCACACTAAAAGAAGCAATTTAAACATGTAAACATTAAAACAAAGAATTTAGATTAGTAAACAATTTATCTTGTAGTAGTCTTGATTGTAATTAATTGTTAGGCGCATTATCATAGACCATGTTAAATATGAAAAAAACAATTCCTAAAATAGGTGAAACTTTCTCAACTTCTTATCTAACATGGAAAAATATTTTTCTTTTAAATTTCTACTTTCCTTGCACAAGATAAATTTCCAATGCACAACAAACTTCATTGCAAGAGTTACACCATGTTTAACAAAACCGTGAATAAGGAAATCAACATAAGGTAAAAACAATTAAAATTTAATAATTCATTCTTTAAGAAATTATAGGTTAGTTATATATAGATTCTAAATATGGATAGTTGAATAAGGAAATTGAAATGTCATAACCAATTTTCTCATAACAATATTGGTATGCCATTGAAAATTGTACAACCTAAACGATCTCACAAAGACTTTGTGAATTGCGATATATTACACTAAGCGTCTTAAAATTCACAAGCTAGATAAAAATAGGGCTTCGCATGCCATTAACTCCCGATCACCTTCTTCAACTTGTGCGGTGAAGTAGGTCTTGGTGGAGTAGTTGACAATGGAGCAACTCCTTGTATTGAATCCACACCAATAACAATTGTACCATCTATGCATCAAACCACAAAAAGAAAAAAATTAGAACCATTCATCGTTGGCATACTGAGACGATGTTCATCGCATAACAAATGTTGAGTATAACCAAAACCACTACAAGTCATTAATGTATGGGTTGTAAGTTATTAATGTATGGGATGTGGAAAAAAATTGAAACTATAAGAGTGTTGTTACATGCCACTCATGAGCGACATATAAACAAAATTGTATTGACATTCACTAACACCACTCCCATGTCTTTATTAACATTTGACCACATCACGGCAACATAAGAGTTATGAAAAGTAGCGCTTGAAAATACATAACACATTATTATATTGGAAGGAGAAAATTATGTACTCATTGGTGAATAGTGAACACAATATTTGTTTTAAGGGTGACATAGAGAAACAAATAATAAAACACCTTTAGACTTGAGTACCCTTGCACGCTAATAACTCGATTATACTTCACAAGAAGGAAAGTGCATCCCACCTTGTTATTATGCTCCTCACTTTAAATAATAATAATAATAATAATAATGATTTTTACAATCCACGATGCCGAGCGGCCTGTTTTTGGGTCTACAAGCGGCTTATAGCATATGGGACTACCTTGTACTCACATGCGGGAGGCAACTAACTTTGCTACAAACAAGGCGTACATACCCTACCCCCTGCAAGATTTGAACTTGTGACCTCTATTTCAAGAGCACATGTTCTTCACCATTAGGCCAACTCAGGGGTAAAGGAAAGTGGAATTCACCTTGTTAAGATAAAGGTCTTTGGTCATTTCAGATTAAAAATGACCAATCACATACCTTTTCAATAATAACATAAATTTTACAAAAAGATATTTATGATATTTTATACTTCCGCGAATGATGATCAAACTAATTATTTTGAGGATAGACACAAAAATTATTGATAAATGAAAAAAATTAATGAAATACCTAAGACTATATATTCGACTATAACAGGTGTGGAATCCACCTTGTCAAGATAACAGGTATTCAAATCATTTCAAGGAAAAATAGCCAACCACCAACCTTTTCAATAATAATATTTTGAATAATAACATAAATATTGCAAAATAATATTTATACGTTTCATGATTGCAATGGGTATAATTGGAAACAAAGAATCCTATGGCCCAATTGGAATAGTAACGATAGGCCTCCTATATAATTGCACTAATTGAGACGGGTCTCCTATAGGGAATGCAGGATTGTGTTTCACCCTCCTGTTCAGAACCTGCAGGGCCAAAGAAGGAAGATCATTGGAAAAAATGGTGATGATGAGGGAAAGAGAAAGGGAGAGGAAGAGCCTGATTGAAAGAGGTCTAAGCTTTGCATGTCAACAGGAGCCGTCTGATGGATTTGCATTAGACGAAGAAGAAGATGGAGATCAGATGAATCATCAACAGGGCCCAGAGGTTAACATGGTGGGTGGAGAATTGGCTGCCCTTCTGCAGGAGCTAGCAGGTTTGCAGCTCAGATTGGCCTCACTCATGGAAAAAATGGGTTCACTTCCTCTGGATCTGATCAGAGACATGAGGCAAGAAGTTGTTGAAGTCACCGACCAGCTCAGGAACATTAACAGGTCACACAGGCGCCTATAATTTTGTTTCTGATTCTCATTTTATCGCTAGGGTGGATGGATCCGTGTATATACAATAAATATATGTAATGTTTGATATCTTAATCACGTGGATTTCATTTTGGGCGGTGCTTGTAATCGTGGCTGGTAGCTCTGAGATCACCCATTTGATGGCAGAGGCCTATGAGATGGTTTCGGTTAATTTTCCTTTTGTATTTGGTGATTTTGTATTTGTTTGTTTTCTCCTAATTCAATTCCAATGTAGTTATATCTTGTGAGTTGGGTACACAGATCTGCTGCTCTCATTTTCACTGTAGGCATATGGGTGTTTATTTCCCTTTCTGTATTATAAGAGTATCGATGAATATTACGAATTTTAAAATGTGCGGATCTGTGACGTTTATATGGTTCAATTGTCTTTTTGGATAAATAGAGCATGATACGGTGTGTTCTCAGGTTTTCCCGTTGTAGTTAGGGTTTCAGAGAGATCCCTATTTTAGTACTTTTGGTAAAGATGTATGTGTGTACGGTAAATTGTATGTAATGCATTCGTTGGTATGCGATTTCATAGTTTTCTAGATTTGATTAGGGACTCTGCTTATGTTTGAAACTGGACTGTGGGATGGTCTAGCATTCTGGACAGGATCTTTTCCTTTTTACGTTTTTATTTTCAAAGGCAATTCAATTTTGTAAAAGGGATTCAATCTTACATGGATCCCTTTTTGGAACCTTGCAGCACGTAGGTATTGGATGCAGGAGTGATTGCTTTTTCTTTGGTTTTGTGCCAAGGACTGAGAGGGATCCATTCTGCTGCATTATTTTAAGCCTTTGTGTGGTTTTCTAAAAAAAAACCTTTTTTTAGCATTTTGGATCGTGAATGAATACAAATAGGTAAAATAATCTCGGATTTCTGGAAATCTTAAGTGGGATTGTGCTTGTTATTGTGGTTAAATTGCCTTTGCGGATAAATTTTGCATAGCGTACTGTGCTAGCAGGTTTTTGCTTTGTGGGGAGGGGTTTATGATCTCAGGGTTTAGAAGTTAGGATAAATCTGGAATAATGTATTGTGTTAGCAAGTTTCTCATTTGCCGGTATGGATTTTTTATTTTAGTTTTTGTTCAGATAATGGCCTCTTTTTATTACTATTATATAAAGATGTTTGATTTCATGGTTATCTAGAGTTAATTAAGTCTACTGTAATTGATTGGATCGTATTTCTGAGATCACCCATTTCACAGCAGGCCTATGTGATGATTTGATGCTCTGCACACAAAGTTTTTCTTTCTATTTATTGACTTTATATTGTATTCCTCGCTTTTTTTCTTATAAATTTCCAATGCCGTACTATACTGTGGAATTGATACAATGTTACATAGGGCCATTGATCTCATTTTCATGATTGGATGAATTTCAGAAAATGCAAATGTTATATTTGGTTTTATGTCACCTTTGTGGTTCAATTGAGTTTTTGGATGAATTTGGCATAGTGCATTGTGTTAAAGCTGGTTTCCCTTTGTGGGTAGGGGTACATGTTCTTAGGGTTTCATATAGGGGCTGCGCGGTCTTAGGGTTTCATATAGGGTCCTCTTGTTTGTTTGCTTCTGACAAGGATAGATGTATCTAATATGAGGAATCTAGATATAATCAGCCTATCAGGGGTTGGTGCTTGTGATTGGAACTGGTCCTCTGGAACTAACCCAATTCATGGTGGACCTATGAGATGATCAGTATTCTATACAGAAGGACCTTTCTGTTTTTAGGGTTTCATAAATCGAATTCTTGTTTTTTGCTTCTGAAAAGTATGGGTATATCTAATATGTGTTTTCATAGCAATCTAGATTTAATTAAAGGTGCTGCTTATGATTGGAACTGATCCTTTAGAAATCACCATGAATGCTTATGATTGGAGCCAATCCTCTAGAAATCACCCAATTCATGGTGGGCCTGTGGGATGATTTGCCTTCTGCACTGAAGGACCTTTTCCTTTGTTTATTGCAACTATATTGTTCTTCGAGTTTTTTTATTACTTTTGATGAAATTTTAATGCAATTCCATCTTGTGAAATGGATTTAATATCACATAGATCAGTGCTCCAATTGTTACTTGATGAATACAGAAGGTAAAATGATCTCAGATTTTAGGAAAGCTTTATTTGTGTTTGTGCCATTTATGTAGCTCGGTTGCCTTTTTCAGATCAGCTTGGTGTAATATATTGGGTTAGCAAGTTTTTTTAGTGGGTACAGGTAGATGGTCTTAGGGTTACAGATATCAACCTCTTTTTAAATTGTTTCTAGAAAGGATGGATTCCTGTGTTCAAAACATATTAATCTTGTTTTTATTAGGGTTGCTGCTTACAACTGGAACTGATCCACAGATTATCCATGCATGGTATGTCCATGAGATGTTTATTTTTCTGTACAAACTACAAAAGGACATTTTACCCTTGTCCCACATGATTTTATAGCAGTTTTTCTCTATTGAATCGAAATGCAGTTCTATCTTGTGAAATGGATATATTTTTGCATGAATTTCTTGTGCTGATTTTCATTTTAGGTACATGGTTTTTTGTTATTACTGTCTTAGGATTGTGGTTGAAAATACAAAATGCAAAGCTTATGTGGGTCTGTGCCATTTATGTGATTCAGTTGTATTTTGGGATAAATTTGGTGCAATGCATTGTGTTAACAGGTTTTTGCGTTGTGTAGACATTTGCATAGGGTTTCAGAGACTGACCTCCTTTTTATTACTTCTGACAAGGATTCATTGGGAGGCAATGATTTAGTTTTCTGCACAGAACCTTTCGTGCGTATTTGGTGACTTTATGTTTGTTTTTTCACTATTTTTTTTTTTAAAATTCAAATGCGGTTGTATTTTGGGAAATGGAATTAATGTTGCATATATCCCTTGTTCTCTTTTTCATTTTAGCTGTTTATTTATTTTTTATTTTTAGTGTTACAGGACTGCAAATATGCTACATCATGCTAAATGACTGTTCTTTAAGAAAATCTTATGTGGGTTTATACAATTTATGTGGTTCAATTGACTTTTTGGATAAATTTGCCATCATGTAGTGTGTTAGCAGTTTTCCCCTCCCCCTTTTTTAGGGTTTCAGAGATTGACCACCTTTTTATTACTTCTCACCAGGATTCATTTATATACAATATATATTCAGTATGTGATATCATAGTAATCTAGATTTAAGACAGGTGCTGCCTAAGATTGGAACTGGTCTTCTGAGGTCGCATCATCCAACTCACGGGAGCTATCCCATGATTTAGTTTTTTGCACAGAAGGATCGCTTCCTGTGTACTTATTGTCTTGATATTGTTTTATTATTTTGTATTAATTGCAGAATGCTGCTCTATCTTTTGAAATTGATTTAATGTTGCACGGATCCCTTGCCCTCATTTCAATTTAGGTCTGTTGTATATTTTTTTCCTTCTCTGCGTCTTTAGATTGTGAGGGGATACAGAAGGGAAAATGATCTAATATTTTAGTAAATCTTACGTAGGCTAATACTATTTTTGTGGTTCAGTTGTCTTTTTGGTTAAATTTTGAGTAATGCAATTTGACATCAGATTTTAGGAAATATTATGTGGGCATCTGTAATTAATGTGTCTTAATTTAATGACTGGATGAATTTGCCAGAATGTATTTTGATGGGTAGGTTTCTGATTTGATATCAGGTCTATGATTTAATAGTAGGTTTCATGGTCTTATGGTTTCAGAGACTGATTTCAGACAATAGTTAGAAAGGTTTTGGATACATTTTGTGCTGTGCAAAATCACTCTAGATTGTAATTTTTAAGGTATTTTGTGGGTTTATGCCATCAATGTGGATTCATTTCATTTTTCAATAAGCTTGACAGAATGTGTTTTTGTAGTAGGTTTTTGCTTCAGGGGTGGGGGTACATGTTCTAGGATCTCATAGGTTTGATCTTGGACAGCACTAGTAGCCAGGAGGACTACTGATAAAATTTTGTAAGCTACAGAACTGACTAGATTTTAGTAAAATTTGTGTGAGTTTAAGCATATAAAGATTCATTTTCTTTTCTGGAAAATTTGGGAGACTGTATTGATTGCCGTTGCATTTCTTTTGTGCACATTTTGATTTCAGGAAGGCTTCTTTTATTTCTTTTCTGTATTTTATGGCTGTGAACAAATTCTTGTTTCAGGAATTTCAGGAATCTGTAAAGGGTTTTTCACAAGATGTTGCTGCCAGTGTGACAGGAGCTGCTGCAACAGTGTCTGCAACTTCTGCGTGTCAGCACTGTTGCCGTTCAGCTTTGAGCTGGTAAATCATTCTGGCAAACGGAAAATGGTGAGGGTTCATGACAGCCAATTAGGTCTAAAGGAAAGATGAAGATAATTCAAGTTTACATGATTTTGGGTGCTCATTATTATCTCTGTGCAGGGTTCCCACTGTTGTGTTTGTGTGCATTACCTTGTTACCAAGTAACCATGTTCAAACCTCAATCTGGCTGATCACATAAGGGAGATTTAACTGATAATGAAATTCAAATATAACAGATTTCCCAACTCTGATGATTAATATTAGGAAAGGGTGTATTTTTAAAACGGACAACCAACTACTCGCTGCAGTCTCCGTCGCACACTCCCAAAATGCCTAGCCAAGTCAAAACTCAGAACTTGAAACTTTCTAATAAAATAGATAAGTCGGAAAAAGACATGGAGCGCGATATGTGAAGCTACTTGTTAGGTTAATAGGTTGAGTCGTTTAACTTTATTTAAGCAGCCTATTTCTTAAAATAAAGATGTTTCCTTACACTAGGAAAACTTTTTAATGCAATTGTGATTAACAAATTATACCTTAAATACAAAAGAAGAATAAATTTATATGTACAAAACATTTTCTATGGATTCTTTTTGATATAAATTGCTATATTTTTAAATTTAAACCATGTTATATATGTATGTGTGTGTGTGTAAATTTGTTTCTTGTGTGCAACCTCTTTGACACCAGTTCTCATCTCATTGCATTGTGGTTGCGGTTTCTTGTTTATGGTAACTATTGGATGAATGTTATAGAAATTAAAATGCTCAATGACCATGGATTTAGAAAATATTACTTGGATTTATTCCATATATTTGATTGTTGTAGCATGTTTTCACATTGTTAGCAGGTTTTCATCAGATGGTTTGGAAATTTGGCATCTTTATGATGACAGATTTTAGTTGGTCTGCATATTTGAGTAGCATGTGGTGCATTAGGTATTGCTTATTTCCTTATTTCAAATAAAATCATGATGTGATTTATTTCTTTGTTCCATGTTTTGATTATATTGCATTTATTAGCAGGATTCGTGGATGGTACTTGTGATTAGCACAGGGTCGTCCTTTTTATGAACAATTCACATTGGTGTATTAGTTTGTACTGCCCAGTTGATTTTAGTATTGAAGTTAAAAGCTGCACACCTTAGTTAGATTTGTGTGCTTGTGGAATTTGATGTGTTGGTTCCGTTTTGGAATAGGCTCTCTGCATGCATTTCTATCATGGAAATTAGTTTGATTCTTTACATGGTAGATATGCTATATATCCAACATATGAAAGACGTGCATTTGTTTTCCATTCATCTTAAAATTGCCAATAATGCTTTTTCCTAAAATTACCACTATCTCTCACAAGCTTCTTGAATCTTGAATTACGGGCACTCATATTTATGTACAATAGTGTTTTCTCTGCATATTTTAAAAGCTTTATATCTGTTTAGATATCTTGATCTATCATATGATATGTGCTATTTGCAATTATTTCTATTCAAAGTTTGTGCTGTATTTATGTGGATATGGTGATTTCATTAGGGCAGGATTTGGTAGTTGATTTAATCTTTGTTGATCTTGAAATACTACATACGCTAAGGTTTTGTTTGGTGTGAATTAAATATCTGAGATTTATGATTTGCAACTGTCACATGATCCAAGTATTAATTAGTACAAATACACGTGAGTCCTAACATTGGTTGAATAGTGATCTCGTTACTGGTAGTATGGTTGAATGGTTAGATGCACTTTCGTTGTTTGTAATTCCATCTATATTCATATCTTAAACCACTCATGAATGAAAGGCTCTTATAAATTAAAATGGCACTGAAAAGATTCTGAGCTCAAAGAAAAGGCAAGTGCAAAGTAATGATTTTCTTTACAGATTGGTATTGATAGTATTTGGAAAACATGTGGAGAAGATCTTATATCATAAGGTTCCCTGAAATAACACAGGTTCAAATCTAAAAATTAGTAACATGACTTTTCTTGTGAATCCTGCTATTTCGCTTTTATTTATCTTCTGAAATTATACATTTTTGTTATTTTTTGTAGCTGCTATTCTCTAAGTACAGGTAAAGGTCACCCCCAAGTGAAACTCCCATTGTGAGAAAAAAGTGTTCGAGTCATTGTCTAGTGGGCTATACATTGTCCCCGGTTTTTATGTGGGGCATGCATTTTTATAGGTGGCCTTTGATCCTTTACACCAGTGAATGCCTTTTGTTTCCCCTCGAAAGGAATCCAATTTCTGATCTGACTTCTTGAGATTAATCCATTCCTAATCAGATTCTTCCCATAAGGTAATGAGTCCCAATAGTTAATTTAACAATCTCTGATCCTTACACAAGTGTATACCTTGTTTCCACACAAAAGGAATCCAATTTCTGATCTGCGACATCTTGAGATTATATATCATCTTTAATTAGATTCTTCCCATAAAGTAATAGGAGCCAATTGGTAATCGAATGTATGCCGTTTTACTCTTGCAAGTTCATTTTCTAACCTAGTGGGATCAAATGTAAATATCTGGCTAGATATAAGTTTTGTGGATAAATAGCTTGTAAAGTCAACTTGGCAGGGGCAAATTATGCTTGCGCTAACTGCGTAAACAATTTTTCTCAGTTTTTGGGGAATCTTGTACATATAAGTAATGGTTTTACGTTTTTTGGGCTTGAACGTGCTGCGAATTTTGATCTCATTCTACACATCAAGAGGAGAATTGGATTAGATGTCATTCAATTATATTCCTGTTTGCATGATTCCGCTAAGTGACTAAATGATGACGTCACTGAAACGGGCCTTTGAATAGCAAGAGTCACTTCAAGAGGGTGAATGATGCATTCACCTTGTACATTGTGAGGTTATTGGAAGGATGCACAATAAACAAAATCTCTCGAGCAGCTAAACAAGTGGTGAAGACATGGCAGTTTTTTCATTCAGTTCCAATGATAAACTCATTCGGAATAGCAAGGTACAAGGAATCAAGTTCCCCATTGTTTTAGGCAATTATGTGTGTAGATCTGTGATTAATGCACAAAATGTTGAGAGAACAATTGCTCCCCTCAACATGCATCCTTATTTCAAAAGGGCCTCCTTTGATAGTAAGAACTAAATTAACAATAATCTTTGACACCTTGCAACATATTCACAAGTCACCACTATTGAAGATTATAGGGAGGATTGTAATGATGAATTTGAAGTTAGGAAGAAATCATATGCAAGGATGACCTTACATCAGATCCAAATTTTCAAATTAGATCAATTTCCAGAAAACATGATTGATGATGGGACTAACTTTCGTGAATCTGAATTTGAGACATCCATTTAAGACACCCCTCTTCCTATCATAGATTGGTCACAACAAGAAAAATATAATTTTAAAATCTCACAACACCGGTGATCACAAGACAAAAGAGGTGGTATCACAAGAAACAAATTAAATTCAAGGTAGCAGATAAGGTTTCTCCTCGAGTCAATAACATATGTTTTCTCCTCAACTCAACAACCTTCTAGCACCAAACTTCACGTTCACATTCCATGAGTTTATCCTGTAACAAAGGAGGAAATCATTCAATAGAAACTCCTTCGGAGAATGTGGATGGAGAGAGAGGCTCAAGGCAAAAATTGTCTATTAGAAGATCACTTGCATCTCCTTGGGTATCAAGTGAAAAGTCTCTCATTGTTATCATACATGTGCAAACTCTTGCTCTTTCTCCTCTCACTCTAAATGTGCCATTATCAAGCTTGACTGAAATAATTGTTAGTGAAACTTCATTCACACGAGACAATCTCTTATTGAGAATAAAAGGAAAACTTACCCAAATGTCATTGTTCCAGATTATGATGTTATAGCACGTCTTCTCCAAGGAACTTCAACTCCCAAAAATGCCAAAACTACTTGCCTTGTATCAAATCCTTATGGTCAACAATTTGCGGAGATTGCAAAGCCTATTGTTGATAAGAGTGAAAGTGAGATCACTTTTTGTAGATTATGAGCTTACAAGAGCTTCATTGGGAGAGGTTACACCCAAAGGGAATGTACACAGTCTTATGGAGTTTTTTTAGAGTGATTGAGAGATTACATATATGCAAACAAATACATGAACAATTGGAGGAACAAGTGCATGCCCTTACAACATATATCGATGCCTTCCTATCTTCAAACCCTACTCCAATATCATCTCTTCCCTCATCTATCTCAAGCGGAAGAAATTGATATTAAAGCTATTATTGACATTCATAAACATATTCGCGAGGGCAAAATCATAGAGACATAGGTTGAAAAGCTGCTAATAAATGGTTTGGAGTTCATTGATGAAAGCCACACTACTTATGAGCATCTAGTTGAAGTACAAAACAATTGAACACCCAAATTGAGAATGCTAAAAGGAAGCCACCTTGTGGGCTAGTTTGACACAAGACTTGAGATTCATGGATTCAATTGATAATAAAAATCTTCTCTCCGAAAAGATTTTTAATGATTCAAACAATAATCTATCTCGATTTGGTCTTGCAATGTCGAGTGGCGAATCCGAAAAGTGCTAGAAGAAATGTAATGGACCTTGAATCTCACATACAAAAAGGTGAAGATTTGAAAGGTGAAATTTCTACATATATGAAGGCTCTCTGTTGTAACCTACGCAAAGACAATCCTTTAGAACTCAATATAACAATCACCATCAAAGAAAAATTTAGTAAACTCATTAAGGAAGAATTAATTTAGTACTAATAGTTTTAGTTGGTACAAGATGGATGAGATTTTTGAGATACATAATGTGATAATGGAAGATCTAGGGGTTTGGCTCGGTTTGAAGACACTAGTGTTGAAATGCTAAATACTATGGGGCTCACTAACCTCTCCAACACTATGATCTCAAGGAGAGAGGTGGTGGGTACAGTCACAAGATTCAAAATGCATCCTGAAGCTAAAAGTCCCAACCTCTTCTCAATCTTCTTACTTTTATGTTCATATGCATTTTTTTAAAATTTGAATTGCAGTTTTTGATTTCTTTTTCTCTAATATAGGTGTCTCATATGAGGAAAAGTAATATGTGAATGTAATTAAATATGATTGGGAGGTAGTTATGCCCCCTTCTTACCTATTTAAAGAGGAGCCCATTTTATTGACAATTTTTTGAAAACAAGATATAAAGAGAGCTCCATCTCATCTCTCGATTATCTGTTCTAAAGCTATATATTTTATAAAGAAAGTAATATGAAAGTGTTAGTTCATTTTTGTCTTGAGATATGTATTGAACTTTTATGTCTACATATATCTGGATTAGATTATTTTTTTTTGTGAGATTATTTGATCTATGGGTGACTACTTTCTTGTTATAAAATGTTGCAATTTTCCTTTACATTTGACATACATGAGTAGTTTAAGATTTCTTCTTTCATGAAAGTGTGGTCTACTTCTTTTCCCTTTTGAATTTCTCCCTCTTTAACTATGTTCTCTTCTACTTATTTCCCTTTTATGGAAATTCCAACAAATGAGATTAAAACCCCAACAAGATAGTGTAGTGTAAATACTATAGATATTTTTGTTATATTCATTTTTGGATTTCAGAAGGAACCTCCTAAATAATAGAGTGACTTCTCGTCACTGAAATGTTGCGGAATTCATATTTTGTCAAGTAAAAAATATTTCGCCAACATTTTTTTAGCGCCCATCGTGGGGCATGTTTTTACCTCCTTGTGCAACCCACATAAATGTACAAGTTGCATGCCAAGCCAAAATAAGTATCGGAAGGAATCCCCTAGTTTTTAGCTTAATCTTATTTTGAAGCAAGATAGTCAACAAGATATTTATGTAGATATGAGATGTTTAATCTAGAAAAACCATGTAAATATGGTGCATGTCAGGAGAGCTTCTAGGGTTTTGGATAAAGAGATGGAACATGCAAGTTTATTGAGAAGGTTTCAATGCATTGAAAGAAATCATAACCAACAGAGAAGGGTTTAAGATTTGCTGTCAAAATTTTGATCACTATGAAATAATGTAGAATTGGTTGTAAGAAGATTCTCTTGAAGCAACAGGGAAAAAGGTGTCATTGATTTGTTCTTTGAGTATCAACATCGATGTAATTTTAGTGCTTATCCTAAGAAGCGGGGAGAGATAAAAGATATGTCAATACAACTCCAAGTAGTAGGAAATTTATACCACAAACAAGGGCTAGAATGAGTGAAACCTTAGTTTTATCTAGCATTGTCCGACATAGACACTATTGGTTATTTCTTGTTGCTCAAGCGATGACACCTACACCAAACTCTAAAACATATTTAAACGTAGATTTTCTATCTATCACATCGAGTAGCATGGATAGAATCATAATAACCATATAACTAGGCATCATTAAAAAAAGAATTTAACAAACCATAATTGATCATACCTTTAATATATTTTAAGATTCTTTTAGTCAATTTCCAATTATCCTCATATGCATCTTGCATAAATTTAGAAGTAATACCTATTGCATAAGAAATATCAAGCCTAGTAATAGTTAGATTAAACTGCCAACAAGTTGCTTGTATAAGGTAGGGTTTGCTTTAGCACATGCAAGTTTGGGATCAAGTTTTATACCAACTTCAATAAGAATAGTAACAAGTTTACAATCAATCATGTTAAATATTTTAAGCAAATTAGAAACATATTGAGATTGAGAAACAACAATAGAGTTCCAATCTAAAAACAGTCATGCCCAAAAATGGAGCATGCACGAATATGTCATTTCAAAATATTGTTTTAACTTAGCTTTAATTTTAAGAATTAAATTAGTTTGATTGCTTGTAATAAGAAGATCATCAACATATAAAACAATAAAAATAATCTGATTATCTTCAAATTTACAAAAGTAAGAGTAAGAGAAACTAATATCTTGGGAAAAAAACATTAATTTTAGAATACCAAGCTCGAGGAGCTTGTTTTCACCTTATACGAAGGTTATTTAGTTTATAAACATATGGTTCTTTACCAGATCATTCAAAACTTTTAGGTTGGGTCATATAGATTTCCTCTTGGAGATCACTATTCAATATGTGCTTCTCACATCCATTTAGTGTATTTCCCAACTATATTGAGGAGAGCTATTAGGATCATAACTATGCTCATTTTTATTGCGGGAGAAAAGATTTTGACATAGTCAATTTCAAGTTTCGTGTAAACCCTCAAGCCACCGAACTAGCCTTAAATTTATCAATTCCACATATAAAATTGTATTAAATCTTATATAGTCATTGAGACCCAACAATACTTTGTTTTGATGGATGAGGGACTAATTCCCAAGTTTAATTTTTAATCCGTGCATCATATGTGAATTTCATGGCTTCTTTCCATCTTTTATCTTGGTTTGCCTCTTTGAAAGATTGAGATTCACACTCATATAAGTGTGTCGACTCTAGTCATTTTTTACGAGTGTATCAAGACAATAATTCTGAATTAGGGATTGAGCCCATTTAGGATTTTTATAAGGAACCACATTTTACGAGAGTACCTCCTTAACCTCAAGAATGGAAGGGTGCGAAATAGTATTATCATCCTCTAGTATATGTGTTTCTTCATCAAGAGTCACAGAACAAGGTTCAAAGGAGGTTACACAACATATTTTTTCAAGGACTTGAATGTTCTTGTTTTAATGATCTCATGTTTACATGGATTGTACACCCTTAATCATTTTATTCATCCTCTTTAAAGAACAAAAATGCACATATATGAGGTAGGATCAAGCTTTTTCCTTTTAAATTTAGGAATGAAAATAGAAGTAGGGGTACCATATATTTTCATATGGGAAATATTCATTTCTAGAGGTGTGGTTTGATGCAAATATTTTTATGAACCCTATTTAATATATGGGCGATCATATTCATTGCTTTTACCCATAGAAATTTAGGGACTTGAGCAGAGTAAATCATTGTCTTGGTCATTTCTAAAATAGTCATATTTTTCCTTTTGCAATCTCATTTTTTTGTGGTGAGGAAGGAGTGGTTAACTATCATTGAATTTAGAGAGAACGTAATATTTTTTCTTAATATAATAAGTCCATGTCATTCTAGTGTGGTCATAAATTAAAGAAACATTAAATAGAGCACCGCTTAGGGAGACAACCTCGAATGGTCCCCTAACATCATTGTGAACCAATTCTAATGGATTAGAGGAAGTTGTGTCATGTTATTTGTAACATATTTGAATATCATGGTAGGCAACCTTCACATGTTTCATGATAGGTTTTAATTTTAGGAAGACTAACTAAAAGATCAAGATGTGACATAATAACAAAACTTGTGAAATTTAGATGATCAAATCTTTCATGCCATAACTGGGTTTCATTCTTAATATGAGAAGAAAGATAAATTTCATATGCAAAGTCATTGCAAATATTGTTAAGTATGATGATAATATGGGCAACTAATGAATTACTATTAGATTTAGTGTTAGTTGTGTTTATCATTTTTAGGAAATTTATTTGAGTTAATTTTTTGTTGAGTGAAAAAAACAAAATTTAGACATCATCTATTTAGTTGGAAGTGTTAGTTAGAGTGCAATCCACCGAATGTGCACTTAACCGAGGTCAAATCTTTATCCATTCATACTCATTATGTGGGGCACCATATTTAAGTATAGATGATTGAATTTAGTCTTATTTTAAGCCATTTATATTTTTAGGAGAGTTTGGGGTGCCTAGTTTGACTAGTGTGCATGATAGTTGTGCATGTGTCACTTAAACTAATAATGAATTCTTACACGTTGACCATATCCTATTAGTGGATGCCACTTCTCATCTTGAGTTTATTTTTAGTCATATTTAGTTGAATCTAGTCAGCTTAGGAGTGTAGACACAAAATTATGCACTTACTACTATTACATTACGCCTCTAGTATGTCATTATATGCATGATTCCTAAGCAATAAAACTAAAAATTAACAACACTTGTTTTGTTTTACATTGGCATTGTTTTATCTTTTCATACTTTTGTCATTTTATTTTTTGGAATCATCCCTTTACTTTTAGACATTACATGATGCATTACCCAACACAATATTTCTTATTTTATCTTTAGAGACCTTTGAACACTAGCACCTAGTAAGGGAAAGGAGCAACCGAGAGCTATTGTACCCTTTGGGCGTTTATGTCATTTCTCCTCTTTTCTCATGTTTAAAATGTCACATCAATTGTTATCTTTTCTTAACTTCTACTTATCACTTTGGGTCGGATTTTAGGGTTGTTAATGACAACTAGGTAATTGGGATATTATTTTCTATCTACTAATTGGGATAAAACAACACTCAAGAATTGCATTTGTGATGCATTATTCATTGCATAGGAAGAGAGAATTTTGAATTTCATCACACACATACATCTTGGGGGAAAGGTAGTTATAGCTCGAAATCTTGGTGCGAGCGGCACAAGGGTAACCTAGCTTTAAGGGACACAATTCTATCACACACACACAAGAACTACATTGAGTCTGAAATGTAGTGCAACATTCAATGACAATCATATTGGGGTGATTGTCGAGGTCATTTCGACTCAAGCATATGTATATTTTATTCCATATAATGTGTGCTTGAGCCTTATGCAGGTAGCTAGGGTTTGTTTTGTAGGTACATGTGTGACAAGGAAACCCTACAATGAAATTGGAGCGACACAAAGCAATGTGAAGGAAACATGATCATATCTTGAAAGAATTAGATCCATACTCATTACCAAGACACTAACACCGGTTTGGACACTAGCACCCCTGGTGCTATTGTCCCCTTCTGGGTGCTTCTATCCAAAGATACTGTAGATCATTTTCTTCCAAGCGGAGCATGCACGCAGTCTAGATTGAGAGTGTTCTATCATATTTCTAGCCTAGATCTAATACGATCAACAAGTTATTAGCTAAGTTAATCTCATCTTATTGTTGATTACACTTGCTTACCATTGGATGTTATTGTTAACCCAAATTTTCCCCGAAAAGTTTGGTCAAAACAAGTCTTACACAAAGAAAACATGAAGGGAAACGATTTAGATCCATGAGCTCGAGTTCCAGAACTAGGCAAAGTGAAAACACAGGCCCGAGAAAGTCAAATTTGACCCTACACAAGAAGAAATAGAAGAAACGGTTCTTCTGGGCGTTTCCATGTCTTAAATCTATTTAAAGGGTCGAGGGAGGACTCAATAATGGAATTACAGGGTTAGAGAAGAAGGGGCAAGTCTGTAAGAGAGGCCAGGAGCAAGAAAGGAAAAATAGAAAGGATCCAAGGTCTTCGGGCTCAAAACCGTTTAGGAAAGAATCCAGAATCAACTAAGTATGGAAGAGCCAACAAAGGGAACCACGTGTCTTAACGGCGCTCCTCCAAAGGTGAATCCAAAAAGAGAAGCTCAAACAAGCACCGCATCTCCACGTGTCTCAGGATGAAACAGAGGCGGGGCAAATGGTCAAGCAAAGTCAAAAGGCGGAGCTTCGGGGCCACGGGGTTTTTCGAGTTTTACGTTTTGCAACAAGGGAAAAAGATAAATTGCAGACCCGCGAACCCGATTTTTGCTCTAATCTGGCTACCACGTGTCCCATCTCAAAAGGGGGACCCATTTTCAAACTATTTTCCCTGTCCATTCGTATGGATTCGATACAAAATTCAAAGGGACATATCTTTTGATTCAGGGCTCGAAATATTACAAATCTGACACCATTGGAAAGATCTCGGCCTCACCTACACCATGGAGATCCAAAGCTTTAATTTTGAGGAGGCTAGGTAAAGGAATATGGAGGAAACGTCTTCGGGCCTTCAATACAAGATCCATCTGTCTCAACAACCAGATCAGATTCGACCTGTTTACAAGTCGTTTCCTCTTCTTTCAAGGTGTCGAATCAAGGGATCATGCAAGAAAGACGAATTTAGGGGCATATTTTATCTCAAGCATTAACAATGAGAGTAGTTGAACTTCAACTTGCTTTTCTCGCTTCTCTCTCTCTTTCTTCTCTTCGATCAAATTTATAAATACAGGGGCAAGATTCATTGTTGTTGTTGTTTGTTCTTCTTCCTGCCCCTCTCTCTTTTCTTCCCTGTGGTCGAAATGAATTATGAACCTCCTTTCACGGCTCTGTAATGGCATTCTCTTGCCTCTTTCCCACTAACGATGTACTGTGTGAAATTTTGGAGCAATAAATTTTGTTTTGTGATGCATCTGTCCATCCTTTACTTATTTTATTGTCTCTCCTCACCTCTCGTCGTTGCGCAGGTATACCGTGCATATTCGATGTTTGTTGCGAGTCCTAGGAGCCGTATTTAATGGGTTTTGAAGTGGTGTTCGTGTGAAATTTATCTCCAGTGCGTGGTGCATCTTGTCCACCCTCTCCTCTGCTCACCTCTCTCCACTTCAGGTAGCTGAGATTGTGACCAACACTCCCCTTTTCTTGGTGCTATCACCTCGTTAGTGTAGGATTTCCTTTTTATGCACTTTGTCTCCTTGTCTCCTTGGCATTGTTAGGATAGGTATAGTTAGACGTCATTTTTGCATTAGGATTAGTTTAACATTAGGAGCGGGAAGAAGAAACCGACTTTCTCGGAGGGCCATCTCAAGTTTGCAAGTCCAATGACTTGAAAAATGGTCCAATGTTATGCAAATCACACCAAATGATTCCGCCTTAGAAAAGCATATTTTAGAGCTCATTTGGGCGTCTTTGTGATTTCGTGTTAACAGTTATATCTTATATGTTTATGATATTGTCTCGATTGATTTGAGTGGCTCGATTAATATTTAATTTTGTTAAATCATTTGGTGAACCCGATCCTTGCATGCCCATTATTGGATCTATTTTTCTTATCCATAGTGGCTATAGGTTTTGTGTGCTTCCTCTTTCATACCCATTACCTGTAGCGGTTGTTTTGGTCTTCCAAAACATATTGAGCTCCTCTCACAAACTCATAATCATTCCAACATTATGGTTGAAACCACACATGATAATCCTCTCTTCAATTCCCATCAGATCCCCCTCCATGACATATAAGCTTCTAATAGTGAACATTCTTATGATGAAGACACTAATGTTGATCAGGACCAACTTGATGCTCTCACCAATTTCCGTTCCACATTACATGACAATCCCACTCATGTACCACATGTTCTTGATGCTTTATTAGCATCCCAACGTGCTCATGACAATGTTGCTCATGTCGGTATGGTTCATACCATAGAACTCGTTACTATTACCACCCCCGCTATTCCACTTTCCTCTCTCCCCACCAATGTGGGGATATCCACTATCCATATGCCTATTTCCACACCCACTACTCACATTTCTTCCCTCATCATTTCTCATATCCAACCTAGTTCTTCTTTAGGAACGCAAGCCTTAGAGTCCTTGTACCATGATTTACAAGCTCAAACTCGTTAATGGTAACATGTTTCTTCTTCTTCTTCTTCTACATCTCTTGATTCTTCACTTCTCCTACATAGTCCTCTTGCACCTAAAGTTTCATCTTACCCACTTCCTCCCAATTTTGCTTCACCCAAGTTTCCTCTTTTTGACATCCATGTATATCCATAAGAGCATCTTAGATCATTTCATGTTGCATGTTTGGACTATGCTTGTGATGATACATTATTGACCAAGTTATTTCTAGAGCTTACAAGACTATGTTTTGTGATGGTTTTATGATTTTCCTTTACACTTTGTTAGATCTTTCAATCCTCTAGAAAATATGTTTTTGGATCACTTTTCTATGAACATTGGAACTAAAATATCATACACACAAATGGCTAAAATGAAGTAAGGATATAATGAGCATTTGAGTGACTATGCTTTGTGCTATAAGAATAATCTTTATAAAATGAACAATGTCTTGGCTAAATCTGAATTGCAAGTTCTATTTATCCAATTGCCTCCCTTGCAATAATGTGTGCTCTTTGATTCTTTTCATTCTTTCAATCATTTATGGCATACTCTTAAAGCACAAGAAAACAAGTTACTTTCTATGGGCAAGCTTAAGTATGGTGATAATATTTCCAATCGGATTCAAGTAAATATGCCTTTAAAGGAAAGCCTAGTGAGCCTAAGCCTATTGTTAATGTTGTATACCAATCTGCAAAGCTCTAAATATAACCTACATGACACACTTTTACTAGATTTCCATATCCACCTCATATGTTGTTACCTCAACTCATTGAAAGCAATATGATTTATCTTCCATATCCTCTTGAGCTAGATCCTAATTGGCATCATGGTAAGAGTTTTGATGAAAATGCACATTGCGATTATCATAGATGTAATGGCCATTCCATTGATAGATGATTTAAGCTTAGACATTTGATCCAAGACTTGATTGACAATAATGAAATTGAACTACCTAAGCCTATTATTTTTATTTCTAAATCTACTAATGACAATGGAAAGCTTAAGATTTTCAATGATCCATTACCCAAACATGAAAAAGTAGTTCTTGAATATTCTTCCAATCATGCTTATCATGTGGTTCCACCTCCATCATCTTTTGATCATCCTCTTGGGTTTTTTGTTGGTACTATTGATATTCCCCCATTTGTTATTACCTTTATTGATGTAGATTTTCATGCTTCTTTTTCATCACATAGATTACACATTGATGCTTTTGTTGGTACTCATGTTGTTAACAATGTTATGGTGCATCCTACTTTTAAATGTAATGCATGTTCATTATCTTTCTTGCGATCTATTGGCTTTCCATTATCCCAAATGACACTTAGATCACCTACTTATCATGGGCATGTGGTTCTCCCAATCACTATTGGGCCTCTTGCTATCTTTATGCCTTTCTCTCTGTTGGATATAAGATTACGCATTTTGGCATGGTCTTAGGAATTTCTTGGTTTAAGGTTTCCAAAACCGTTCCATCCATAGTTCATTTATGCCTTAAGTTCATACATGAGAATTGTGTTGTCACTATTTGAGGCATCCCCCACCGTGGATCTTTGGCACCTATCCCCATCACATATTCAATTTATAATACCACGAGTGCACCTTCTCCTACACCTATTGAGATAGTACCGTTGCTTTGGAATATTCAATTGCGAAATCTAGAGATCCTATCACTTCTTGTGTTACTTCCACACCTCCACCTAGATCTCCTCCACATGTGATTTCGCTTCTTGCCCACAACGTATATATCGGTCACATAGCCCACATCATAGGGATAAGTCTATACACATGATGCATACTACACATGGTACATTTAGGCCCACTTCATGGTCTCATTCTCCACATGCATGACATAGTCCTACTCCACACATCTTGACACATGCACTTTCACATGACACTAGGTCCTTGGATCATGTTCACATGTGTTCCTCTCTCACATTAGTAGATAGTGGGCCCTCACCCTCTATCCTCATTGGATAAATCACTATGACATTCACACTTGGGGGCATACCATTTCCCCCTTGCTACCTAATGACGCACTCTTGTTCTAGGTTCAAACACGACTATTGAGGACACTTACCTACATGAACCTCACTTTGCACACATACACTAGGGGGAAACCTTGCTTCCCTTCCCTATTCATAGTATTTCATATTCTAATAATGCAAAAAACATTAAGATATTTGTAAAAATAAAAAATAAAAACGTTTTCTTAGACCTTGGTTGGATGTCTCCTTGTTTGTTTATACTATTCTATGTTGCATTTTCCCTATCATGTTAATTTAATTCATAGTATGTTCTATCCTTTACATATACATATGCGTGTTCACGTGGTACTTTGAGGTGACTACAAGCTATCTAGAGGATATTACAAGATGCACGATGCTTGACATTATTATCTACTAGTCCCAGTGAGGCTCCTTGGGAATCTACCTTTATACCTTTTCCATATTCAGGTACTATCATTGCCATATATACTACTTTCATTTCTATTCATCTCTATCCATTGTGACATACTAATAATTATTCTAACATGCTAATGAGTGCTTCATGTGTAACATTTATCTTGCAAACTCACTTCCAACCACGGTTATCTGATTTGTTTGTATCTTGTCTATGTTTCTGTCTTAATTGTTATTGTTTTACGGGTTATGCCCTATGATTGATTGCTTGTTTGCTTGTATAGCCTTGAAGGCTTCGATTGTCTTGCGACATCCTCAGTGGTGTCCCATGTTTTCCACCATTTGTTTGTCTCTTTGTAATGCTATTTCATGTTTGACTAGATTCTATTACATTATGCCATGCTTGTTTATCACTATCACTTTTTGCTAGCTTTCATTCCATCGTTTTGGATGTGTCATGGTTGTTACCATTTAATTTCCCTATTCCCCTTTCAAGATTCTTTCTTCAGATGTGCACATTAGTTTCATAGTTCCTCATTTAGGTTGCACTCGCATTAGTCCATCTCACGCACCTCAAACGAGTAGGGGTTATAATCAGGTGATTATTTCATCGTCTCAACAATCCAAAAATTAGATACATAATGGTACAAAACACAATTTGTCCAAACAATTGCTGAAAATGGTTTAGAATGAAACTTGTGCCAAAAAAATCACAAGGACAAAAGTGCCCAAAGCAGATAGGGAAAATGAGCGCTAGTGTCCCACCCGGGTGGTTTTGTCTAGGAAAAACATGTATTTATAGATTTAATAGGTTCTCGAGTGACTTGTTTTCTCATAATCCAACAACTAGATACTCAAATATAGTTTACTATTCAGTACACAAGAACAAAATCAGTGACATGTTTCATACTTTGAGTAAGGGAACTAATTATTCTTCTTTCTCGGTTTACATATTTTCTACCAATATCAAATAAGGAGTGGCACCTAGGGCATATGCAGGGACAATGATATGCCTAGAACAATGTGTCATCTGTGACTAGTTACTATTGGGTTTGTGACCATCTGTAGTGGCACTTATCCGTGGGGAAGCATCAATAGATGGAGGGAAAATATGACAACCCTCCCAAGACTCTTCCTCTGGAAACAAGATGCCTAAATCCTAAGTATATTCACAATAGTTCGAAAATTGATCATTGTTGATTCTTCCAACCATCTCTAAGGTAATAAACACATAGAACATTCTATCTTTTTTCTCTAACGACATTTGGGTGTATTCTATCCTTGATTCACTTGACTTTTATACACATTACTATTCTGATTTCTCTAAGTTAAAATTCATTTTCATATACCTCAAGAATTGACTACACTCTTCTTCTTTTGTAGGTTCGTTCGTATCCTGACAAAAGACAACACAAATGGAACAAGGAACAATCTCAAGCGAAAGCGCTCAAGTAAAGGAAATACTCGCATAAACACATGTATCATTTCACCCCTAGGGTTCTTATCCCCTCTTAGACTCCACAATACACATCCTACAATTCCCATTCGGCACGCTATCGGTTATAACCTCCTTGACTCTCCACAAGGTACACTCTTCCTATCTACTTTATGCTACCAAATATTCATTCACCAACATAAAGTGGGGAAAATGTAGACATGAAATTATGCACTTAGTACTATTACATCACACCTCTAGTATGTCATTATATGCATGATTCCTAAGCAAGAAAACTAGACATTAACAACACTTGTTTTACTTTACATTGACATTGTTTTATATTTTCATACCTTTGTCCTTCGCTTTTCTGGAATCATCCCTTTACTTTTGGACATTACACAATGCATTACCCAACTCTATATTTCTTATTTTATCTTCGGAGATCTTCGAACACTAGCGCCTAGTAAGGGAAAGGAGTGCCACGAAAGCTACTATCCCCTTTGGGAACTTTTGTCCTTTCCCTCTCTTTTCTCATATTTAAAATGTCACATCAATTGTTATGTTTTCTTAACTTGTACCTATCACTCTAGGTTGGATTTTAGGGTTAATGAAAAAATTCAAGAAAAGGAGTCATATAAGGGAGAGGAGCCAGTGGTTGTGCACCCTAAGTTGAGGGGTGTACAACAACCATATAAATACCATAAAATTTGAAAAAAAAACCTTTAATAGATTTTGTTATTTTTAATCTAAATATTTTCTTTTGAGCATTTATATTGTATGGAAAGTGGGTTTTTAAGGTATTTAAATCAAGTAGTTTTCCATACAAAGAAATTTAGGGTGGACCATTTGTAGGGCATTATGTCATGCATTTTTTTCCACTTATGTGGCATCATTTGATTGGGTGATTGTTTGATGTGACTCATTTTATTGGCTACTTTTTTTTCAAATTTTAAGTGAGAAATTGACATGTACTAGTCCTTGACTTTACATCTACCCTCACCATTATTGGTCCATGCTCCACGATTGGCTCCTCTCCCTTATATACATGACCTACTATCTATTCTAAGGGGAAGAGGACAACTAAGAAATTGGGCTATTACTTTCTATCAACTACTTGGGCAAAAAGAACACTCAAGGTTTGCATTTGGGATGTATTATTCATTGTATATGATTGTCAAATTCTGAATTTCATTACAAACATACATCTTGAGGCCAAAGTAGTTGTAGCATGTTATCTTGGTGTGATTGGTACAAGGGAAACCTAGATTCAAGGGACATGATTATATCACACACACTAGAACTTCATTGAGTCTAAAATGTAGTACAATAGTGATAATCACATTGGGGTGACTATTGAAATCAGTTCGACTCAAGCACATGCATATTTTATTCCATCTAATGTGTGTTTGAGCATTGTGTAGGTAGCTAGGGTTTTTTTTTGTAGGTACATGTGCGACTAGGAAATCCTACAACGAAGTTAAAATAACAAAAATGAAGTGAAGACGACATGATACAACCCTCGAAGAACCAGAACCACACTCACTACCACAACACTAGTGCCCGGTTCCTACACTTGCGCTGGGTTGCTTATGTCCCCTTTTGGGTGCTTCTGTCCAACATACATGTAGATCACTATCTTCTAGATGGAGCATGCATAGTCTAGATTGAGCCTATTTTTATCATATTTCTATCCCGGATCGGTACAAACAACGAGTTATCAATTAAGTCACTCTCATCCTCGTGTTGATTACACTTGCTTGCCATTGGATGTTATATCTTGTATGTTTATGATATTATCTGATTGATTTCGTTCCTCTGCTTAAGATTTAATTTTTTTAAATCAAGGAGTTGTAGATGTTATATTTGGTCTTTAACTTCTCATGCCAAATAGACAAGTTTTGTTGTAATGGCTATTATAGCATTAATTGTTGATTAATTCAATAAGCTATAATGGGATGAATTTTTCCAAGTAGAAAGAATTTGTGAATTTGATTTTATCTACGATGTTTTGCTCTTATTTATAAATATTGTTTGAAAACTATTATTTGAAGTTATTCAATGCATATTTTTGTCATCAATCTCACTTACAACAATACTAGTTTAATAACTAGTTATTTTGGAATGATTAGATGATCATTAATTGCATTTACATGATGTTTTAGATTTTATTTACACTCCATCTATATAAAAAAATCATTTGGTATCTAGCCTCATTCAAGAAAGTTTCAAAATGATTTTTAATCCATTATTAGAAGAATAATTGCTTCGGTGAATTCTAATTTTATGAATATCCTCGTCTTTAAAGGAGAGAACTATAAGTATTGGAGAGATAAGTTGAAGAGGATTCTTGTTTGGATGGGAGTTTGAGATAATTTTTCCATGGATATGCTCTATCGACATATTGAAATGTGTTGTCTCAAGATCGAAGAGAGTAAAATGAAGAAGAAAAAGGCATATGCAAAAGAATTTTTATCTCCGAATGCCATAGCCCAAGCATTTTCCCTGAATTGTTATTTGCAAAAATCCTCATGAGGCATGGAATACCTTGGAGACTTTATATCAAGGATTTGTTAAGGTAAGAGAAGCCAATGAATTTTCTTTATACAATATTATCCAAATCTAAAATATGAAAATGAATTTTGAAATTTTGAGAATGTCAAACAATGGTGTTGAAGAATATTGCATAAAGATAAATGGTTTAGTACATAGATTAAGGGGTTATGTAGAAACCATAAATGATAAGTTTATAGTAACGAAAATTTTGAGATATTTGAAACTATGTATTGTGATCACTGTTGAGTGTAAGGATATGAACACTATAAGTGTTGATGAATTAGCGAGTTCTCTCTTATCCCATGATGATAAGGTGAGACTATATGCATGATATTCAAAACATGCACTTGTAACCAAGACAAATATTTCAAAGAGGAAATATCAATATAAATTCACAAATAAAGAAAAGAGAAACTTGTCAATATTACAAAAACCATGAAACTCTATAAAAGATTGCAAGATATTAGCAACAAAGAATCAAGTTAATCCAAAGGGTGAAAAGAAGACAATTTAAGTTGAACAAGGTGAGGGTTAAAATGACTCAAATTATTATCTCTCATGTAATTTGGGATTAGATTATGAAAATAATATGTGGTTTCTTGATTCAGGTTTCTCAAATCATATGATAAGTTAAAAATATGGTTTAAGCAAGTTAGAAAATTCCTTCAAAATCCAAATCCAAATGGAAGATGGGAAGTCCATCCAAGCTTACTTAAAAGGGCAAAGATGCAACTCACCACAAGTCATGGTAAGGGTGAAATAAAGAGAATAAAATTAGATCCTAAGAGTATGACCTACATCTTCACAGGATATAAAGATTAAATCAAAGCATACAAATTTTATAACCCTACTAGTAAATCCATAATTATTTCTAAAGATTGTACTTTTCAAAAAAATGAGATGTATGTTGATCATGATCAGATTTTTAAAAGGGTCATGAGTGAAGGGGGAAGCTTCTTGAAGAATATTTTGAGGGCTTACAAAGTCCTACACAAGTTTCTAGTTCAACAGGAAACAATACTAGCTCTTCCCAAGAGACTAGTCATCCATCTACATCAACATCAAGTAAACACAAGTGTTTATTGAATCCACATTCAAAAATCAAATGTTGGATCATAATTATGAGAGGAAGATCACAAGGATTCAAGCTCAAGAAGGTAATTTATTTGATGATGCTTATGATGAAAATACTATGTTTGCATTGTCATCTATGGCTAGTGAACCTAGAAGTTATGCAAAAACTAGTCAAATGAATGATACATGGAATATTATTCAACCTCTAGTTGATAAATATGTCATTGGAACCAAGTGGGTCTACAAGACCAAAGTTAAGAGTTATTATGTTTCACTAGTTTCTAGATTTATGAGCAATCCATCATTGAAGCATTTGTAAGCAATGAAAAGAGTTTTCAAATATGTAAGAGGTACTTATAATCATGGTATTTATTTCGGACAAAATTGTTATTACTTCTAATCGATACACATATTCATATTAGGATCTCTTGATGACATGAAGTCTAATTATGTTACTCTTTTACATTGGTAATTGGATTTGGTTTCATAGTCGTTAAAGAAACAAACTACAATTGCATTATCCTCTATTGAAGTTGAATATGCAACCCTTACATCTTCTTGCACACAAGGTATGTGGTTGAGAAGACTCTTAGTTGATTTCAAAGAGGCTCAACTTGAGCCTACACATATTTTTTGTGATAACAATGGGGCAATACAATTGTCCAAGAATTTAGTTTTTCATACTAGAACCAAACATAATTTTATTTGAGACTTGGTCAATGATAAACATTTTGTCATTGAGTATGTGAAAAGTGAATACGAACTTGTTATTTTCACCAAGGGATTGTTGTAGCAAGTTCATGGAAGACTTAAAGAGATGATAGACATTTCTAATCTTTATATCAAAGGGGGAATGTTGAGTAAGATGTCAATGTGGACTCCCAATTAATTATTGTTAGAATTAGTTTTAGTTGTGTTTATCATTTTTATGAGATTTATTTGAATTAGTTTTTGGTTAAGTGAAAAATCTATTTCTAGACATCTTCTAGTTGGAAATGTCGGTTAGAGTGCAAAAAGTATGAGTTGGACAATATAGTTGGACATGATGTATGAGTTTGCTATGCCAAGCAATCAGTAATTTGTGAACACATTTATTGTTTTGACAATTAAATATCCCAACAGTGGCAAATTCAATGTCTTACTACAACTCAGTCATCACACCCATGAGACACAAGGACTAACATCCATATAAAGAATATACTACCATGTTTTGAGGCCATCATTCACGTTTGTAGACCACCATTCATGTTTCCGAACTTAAACAAATTCTCTCTATATGGAAGCAACTTAGACATGCGTCAATGCACAACTACTCCCACACGTTGCACCTTGTTCATCGACTCTGCATTGTCACCTTTGGCAAGGACCATTCCTCCTATAGAGGGCATGCTTACGATCAACCTATCCATCACGCAGGTTCACAGTCAACACGAACCTGCACAAAACTTTGACTAGGGCGTCTATCCTTGCACCTAGTCGGCCTTGAACCCACGACCCCCACGCCCTATTTTTCATGCCCCACCATTTAACTGCGCAATCACGTATGAGGTACTACGGCATCAATTCTTTTATAAAATGCAAGCGGCGACGCAACAAAACTAGCGGCGACACAACAAAACTAACGGCGACGTGACGGAAAATACTTTTTGCCTTTGTGCGAACTTGCGTGAGAGATAGGCCTAGCCATGCCGCATGCTTATCATCATAATTACAACTATTTATTGAATTTCAAAATTTATAAACAGAATCATAGAATTGAAAAACGACTTTTTATAGTCAAACAAATTTCTGCTTTCTATATGTAAAATTTTGTATTCTGCTTAAGCAAATATCGAAGAACTGAACTTTGCTTTTTTCCATAACATTATCATCATGCTGACTTGCTAATACCTATTTTATTTCTTTCATAATTATTCTATCAAATGTGTTCTAGTTAAATCTATCTTTCCTAGTCACATACACATTGAACTGTGTTTATTTAGTCTTTTATGATTTCCCTCTTTTCTTCTACACTTATTTTCACGTGCAAATTCCGCATAAATATAATTCTGCTGGCACATTTATAAAGCACTTTGCACTGAATGCTGTTATAAAATTTGCCCTTTTTGTCTTCACAAATATTTTGCCAACACAATTAAATTGGCAACTTACCAAAGGATGTATCTCGCATTAAGTAATTACAAAATAATGCATGAGAAGAACAAGATGCTTCTTTCTCCTAAGACGAGATCTCCCATGTCCGTTATTATATTAATCCTTTTCATTGTTTTCGATTTCTACAAAAAAACCTTTTGCATGTTGCTTGATGTTAAAGGGGGTTTGTTAAACATAAAACTAGAATTTTGTGTATTGAGCAGCTTCTTAGGCAATCTATATATATCAAAACACAATTCAATCTTACCTCGACTTCAAGGGACATTTCAATTAAGACCTCTTTGTACAAAATGTAGTAATGAACCTCTTTTACATAACAATACTCAACATAGGTGTATACTCTTTATCAAAATTTAAACAAGACGATTGTGATCTCCTTGAGTCTAGATTTCACATTTTGATATACCAAAGAAACCCAAGAGATGTCTTTCCAATAATATAACTCCAAGAATACGTTTCAAGAAAAATGATAATGAAAAAGAAGCAAGGAATGAAAAAGTTGCAATAGATGAACCATCACACTTGTACTCCAGAATGATGAAGCATTCTTTGTTCGTGGATTGGATTGTACTATCTTGAATTTTCAGACTTCCATATTTAAGCAATCCCATTACAAGAAGACACAATTAATGTGCTCAAAGGAGACCGGTATTTCATGAGGCAAACAATGTTAATTTAAAATTTTAGACCATGCACTTCAATACATTTTGACATATTTTCCAGCCTTAAAACTCTCAAATTATGGCCGAATCAATTTTGGGATGTGCTAATAATTCATGGAAATTGCCATTACATATTTCTAGCAACTACAAAAAGAAGAAGAAAAGAATAAAAAAACAAAAACCACAATGAAAATACTTGTGTTGATCTTCATTAAAGATAAGGCTCGTCTATTTATTACACTTTGCATCTTGCATTGGGAAGTCATTAGACTCTGAACTTCCCTTGCCGGTGTAAGAACCTGATTGAGAATGAGCATCTCGAAAAACTGACTCAAGTCTCAAGTAATATAGGGTAAAAGTTCAAAATTGTTCAAGCACAAACAAGAAGAGGTTTTAAATTCTGAATTGAACTTAAATGGGGAAGAAATTCAATTAAAAACATGGCAACATCTCAAAAAAGAAGTTCATAAAAACCATCCTTTTCAAGCTATAGTGGAACACGTGTGTATGTGATAGAGGTTTGGAACAGTGTAGAATTGGATGACGAGGCTGGTGCCTTCTTTTGTGAAGAAAATCCCAGTTCAGCCTTCAAAGGATGCCACCACCAATGAAGATAAAAGGTTCAAAAGCCAAGAAAATTCCTTGAATTCTGCCACCTCTTACCCTAAAGATACTAAAAGGAAGAAGAGTATCCTTGCCTCAGATGGAAGAACCTCATTTGAGGTTTTTGAAAAAAAAAGTCCAGAAAAGGAAGGCTAAAATACTGGGGAATGAAGGTAAAAAACAGTCTGTTGTAAGAGAGTGGCCACCAACTTGTTAGGTACCTTGTCACAGCAGTTGACAGGCTTATGATTAGCGAAAAGGTGATATGGATGCAAGTCTACAAAAGTAACTAGTGTTGGGGACTATTTTCACAAACCGAACAATTTAATTAACCGGTGTATGATTAGCGAAAAGGTGATCGATGCAGGTCTACAAAAGTAACCAGTGTTGGGGGCCAAATTCACAAACCAAAAAGATTAATTAACAAGCTTATGATTAGCAAAAAGGTGATGGATGCAAGTCTACAAAAATAACTAGTGTTGGGGACCATTTTCACAAACCGAAAAATTTAATTCAATGTAAATGAATTTTTTGTTTTTCAAATAGAAAGAAACATTGCAGAGTAGAAAGATTTAGATCAATTTCAATATATCTCCAATATAATCCTATCAGACATAGAAGGATGAAAAAGTACTTGTAAGGTTTGCCATGCACCTACACTAATGAACTTTGGTAACTATAATGCTGAAAGCTGCTTGCACTGAAAGCCCAATTGCAACAGAAATCACAGTTGTGGCTGAAGTTGAAAAGCCTAGAAGAATAAATGTTGAAGATTCAATTATTATTAGCAAATTATTTTTGTGGATGCAAATACAATAACTGTAACAAGCTCAAAGGCCCTGAAAATACACCCAACCTTCCTAAGCTTCAAATACATCTAAATACAAAACAGTTTCAAACTACAAACCACAGACCACGACAAAATTCTCGTAAAGAGGGATGGAATCACTTCAAGTTGATGAACAAGACTCAATAAAACAATTGGAGTTTGCTTTTATATATTATGCAGCCTGACACTGCTTCAAAAGGTATCAGCGCCAGAAAAAGAATGCGACTATATTGCTATTGAGATCCTTTGTGAAAAAACACGCACGTCTCACAGAACGGGGGAAATAATAGCCCAGAGCTGCTTCATAGTTTACTTGCCTGAATAAGTTTTAAAGTAATACAACTGAGTGAAAATAAGTTACATATCCTGTCAATTGTTTTGGTTGTGAAACAGTCTGGGCATCGGGTAAGAATAACCAGCCAGTTCTTATATAAAAGAACCACCAACCAGTTCTTATAGAAGCTAGATCTTTCAAGAATGAGAAACAATATAAACCAATCATATTTATTTTTCAAAATGTGGCAGCATTTTTGGCTGCAAAAAAAAGGCATATGGTAGTTTGAAACTCTGAATAATATTCTTCACACGCAAAAATCTATGTTGTACAACAACAAAAACTATAAAAATGCACATGCACGTGCTGCACACTTATGTTACATGGTGTTACATTCATAAGATGGAGCCAGATTATACCCAAACAAATTTTATATGGTACTCAGTCCACCTAAGGTAAAGAGCAGACTTTACTACCCTTGGCTCAATACACCATATCACGAAAGTGGTGGCAGCTATTAACTGCTTCAAGGAATCTAGTCATTAATTGACAAGGAATAATGGAAATCAACAATCCTGGATATCTCGACTCGAGTAACATTTGAATTGGGTACAGGTGGCGCCTGTCAACCCAAGAAATAATATATAATACTCACATCTACCTCAGGAAAAGATATGATTATGCCTATTAACTACCTACCCTTGGCTCAATACACATTAGACTTGAAAAAATGGCTGCCATCTCATTGAAGATTTGTTTTATATTCATTTTTTCTTAGGGAAGTTAGAAGTCAGCTTTCCTGATTATCTTCACTATAAATTCCGTGCCAACTTCCAGATGATGTAGAAGATACCTATGGCTCTTGAAGCTGCGCCCACCACTAAGAACTCAAAGATGGATGCAAGACTGCAAATTGTAGCTATATCACTGTTGTTGCTTAGATTTATACAGCAGCCTCACCCATTATTAAGGTCCTCATCCAGCCATAATTCGCAATGGGGAAGGGTATTGTTCACACCATCAAAGGATTTTCTACTATAACATCTCGGAGAGTAAGCTGTCAGACTCGAGGACACTGTTGCGTGGTGGATGAAAGCAAAGTCCAAAGGAAACTTCTGACCTTTATGCAGTGAAAACTGCTATATATTTTACAGATCCTATGTAAAGCATGTACCACTGCGACCAAGCAGCAGAGACTCTGAGCTGTACAGCTGGTGTAAGAGAAACAAAAACACAGTTTTCAAATCCAAGCAAGAGAACCGCGATCATTAGTGGTCTGAGGTCGCCCTCTAGTTGGTGTTGGAGGCCTCTGAACATTCAGTTCCTATTCCCAGACAAAAAAAGAAAAGATTGATTAAGTGTGATTAAAGTGATAACATAAAAAGTCTTCCAATTAGAGACAATATCTAAACAGAAAAGAGTAAACGAAAAGCAAAACATACCTGCATCCATGTGTCCTCTGCGTGACGTTCAGGCGATGTTTCTGGTGATGTGATTGCTGGGGGAAGTGGATGGATAAGTTTGGGGACTACTACAAGGTCTCTTCCTAGGACCAAGATTGCACCAGCATTGTTTGCAGTACCTACAATATATACATAATTGCAGTGAGCAACCCATTGAGACTCTCCTCCATAATCAAGTCTGTAGATCAAGTGAATAATTTTTAATTACCGCAATAATTTGTAGCCGAGAAAAGGGTGATTAAATGGCCTTGAGCAAAGCGCTCAAAACCATCCATGACACATTCATGTGCTCGTACAATTAGCTGTAGATCATTATTATTGCAAAATTCCATCACTCTATCCGGCTGCAATGTAAAAAATCCACCATATAATTATTTTGTTAACTAGATTTTCATAAAAATTGGGAGCTAAATTCTGCACAAATTGTAACAGAGACAAAAAAACTAATATCTAGAAATTCATGTGCCCAAACTACAAGCTTAAATTCACCTATCACCCACCGAAGCTTCTTATATGATCAAGAGAAGAACATTAAAGCCATTGACAATTGCTTATAAGAAGTTGATTTTAAATACCCTAGATATTATGCTACAATTCTTTTACAACAGCAGATTTACAGAGTTAGATTTAGGGTTCCATTATAATAATGCATGCTGAAACCTAAAACTTCATTTGGCAAAAACAAGATCCGTTTGCTGTGGGGTAGTAAAAATTCAAAATGCCAATGATCTTCAGAAGTATATTTTATGGCAATCCATATATAAGTTTGAAATAAAATTGAAAAGGAATTAGGTTATATAATAAACAGGAATCTGACTATGTAGTAGGTAAAAATGATTATCAACATACATATTAGGTTATATTATAAATAGGAATCTGTCTATGTAAAACTTCAAAAACTATTATCTACTTATATATTTTTCATCATTTGATGTCACTAAACTAGTGAACGCAGATGGCTCTCATTCTCTAGACAACATGAATCCCAGAAGGAACATTTACATAATTAAGAATGCTTAATGTAACGGTTGATTTCAACAGGTGCTAGAAACTAAACAAATAGAAACTCCTGCAACAGAGATTTATGAAGCAGCCAGAAACAAAAGCTACTTCCAGAAATAAGCAGCATTACAGACTTCAGAACTCTATGGCAAATGGGAAGTTCCTATTGAAATTGATTCCATCAAAATACTAAATGTAATTTATTTTAAGCAAGATGTATCATATGCAAATACAAGGAGGATTTAATTTATCAGATTTTATGCATAGGAATTTAATATATGAAAATATATTGACTCTAAGACAAGCGTTTGAATCGGCCTCTTTTACTAGCAATATAACTATGTAACTAAATATTTACCATGTTGCAGGAAACAGCACAAACAGGGGTTGTTTCCTGGGAGAAATGTTTCAGAAGTGAAACAGGGAACCCAAACACCCCTAAAACAGAGTCACTGTCCAGGAACGTGACCAAAATGGCAATTCAGAAGTGACACAGGAAACCAAAATGCCCAAAATGGAGTCACAGTCCGGGCGCTCGTTGGAAAGGAAACAGCACAGCCGTTTCGGCACGTGACTGGACATGGCCAGTTTCTTTTCAATCAAAAAATAATAATTAAAAACCTTCAAACATTTAAAAACTTAAAACTAACATCACCTAGCCTTAACCCAACCCCTAACTACAGTTGATTCGTTGAACATGTCAAACACAAAACATTAGCAAAAACATTTCAAATAACTTGAAAATACACAGCAGTTTGTTCTTATGCATTTCAACCTTTTAGTGGCAGCCATTGCAGTGCTCAGGAGAGCAAGAACGACAAGTTCAGGGTTTAGAGTTTAGAAGCAGCAGCATCAAAGATTTATTCATGGTGCTGCTGATTTTGAGGAGAATCTACATGATTTTTATTCTAAAGATTACAATCAGTTGTATTTACATTTTGAAGTTTGAACCTATAAAAGATGACGTCCCATGAACATGTGAAATTTTAAGCATGTTGAATGTTTTGAATTTTCATGAATATTGTCGTTTTAAAGTGTTTTCATCTTTTTTAGACTAATATATATATATAACTTATTGTATGGACTTTCTGAGCCGTTCCGTTTCCACAAATTCTTGGAAAATCTGCATTTCCACGTTTCTGATCTGATTCCTTTTCCTGGCTACTTAGGATATTTATAACACCCATCACATCTTAAAATGACAAACTCACCCCAAAGGTAACCAGACCGGGCCCTCTAGCATTTGGTCGCAAGCCTTCAACACTGTCGTTCTCGGTTGGGTCTGACCTGGAAGGCAGATATAAAATGTGGGTCTTTAGCAAAGATACATTGCAGTTGAACATTTAACATGAGGAATACAGACAAGAACTGTTACCATAACAAATCCATCAGCACCACGGAACCTGCTTCCATAGTTATTGGGCGTTGCAAATTTTCAATCTGCTCAATATGGTTGATTGACCTGCCAATCCCACCATGCATGCATATAATTTTCTTCTCGATAAGCGCTGCCAAAGGCAACCAATTAAATAATTGATTGATGCGATGCCATGCCCATATTCCATCCCTCTCTCCTGCTCGTTTAAAACCCAACAATACTGAGTAAGAAAAAATTGGCAAATAGGAGTTGCTATAAGATCACTTCACTGACAAAATTTGAAGATTGTAGTTACCATGCGTTCTATGCACTCAATTCGGAACCCAAAAAGTGCATTAATATCTGCAGCTTCATGGTTACCCCGTATCAAATGAACATTGTGTGGATACTCAATCTGCATATAAATTAACAATACAATCAGCACTGGCAATACAAAATTGCATTTAACATGTTAAAAATCAATCTCAATTTCTTACCTTAAGGGCTAGCAGCAACGAAATTGTTTCTAGACTATGTTGCCCTCTATCAACATAATCTCCCAGAAAAAGATAGTCAATATACCTGGAAGAAAATAGTAGTAAAGTATGAAATCATTGAAAACAATCACATAATGATATCAACCATGCATCATATGATAATAGACAATGAAACAGATATCCAAGAATCAAATCCTTGCAACACAGCAGTAAGTCATAAATTAAGACCTAAAACACGGTTGGTGCATTCCATGTAGTTGGAAAAGAAATAACGCACAACAATTGTAAAGTGGACCCATCTCACCCACTTTATGAGGAAAAATTCAATAATCTTATCTCCTTATGCAAATGTTCTAAATTTCATATTGGTACTTTTTAACTTGAAAGAGCACGAGCTAGTTTCTTCAGTTAACTCGCTTTTTGATAGTAAGCTATCTCGATTGTTTGACATTTTTTTTTTAAATGAAGCTCCTGAATCACAGACCAAAGAGATTATTTCAATTTTCACTATGCCCTCTCAATGCTCCTTCCAGAAACTCTATAATTACAATTTTAAACATAAGTTATAATGCGAGTCCAATTACTAAACCCATAAAAAGTTGCAAGAACTCTGGATAAAAGTATTTATGTAAACCGTGGATAAACTCATGAAACTAAATGCAGTAATATGTTTTTCCAATCTAATAAAAACTCATTTTCTAATGGCAAATGCATGTCACATTCAAGAAATGTCACATTCAAGAAATGTCACATTCAAGAACTGACAGTTTATTACAAACTAATATACAGTGTTCCTCAATGACATTATTGTTGAGGGAATCAATAGCACAGTTAAAAGAACAATAGAGAAAATATCCCTATAAAAGGGCAATTGACCATAAAGAATGAAATTTGTTTTACCAAAATTCCACCAACTCATTCTCACAAACTATTACAGGATGGCTAGGATGTAACCAATCATTTATGGTTAAAACAGGGCTGGATTGACCTTGCACTCCAACATGATGACAAGGCTTTCAAGATTTAGTTCTGTGCTCTTGCAGAAATGCAAGAGAAGGACAAATGATTATGATATGTAAAATTCCTTGTCACCAAAAAGAAGCCAAATCAATTTGAATAAATACCAAAAACAGATCTTGACAATAAAATAAAGCAATGTAACATATTAAGCATATAGGTCAGGAACAATACAAAAGGGAAATCTGTAAGGATGGCATAATATCTGACCATCCACTGCCAAAAGCACCGAGCCGACAAAATCCAAAGGAGACTAGAACGCTCATGGTGAGTACTTCCTGAAGGATCACCTATATACTCATATCCTCAAAAGGAACCACATACCATTCGAGTGACATATTACAAAACAAATTTATCAGAAGACTTTTGCATTCATAGGCTAAAAAAGTGACCCTTGTGCAAAAGAAGCTGTCAAATGCACTTACCAAACAATTCGTAGCACATCTGCCAAAAACCAACAACACAACTTTGGTATCCATGACAAAAGATTATACAGTACAGACAAGACGCAGAGTTCCATCTGCCATTTGACAGCACAAGCAGATTTGACTGAAAAGAACTCCTCTGATAACTTTCCCTTTCTTTGAATAGGAGAGAGAATGAACCAACATTAAAGAGAATCGTACACCATTCCAGGGGTTGAATGGTCCCATGTCCAGCACATCAAATTTTCATTCATATAATTTTTGGCAAGAAGGAAAAGCAGGATCAGCGCTTTGTGACTGGCTTTTAAGGTGGCACATAACCACATCAAAATAACTAGGGTTCAAAAAACCAATATTATTTGTACTGCTTTTAGTACATACAAACTCTAAACTCTGTTGATGAAGTAAGCTGTCTAGCAGGGGACTACATATTACCTCCCATGGAAACATCAAAACAACCTCAAAATATCTGAAACAAATGTTTAAAAAAGTTGGAACAAATGTTTTTTGTTGAAAGATAATCTGTTTGTATGAGTTTTAACTTAGTGATAGTAAACATATCTGCGGAGAAACTAGACAAATCTGAATATCCTTTAATTTTTAAAATGTTTAAAGAAGGTTGAAAAGAGGAATACAAGACGGAAACAGTTTTTAGCCTTCAGAAGCAGAAAGAGAATCTGCAGAGCTAACTACCACTGTAATGCCCCAATACAGAGTCTAATGGTACTTCGAGAGAAACCAGGGTTGAGAGGAGCTAATAGAGCTATCCCCAGGAGTGACATATGACATTTCTTGACATGCAAGACAATCAAATGATTAAAGAAAACCCACTCTTGGTTCTCATTTGTAATCATATTGTTCTAGCAAAGAAAAAGCCTTTGCCAATTAGCAACATGTTTCTTTTATAAAATTATTAACAATATGGAATGTTGAACAAGAGTGAGCCCCAAATGTTCGATGAATGAAATGTTGGAAGAGAACAAGCCATACTCTGAAGTCTGAACTGCAAAGGGGACAATAGCTCAGTCGTAGAGTGACCCAGCAAGCTAATAAGATGTTCTTGGTTCGAGCTCTAGTTGGTACATGGAAAATCACATTGTATCAAAGCCCCAAAAGAACAAGTATAGCTTCGAAGGGGGTATTGGAAGGGAATGAGCCACACCCTGAACAGCAGTGGGGTCAATAGCTCAGTGCTTGAGCACCCCAGCATGTTAATGGGAGGTCCTAGGTTTGAAACTAATAACATGAGAATTTGTTGGAAAAGTAATTCAGAATCCATTAAAGAATAAATGATTACGGAAAACAAGTCATACTATACTGTTCAATAGACGTGCAGCTGAAAAAGCCTACAAAGTTAATCTATTTCTTGGCAACTTTTAATAAAGAAGCTTAAATTAGCCACTAATACAGTTGGACAAAAAATGGTGATTATCTCCTTGTACATCGATAAAAAATATTTGCAAATGTAATGAAACATGCAAATCTTGTAACAGACTGAAACATGATTACATCTATATATGGTAACAAAATTTCTACAGCATATATCATGTACAATCTTCATATCAGACATTCACTTGCTTAAATTGGCACGCTAAAAAAGACGTTTTGAAAAATAACTTGTAATATTGCATGTGACTATTTTTCACAGTTAAACCTTTGTAGAACATTTGTATCAACAACATTCCAAAGATCAGATATAACATGATATGTTATCCATCTCATCAGCTTCAAACAATAAGTTCCCTATGTCCAAAAGTGCTAGTGTTGATGCCTAAAAGACCTCAAAGCTCAAGTTAAAGGCTTGTAGAGAATCAATGGAGAAGATCATATTCAAAAACATTTTGGCAGTTGATGACAATGCACATGGATATTCGTGCTTAATATGTTTACAACTTTATGATACACTTACTAACCAATGAAAAACAAACACTATAGACAACAACAATGAAAGGACTGTCTTTCCAAGTGGGCAAATGGAGACTAAAGATCCGAGGAGATGCAATCATCTTGACATGCTGATACAATGCTACCTGGATCCTCATCATGCAAAATCAATCACAACTCACAACAAAGTACAAAAACAGATAAGAATATGATTTTGGATAGCAAATCAATGACAACATCACATCTACATGTGCAAGAAATGGACTTAGACTCGTGACAACAAAAGAAAACTTGGCCAAGCATTCCAACCATTGTTGAATGTTTGTATCAACAACATTCCAAAGGTTGGATATAATATGATAACTTACCCATCTCATCATCTTCTAACAAGAAGTTCCCTGTGTCCAAAAGTGCCAATGTTTGATGGGTAAAAGACCTCAACACTCAAATTAAAGGCTTGTAGAGAATCAATGGAGAAGATCATATTCAAAAACAGATTTTGGTAGTTGAATGCAAACGAATATTTTCGCTTGAGATGTTTACAACCTTATGATTCACTTATTAACTGATGGAAAACAAACACTATAGACAACAACAATGAAAGGGCTTCCTTTCCAAGTGGACAAATGGAGAGTAAAGATCGGAGATGCAATCACCTTGACATGCTGACATGATGCTACCTGGATCCTCAACATGCAAAATTAAACACAAATCACGATTCACAACAAAGCACTAGAGCAGATAAGAAAATAATTTAGAATCACAAATCAATGACAGCATCACATCTATAAAATAATGGATTTGATATTTGTGGCAACTAATGAAACTTGGCCAAGCATTCTAACCTAACCCGTTGGGTATTTTACAGTGCTATAAACATTGCAGCAGTAGAGCTGCAAGCATGTTATGAGAAAAGCTTCAACTGCATCTAGGCAATAAAATGGTATCGGGATACCATCATGAAAATTAATTTCAAGTAAATAAATAAATAACCACACCATTAATATTGCATTGGTACGAATTTACATTCCAGTTTATGGGTTTTGGTTCACCTTAGGTTGAAATATATTTCAAATTTTATTAAATAAAATTATTTTACTAGCAGAGCTCAACAGAGCTTCAAGAAAACAGAAACTAAAATCGAGCTGGATGGGTTTATAGAGTAAGGGTACAGATTGAATCACCGAACTGACTATAAATCACATGAAAAGTCGGTGTATAATACATACAATCACATTCATATTGGCTTTGTGAATTTGAAGAATAATTTCAAAACTTGTTCCGACAAATACTGTAATTTTTATCTAGTGTTGCATAGACATGTCAGACAAGCATGTTATCTCAATTGTTATAATCGACAAAAAACTGTCTCTGTTATACATTCAGAAAGATTATTCACAAAGAGAAACAAGAATGTGTAAATTTATAGAATACATGCAATTCCAGCTTTACATTATAGAAGTATCATCAGCACAAGTATAAACTTACGTTATGTCACCTGCAGTTGATGGAGCTCCATATTCGTCAAACAAACGCATTAGATCCCCAAATTGACCATGTAAATCCCCAAATATTTTCACAGGAGCTTTGATTTGCAAAACACTTGGTTCGCGAGAAAAAATTCGTTCCGCAGTATCACAAAGTTCAGCAATTTCATTGCAATCTAAGAAGAATTGCCGGCGTACTGGAGGCTTCCACCCACGGGGCTTTAACAAATATGCTAATACCTGCATACATCAAACAAACCATTGAGGATAACCCAATACCTGAAAACAAGTCACAACTGTTCTTGATTCCATATAGAATATTAAGGCTAACTTCTTAAATTTCAGAAGACAAGGGCATCTCATAATTACCTTTTTAGGTACACTGTTGATCGACATCTGCCGGTCCAACAACTTTCTAGCTGCATTGGCACTTTCAGGCGTTCCATAGCTCACTCGTCGACCTTCATTTTCAAACTGGTCTATGGAAAGTGATCTTACCATTCCACCTAAGACCCCACCAGTTTCTGCAGCAACAACCACCTACAAAGACGAAAAAAGAAAAAAATAATTGCAATGCAGAGAATCGAGATCACCTCCAATTAACTTGCAACTCATTTGTCTAACTACTTAGAAAGTTAGAATGTGTCCCCATACCGCTCTATGATGAAGTCTAACTCCAGTAGGTGGAGTATAGTTTGGCATGACTGCATCTTGGCTCTTGCTTGGTGCAGATAGTTTCTTCCCGCTTGGAGTTGCCTCTGCTCCTCCATCTCTATCAGGAGATTGATCTACTTCTCCATTACTTTGTCGTGCTTTTGCAGCAGCCAATGCAGCACTTATAGCTTCAGCTTCAGCAGCTGAGGCCAATACCAGGACTCTACACCTTTACCAAATCTCCTGCAAAAGTGGAAATCTCGTTGAATGCTTAAACAAAAATGCATTCAAGAAATCGACGCATAATTGACCAGCAATTGAAAATAAAAACGTGTCTTCAATTGCAATGAATAGAACATGATTTCAACCTCCTGTGATATTACAGTTGTCTTACCTCTGTCCTGGAATCATTGCATTTTCTGTACTAATATCTCTGAACATGTCACCATTGATGGGAGGTGCAACAGGGCTTCCCATGACAACTGCACCATCAGAGACAGTTTCCAGAGGTAAGTGCCTTGTTCGTCCATCACCATAAGCATAACTTCGCATATTTGTTCCCGGCTGTGCATTGGCAATTGCTGTTGCGGCTACCGCTGCTGCATGCGATGCAGCTGATGTTGTTTCAGCTGCCGCGAGATCTTCAGCTACAAGCAAGTCATCGAGCAATACCCCTATGCAAGATAATAGTGCAAAATTAGTAAAGCAAGACTTAAGTTTATTTTATTTCTTTTTTGATAAATCAAAACCCATTTATTACAATAAAAATGTCTGTTACATAGAAATATTTTCGTTTATAAAATGTAGCTCAAAGTTTAAAAAAAAAAAAAAACTAAAAGCACCCAAGGTGTGAAAAGTGAAAAATTATTGCAAAAGACATGTTGAAGACACCACAGCTCCAAGGTCCTGCACGGTAGATAGATTGCTTCACCGTCATGAGCACCATGTGCTGTGGCCAAATCAGGGGTGGCCGGGTAAATTCTACAGTTCTGGGGAGAAAACTAAGTCCAATGTTCAACATGGTGGAGTGCAGACACAAGGCAGACCCAAGAGGTTTAGGTTGCTTGAAAAATGCTTACGGAATGAACTCACATTTGTGTCACTGGTTGAGGGACCCTATAACCCTCATTGACCAACCAAAAAGTAATGAAGATTGCATTAATTAACCTTGTAATTAAAGGTTAGTTGACAATCACTTGGTCATCTCTCTCTCATCACGTATTCACCCATTTCATTTTCTGATCTAATTAAAGAACAGCATGGCAAGGCTTTCTCTCTCCGTTTTTCGAGTATATCTCTTTTACTTAATTTTCTCTCATGGTATCAGAATCGTAGGTGTGCGAGGGTCCATGCAAGATAAAGAAAGCTGTGGGAGAGGAATTGTACCTATCTTCCATGGGGACACGCATTCCCAGGGGATAAGCTCCCTAGGGGACAACATGGGAGGATGCACTGGGAACACCCCAAACCATTCCCTTAGAAAGGACCAGCTTGGGAATGTGTTCAACACATCTGCTCTCTTGTCCCCAGTTGAAAAAATTAAAAAGTAAAAGCTTTAAAATATTTTTAAAAAGGTACATCTTTGAAGCATTGTAAAAAGTTAAAAACATTAAAAAAGAAAAAGTTAAAATTGAATAAAATAAAAGAAAGAGATTATAAAAGTTGAATACTAAAAGGTTAAAAATAAATTAACTATGCAATGTTTAACCTAAATGTTATTTGACATCTCTAGAGCCCCAAACAAACATTATCGAGCAAACATTATTTTTCTATTCAACGGCTGCATTTTCTGAATCTGTTTACCCTTCCATGACAGCTGCAATTCTTATTAACCTTCAACAACTGCTGCGGTTTTACCAATAGTTTGTCAAGGACCGCTGCACTTTGACTATTGATTAAACATGATGTCAAATGAGAGACATCTTGCCTGAAAATTATTTTCCAGAGTATAACTAAACCGATGTATTTAAAACAGCTGATGGGTAGAATGTGAAGAGAAAATAGGCAACAGTGACAGCTGTGACTGCTGGGCCAACAGCATTTAACTATAAGCAATATCATATCCTTAAAATCTCAGCTCCAGTATTATGCAGGGACACATCACCTAGATTTTGGTGACGTTCGGGCTTCCCAAATGTTTCGGGGACTTGGGGACTTGGAGGGGACGTCCCCAATTTTTTTAAATCTTTCAAAAGTTTTCTGATGTTTTTACTTTTAAAAAGATGTTATTTTTACCAAGAACATCAAATTATAATCTTGAAAGTACCTAAAATACATTAAATACAGTTTAAATCCTAAATGTCATTGAAAAAGTTAAAATATTGAAATATTAATTTTTATGTATTATTTTAAAAGCCATCCCCAAAATTTGGGAAATTTTTTTCCGTCCCGGAAACCCCGTCCCTCTGTACCCCGTCCCCGAGACTTAGGTAACTATGATCAGCTCCATTGACTGTCAGTCTGTTTTATATATAGCTTTTCCATCCATACTGAAGTTCATACAAGGTCAGGAGATTCAATATTTACTTTTTCCTAATTTCTTTTTGAATCTATGCACATGCATATATAATTGCCAGTATTTTAATGTTTGCACACTATGGTTCTAGATTCAATCCAGCCTGCATTTTTTTCCTGCATGTTAAAAAAATTTAAAACAAAACTTATATCATGAGCATTGAGACTAAAACAATCTGCAGGTGGAAATAAGCAACAACAATGGAAGTGAGTATTTCTGGCAGTGATGGTGAGGAATCAACTGAGATAGAGATCACTAAAAGCAGCCAAACCCCTTCTATAACTCCCCCAAACCCTTGTATAATGTAGAGAAAACATTCCTACAATTGATAACCAAAATAGAAGGTGAACCTAAAGGTAAAAATATTAGTGGGACATGTGAATAGCATTGTAGCTTTTGCCCAAAATCCTTCAAAGAGAGTTATTCTAGAGTAAAACAACATCTACTTGGCATTGCTGGTAGAGGGTTAAGCCATGCGAAAAGATGACACTTGAATAGAGATCAGAACCATGCAGGCTACACGCTTGTGTCAATAAACATACAGAAAATAGAGCAAAAAAGCAGGATGCCAAATATCTTGGTTTCAAAGTTCCTGCTTTGTCTGCAGATGATGGGTTTGAACTTTGGAAGATTTGGTTTAGGTAGCCATAATGTAAATAGCTCTAATAAAAAACAATATCATGGACCATCTCCCATATGTATAACATGCAGCTCCGTGAAATGGCTGATGAAGCGAATGATGATTTTTAATGCTTACAGATTGTCTTTCAGCATTATTCATTCTCCTTTTTACAGAAATATGTTCAAGAAGACTATCGAAGTAGCATCTTCATATTCACCACTACGTGAGACCAAACAACAATACCAGACAAAAGGTCCCAAGATCAAGTTGCTCGTGACTGAAATGAAAGACTTGCATTAGGACAGGTTGTAATAATGTTATGGATGGACAGATATCTGTCAACACCTGCTAATCAACATCAGTCTGTTCAACAGCAGGCCCTTTCTTTCTCCAAGCAATTGATTGTAGCAGGAAGTTGAAGGATGCAACTTTCCACTTTCAATTTCTTTTGGATGCAATAGAGGAGGTTGGACCCTCTAACGTAATACAAGTGGTCACATATTCAGCACATGTTTGTCATGCAGCAAGGTTACCAAGTCAAGCTAGGTACAAGCACATCTATTGGACACATGCTGGTGCATTCACTCAATGATGCTTTAAAGGAGATAGGAGTACTCCTTTGATTTCTCAATTGATTTGAAAGGCTAGTGATGTAAAACTGTTTATTTGCAATCACCATATCTACCTAGGCTATTTTCAGGTCCCAAGCAAAGAGGAATTCCTCACACCAGCTGAAACTCGCTATGCGAGGTACTTCAGATAATTGGAATGGATGCTAGAGATACAAGAGGCTTTGCAATATTTAGTGGTGTGTCAGGAATGGAAGTGGAAATTTTCTACATCAGATGAAGGCCTGGAGATGAAACTGAGAGTACTAAATAAAAATAATATTTAATGGGGAAGATTTGGAGTCGATAGTTGCATTCACCGCCCAATTAGTGGAGGCCATTCACTATACAAATACAGACTCCCCTAATCTTGGGAAAATATATGAGACATTTCAGAGCATGAAGGGTCCTTTGAGGGTTACTGTCCATGGGATAGATCCCACAATGGCATTCTATGAACAACACCGAAGCATAATACAAAAGAGGTGGGTCAAGATGAACTCTCCTCCCCACATGGCAGCTTATGCTTTGATTCCTAAATGCTAGATGGGAAGGCTTGGTAGAGTGGTTCCCATTCATAAACTAAAGATGAAGAATGGCTTCCAAACCACCCTTACAAAGATGTACGCTGATGATGAGGCCAGTTTGCTTAAAAAATACAGCAAAAATAGATAGACTAAGCATGCCAAAGGAATCCAATCGGATGGTGGAAGTTGCAATGGGATAGTGTTCTAGAGCCAAGGAGACTTGCCATTTGCCTCTTATCACAAGTTGGTAGTTCCTCAACTACAGAAAGGAATGGTCAACTTATAGCTTCATCCATTCACTCAAGAGGAGCAATCTTACCTCTATGAGAATGAACAAACTAATTGTTGTCCATAGTAGCCTTCGTTTCCAAACTCAAAAGACTCTTGAATATGCACACGGACAAGAAATGCAATGGGATGTAGATCCTGTGTATGATACACAATTTGAAGAGGAGGATCATGCAGATGGGCACATAGGTTTTGTTGGGGTGCCATTGGATATCTTCAATCGGCCTGAGTACAGTTATACCGGGAGCTGGATGAGGATGAAGCCTTGCCGGAGCGTCTAGAGGCAAAGGACCAAGCACAACCTATCTGAGCCCATATTAGCATATATGATATATTTTTCCAGTTTTATCTTTTTTCAAATGAGTGTGATGTAATACAAGACTACTAGTAATTCCATAAATCAATTGTGATGAAGTTTAACTTTTATCTTTTCAGTATCATTGGATTTTCATTTTGAAGTGTTGATTTTCTAATACTATAAATGAGAAAATCAATGACTGCATCAAATTTGACTATTTTTACCTGAGTTTGAAAGTTTAATATGTAATTTGTAATTTTTATACTTGTTTTTGTTCGATTAGATATCCCTTTTCCCTAGTATTTTGGTTAAATTCCCAGGCATCACTTTTTGTGTCCCCATGTTTCCCAGTTCCCCTCAAAAGGGAATATGTGCAACATAGAATTGTACTGTCAAATTCTCTATGAATAGACCTACACTTAATATCTCAAACAATCTAAGTCCCTGGTACAAGTTCAGTTGTGGATACTAGTTTAGTTCGTCATCATATTTTAAACCCCAGGCACAATACAGCCAGGGTGCGCCCATACATAAAATAAAAAAATTATAGACAAATAATAAAATTAACCATAATATCACTGTTATATGCTTAAAGTAAACTGTAAAATATCAAAACACTACTGATAATTGATAATTCCTCTGAGTTCCATACAGCTTGAGTAGGCAAATATAAAAAATAATTTAAAATATAAAAATTATAGACAAAATTAACCATAGTATCAATGGTATATGATTAAAATAAACAGAAAAAAATACTACTGATGATTGATAATTCAAAATATTAAACAAATCCTGACATGATATATAACAGGGTTTATATAATCTGTTCAAAATATGAAAATAGTGACTGGCCATAATCAAACTCAAAACCCACATGGACAAATCATCAAATTTGATAAGATCTTTGCATATAATAATTCAGAAATATGAAGCATATAATCAATATCAACACAATGCAAGAGATATTTGTGGGCCAAGATGCCAAATATTCAATGTACTCAAAAAATAGAAGAATACCCTTAAGGTAGGGCAATACCATACAATGCTCCTTAAGGAAGGAGTAACTCCACGATCTCCCATTATGGGAATTCCACTTCATGGGGGACACCTCCAATATACTCCTACTAAGTAGAAGACTGAACCATAATGATATTCATCTCCTTTATATAGGCATATATATTACTCTTAATAGAGGGGTAACACCTAATCCCAATGTAGGCTAACTCATTACCCAATATAACAAATTCCTATGTGACCCCATTTATTATAAACGTACAACTAAGGGGGATGTGTGCCACATGTTGGCATCTACACCAACCCATATATACTATAATACCATATACCAAGGTACATAACATGCCCTCCCTCCTTGACATGTTTTGTCCTTGAAAAATGAGAAGCCATATAGTGAGTGTGTTTCAAATTGTTGCACCCTTGTTGCCATGCTCGATCATGCAACTACTCATATGAGATCTTAGTGAGTGATACATCTCGAAACCTGGTTCCATAATCTATTGCTCTACTCTGATTCCATCCATGTCCATATTTATTCCTCCTTGGCATCCATGCATAGCCATAATAATTATTCCTGTGATTCCATGTCATATAGTTGCTACTCCATCGATTCCATGTATAGACATAGTGAATGATCCTCCAATTCCCTATTTATCCATATAGGTTGCTGCCCTCATGTTCCTTAACATGTCTTCATGATAGTTGTCTCTCATGATGATGTGGGTGTCTATATGCTACAACCTTAGTATCCTCAACCTTATCAACCTTTTCCTCAACTTTCTTTTCCTCTTCCACATTGTTGTTTGCTATTTCTTTTTTCTCTTGAGTAGATGAATAATTATTTTGTTCTTTTTCATCATATTCTTCATCTTCTTGTTCTAAAGCATCTGTATTCCCTTCTTCACCATCTTTAAAGTCATTTTCATGCTCCATCTTGATATTTCTTTGTTCCTTGCTAAGTGTGATATCCTGCAAGGTAACCTTCTTTCTTTTGTACCATATCTTTATGAATTTCTTTTGCACATTAATATTAATTATTCCCAAGGTCCATAACCGAGGATATACAACAACAATATCCATACCATCTTATCTAAAGCGTAAAAATCTGAATGCAAAACATATTTATTCATGGAGGGCTAATCTTCAAAAACTTAAATTTGTGTACCATCCATTTGAGTTGATATTCTTTTCATAAACATGTAGATGTTGAGATACATCCATGTTGATGAAGTTATACTTGCTGCTAGGGTTTATGGAAACCATTACCTTTTTCCTTTGAATGCACCCTTCAAATTGAAATATTGAAGCTTCCTTCTTTGGAGATGCACTATCTAAACTCTTATCTTGATCCATTATCTCTCCTTCTGAATCATGAATAGCTTCTTAATCACCAGCATTGTCTTCTTCTTCTTCTACCTCTCTTTTTGCATCATTTGTAGCCTTGTCATCATCATCATTATCTTCTGCTTCATCTTCTTCTTCATCATAAATTTCTTTCTCTTCTTCCACATCCTTCTCTCTTTTTCCATCCCAAAATGATCCCATTTTTTCTCCAGTGACTGCTCCATAGAATTCATAGATTCAAGCATATTGTATAGACACTTTAGGATAGCTTCTTGATCCATGAAAACTAGAGTTTTAAGAACATAACCTTTTAATTGATATTTGTCCAACCCTTTATGGCCAAATGTCAGCCTCAAATTAGAAAATACAGAACACCGACCCTAATTATATTTTTAGAGCTTTCCAAAAATATAAAAAAATCAGAAAAAATCTGAATATTTCAGCCTGTGGAGCAAATTTGTGAAAAACCATAAAAATGCAGTAACTCTATCAAAAACAGATCCAACGTTGCTGAATTTTTAGGGTTTCTCCGTAAAACATATTCACCACACCACACAAAACTTCACTGAAAAATTTGTCATGATTTGGAAGATATAGACGAAGTATTAAAATTAGGGTTTCAACCCTAAAACTGAAATATCTTTCTCAAAACAGCTCCAAAAAATCTGAAATTTTGAGGGTATATTCCTTGAATGATTTCTCCACTTCACACTTTTTTTGAAAAAATCTCATTCGATCTCAAGATATAGGTGAATCACTGAAATTAGGGTTTCATCCCACAAATTGCCCAAATCGATGCTTTGATACCACTTGATAAGATCTTTGCATATAATAATTTAGAAATATGAAACATATAATCAATATCAACACAATGCAAGAGATATTTGTGGGCCAAGATGCCCAAATATTCAATATATTCAAAAAAATAGAAGAATACCCTTAAGGTAGGGCAACACCATACAATGCTTCTTAAGGATTTTGTAACTCCACGATCTTCCAACATGGGAATTCCACTTCAAGGGGGACACATCCGATATACTCCTACCACGTAAAAGACTCGACACATACGCAACATGACCTCCCATAATGATACTTATCTCCTTTATATAGGCATACATTACTCTTAATGGATGGGTAACACTTAATCCCAATGTAGGCCAACTCATTACCCAATATAACTAATTCCTATGTGACCCCATATATTATAAACATATAAGGGGGTGTGTGCCACATGTCGGCATCTCCATCAACCCATAAACATTATAATATCATATTCCAATGTACATAACAAAATTCCTCTTCATCATGAGCTTCCAAATCAGTAATTGATTCATTAGAACCAACTGGCAGCAGTTTAGTAAGTCGTGTATTATTTTTTTAAAATTTTGTTTTTGTTTTCAATAAAACTATTGTACCCAAACCAACACTGTATTTCCATTGTCTTTTTATTATGACAATCCGGTACACAGGACAATAGACGAACCTGGGAAGTACCCAGAAGAAGTAACTGAGCCAATTCCAAAACTAGAACCATGCCAGTACATGTACAGGGCCTCTAGGGCAGTATCTGGTGACGTAGTGTCAAATCCTGGAATTCTGAAACAGAGAAACCAACACAAATTTCAAGGCATTTTCATGGGGATTTGAGGCAAAATTATGAGTTTTTAGCACTATATTTTCTGCACGTTTCCCATGAACAGATTATTGCAGATGGATTGTACAGAAACGCACGAACTGTACATACTGAAAAAATCCAGAATTTGAAATTTTCTTAACTCCTAATTTTGATGATTTTTTTGCAGTTTTCAGTTTTGGGGGTCTTTGGGAATAATTCAGCAGTTGTGATAACAGCATTAAATATCTGCATTGATTTCTGAGTTCCATTTCACATTAGTAAAAATCAGTTTTGGTGAATTTCTAAAGATAAAGACTCGGATCAGAAGTCTATGATATTCTATAAGTCTTTATTTGTCTTGGTGTTTGGTGATTATTTCTTGTTGTAGCAATGGAAATTTTCAATATACTTAAGGTGTAACTCCCAAAGATTTAGCTGCCAAAATTTTACCATTTAGAAAAATAGAATAAGCATATTTGTGTATAGGAAGTTGGATGGGTTTATCAATAAGGAATTGCCTAAAAATCAAGTAGATGAGACTTGATCAAACACAAATAAAGACTTTGTTCATAAGAATATGGAGGTTTTTGATGTTGTTCACTTTATCTGTTACCGATAAAATATTGGCTGAAGTACTAGCATTCACATATGCTGCAGTGGTGTCGAAGAAACTGAAAAGTGTTAGATTCCCAATACTCCAAGGGCATGTTGCTTGAAGAATTTGATGTTTTCCCTCAAGAAGCAAATAAAGGAATTTCTTTATCATCTCTTTCGGTTTAAAAACACAAAGGATCAACTAGCAGTCATTAACTGAAAGTAGACAATGACGAACTGGTAACAATTATTCTTCATAGCCTCCTTCTTCATTTAGAACATTTGTTGACATTTTAAATCAAACTGTTGAAGATGAGATGAGTTTTGATAAATTGTATGGCAAACTATTGCATATGGAATAGGCACTTTAGTTCGGGAGATGAGTCAACCTCAGATGGTGTTTTGTTCATGAATGCAAAGGGAAATAAGCAGAATCATCAATTTTCTTCGGGTGCTTCTGCCACTACATGCAATAACACTTCTAAGTCCAATATTGATTGTTGTTTTTGTGGATATAAGGGTCATCTTCAGTAAAAACTAGAAGTAAAATCATCGTCTTCATTTATCTTGAATCCTAATGGCATGGCTTTGGACAGGACTTAGAAATGTCTACAAACTTCAAAGTGATACTGCAGCTGACGTAAGAGCTGAACTGCCTGACAGAGATACTAATTTGGACCCTGAACTGCCTCATGGATGGGTTGGTAATGACGCTGATTCAGATTTGATCGGACCTGATTCAATTGAGCAGGTTGTACCAAGTTGGAGACCAACGACATATCTGTACTACTTTAAGGAATTTAAAGCACAATGAATTGCATTATCTTCTAAAATAGTTGCAGAAACAAGAAATGAAACTCTACAAAGGGAATTATTTCTTCTACTAGGAAGCAGCTTTCACCCAACACAATAAACAAAATCAGAACACGAAGGTACTAAATGATGCAAATGAAGCAATTACTTAATTTATGTTTGCCAATGCCCTCCCCTTCTATACTACACACTCGTTCAATACAAGGAGACATTAAAGAAAGCTTATGCATTGGCGACTTCATATTTACCCCAAATGAGATTGAGATGATGTACATTTTATTAGATAATCAAGTGTCAAACTAATTTATAGTTGGACCTGATGGTACAGACATGGAGGGGGAGAGGTGCAGTCTCAAAGATGGGGGGATGCATGGAAATGGAGCTCTAGAGCTCCATAAACTAAACATCCGCCACTTGTCCCAGCTTACTAGTTCCTCTGCCACTAAGAGCAATCTGTCCCCATATTGTTTCATCCAGTCACTCGAGAGGTGAACAAGCTAGTTGCTCACGTCTCCAGCATCACAAGACAGCGCGAGTATTTACAGGGACTACTCACATGATAGCATGTTGACGCTTAGGATCTCTGATTTAAAACTTGCTGTCTTTTGCTGAGTATTCACAAGAAATCGTGAGTCAAGACTGCACCAAGAAATCGCTGACAAATTCATGAGCCAAGATTACCCAAGAAACTTGCAATTTTTTGCCAAGTAATTTCTGCGATTACACATTAAAAATCACCAGTTTCTTAGGAAGACTCGGCGAGTGAAAAATATAACACCCAAGTCAGAAAAATTTGATTTTATCCCAAAAGCAGAGATGTTTTATGCATTTTTCCTCTGCAAATATAGTGAATGTGATTGATTGGCTCTGACAGTGTTCCATTGGAACCAGGGTTTGCAGAATATCAAGGAATACATACAGTTTGTAGTACTGTACTCGGCAAAAGCGAGTTTTAAATCAGCACATGCCGGTAGGAAAACATTACATTCTGATTTTACATTTCCAACATGAAAATGAAATCTTAAGAGTCTACAATGTGAAACTGACCTTTGTCACTCACTCTGTAATCTGCAGTAAAAATGTATGCAGTCTGATTATCTTTACTTATCAATGATTCAATAAGACAATATGTTTCTACTTTCTACTATCTACTGCTTCATTGACTAGCACTAACAATGTGATAAAATTTCCATTTATATGTTTTTAAAAGTAGCAATAAAGCTTCTGAGTAATGCTGAGTAATGTTGAGTAATTGTCGAGTAATGCCAAGTAATTGCCAAGAAACTCCAGTACAAGTCAAAATCTTGGGCTGCCAAGTAATGTCTTAGTACAATTTTTTGAACTATGCTTAGGATGCCACACAATGTAGTAGATGAGAAGGCAGGATGAAACTAAACAGGGATTGATCGGAATGCCATTGAGCATCTTTTATGAGGTGAATCACGTTGATTCTAATGGTAACGACCTTAATGTTGATTCCTAAAGCCAAAACACTGGAATTGATGATGAAGTAACCTTGGGGTACATAAAAGCAAAAAACTTCCTAGGCTTATTTTGTACTTCTTATTATTGCTAATAGCTATTGACTTGTCACTGCAATCTCTACTTTTGATGTACCATTTTATTTTATTTTGTCATTTAATTCGGCATTCTCATCTTCTTACAAGTAATCAGCTCAAATTTTTGAAATTGAATTAGATTTTGTATTGTAATTGCTTTCTTTATTCATATCAATCCAAAATTTATCATCAGTTCAAAATGTTAATTTTCTCTGTATTGTAGACCCAGTCCCATGAGATTGAGATGAGGGACACTTTGCAAGAAAATTAAGCGTCAAAGACTAGTTTACAGTTGCAGCAGATGACAAAGACATGAAGGGAAAGCTGGTCTAACTGTTATGAATGGAAATGGAGCTCTAGAGCTCCAGAAACTAATTGTGTGCCTCTTGTCCCAGCTTGCTAGTTTCTCTGCAGACTGCAACTAAGAGCAATTGTTCCACAGATTGTTTGATCCAGATACTCAAGAGGAACAAACTTCCCTCTAGAAGACTGGTGAGGCTAATTCTAGCCCTAACTCTACTCTTGATGTAGTTTATTTTGTCATTTGCTTCAGCATTCTGATGTTCTTATGAGAACTCTGCTCTGAAATTTGAAATAAATGGTTATCATTTTCTTCTTTACATTGTTTTACAAATAATTGTGCAATATGTATGTGAAAGTGAATTAGATCTCGCAGTGTAATTGCTAATTTACTCATTTCAATCCATAGCTCATCATAAGTTTGAAAATTTTCATTTTCTCTATATTCTAGGCCCATATCCCATGAGACATCCCCTTCAAATTTGGGGGCTCCATGCGTTCCTAAAAACTGTACCCTCATTTATGTGTCCCCATGTAATGGAGACCCAGAAACACGAGAGATGATTTCCGTAAGCAATTTAGACCTGTGATTCTCAAAAATACATGGCCAAATGATTTCTTGAAGCATTAACATTAGTAATAGAACTGAAACACCCTAGTACTGGTGTTAGGCTTATCTGTTCTAGGATAATTTTAAAAATATGCATGTTTGTTTAAAACGGCCACTTCTATCTTGAGGCAAGGGACTTAGCAAACAGTCTAACATTCCTAAATCTGCTCTTTAACTGCTGATATATGGAATTATAAGATAATAAAATAGGCACTTCAACGGTCCCTACTACCATATCAATTTCTCCTCCTTAAGCTTCAATTGCCACATCAAATTGTGATTGCCATATCATATTTCAAATTTTCATTTGAATCAATGATGTGGCCAGAATTTATAGGACATAGATATTTGTTACAGCGAAAAATTCCATCTGGCGGCTCTATATTAAGTTTTTGATAACAATTTCATCAGAAAAAGTGTTATTAAAGGCATACTTACTGAAGACCAAAATGGTTTAGAGGGTGATTTTGCAGAAGAAAACATTAGAAAGAAGTGATCCTCAAGACTAGGACATAATGTGTATTACAATTTACACCAATGATAATGCACCTTCACTAAGCATAAAGAGAAAACAAAGTACAATGACAGATATAAAGAATAATTAAAATGTGGGAATGGAATAATTAAAAAGAGGACAAGCCTTTTATCATGGTCATTGGTTCGCTCCAAAAATAAGACTGTTGGCTATGCATTTTTATATGGCAATTTATGTTTTCGTGATTTACAGGTTCCACATAGAAAGCCATTTATTGTCCAACTGCAGAACTGGAGACACTGATCCACATCATAAATTGTTTATTACACTTTGAAAACGTTTTACTTACCCCCACGCAAGCCACCATAGATATAAATTAGGTCACCAACAGCTGCTGCGGCATGACGACAACGCCTTGTAAGCTCAACTGATGCATCCCCACCAGCTGCATCTGCACTATACCTTCCTGTCCGAGGACTTGTAACAACAGATTTGCTGTCACACCAGACTCCAGCTGCAGTGTCCAAAACTACAAGAACATTTGCACGATTTAAAACTCATTAGTTGTAGGTGTGGAAAACACTTGGTTCGGTATCTTCCTGTTGCCAAAGGTAATTCACACCAAATTCAGTATATTAAATGGAAGTCCAATGTAACGAACAAACCTGCAACACTAGAAGAATCCTCCACCATACGACCACCACCAAGGGCTCCCCAGAGACGTGGAGTCTTGCATTAACAAAAACCTGAATAACCAATCAGTCAGGTCTAAGGAAGCAAGAAGTCTCCAAGAGAAAACATGTTATATTTATTTTATAATGCCTTGTCCATAAGCCTATGGTCTGGTGGTTCAGATGGGGCATCGCCTTGCAAAAGGCCCACATCCAATCCCTAGTGGTAGAACCCTCGAGTGTGTGAATGTGTTCACTGCAGGATTTAGACCCAGGGAGTCTTTGAAATTGAAAAAGAAAAACCGTAGTATCATAAAATAAAACAAAGAGCTTGCCATGATCAAATGACAAAAATATATATAAAAATAGTTTTTTATTATATGTAACTTACAGCTGCATGTTGATATCTAGGAGAAGGAGATACACCAGGAGCAATTGCCCATTCCCAACGCCCGTCTCTGTGTTTTGCAAGACCATATGCGCTGGACAAAGGCTACAAAATTCAAATATGAAAATAATCATATAATTGACACTTACATGTGAATGAGCAATAACAACTACACTCTCATTATGCTTCAGGATACAAACCCATGAAACATTGAATCTTCCAAAATCCAGCATCAATTGCAAACAGCTATGATTTTCAGAAAATATTCTATTTGTCCAAAACACTAAGCAAACCTTGATTGAGCGATAAAACAAGATACAAATACAGACATGACAGATTTTAATATAGAATTGTAGATACATGGAAGGCATGGTACCAATCCTAGATCTGCATATGTTTCTAGCACAAATTTGAAACTTGGTAATCAACATAACCAGAACATGACATCAAGCATCAATAGCAATAAATGTGCATTTCCATAAGTATTTCCACTCAAAGTTAACCATGATGGGAGAACACAAAAAGATAATAAAAACTGGATGAAACAACCAAGATACGGCACACCTATAATAAGGCATTCTAAGGTGACAACACATTACAATATTCTATGAAAAGATTAATGTTAACTCAAAGCATTACAATATTCTACAAAGAGATTAATGTTAACTCGTGGAAATGCTGACAATGCAATTCAGAGAAGTATGTGATATTACTACACAATATCAAATGTCATTGAAATATGTGAGGTGTTTCTTAAGCAGTGTTATAGCACAATCCATATAAAGATTTGACATAAATCTGCTACCAAATAAAGACTTCTCATTTATATCTGATGTTTAATTAAAGCCAACTGTAGAAGTACCACCTTTCCCAATATTTTGTATCATAGCAATATGCTTTGCAGGAGCAACTGGAAAGATATCTTATCTCCATAAAGACCAAAAAGGGTTCTTCAGAAGTTCAGATTTTATAAATAGTCATACAACATGTTAACCTGTATATAACTAAAACACAGCTTACATTTAACCTTTGGTTTTCCATGGTGCTCCCCATAGTTACCATGTTCGAAAAGTTTGGATAGTTCGAAAGGGAAAAAGTTCGGAAGCTCGGAAGTTTTCAAAAGGTTCGATTCGGTTTAGCAAATTTACAAATATAAAATATATACAAATAATATCATAATAAATACCATACATATATGCTAAGTCACAGGGTTCGGCAAATATTTCGCTTGAAGTTTGAAATTCGCCGTATTTGTGACGACAATAAAAAATTCGTTTAAGAGTTGTCAACAAAATTGCAGGAAAAAGGGCTCCTTACATTTTCAACGCACTCGTTAGCTCACCAACAGCTCTGAACCACAGACCCAACAATAATATCTATCAATAATCCTGAGGTCTAGTTTTAGGGTTTGATATCGCGTTCGAGGCAAACATGCTTGCATCGGTGGTGCCTACCTTGGTTCCCCTATGACGAGTGGTTCCCCTACTGGTGGCTCGCTGTCATGATCTGTTCGAGGATACAAAACCCCTGTGCTGCCCTTCATGTGGAGAACCGTAGAAGCTTAGTATTTTTATGTTTTTTTGTTAAGTTTTATTTGGCCTTTTATGTTTATGTTTTATGTGTTTAATTTTTATTAATGTTTTTTAATTTAAAATTTTATTTAAGTGAATCGTTATAACTTATCAATGTTTTTTATGTTTTAATGTTTATTTTAGTGATTTTAATGTATATTATTTGTTTATTTTTATTTATTTCTTTATATTTATTTTATTTAAATTTATTTTTTATAGTTTGTTTTTATAAAAGAATGTATTTATTTTTATCCTCGCGAACTCAAACTCGAATTCAAACCTTGTGACTTAAGCATATATGATGATATTTGAAAAGAAAAATCAATAACACATAATAATAAATAAATATATTATCTACTGAATTTTTCCTTTACGTGTTTGGGTATTTGTGTTTCTTGTTTCATTTTTGTTGTGTTGAAGTTCTTTTAATTTAAACGCTTAAATTTTTTAATTAAAAAAGAAAAAATAATGTTCAACCGAACTTGTTCAGTAAGTTTGGTCATCCAAAAGTACAGTTTGAACCGAATTTTCTTTAAGTTCGTAAAAATGGTAACTATGGTGCTCCCTGAAAAGGTTGCAAAATTAACAATCTTCCTAGACTTCTATCGATAGTGTCTAGCATACACTCACCAACATTCTACTAAACCCATATACACATAAGTGTGCATTCTGCTTAGCTCTCAATCCCAACTGCACTTCTCATTTTTAACAGTTCTGTCAACATTTTAAAGGAAATGCAATTCGCCTTTTAAAACACCAAATATACAACTTAAAAATAGAATCTAGATTAAATACATGATGAGAGTATAAAATTAGCAACCAGTCAAACACACACATACATATCAGAGTCTAGAGAATTAAGAAGCCAATAATAAACTCAGTTTTCCTTCCTAACCCATTAAATGTAACAATTCAGAAAACTGATTGTAAGTCATAGTATCCAGATTCCAGATTTAACAATCATAGAGGCAATGAACATGATTTGAAGTTTTGAACAGATTTCAATTAGCATACACAGATATGAGGAACTAGAAAGAATGTCAAAGAATGGTAAATAAACACTAGAGCAATAGGGTTGAGAAAAGTCCACATGTATATATGAGAGTACAGATAGAAATATAAATGACAAGTTACAGAAGATTACCCATTGTTTCAGCCTTCTTATGATTAATCATTAAAGCAATAGGGTTGAGAAAAGTCCACATGTATACATGAGAGAACAGATAGAAATATAAATGACAACTTACAAAAGATTACCCATTGTTTGAGCCTTCTTATGATTCTTTGAACTAGAAAACATCTTTAGTAATAGAATATTGATATCAATTTTTTTAGTAGTAATTATAACCATCGGAAGGAAAAAGGTTTTTGAGAGTGATGAAGATTCAGGAGCTTCCCATGCTTCCACCCTCAATAATGTTTACAAAGCAATCTCAATTTCATAACAAAAACTACTACTTTTTTAATAAAAACATTTAAAAGGGGGATGCAAAATACATCCCAGCCATCCTGGTTCATAGAAATTAATGGGAAGGCCCAATAATCTGGAATCAAAGAACATACATTCAGGATCATTCCAGAAAAGCGGTAAAAATCCACTAAACTAAGACTTGATATTTATCACATGGTATCTAAATGTACAAAATTTGACACAGCAAGCAAAAGGATACTCTTGTCATACCAAAAGAACTCCAAAAAGAGAAGAGTCAATTAAGCAAAATTCCGTTCCTGCTTTATCAGTCACACTTAACAGTAGATATAAGTATAAAACAAATGGCAGGGCCACTCAACAAATATTCGTGTCCAGAATCAAAAGGTAATTAATCCACTTTAGTCTTCTTAAACAAGGATAAACAGTATCTAGTAAGTTTCTAATAAAATTATCAGCTTCACTCATGGTGTGCCACCTGTGTTGCAGGGAAACGCCCGTCACCGGCATTTCCGCATACAAGATTACTTCTGGAAGTAGAATAATGTTGAGATTGCTCACTATATGAGCCGCCTCCACTATAGCAGGGAGTTACAGCACCAATCATGCCTTTGACTTTTAGACAGAAAATAAAATTTCCCTGTTCTCAGACAATGGGACACTTCAAAATTGTTGGTAGAGAATCAGGAACTAAACTCATAACATCCGATGCACAGAAACTAGTTGCAGAGAATTACAAGTAATACCCATGACAGTCTTTCTGCGCCACTAATGAGGGCAAGCAGTAACCTCAATCATAAGTGGGAAAGGGCTGCAGCACATATACCTTAAATTTTAGAGTGTCGCATTGTTTGCTCTCATATTTACAATTTGTTTATTAGACTAAAGCTTTAGATATGCTTAACTGCCTCCTTATACTAGTTTTTGATACGTCTATTTTTATTAAGTTGTACATCAGTTCACCCTTCTTGAAAATCATTGATAATCCCAAAACAACAATACCCCACCCAGAACAGTCTCAGTTCATGCTTATGCTACAGTGATCTACATTATGATATCTAATGTAGCCTGCATGCTACATTACCAGGTATGCCTGTAAAGGCCTGCAGGTATGGGTACAGTATGTGCTCAGTTCAGGTATGTTTGTGGGTCTGTGGGAGATATGCGCAGGGTATGGCAGGACACACCCGGATATTTCCTCCCAAACCCAGCATGAACCCACAGCGTACCCAGCCCAAAAATCATTTATTTAATTTTTGAATTTTTTAATAATATGTCAAAAAGGACTTAAAAATAAATTGAAAAGCATCCTAGGACCTAAACCCTAAAAGACACTCCCAAACTCTTTTTAAACAACACATTTACCTCACATTGCATACTTACCTCTCATTGCACATTTGCTCTCTCACCTTCAGATTTTCAATTGCTTAGGGTTGAAATTCCATCCTTTTGCCGGTACAGTGAAAATGCTGATTTATCTTGATTTTTGTGTATACATTATAACATTTGCACAATGTACTTGTTCTAAGTTTAACTGATGAATATCAATTATCATGACATTTGGCATTAAATTGTCAGTATGTTTTGTTGTTATTTAACTTATTTTGTTTACAGTTTACTTTATGCATATTATATACTTAATTTTCCTTATTTGGCTATATTTTTAATTATTTTTATCTTTTTTGTACGGCCGTACCTAAAACCATACCACAGGCCCAAAAAACAATCGCCATACTGGACCCCCATAATCATATTGACTACCTAGACACGAGCCAACATACCATCATAATCATCACAAATCAGATTTTTCCTTCTTTATGCATGTGAACCCAATAGGAGAGGCATATCAAAACTGATCATTCTTTCTTTAAGGATTTGAACCCAATAGGAGAGATACTAAAAAAATTCAGGAACCTTTTCAGTATCTCATGTACTGATTGGCTAGCAACTTCATAAAATCTGGTGCTTAGACATAATATTCTAATATTGCTTTGTAGAGTCTGCAATCTTACCTGCTCTTTACTTTCAATTTACTTTTGATATGGTACAGAAAATAAAAGTAAGATATGATCAACCTAACAAAAAAATGTATTAGATCTAGGCGATGTTAGAATTTACGGAGAGAGAGAATAAACCGAATAAATGTGTAAAGAATTATTGAAGAGAAAATCGGAATACACACTGTGCAAATGGGTTGTGTGTCCGGGTATTTATTATGCAAAGACGGTTACAAAATTAGTTAGCAATTACAACCGCATAACCATACAAAACAATTATAAAAGGGGAAGTCTTATTCATTTATTCCTACAGGCGAACGGGTGCGTAATGCGCGTGGGAATCTGTAGTTAATAGACACAGTCTTTGATCACACTACATTTTAAATTAGTAGTGTTCTGTATTTCAAAAGAAAAACAAACAAAAAATCTTGTAGGTGGCTTGTTTCTGATGTGACCAAAACCAAACAATTTTCCGTACAAAACAAGGCAATTCATGGAAAAAATTGAAATCTTGTAGGACAATTTAATTTAAGAGGTTCCTTTAAAGTTTAGATATGAATCTTTTGTGACGATGATGTGGCATAATCACTCCATAGATGGAGTAATTTACTTTGGGTAAATTGATTATGAGTTTTTAAATTTTTATATTGTGTTTCGATCCTTTGCTTTCATTGTCATTACAATACGACTTATTGGCAAGGCTTTCAGTTTGAATAATTGATTTATTGCCAAATAATTCTTCATTGTATTCTTCTTTAATATGATGCTGGAAGTTTTTCCACTCTAAAACTGCTAGATTCCTGCCTCAGTCTTCTATTTTGGCCTTCTTTGGCTTCTCTCCCCTTACTTCTCTGTGGGGTCCTCTCTTCACTTGGCTGTCTGTATTTCTACTTTTATTCTACAGTTTTAGTCCTCGTCACTTTTCAGCTTCTAGGGTTCTATTATACACTATTAATGTTCTATTGTGGCTGGATCTTATTTCAAGTCCCATTGCCCAACTTTGATCACTCATGGGCTTTAATATGATTTCTTTCTTTCTCATCTGCAAAATGTCTCTGAAGTAACTGAAATAATAATTTCCAAATGCCCTAATCATAGTTTTTAAAATTGCGACTAATATGAGTAATCCCCAGAAAACCTGCAGCCGAGCAATCCCCAAAATCTTGCGAGCAAAGTTTCTAGCTCTGACTCATAAGTAACTGATGTAATGATAAGCAAATGCCCTTATCATAGCTATAAAAATCAAGACTAATCGTGAGTACTCACCAGGAAACCTACAGCCAAAGTAACTGCCAGAATACTCATGAGCCCAGTAATTATTTCGGACTCAAAAGCCCAGTAATTAGCTCACTTGGCTGCCATCAAAAAATAACAAACGCAAACAGTAAAATGCTATTTTCACTTTTACAGTTTCTTTTCCTGGTGTTTCTGTTCTGCTAACACAATTTGTATCATGTACCAGTTGCTGTAAAGGATTTTCACATGATCTGCATCAGCTTCAAAAGATTTCGACAGGGATTTAAGAGGTAAGAATCTTTATTTGAGGTTTTTCAATTTATTTTTTTCTGTTTCCCATTTAAGTAGATCTATATGTTTTGAATATATATATATATATCCATTTTCTTCTTTCTTTCACCGGCTGTTAGGGTTTTTAATTCAAAAGGTAACCTTTGTTATATAGGTGTTATGGTTTGCAGTTTGTATATGGCAATTCAAAGTGAATACAAGAATGGCATCCATTTCAGGTAGCTGTGCAAAGTCTGGAGACCCTGGCTGGAAGTATTGCATAAAGGGTCCAAGACCTAAGTACAATATTGTGATATGCAATTATTGTGGTTTTTAATGAGAGTAGTCATCAATCGCCTCGAATATCACCTTGGACAAGTCTCGCGTCGAGGTATGTGATTGTGCAAGCAAGCGCCCCTAAAGTTACAAGAGAGATGAATGCTTACCTTGCTAAGTTGCTACCTATGAAGATAAAAAAATTCAAAAAAAGCCACCCATAATGAATTTTGGGGGCCGCGGTGGTTGATTCTGATGACTTAGTGGTCTCTTCTATTGTCCCGAGGATGCGGGAACGAGACTCATCCACTAAAGAAAGTGGAAGCCAAATGCTTTCGGCTCCATCAGGCTTGTTTTGTTTCTCGCAATAATCATAGTGAACAACCTTCTCTCAAAGGTACCTTGCTTGGGCCCGGGTAAATATTGTTGAAGTGAGAGCAGCAGCTGCAAATATTTCCAGTGGCTTCAAGTGGGCAATTGGTGTTCTTGAAGTCAATTGATGCCTCCACCAAGTGAAAATGCAGAGACTTTGTGTGATATGTTGGATGACCTTGTCATGGAAGCGGGTGTGGAGAATGTCCTCCAGGCTGTGACTGAAAATACAGCAACATATGTATAGAAGGGAGGCTTTTAGAGGAGAAATGCCCTATACTTTTTAGAGCCCTTGTGCAGCCCATTGCATTGATCTCCTACTTGAGGACATAGGAAAAATTACATGGGTGAAAAGTGTGGTTGAAGAAGCCAAAAATATCAAAAAAATATATCTACAATCACCCTTGGGTGCTAAGATTGATGAGAAAGCACACTAGTGGAAAGGAGCTTGTGCAATCAAGAGTCACAATTCACAACTTCATCACATTGTAGAGCATTGTAGGCTTGCTAACTTCTCAAATGTATGGCTTGCAGATGTTTGTAAGCATGGTGCTTGGCATCTCCCTTTTGTCGAAGAAGGCCAAAAAGAAAGGGTCGTGAAGACCATTTCTTATTGTGTTCGCAAGGAGCACAAAGGAGAGCCTCAAGGCAACTTTAAACCCGACTGCTTTTATTTATCATTTAGTTTTTTATTACATTTTTGGTTCAACTTTCTCTTACTTTAATTTTAAAATTGTGTGTTATTTTGTTTTAGGTGATGGAGCCTTTGGTCGAGTTATGCTTAGTAGATGGCAAAAAAACCCAATGGGCTATCCCTACGAGGCCATGAACAAGACCAAGGAAGCCATCTAGCGCATAATTGATAGAGAATGGAACAAGCGAGTTCCACCGACATATCCATGAAGTTGTCTAGACTTCTTTAATAAATGCAAGCCTAGTTGACTTACAAAATTATAAATGTCCTATTTGCTAATTTGTGGTGGGAAGATTGTGATGCAAAAACGTCTAATCTTCAAAGACTATTCATTTGTGTTTTCTGTCAGCCATGTAGCTCTTTCGGATGGGAACATGATTGGAGCATGTTTGAGGCCATTCACAAAAAAAAGTGCCACGATTGACAACACAACACCTCAATGACCTTTTTTTGTGTGATTCGATCTCCTTCTTTGAGTGAAACAAGTGGCAAGCCAATAGAGTCATGATGTGATTAACTTGGGTGATATCATTCCTTACTCAAACTAGACTATTGAGGATGTCGAGCCCATGTTTATCGAGGAGGACATTGCAGATTTTGAGAGGGAAGTAATGTGAAGGACCAATGGCAATGAAATGCAAGTGGAAGCAACAGGAAGCATTGGTGAGGATGATTTGTTTGCAAATGATTTTGTTCCAAAGGAGGAATCTTTACCTTCCACTTTTAAGTCGTAGCCCCAACATATGAGTACAAGAAGCTAGAGATGATACTATGGTGCATTGATGAACATTGTACTAATTTTTGTTCTAAAACTAGTAGGAAATATACCTATACATTTTTCCGAGTATGAGCTACAAAATATACATGGGTGTAAAATTTAATATTTATCAAGTAATTACCAAGGTTTTCGAGTCGTGAGACCGAGTCAAATATTCAGGCTGCCCAGTATTAGTTGTTGAACTATGGCCCTCATCATTGATAATTTATTGGTCTTTGTAATCTATGCAATCGTCCAATCTTGGTTGTTCTTTTTAAAGACTTTTCTATCCACATATACATGCATCTTGTCCATGTTATAGACAATACAAAAGGTTATTTGGTTGGGGATTATTTATACCAGCTCCTAGAACTATAATCCTTCTCTCAGTTGTTTAAGATTTCTTTTAGATTATCATCATATTTTTGATAAAAGTAATATTTGATATTGAGGTTGCACTGAATAAAATCTGATGCATATAATATTGATTAGCACCATAAGTCTTTTGAAGTTTTCCTCCATAGAAATTTGACTATGATCCCATCTTGTTCGAATTATCCCTTTATTTGCCTTGTACGTCAGGTAAATTCTTCAATTAAATGCTCTATTACCAGGGTTCACCCCCACCCTCCCGTACCCCCTGGATATGTACCCGATACGGATACGTCCCAGGTACTTTTTGACGTATCCAGGACGTACCCGGGACATATCAGTACTGTTGGGCAGTGGGGGCTCTAATTTTTTTTTATTTTGTTTTATTTTGACTCAAATAAACTTCTGTTTTATTGAGGACTAGACTAGGAGGGCATGGCAACCACAAGGAAACCTAGAGATTGTTTAAAATCCCTCTAGTTTACTGAAGAGAAAATATTCAAAGGATATCAAGAATGTTTGAGGTAATTATTTGGGATCATCGCAATTGGCCAAGGAAAGAAGCTATTCATAGAAATTTGGACATATATCTGAGCCTCCGTACAAGTTATTTATGAGATCAAATCTCAGGTGATCTTCAATAGAATCAATACTAATAGAAAAATTTGGAACCGCAAATTGCATAGCTTAAAGTTTCAAAGAGCATCCTTTCCCAAAAACTATTAAGGCACAGCATTGACTCCTTCCCGCATCCTTAAGGAGGATTAGAAGGTGATTTTGGATAATATGAATGTAAGAACCAACCATTGGACTGACCTCTTTAGTTATCATTGGCAGGTTAGAGTCAACCTAATTAAATACATCCTTCAGGATCTCCCTATATACATCTTTTATGGCCACCATCGCAACACAACAATTAATCTCGAAGGAAATGGATGAAACACAAAGGAATATAATATTCATATATCATAGAAAACGTAAAATCTTAAGTATATTGAATGTTTTGAAAATTGATCGTACTATATTTTACAAGTTTTGTATTTCTTAGGACTAAAAAATGAGTAAAACGACTGTGTATATGTGTGTGTGTACGGACATATCCAAGACGTATTGTACCCAAGGGTTTTTTTTAAATCGACGTATCCGCATATTCAACCCGTACTACCCTGTACCCATATCCTCGGCAACATAGATTAAATGCATCTTGCATGTTATTATTTTCAGTCGAATAACAATCTTTTTATTAGAACATGCAAAGACTAAAACATTGAGATTAAGAATGGTAATAGTGGCTAGCTCGATGTTTTAGAAAAATGGAGGAACTCGCCTTGGGTCACTTGACATGGGCGGAAAAATATTTTTTCAGAATGCTTTTTTGGGAAAGCTAAGGATTGTTGTTATGGCTTAGTGGAGTGTGGCTTGAAAGGAAATGGGGATGAAGCAATCAGCAGGGATTGATTATGATAGTGACAAAGTAACTTCTTGAAGGATGAAGACAAAAACCGCATAAGATAACAAACCAGGTGAAACAAATATAGCAGGCAGAGAATGCAAAAATAGCAAATAGAGAGACAACAAAGGAAAAAAAGAACACCACATGGAAGAATGAAAACAGGCAGTTAATGGGTTTAAGGAGTTAAGTGAATACAACAGGTTGTTAAGTAAAATTCATGGAAAGAAAGATAAAGAAAGTATATTAATGTCCAGAAATAACCAAAATAGGTCAATGAGACTATAAAAGTACAATCAGTAATAAAATAGAAGTAGTAGGGTATAAGGACCCTGGGTTCTAAAAATTTCAAGCATGAAATGGTCAAGAATAGATAATTGAATGCAACAAGATACAGACACAGTGAAGTGCTACGATTTAGCATCAGGGAATAGAGGAATCAGTTGGGACTGTATTAGAAAATGAAACAAAGATCTGAAGGGGACCAGATTTGAGATAAAAGAGATGATAATTAATAAATACTAGAATGAAGAGTGGGGAAAAAATGAATATAATGAGAGAGATACAGATAATTATAACAAGAAAAAATGGGCGAAGAAGATGAAATGAGAAAAAAAAGGATCAGAGGATAACAATAGTAGCTATGAGGGGCATGCCAATCTCAAATGAAGATGAGCATATAACAAAATTTGAAAAAAATATCTTGGCTCCAATGGCACTTGTGGAACATAAGGATACAAATGTGCTATTTTAAATCCTAACTGTCAAGGTTGAGGATCAAAAATTAATCCTGGTGAACTTCTAAATTATTTGGTAAACACCTTCAATATTAAATCACTTATAATATTCATATGCATAACAATAGACAAGCACTTTGTACTTTACAATAAGTATAAATTGACAAACTTTCCCCAAAGTCCCTTTAAATAGAGAATTCGGAATTGGGGGAATCAGTTTTCAGTACAACAGTCTCCACACCAAATCTTCGGGGCAGAACAATTTAATCAAAATGAAAAATACAAAGAAATAAAATGAATTTATCATTTGAATTCACTATATAAATTCAAAATGTGTATACTCACACATTGCTAATAATCATACGAATTAAAAGTGTAGCATCATAAACCACCTCTTGTGGAATCAGGAGACTTCTAGATGTTCCCTGTGGAATCAAAGAAGTTCTGGATGAACATAGTGGAAACAGATGACTTCTGAACATCCCTGATCTGCAGTTCCCTATACAAAGAGACTTCTAGATGTCCCCACCCTTTCACTCTCTAATCCATGGGATGGCCATGGCATATGAGCATCATCCACAATACCTCACCAGACAAGGGTACAGCCAATAGATGTTTCACAGTCTCGAACTATCCTCATTTCATTTGGAACACAGAAACACATCTACAGACCTTGGGAACATGTTTCCCAAGAAATCACATATGTCGCTTCCATATGAATATGTTTCTGTAAAATTCAGAGATTTACAAAGTTGCAGGAAACTTAGCTAGCGAGTTAATTCACATTAGTCTGAAATACTTAGCACAATACTGCACCTTAAGTTCTCCAGCAGTGATTGCAACAGATAATTTATCCGCATTTTGCTTGTACAAGTAGAATTATATTTTTAATGTAAGATGACCAGAGATTCATGTATCCTTCCCTTCAATGTAAGTATCGTGAGTAAAACAGAAACCCGTCGATCAGTTTCTGATGGTCATGTGTACAACTTTATAAACACCCCCAGACACATTCTGCAGAAAAATTGGCATAAGATTGGTTGGAAGATAACATTGTTATTTTACCTGTAAAATATTGAGCTCTCGTCTGGTACAAGCTGACTCTAATTTTCAAATAATTATGAAAGACAAACTGCAGTTCATTATTTTGGTTTGCCTGAAAGCACAGTAACTGATTATCTGTCAATAATGACGAACTAAAACATGTCACTTGCACAGAAATTCATACTTCATTAGGGAAAGACAAGCAGACCACAATTATTTTGCCTTGCTAGTACTACTTTATGTTTTGGGGCTCTCCATATGTCTAAGCAGTGCTCTCAATAATTCTACTTGTATATCCCATATTTCTGTAGATGACTTATGTTTATCTTGATTTTATTTTCTGGTAACATCATTAAGCATTTTGTTAACATAACAAATTCACAAAGATGAAGTAACTCATTGTTCTTAGAAATCAGCTCTTGAAACACAGTGTCTAATATAGATCATAATAGCAATATTCATCCATACCATTATTTAACTATGGATGACAATCACCATACTACACTAAGCATATAGATTCTCCAGTAATAAAAGGTCAGAAATTATAATTCTTACCACACTGCTTGCATCTCTTCCTCCACAAAGCAAAAGTAGACCATCTGAACGAGCACTTGCAGTTGCATACCTGTCAATGCAAGCAAATGATTAGCAATGGAAGATTCAACAGATACCTTACTGACTTATTGAAACGAGATCAATACATTTGTCTACAATTTTTTGAATATAACAATTCAAGTCGTTATGATTAGCCCCACATGTCACAAACTAATTAAAGTCTCATGACATTTGCATTGGTGTTCAAGATCAAGATGAAAAGGTATTGAAAAAATCACCAGTGCATAAAAATTTGCAAATGAAGTGTAACGTTTGGCCAACAGAAATGGGCACTTTGAGTAGATTGGTATATTTTCACAAATGGACTGTGTAAGTATTCTTCGCAGCTCTCTTGGACTACAATTCATTTTAAGCCTATAAAACAGTGCAGATTTCTGCACCACTCACATTACCATTGTTCCACAAAAAGATTCGATGCTTGATAAACCATGCTGATGCAAACCTCAAATTGCTTAGTAGAAGACAAACCCTTGTGACTATGTCAAATGAAACACTATTATAGTTTATACAATTTTAAAAAAATCTCTAACGAATATATGTCCAGTCAAAGCTTGAACACTTCTATTAGATGTTTATCAAACATGGTGAATCCAATGGCTCTGTTTTTAGAATAGTGAAGCTTGAACAATTTATGATAAAATCAGGCAAATACGGAACAGGGACAGCGGGCACAACATGCATTTTAATTAATCCTATCAAGCGATTGCTAGATCAGGCAAACTTTGTCATCTGTAAAGCTTCAAGCAAAACCAACAAACTGGATAATCTAAAATATGGTTCCAATTGAGACCTTTTTTACACTTTATAACGTATTTGCTGATAGTTACAAAGTCCATGAAAAAATCGTGGAGGTAGCTTAACATTCACATACCTTTCATTTGAGCCGACCTAAGGTAACAAAAAATCTGAGTCTCGAAATCAGACTATAGACAATACTGAGACGCAAATTTCAATTGCGTTAGACTATAAACAATGTCATAGACTATTAATTAGGTAATAACATGACACACAAACATCGGCTATAATTAATATCAAAAAGAATGTGCCTAATCCTAGATAAAATTGTCATGACACTTCAAAAAGTATCATACAAAGAAAATGAATAAACATATTAAATTTAAAAAGTGAACACCAAAAATCATCAAAAGTCATGAGCTATGGCAAGTTCGAGCAATGGAGAACCCTCAAGCTATCAGTTAAGCAGCATTTATGTGATGCTAAAGATTCTGAAGTAAATTTTGGAATTAAAGAAAATGTTATTTGTGGCTTCATAATCATCCTACACCAGGAATGGGTCAACATGACAACTCTGAAATCAGAAATACCAAATGCAACACGTTTGTGGAGCTGATTCAGGTCAATGATAGCCATAGAGGTGGTCACAATGCCATATGTTTCCTCAGGCACTGATCAGTATCAAGGATCTACCAAGTTTCGAAGCCTTGCTAAAATAAAAGTTGAATCTGATCTAAAGAATCAAACTACTTCTCAAGCATGCTATAAAATGAAGTAGGTTATTCAACACTGCCTGCAAACTACTTTGACCAGCACATGATTAACCTTCAAGTGATACATGAAGTATATAGCCTTTTCTTAACAAAGCTAAACATTATTCTAGCCACTTGTCAGCAGAGCCAAAACAAAACAAGTTAATATGCTCTGGTGTTCAACTCACATGCATGGAGGTGGGCCGTCTCCTTCTGGCTCTAGTTTCCGCCACTCATATGGTTTAGCTGCTGTATCCAAAGCCCAAACATCTGCCAAAGGTCGTTTACCTGGAGAAAAGATATATACAAACTTTTGCAACCATCCAATTTAAGATAAAGATGTAATGGTTTGAACACCAAAAGATACATAAATGTCATTATAGTAAGAATCATATCATATCAATACCAAATAAAATGGAAGGAAAAAACACAGTCATACCATCATTTCCACCAATTGCCAAGAGAAATCGCTGCCCTACAAGAGCCATCACATGACCATAGCGAGGTCCAGGACCAGGTCCTTGAACAACTACCCTGCATACACAAATCACAATATATTTCAGCAACAATGCAAGCAATACTTCACAAGAAGTATTTGTTTAAGTATATTCCAGCTTAAAAAGTAACCTGTGCCAACGTGGCCGTTGTTGTGTCAAGTCAAGAACATGCAGATCCTCTGATGACAGCCCAGCTGGTCCAATGCCACCCTGCATAGAATATTGGCAAGCACAAGACCAACTTTGTGAGTGTGTATATAAAATTATTATCAAAGCCAATGTGGGCATGACAGAGCAATGTCATCATATACCATAAGTACCTGAATGACAACCATGGTACCCACAGCAGTTGCAACATGTGCTGCTCGAGGGGATGGTGGATCTCCTACAGGAGTAAGCCTGCAAATATGTTAAGATTGCATCATATAATTTCGGATTTCTAACCAGAAGAACCAAAGAACAAATAAATGTTTCAACAGTAAAGTAAAGCAATTATACTTTAAAATAAATTTTAACAGTTAAGAAGAATAGCCAATAAAAGTGACAGCATAAATAGACCTTACATTAAATGTTTATTACTAAAAAAATTAAAATATTTACCACAATGCACCATTTCATCAATTTAGTAGGTATTCACTATTCAGATGTTTGGATAGATAAGTTAACAACCAGTCAGAAGCAATTACGAAAGAAAACAATCAACCTTCACGAATCTTTTGATAAAGAGTCATTCCATCTCCTTCAATTTGAATTTGATGTATAATGCTCTCTAGGCTGACATGATTCTTACTTCAATTTCAAGATAAATTGCACTATGGACTTTAGTTAAGGCTGAAATTGGACTAGAAAATAACTAAAGATATGTCACATACATATTTTTATTGAGTCAGTGGTGATCTCATTTGCTTGCATCGTTCAAACTTCAAGCATCAGTAACCAACTCACAAAAATTGTTATGTGCACATTTAGATTACATGTTTTAAATTATCAACATTATAATTATGTTCAACTTTGAGAAGAAAAAATAACAAAAAGAGTGTGTATGGTGATTTGTCGCATGTTTGATCTCCTTACAGCCAACGAATAGTTTTAAAAAAATCATCATGGTGCAAGGCAAACTTCTATAGAAGCACAGCCTAATTTAGTAATGTGTTGTCAAACACCTTGATTATCATCTAGATTGCATTAAATTACCAATTTTAAAAATGAAAAGCACCCAAGAATCAAAGATAGTTAATTATTGCAGAGACAATGGAAATCAATCATGAACCTGGGAAGAACAGTACCAGTACATATAATTCAAATTCAAAATGTAAATATTACATATATCATTTACCTTGTCCATTTATTTATCAATACATCATAACAGTGCACTTCAGCAGTAGCTCCTGCTAGTCCTGCAATTTAGCAGACAAATGGAAGTATCAGAGGTGCCAATGTAGTTTTGAAACAAGTTTTAGTGTTGAGTTTACCAATAGCAAATCACTTTCCATATTATTCAAACGTTTCTACAAATGTAGAACTCTGCATAATATTTGTACTTTATAAGATGCAGGTCTTAACATGGATTACAACAGCAAGTTACACTACACTCAAGCACCTGTACGGAAGATAATCATCCCTAAGTGATTAGCAAATTTTGGAACTCACATTAATCTATTATTCCTTCTTTGCACAATTTGGAGAAAGATAGTTCAATATAATTTTCCACTAGGATATTATCAAAATTTTACAATTTCTTTAATGTATATACTGGACAGGAAAGAAGAAAAAGTTTGAATATATGAATTCCGTTTTAATAGTTAGGGTTTAATAGTTAGAGCAGTCAGCATGCACATTAACTACACAGGCTTAAAGCTAATGCTGCATGTTACTTACTGCAAAATTATTCGTGATTCCTTACAACATATGTAAGAAAACATAAACTCCTCAACCCAGAAGACATTTTGGTTTTATAAGACTGTGATGCAGTGATTCTAATTACTACCATGTCCACTGGGGTATGATCAAGCAGTAAGTTGGAGCACTTGCCACTCATCGCTGCAATGACCCAGGTTCAAAACTTGATCAGCATGCTCCCGTATAATGTAAATGTTATGTGATTTACTAATTTGTAAATGAAGGTCCAAAAAAAGGGCCACCCAAGCAAAAAAGAGAAGGAAACTCTAATTCGTGTGATGGGGAACCAGAAGCTGTAAGACCTAACTGACTCAAATCACCATTATTGTTTGTTTCTTGCTAGGGTAAAGGGACCCTAGGATTAAAAACCAACTAAATGAAAAAATAACAAGTACTGAAAATTAACAAGGGGTAAACACAAAGCACCAAAGCCCCAACCCATATGGTTAAGGTACCAATCTAATTAGCCATGTGAGGAGTAAGAACCCTCAAAGAGCACGTGCTTATGAAAGGTGAGAAGCCTGGATAGTAGTCCCATCAAACATCTATGCCCATGCCTAGGACAAAGGCATCATTTGTGTCATCGTCTATCACATAAAATGGCCAAGGGAGGATCTAATAGTACTTGGTGGGGCGTGTCAAGGCCAAGGGGGCCAAGTTGGGTAACCCGGGAGGAAGTAAATCACTCACTCCCCACTAGAATCCCTCCCAACATCAAAGGCTGAAGAAACTCTCATGCTAGTGAAAAAACTTGTAATGTGTGCATGTCCTTGTGACCCAATAAGCGGTCAAGAAAGAACAGATCTACAGCATCGAGGAGCATATCCACGATGAGTAGATCCCTATCACCGAGACAGAGTGTGTTGGGGAATGCTAGTAGTAGTGTTGTACTCAAATGAGCATCACCTCACTAACCTACCCCCTCAACGTGTGAGGCAACAATATCCAAAAGGTGATTAAAGCCACCAACCTTTGTGATAAGCTGAAAGAGGAGCTCCTTGAAGGGACTTGTCTTCAAGGGTGACAACCTCTCGAAGAAAAAGGGACAAGGCATCATGGTTCAAGTACTAAAAGAAAGTGGATAAAGAGTCACTCGAGTCTCTATAAGTTAGTGGCATCTCCCTAGATTTCATAATAAAGGGGGCGTCGAAAATAATGTGCTCCTTAATTTCCACCTTTGAGAGGAATCAAGAGGATAGATTCAATCCCCACGTGGAATATGATGATTAGTTTCATCTCGCAACTAGTGTAAGCAAACCTCAACATGTCACGAAGGAACCTCAAGCCATGAGACCAAAGACATTGGAGATAGTCAGGACGATAAATGACACCGTCCACCATCAACAAGAAATGCATAGCATCAAAGGAAAAGTTGCGGATGAGTGGTTGAGGAGGAGAGGTCCAAGTGACCTAGATGTATTGCCTACAATCTCCTCTCTAACAGCTCTAATGATGACCTCTTTTACAAGAAGAAGTTGATGATGGCCATCCAAGGAATACCTGAAAGGAGGTAACCTACCAATATAGATGTTGGGAAGATTGGAGGAGTAAACTCATCTCAAAATACCGGCTAAGCCAACATTTATTGGGGCCCACGGATGCAATCCTCTCCGAATAACATAGCGCTAATATGGATAACTCTCACAGCCTAAAGTTGAATCCTCTGTGGTTCTAAGTTTGTGAATGTACAAAGTAAACTTGAATATAGTCTAAAGGTGCAAAGATTGGGTGTAAAACTAGGCTTGGATGATGGAATATGGACTGTCTCAATACAAACCCAATTGACAAAACTTAAGACTAGGTCTCCAAACTTCTAACCCATACAAAATTGTAGACTTGATGACTTTATTGAAGAGGCGCATCTTTGAAAGGATATCTTGGAAGTGGATCTAAAAAAATTGACACTCCAAGACCAAAAGCAATGCACAAGCCTTGTAATGGCGTGACCGAACACAAGTTTCATAATAAAATAAAGTTCACAAACTTGGACCCCAAGTAAGTGTAGACCTATGTGATCTTCAAAAGTTCCTTCAGAGTACAGAATTGGAACCAAGGGAAGAGAATGTTTAGAGGTGTTAAAGATCATGACCTTTTGCTAGAGGTTGACCACTAGTCGACGAAGTGTACAAAAGCTAGGATAAACATCGTCATTGGCAAAAAGAAGTATGGCTATCAACACTCATGTAAAATGCAACCATCATCAAGCATGGGTATGTTGTTGAAGAATCATTCGTTGATGTAAATATTTAGGTCAATGTCAAGAGCATTGGTGAGAGAGGGCATCCCTGTTTGACCCCAATGGTACTCTTCACAAAGCTAGAAAGACCATGAGAAGTACAAAACTACCCGACAACTATCTCATAGAGCTTCCAAGCAACGGTAATAAGAGAATCTAATATGTCGACATCACGCAGCCTTCTAGAAAAGTAAATGTCTAGAAACCGAGTAAAAGAACTTTTGAAAGTCTACAAAACAACAAAAGACTTTGGAAGACCGATGATGAGCCTCCTCAATACCAACCAAGAGTTTAAAATGTTCTAGAATTCTCTCCTCAAGCCAGCCTTGTCCCTTGCTTTAAGATGAGCTCTCTCTAAGTGCTATGAAAATTGAATATTTAACATTGTGCCATAAAGTTTGGCAAGCATGTGCCCAATCATAATGGTTCTCAGTAGTTCTTAGGGTTGGAGCTATCCCCAAACTTATGAATGGGATGGATTATATGTTGGGGCCAAGAATGAGGAAAACCCAAGCAAACAACCTCACTTAAGAGCATTGAAAGGAAATCCACACCATATTTGAGGAACTCGGCTTGAAGGCCCTCACTATCTGTTGCTTTGTTGGTACACGGTGTGTAAATAACCTCTCGATTTGTACCTTCAAAGAAAACAATAGAGGATGGTGGTGGATTGGAGACAATGACATTAGGCTAGTTTGGGATGTCATAAAGAAAAGTAACATAGGAAACTCATGTCTAGAGGTCAACATCAAAAGTGAAGGTTAGTCTTGTTTATCTTTTGGAGTCTACTCTTGGAGCATTGGGTCCTTAGGATTCTCAAGAATAGGAGTTGCACTTACTATGATCTGTCTAGCCTTTGGAGTCTCCAACAAGTGGCTTTTCTAGGTCTTCTTCTATCTCGCTTGTGGTCCCCACATCAATTGTCTCATAAGGTGTCAAATCTTGGGAAGTTAATGCGCGGTGGTCTGCATGAAGGTAAGTATCTCTAACCTCTCATTTCCTTTATGTTATTTCAGATTTGATTGGTCATGCATAGGTTAAAATAGAGTAGCATATTCTTAATCTATTGCATTATTATCTATTGTTCCTTACCTTACAATCCACCCTTTGGGCTTTACAACCTATCAATCCTTACAATCCATGTTTGCAACCCCGACGTAAATATCTTTATCGTGTCACAACCTCATACAACTAATCTACAATCAAGATACTAGTAAGATGCCACTCATATCCTAGACTTAGGCTTTGGAACCCTACATCTTTGATAGAATGTGGACTATTGCCTTCTAGATCCACAACTTTAGCACCTTACAACCCTCTTATGTGTGGCCTTAGAATGGTCCCCTTCTTATCCTAATCTATATCATCGAGAAGAAAGGATATTCTATTGGGCCATTCTTAGCTTGCATAGAGACGTAATGAACAGTAGATGCAATAAACAATAAGCACGATCAACAGAAGGCATGAACGGTATAGAATTTTTTATTCGTACCCCTAAAGGACTACAACGAAGCTCCAAAATATATATTTTCACAAACCCCTCCCCACCTCTAGAGGACCAAAATGAAGCTCTAATAAAATAACACTTCTACTTCTCAAGTTCTCATCATAAGATTTCAAATTTTCATGAGCAGATGACAATACAAAACTAATGGGATCGATTGCTCCCAATTTTAAAAGCGACCTAGTCCGCCTCCAATTAGTCTAATGAGATCCTACTCTTGTTATAGGACATCTTAAACAAAAGTCAAAAAGTTATTCCCACTAGGCCATTGTGCCAATATAGGCTCCCATGAGAGTGTTAGTCTCTTGGTGCACCCTACATCATCTAAGATGCATTAATTACCTCTCTATCTACTTACACTCCAAATATTTTATCCATCACCATGTTGGTCCGAAAATCCGCTTGGGCGAGATCTATGGATAAACGAGCCAACAGCGCAGTGTGCAGGCATAGCCCTCTTTGAGTCAAGAAAGTAAACCGGTTTATTGCTATTCTACCAAAGCAGAATCTGTAAGTCTCACAATATTCTCGCCTTCGGGGGTTTGGGATCTCATCCCAAAGAGGGGTGTTTCCGATCGAAAAGAAAGGAAAGGAAGAGAGGATGAAGAAAGAACAGGTCCGAAGGAAGAAAAGAAATGAATTCCAAAGCAGAAAGGTCAGAAGGTTTATGTTTTGGGATTGGTAGTAAACAGAGCCAAACCTACTTGCATAAACGAGCAAAGCAATACTGATGAATAAATGACAATAAAACAGAAGCAGATCCAACAGAATGAACACACAGATCTGACGTAAGAAAGATCTAATGCACATAACACATGTATTCAGCACAAAGTCTAAATATTGTATTAATATTTCCTTCTGTTACAAAAAGCTCAAAGTCTTTTCTCCTCACTTCTATTTTTCATCTGAAAGATATTCACTCATGCCCAATACAACAAGCATTGGGGTATTTATAGAAGATGGAAAGAAAAGAAGGCAAAAAGGAGCCAACCACCTATTTACAAAGATATTCAAAATATCTACAAGGAGATACAAAATATCTTAAAGTCATGTTGACTTTTGACAACTTGATGGATGACATCATCCCATGGTGCAACATGGATGATGTCATCATCTGTGCCAACATACTCCAGATATTTACAAAAAGAAAGTCGAAGAAGAGAGAGAAGAAGAAGAAAGAGAAGCTATTCATCGTCGTCATCCTACGGCCGAAAGGGGGTAGCCTGCTTTTGCTGCTGCTCAAGTGACGAGATGTGAAATTGAGAGCGGTATTCCATGAACTTGCTGATCATGGGCCCTAGTTGATCCTGGGAAGGATCCTTGTGTCGCTCACTGATCGCCTCGCAAGTCTCCCGCTCGTCTATGAGCTTCTCTGGGAGTTTGGAATATTCTTTTTCAGCTTCTATGAGGAACCCGATGAAATCCCGACAGGCCAGCAGGTTATTAATGGACTCTGCGTCAAAAGAGACCTCTGGCCCCAGCCCTCGTGACACGATCTCTTTAAAGATCTGGATGGTTTCATCAACTTTCCTTAAGGCAAAGGAAGGAGTAAGCAACCCTGGAGACATGTTGAGAACGATTTGTTCCATTTGGTGCATCGCGTCCAGGGCTTCTTCCTTTACCTTATCGATCTTTTCAAGGACAAACTCCAGTTGATCCATCCGGTAGTCCAGGTGGAAATGACTTTATTGAGGGCCTCTGGGATGGCCGAAGACACCGAACTTGACCAGATCTTCGACTGAACAGTCGAACATTTGTTGAAAGGTCTCATGCTGCAGCCTAGCATGGTCCAGCTCTTCTGATATGGGTCCTGCTAGTGCTTGGAGCTCTTTATTCGCCTTGTTGATGTTCAAATACAAACCAGAGAACTCGGCGATCACTTTTTCACTGTCTTTGAGGATCTGGCTCCTCCAATAAACCGCCATGCCCCCTTTCGTCGATTTTTGCATATTCATTAATTTTATCCTGGCTCAGAGGCTCAGGAGTCTCGGCGGCAATTGTGGGAGGTGCACTGCCCATCTTTTGTAAGGCTTGGAGCATGATGTTTGTTTTGCTCTTTCAATAGCCTTTTCTCTTCTTTTGTTTCTTGAAGCTTCTGCAGAGGGCGTCAATCGCAGAGATAAGGCTTCTCTTTGAAGGCTCTCGAGAAGATGTACCCATTGTGACTTGAGTCAGTCAGTATAATCTCTCTGAGACAGATCCTTTTTATCCTTAAGGGGATTAGGGTATGCGATCTCCATCACCCTTTCTCCCGAAGCACTCTGAGAGAAGCGTGTGACAGGCTTCTGTCTCTTTGCCCCTTTGGACGGGATTACGGAAAAGTCCATCGGAGCGATGGGAACTTTCCTTTCTCACGACTTAAGTCTTTGGGAGATCCAGCCGGACTTATGGGAGAAGGGCCGAAAACAAAGAAGGGGACATTGGCAGTAGTAGTAGAAGGAAAAAAGTGGAGACACTTGGAGGCGGCATCGAGAGGGAGGCCGAAGAAGTGCTCACGGGAGGAAGAGATACTGCGTAGGAGAGGAAGACATAGGAAGGGAAGGGAGCTCAGAGATGAGGGAAGAAATGGAGGGGGACAGATCCGCAAGAGAAGAGAAGATGGACGAAGAAGCGGGAGGAACAGTAGAAGAAGGGGGAGAGGACACAACCAAAGGAATGGTCGCTTGAGTCACTCGAGGAGGGGAAGGAGAGAGAAGAAGAAGGGATGTAAGGGACCTCAATTGTCAGAAGAAGGCCGACATCCGAGTGGATGGGCCTATTGGAACATCCTCTTCGCTTCTTTCTCCGGAGAAGCCGAGTTATGACTTTGCTCGGGTGTAAGCGGAAGGACTTTCAGGAGCTTCCTCCGAGAAGTGCTTTGATTCGCCCTCTTTGCTTTTTCCTTTGCCTTTAGGTCATTGCTTTTTGATCTAGGAGGTGCGTTACCCAATGGGGAGGTGTGAAATCGACTCCGAGGTAGATGAGCCTCGTTCATTCGGCACCAATGCTGCATCTGCGTGCAGAGTTTCCTCGACCCTTTCCTCAATTGTCTGAGGAGCTTTGTTTCTATCAACTGCCGCAAAAGGCCAATCGTCCCCACCTGTGTCAAGATATACTTGATCTACTTCCTCCTCGGTAGTTTGGTAGCCTTTGGGGACAATGGCTACCCCATACTGGATGATTTCTGCCAAGGCCAACCGAGAATGGTCCTTCCTCCTAAGCTCCACCTCATGATATAGGTCAATGTAAATATCCTCTATCTGAGGGATATGGATTGGATCGAGCTTGGCCCTAGGAAGACAATTTCTCGGGTCAAAGGTAGGCCTTGCTGGGAAGTCATGTTTCAGATTGAGCAGCTCCAGCTCTGCGAACATGTCTTTTGCCTTGTGGTGAGTTAGACACGTATATCTACCCACTGTGAGGGGGAAAGGAGTTCCACCCTTCTTTCTTTTTTGGCACTTTTCATGGTAGGTGACTAGCTGTCTTGACAGCTCTAGCAGAATCAACTTGGGTCCAAAGATACCTGGCGCATCTAGTTGGCTCTCCCAAGAAGTTAGCTGCCCTCAGATAAGTGAACGTGGGGAATTGGGTGAACAGGGCCCCCCATTTCTCAGTGGCTGTCACTATACTCTTGGTGGTGCGACCGTAGGTCATATTTGGCCTCAACAGGCAGATGATGAGGTAGAAAAATGCATCGTTAATCTTTGTAAATTGGGGGATGCTATTTTCCAGCTTCAATTCTAGATAGTATTCATAAATTTTGACCTGGGGCCAAACCCCACTCCGCATCAGGGCTGGGTAGTCCCTTTCTGAAGCTGCAGCGTAAACAACATAGGAATTCATGTAGAATCTCCCAGTTGTGGTAAATTGTTGTAGCTGCTCAGAGATCGTGCTGCTTATTATTTCTGCCCAGCAAAAGCGTTGATCGGGCACATTCTTGTTCATAGTCTCTAAGTACCGCAGCATCCATTTATGGAAAAAGTGGGCGTCAGGAAGCCCAAAGACTCTGCTCAGGAACGTGATAGTGTCGCTGAGCTCCTCTGAAAAATCGCTGCGGTGAATGATTTGTGGCCAACGGGTTACTACCTTTTTATTCTTCAGATAGACCTCGTTCATCAGCTGCATGCACTGATCTTCATTGTCGTCCCATGCCTTGATGCAATCTCTCTTGGCTGACGGCCACAAAGTGCCGGTGATGAGGAATGCCGAGTATTATCTCAAAGTGGCGGGCAGTGAGGTTGATTACGACCTCGCCCTTCTCATTTACGACACACCTTGTGTCTTTATTATAAAGACCGACAACCACCATCATGAATTCATTATTCACTGCATGACCGGGATTCCTCCAAATAAGTGTGAGCATCGCTATCGCCACTTGTCCATCCATGGACTTCTTGTAACCTTCTGAGTCCTGACCCAGAACTCCTCCATATCAATATGCCCCAATTCTGAATCTCTGATGTCCAGGTCACACTCGGCCTGGGAGTCGGGCATTCTGACCCTCTGATATTTATATTTCATTTCTTCCTCTGTGAGCTTGGCCTTGCCTTTGGATTTGGCAGGTCTCTTGCTTGATGTTGACATATGTTCTTCTGAGCTTAGCTGTTGATCTGCAAGAATAAGACGTGAAACCCAATCGGAGAAAGCCGTGTCAGCTGCTTGATTTTCCATTGAAATGCTGACAGAAGAAAGAGTTAGCAATTTAAAGGCCTCGGGGCGCATGGCGCATGGATATTGCAGTTTGCAGAGCTAAATAGGTAAGGCGCACAGGAAAAGACTGTTGCAAGGGTTAAATCAGCGCCAAAGGGCGCATGGCGCATAGACACTGCAGGTGCATTTTGTGTTGCTGTAAGGACAAGTGCGCCTGCACCATGTGGATGCATTTTGTAAAGGGCGCACGAAATCTTTGTGTGCAGACAGAATGTGGATGCGCCCGAGGCGCATGTGTTTTTCATGTTGCACGGAACATCGGTGCGCCAAAGGGCGCATATAGGGTTTATGTAACATGTGCATTTTGCGCGCTTAAGGGAACTGGCGCGGCGCATGGAGGGTCCGCATGACACAATGTTGCTGCGATGAGGGACGCGCCTGTGCCTTGTATAGCTTTGCATTTGGCGCATAGAAAGAGACTGTTACATGGATGCTGGGTGCGCCAAAAGGGCACAGGAAATCTTTATGTTGCATCCAAGTTTGATGCGCCAAGTGGCGCATGTAAAGCATTTGCAGCATGCGAGGGAAGTGCGCCATGAGGGCGCATCTTTTTATGATGTAGCAGGCAGGGAATGCGCGCCATTGGCGTGGCTGCTCTTTGTGTAACATGGGCGACAGATGCGCCAAGGGCGCGACTGTTTTTGATGCTGCATGGAGTGCCAATGCGCCAAAGGAAAATACAGTTTTCCTTTCTCTTTTAGGTTCAGATTTTTCTCAGAGGGGTTTCCACATATGGCTAAGCTCTCTTTGCAAGTTTCATTGTGGGATATGAAGAGGTGCTATACCAAAAGGGGTTCCAAGCTATTATTTTTTTAGGACAGAGCTTCCTCTACCAGCAGATCTGGAAAGAGGAGGAAATGTGGAAAGACAACAGGGGGAAGGAAGCAAATTGATGAATTTTATCTTTCTTTTCAATCCAAAACACACCCACAAACAGCCAAAAACCACAAAAAAAAACGCACGAAGGGCAGAAGGCCACTTACCCGGATATAAACGATGAAAAAGCGTGAGAACGGGTCCACAACGTGATCGAAAGCGACAAGGCAGGTGCGCTGACAGGGTCAGAGAAAATAATGAAAATAGTCACGTGATTGCTCCGGTGACAATGACAGCGCAGACGCGCCTATATATAGGCGAGGCAGTAATAAATGCGCCACCAACTTTTTAAAGGGGCGCACCAAATGAGCTGTCGACATGAGAAAGCATGCGCCCTTTGGCGCACCGAAAGACTTGTCAACATGAAGATATGTGCGCCTATGGCGCACCGGAAGTGGTGTTGACAGAGGAAATGTGCGCCTTTGGCGCACCAAAAAGGGGCGCAACAAAAGATATGTCGACAGGAAGGCGCATGCGCCTTGGCGCACGCAGGGAAGCCTCAACATAAAGAGGCGCACCAAAACGCCTGTTGACACGAGAAAACATGCGCCAAAGGTTTTAAAGGGGGCGCATCAAAAGTTGATGTTGCATAGTCATTCTATGCGCCCGGCCAAAAAGACCAAAAACGACTAAGTTCGGAAAACCAGATTTCCCGGGAAGGGATTTTGCAACGTTCCGAACGCAAGGAGTCCCTAACGAGGGATCGGAACAAAATTTCGGTATGGTTATCTGTAAAATTGCCCTTGTCAATTTTACGGGATAACACACCATAAGGATATAACTTCACATTTAGTGATATTTTAGTTTTCTCGAAACACTTGTTACAAAAAAAAGTTCCATTGTTTTCCATTTGATGCATTTTAATTCTCTCTCTGCAAATATGCAATGAAAAAAATTTACCCAATGTTCACCAAAATATCTGATTTTTCACAAATTTTCCAGAGCAATTTAGATTTTTCATTTTAATATTAACTCGATCTTTCCTAAATCTATGAAAATCTAATAAAATCTCAATCTGAAGAAACAAAACACTGCTTGGACATGAAGAGCCAGACCTGAAAATGCAGATCAGAAGGCTGCTAGCAAAGGTATATGAAAATGACACCCCAACTAATTATGTAATTAGTCTTGAGATAAATTGTTGGGGGGCTTGTCCAAGAGGATTTAAAATCCTGTAGTTACAATATTACTGGCATAAACTGTTTGAGTGGGGCTAATGATGGACAAGAAGAATAATCCAGGTGTGGCAGCTAGTATATAGATACCGCTCCCAAATTATGGTAATGATAAAACATCGATGCCTTTGCCAAAAACGCAGTTACTGAAAGGTCAGTGGCAGAGAGTGGCTCATCCATTTGCATTCACTATGTGCAATAAAAAAATATCATCATGGTCCAGTGTACTACCTTTGCTACGACTCTGTATGAAGTTAATACAGACACATCTGATTATTTCAGATAATGTGGTAATCTTATTGATCTCATTGGGATTATATTTCCAGAACAGCCCAAGATTCCAGTATCTTCAATTCAAGCAATGATGAAGAGCAGGCAATAGAGATGCTCAAGAAGAAAAAACAGAAACTGTGTAAGAAATATTCAAGTTTAGATAAGTATATAATCTTATTGATCTCATTGGGATTATATTTCCAGAACAGCCCAAGATTCCAGTCTTCAATTCAAGCAATGATGAAGAGCAGGCAATAGAGATGCTCAAGAAGAAAAACAGAAACTGTGTAAGAAATATTCAAGTTTAGATAAGTATATATATGTGGTATTTATAGAGTCAAATTCACTATTTCTTAGATTTTTGGGTATGGCTGTCCTAAACCCATTGGTTGAAGGGCTCTTGTCTTGACATAGTTTTCTGGAAAATTCTGCCGAAAATGCTGTAAAAGATACACTCTGTACATTTGATGCAGGAGATGGGCAATACTTGGTATCAGTATTTTCAAGATTCACTATGTCCTTATGTCCAAAATTAGATTCAAAAAGCCAAGTATCACGAACGGAGTCAATCTGGACTGTCATTTAAAATAAGGTAAAGATGAAAACCTATTTGGATACAGCTGTATTTATCCTTTAATTAAAGTTTTCGGTCTAACTTCTACACCCCTATAGATCACCCCATGCCTGAGCAAAAAAAAACCATAATGTTTATCATTGACAACTTCATGAACTTTCCCCTTTTTGGCTGCTTTTGCCCCAAGTCTTCCCTTTTGGCCGCTTTCCCCATTAATATCTTTGGGACCTTTCCAATTGTGCCTTTGATAATCTTGGTGAAATTGGTTTCACCAACCATGAAACCACCAACAGAAGTCATCATTTCCAAGACAGTTGACCCAATTTTTTTAGGTTAGCGTCCACTCTTCTCAGCATATCACTTGTCTCAAATCAAGTTTATGTTGGAAGATGCACAAAGAAGAAAGAATACAGAAGGCAAACTGCACTGTCCAAATGATACAGGCAGAGGTTTATTTATTGAGAGAGAGGTGGTTGAACAGTTACCAACCGAACAACTACATAACTGTTTTTACATTCTATATAATGTGTTATATTTTAACACCCCCTCTTAATGACTAAACCGGAAACAAGACAAAGTTTGTCCCGAAATTTTACAAATTTCCTAAAGCCCATATGTTTAGTCATTACATTTACAGACTGTGCCATAAGTTGTACTTTAAAATCAGCAGTCCTTAACTGTGATGCAGTTGTCGAATGAAGACGAACCGCAACACAAAAATCTGGTCCCATGAACAAAAGATATGGCAAGTGGTTCTCTGTTTCGTGATTCATTGACCAGTGATGAATCACCAATGGCTGAGAGTGTCAGCCCCATCTCCAGAGTGCTGAAATCAGAACCTCGAAGATGTGGATTAAAAAATCTATTCCAGGCTTGTGTAGCCTGCTGGAGTCTGTACAAAGACTCAATTATCCTGTGATCGAAGTCACCTCGATCACGTCCTTGCACCACCATGTAGTGCTCATCCAACTTTTTCAAGAAGAGAAATGTGACCATCTGTGCAGTAGGAGTTAGAACCAACTCCGCAATAGTAGGAGAAATAACCATCTCTGTCTCAGCAGTGGTCTCCGTCTCAACAGGAGAAATAACCATCTCTGTCTTATCTATTTGCTCATCTATCCCCCTCTGTTGGGAAAGATCCTTCACAACACAATGAGCAAACTGTTCATGCTCTACTGTCCTTCGAGCAAGAACCTCTGAGTGAGTGGTTGGGCATGCCATCTCACCATGCACCGTCAATGCATTTGGAATAGTGGAGTCTCCGTCCACAACAAATTGCTCTTCAGAATGAGGAAATCCATCCTCCTAAGGCATGTCCACCTCCCGTACACCTAGTATAGTGGATATTCCCTCCACAATAGGTGCATGTAGGTTGACTGTATCCAAGTCAACAGATTTGTGAGGAATGGCTTCCTCCCAAGGCATTGCAGCCTCCTGCACATCCTGAATGGTGGAGTTGTCCTCCACACGTGCATTCATGTTGATCGCAATCGGATCAACAAGCCGATATTGACCACCTTCCCCAATACCAAGGGCAATTATCCGTCTCTATTTCACATCAGAGACAACACACTTCTTTCCACAGAAATCCACAGAAATATTGGGATTTTCAGTCAATTGACGAATAGATAGAAGATTCTTTTGTAAAGAAGGTACATATCTAACATTCCGTACCAACAATTTATGAGCATTATTCAATACAATGCATATATCTCCTATCCCTTCTACTGCAAGTGATTCTCCATCAGCTAGTACTACTGATTCAAAACATATATTTGCAGTAAATGAAACATACCAGTCCCTACGACATGAAAAGTGTGCAGACGCACTGAGTCAATAATCCAACAACTGGTACCATTGTCATTCGAGCATGATATCGTTACACAATAAAGAGCATACTCGTCATCTGAATCCCGTTCTTCTGCAACTGCTGCCACATGTTCCTCATTACATGGCTTTTTGTTCTGCTTGAAAGATCATACATCCGCTTCCGGCAATCCTTCTTGAGGTGCCCAACCTTGTGACAATAATAGCATGTGACCTGATACCGAGTGGAAGATTCACCAGATTGATGTTTCCACTTTCCCTTTGATTGAGTGACAAGAGCACTCTCTGAATGGTCACAATTAGATTCTGCTTGAAGTTGTCTCCGCTCCTTTTGCAATGGTAGGAACTCACCTTGTCAAACGTGAGTGTTTGACTTTCACCATTAAATGGAGTGCCTCCACAAATGACTCATACAAAGAAGGTAAGTTGTTCAAAACCAAAGCCACCATATCATCGTCGTCCACCTTTTTATTGATGGAAGATAACTGGTCTCGGAGATCTTTCATCCGAAGTAGGTGCTCAGACAACGATCCACCTTCTTGTAACTTTACGAGAAAAGAGCATATTTTTCAGGTATAAAACCCGACTCTTCTCTCGACGCCCCGATATTTATCCCTCGATCGCCCACAACGTGCTTGCCACAGTGGCATTCCGCACTTCCGGTATCAAATCATCTGACACCGATAACTTGAGAAGTAAAAATGCTTCCTTATGACGTTTGTCATAATCCTCGAAGTTCGCATTTGGACAACTTTCATCACCCTTGATTATTTTATCACAATCCCGAAATTCCGCGACCGTTAAAATCTTATGACTCCATACATTAAAATTAGTGCCCGTTAATTTTTGTGTCTCCGGCAACGTCAAGTGTGATATATTTGCCATTTTATTATTCCAAAATTACGGAAATAATAAAATATAAGTAAATAATAAAACAATTATTATTACTTATGCCTCCAAATTTAATCACGCAAAAACAAGGTAAATAAAAATAATTTCACCAACTTCGCTTCAACACAAGACCACCGATTTGCTTTTACGACCCGTTTTGCAGGAGTTGTTTCTTTCTCCCCACGCAGCTTTCGAGACCCACGTTTTGCCTTTTGCCCACAACAAAGTGCCAACGACTTCACGATTGCCCTTCGATTTTGCCCACGCTATTTGCTGGTGCCCACGCTTTTGTCTTACGTTTTATGTTTCTCTGCCCTTCACGTTTTTTTCTTTACTCTACTATGATGAGCGACCACGACTCTTCCTGGTGCCCACGATTTTCTTCACCACGATCCACGATTCTGCCAAATTTGTGCCTTTTAGGGCTTCCTCGAATTGACTTCAAACTTCTTCTCTACAGTTCGTACCCATGTCGGGGCTTCCTCGAACCTCATACGACACTCCCGTGCTCGTCCAAGAGCTTCCTCGGGCAAGTCACTCTGATACCAAAGTTACACGATGCACAAAGAAGAAAGAATACAGAAGGCAAACTGCACTGTCCAAATGATACAGGCAGAGGTTTATTTATTGAGAGAGAGGTGGTTGAACAGTTACCAACCGAACAACTACATAACTGTTTTTACATTCTATATAATGTGTTATATTTTAACAGTTTCCAGAAAAACATTTGTCAAGAGTTCAGAGAAAAATTATCCATATATATTTAAGTAATAACTTCAGGAATCTATCCATATTTGTATAAATATTGTAGAACTGCATTGTGAAACCTCCAACTCTATTCCACCAAGGTCATTATTCCTGATGTCCCAAGCCACTTATTTTACATTAAATATAGACGGAGGAAGTCAAGAGTTCATACAAAATCCACCCATATTTGTCTAAATTCTGAAGAAATGCATTCAATGCAGATATTAGTAGATTAATTTCTCTGCCTTTGCATCTTATAAGAATAAACATATAAAGTTTTCGAGGTCAATCTCCACTCAATTCCTCTTTTTATTGGTTGCTCCTTGTCGCCTTTTTAGGCTTTTTGTATTTTCTTTGCACTGTTCTTTCTCGGGAACCTTTTGGTTCTCTTGCTTTGTATTTACGCTTGTGGGCCTTTTCAGTCCCATTGACCTACTTTTGTGGTCATTCGTTGGACATTAATATATTTATCTTATCTTATCTTATCTTGTCAGCTAAGTCCACATAAAATATTGACAAACTAAGTTTATATATCACAAAAATCTGTCCAACTTTGTGTCTTTTTGTTGAAATGCATACTGAGGCAAATTCTCAATGCCCCTGTGTATTGTTTGCCCCAGATAAGCTAAGTTTTCATTAAAATTTTGATATAACAAGTCAAAGATTCACACAAAACCTGCCCATCTTTGCATAATTTCTGCAGTAATTATTAATTAATGCATTGTGATGTACATTCTCCATGTCTCTGTGCATTCCTTGCCCCAAATTAGCTAAAGCTTTCATAAAAGATTTGACATAACGAGTCAAGGATTCACGTAAAATCTGTCCATCGTTGTCTAATTTCTGTAGTAACAAATTGTGGTGCATATTCTCAATGCATCTGTCAATTGCTTGCCTCATATCAGCTAAGTGTTTCCATAAAATATTGATATAATAAATCAAGAGATCCCACATTTTTTCTATACCTAAAAAAGTTTCACAACTGTTTTTATGTTGTCGATTTCCACCTTTTTTAATCTATTTGTCATTAATCTTTTTGGGGGTGCTTGCCAATTATGCCTTTCATGATTTTGGTGGCATTAATATCTACCAACAGTGAAACCACAACCTCTACTCAACAAATGTCATTTTTCCTAAAACAGATAAAGTTTTTGAGGCAGAAATTGACTCTCCACTCAATGCCTCTGTGTTTGGCTTGTCCTAAATCAGCTGATTTTCCATCAAAATAATGCCAGAGACCACAAGCTATGTTCCATAAAGGCTGTCATTCCTAAGAAAGTTGAACGGTCTTTTTAAGAAAGTTTCCAAACAATGCCTCTGTGTAATTTTTGGAATACCAGGATCAATTATGAGCAACAGGTCAGTATCCACCTGCTGGAGATTAACTGTAAACGTGGCAACCCAATGTGTGTCTCCAACAGTCATCCTTGGAACTTGGGTTGGCTAGTATCCATCTGGCATGTGTTTGACCCCTTAATATCTACCATGTCTTTCATGATTTTGGTGGCATTAATATCTACCAACAGTGAAACCACAACCTCTACTCAACGAATGTCGTTTTTCCTAAGATAGACAGATGAAGTTTTGAGGCAGAAATTGACTCTCCACTCAATGCCTCTGTGTATGGCTTGTCCTAAATCAGTTGATTTTCCATCAAAATAATGTCAGAGACCACAAGCTCCATTCCATGAAGGACGTCATTCCTAAGAAAGTTGACAGTCTTTTTTAAGAAAGTTTCCAAACAATGCCTGTGTAATTTTTGGAACACCGGAATCAATTACGAGCAACAGGTCAGTATCCACCTGCTGGAGATTAACAGTAAATGAGGCAACCCGATGTTATGCCCTCCCATCGTATAAAACGGAAAGAATTAAGGTTCTTGGGCTTGGTCTACACTCAATGCCTTTACATATTGTTTGCCCCAAATAAGCGGAGTTTTCATAAATATTGACAGAATAAGTAAAAGAATTATACAAAATCTGTCCAAATTTATCTATTTCTGTAGAAATGCACTTTGATGCAGATTTTACTAGAGATTCATCCATAATATACATATATATATAGCTTCCAAACAAGCAACATCGATAGAACAGTGCCTTTCAATAACCAAAACTAGGAATAATACGTATGAGTGCATACATCAAGGATATTGGGTTGATGGTCACAACAAAATACCAATTCCGGCATTCCCACAAAAAACTGTCCATATTTGTCTAAATCCTATAGAAGTACATTATGATGCTGATTGGTGGAATTTTTGTGATATCTCACATTTTCCTATACCTATAGAAAAGCTTCATACTTGTTAATATTTTGAAAAACATCCAGGGGCTCTTTTGCCTGTCTTCTTTAGAGATTTTCCCATCAGCCTATTTGGGTTATTGCCAGTTATGCCTTTAATGATATTTGCAGCATCGGTTTTGCCAATAGTGAAGCCACAACCTCCATTACAAATATCATCCTTCCTAAAACAGTTGGACAAAGCTTTTGAGATCGGTTTACACCCAATACTTCTGGTTATTTCTTGTCCTAGATCAGCTAATTCTCTATAGAAAATTGACAGGTATCAATGCCTCTGCTTATGGCTTGTCTTAAATCAGCTAATTCTGCATAAAACATCAACAGAGGTACTGTGATGTAGATTTTACTTGACATTCACCAGTAATTTCTGTCTTCCCATCTTATAAGAGCGAATGAATGAGGTTCTGAGGTCGGCCTTCATTCAATGCTACTGTATATTGCTCTTCCCAAATCAGCTAAGTTTCAATAAAATATTGACAGAAAAAGTCAGGATTCACATAGAATCTGTACACATACATTTTGATGCAGATTTTGCTAGACATTCACCTCTAATTTCCATGGCTTCACATCATATAGGGAGGCAAATTTCCAACCAAGGTACATCAACAAGACTTGGCCATTCATAATGAACAAAAGCAGGCATAGTGGGGCATTTTCTGTAGGCTGATTTTTTTGCTGATTGGCTTTTTTCAAACTCTCTAAGAAAAAAATCGCCAAGTTCTTATGTGAAATATCCAATGTTAGATTCTTGACAAATCCTATGTTTTTCCTCAGAATTGGCCTACAATACATATGTTTCTTATCCTTTGTGTTCCAGCACTATATTTTCATCATGATAATGGATCACACAGTGTGATTCCTAATCATAATGTTGGTCTAAAAATAACATATTATCCGGAAGCGTTCGCACTAATCATTATGGACCGTGGAATTGCTATATATCTTAAAGACGGGCATGCCCTTCTATATTTTCAAAAATTATGGATTTCTTAATAAATACCATTTTTTTACACAACACATATATTTCGCCTACCATTCTCTGCTTCTAAAAGAATTTCATCCTTAAAAATTTTACCTGAATGCATAAATCAAGAAGGTTACGATGATGGTCAGAGAAACATACTGATTCCAGCATTCCCACCGGACGAAGGTGGTCCTGAAACCGCGGCAGAATTACCCTCAAGAGCAGTCGCACCCCCAAACAAAATCAACCTGGGCCCAATATAACCAGGCTGCCCCTCCTCTCCCACAGCAGCAACAGCAGTCAAAGTGTGCCCGCACCTGGGACCCGGCCCATCATCCTCTTTGTCCATTATTGCACCAACCACCTTATAAGTCGGAGCAGGCCTGGGTCCACCATTAACAACTGATCCATGCTGCTGATTATTCTGCTGCTGGTTCTGCTGTTGCAAGGCCATGGCCTGCTCTTCGCCATATTGATTTGATTCCCCCTGCTGGGAATTACTACTATCTGGACTCTCCTGTACAGTTTGCGTCTGTTCCTGTTCAGATTCAGCCCCCATCCCTGAATCCACCTCCATAGAAATAACCTAAAACTATTTCTACTCCAAATTCTTTCCGCGACACAATTCCGTTCGATCCAAAAACCGCAAAGAGGGCTTAACCTGTGGAGCATTGTTCATCCAGTCCCTTTCCGCCCATGAATTAACAACCGCCTTTCAAACCCTCGCCCAAAACCCTGCCAAGCTATAAAAATCCAAACCGATCGACAAAACTAATTTCCGATCCATACCCATTTATGAGACAGCTCGAAAATCCATGCCCACATTGCCAAAAATCCTAGATCGCGCGCAAATATAAAAAGCCCTCGCAAACCTTCAGATCGCCGGCCAGACCCAAACAAACAAATTTGTTCCTAAATTAAAACCATAGAATCGAACCACCTACCTCGTCCAAACGAAAAGCTTTAATAATAATAATAATAATAATAATAATAATCTCATCCAGCCTGCAAACTCGTCAAAGACTTCTCTAATTCCCCTTCCTCGAACACGGCGAATTAAATTTCCAGAACGCTAAAAAATAAAAAAACTTTGGGTTAACAGCACCCAAAAACCACCTCGAAACCGCGGTTAACAATGTAACTCCGGTTCGCTAACCCGCGCACTGGTTATGAATTTTTTATCCTTTAATTTTTTTCTAACGGCCTCCTCAAAACAATATCCTTCTCAGGTATTTTAATGTTTTTCAGCGTTATGACTTATGTGCACTCACAATTGACTTCCAAATATGTCAACCCGTGAAATCAAATGTTTATGAGAGAAATTTTCAACCTCTCACAATACTCGATTTCATTCTTACAATATTGTGGGAGGTTAGGGTTCATATTTGATCCTCTTTTTTTTTCCTTTTTTTCTTTCTTATTTCTCTTTTTTTTTAGAGGTAATGTATTAGACGTCTTTTCAAGATATTTTTCTTCTTTCTCTTTTTATTATTTTCGAGGTAATGTATTGGACATCTTTTTAAAATATTTAATCTTCACTTCATTAAGAAGCTAGTTTTCCAACTCCTCAAGACAAGCTTCTAGCCATGTTATCTTAATCAAAGTGGAGATCAAAATGTCTTCTCAAGGCAAAATATTTAATCTTCATTATTTGTATATTTTAATTTTGAAAATACTATTTATTTTATTATATTGTGTATGTATATCATTAATATTATGTATACATTCAATAACGAGTATTGTTATTTGATAAATTAATAAATTTAAAATTTATGTTGCAATATAAAATTTGATCTACTTGAATATTTCAATTTATGTTTATATTTTATAAATAATGACAAACATTTAAAATGTTTGTCATCCTCGTATTTACGTTTTATGGGTGAAGTAGATTGTCGGATATCATCCTTATTAGGATTCATTTGATATTTTTTTGAATCATTTTTGCTTTGTAATAATATAGGCTTTTCAAACGCATACTTAAAAATTGGGATACAAGTGTGTAACACGAATAAAATTTAAGTTTAAAAATATGTAAAAGAGTAAATTTAATTTAAGTAATTGTTTTAGTATTAGAGTAATAAAGAAATGAGAGGGTTTATTAAGCTTGTCTTGTTCTAGAGTAAGTGGAAAATAATCGTTATATTCTAATGAGACAAATCAAAGTTTCTTGGTAGGGGAAGATAACCTAATAAACTTGGAAGAATTAGTGCATAATTGTCTAAATCGTGCACTTTAAATTCTAGACAAATTGTTTGAAATTAAAATTTTCTTTGTTCGCGAACGTCACTCAAATTTTTGAAACTTGAAATCAATCTTCTTTCTAACTTTAATTGGGATGTCAAATCTTAAAACATAAGGAAAACAAAATATATTTTGGGGTTTGTGTAACATCATTGAGCTATCGTGATATTTGTCAAACCTCTAAACGATGTGTAATATTTTTAAAAAAAAACGCAATTAAATGCGAGAATTATTCAACCAAGAAAGTAAGTGCAATTTAATGTTTCAATGTTATGAATCTCAATGCTAAAATAGGCACTTGATAATACTTAATTCTCTAGAATGCTTTCTAAATTCGCCACAATAGTTAAATACATTTTAATTGTTAAATAATAGCACTCCATAAAATCTATATGCCTAAATGAACTAGGCACTTGTGTGTTTATAAATAATTGAAATTCAAATGGGGGCATTATCATGTAAATCGACACAAATAAATCTTAGTGAGAAAGAACAGAACCCACAACCAAGGGTGTACACTAACCAAACAATACCTTAAATGTTTACAAGGAACATGAACTAATCCATGAGTCCTTGGATGTCGGGAAGTGAAGTGCACAATCCTAGCAAAATCTTCCAAAAATCATGCAATCAAGAGGAGAGAAAAGGGGAAGGGAGAGAGTAAAGTATAAGAGAGAGGGGTAAGAGACACAAAGAATGACTAAAATAATGTGTCAATATAACTAATTCAAACTAATAATCAAAAAGTGGATAAACACTATAAATATGCAATTTAATGACTCATAAATTCCTAAGAGATATTTTAACATATTTATACCTTGTCTTGGGGTGTGTGTGCATGCATGTCAAGGTAAAAGAACACGTGGTATCGTTATCGCGTGAAGTACAATTTGCACCACATTTTGAATCATATTTGTGTTTGCAAATAAACACTTTTAACGTATTTTGGATGTAATATTTTGATGGATTGTCATTATTTTTATAGGGTAAACATGGCACAAAAATGATGTTAGTGTGCATTTTCAAAAGCACCATCTTTCATCAGATTTTTGTTGGATTTGCATCACACAAAAACCTATTAAATTAAATTAAAAATTGTTATAAATGCAATACGAATTCACCACAAAAAAAAAAAGATATAAATATAATATAAGCATTTATGATTCCAAATAATCATATTTTTGTTTTTATTTTTGTAAATACATTACAAAGTAAATTATTTATTTAGATTTGTAGAATAAATGAGTTATAAAAACATTTATTTTAGCCTCAAAATATATAGAGAGAGAGAAGTGTCAATTATAAGGTTTAATATAATCTAGATGATATTATGTGTAAAATATAATCCCAACCAACAAGATAATAAATCAATCAATTATGGATTATATAAAGATATAATTTTGTTTAACACACTTCAAAAAAGGAGAATAAACATAATTAGGGTTAGGGTTATATAAAGTTTTAACTCAACTTCAAACTCGGGTTATATGATAGTGAACAAAAAATGGATAGAGATATGGATGTCGTAAATATGTATGCGTAAAGTTTAGGAGCACTGAGACCGAGTGGAGGAAAGGTTCATCTAGTGGGGGACATGTTTGCTTATTGAAATTGTCATGGGATTGATAATATGTCCTCTAATACCATGATCTATAATCTTCCTTTGTGGTATGCTTTACCTATGTTCTTAGATTTGGAATCTATATTTGGACCTTCATGATGATGTCTATGGTTTTGTATATTCCCTCTCCTTGTTCACTGACCTAGAAAGAAGTTAATCATTATATGTATTAGAATGACCTCACCTCACTCCCATCGATGTGATGAGTGATGTGTGGCATTGATACTCTAAAGAGGGATCAAACCACATGTAGTTCTCCCAATCTTATGATGATGTGGGTGTTAGAGATAGAAACTAAGATAGATCCTTAGTTTCAGCTTGCAACATTTGGGCAATTGATGTTTGGCTTGATTGTAGTGCATATGAGTTGTGTGATTTAGGGCAACAATAGATTTGTATTTAGAAATTGTGTAGCTTTTGTTGTAATGTGTTTTAAGAGAGAGGTGTATCAATGTTTGGCTCAATGTCCTTCTTAGAACATGCCTTGACATGAGATCCATAGGTACCCCTAATGACTTAGGGTGTGCATGCTTACATAGATGTCTTATACAAATGATTTCTCACTCAACTGACCCTAAGTTGATTAAGCTAACATGTACATATGAAAATATGATCGTTGTGGGTAGAAGGGAGAGGTTCATCAACCTAGGGCATATTCATTGGTGAAATCTATCATAGGCCCATGAAAATGTGTAAGATTAAGTTAAAATCAAATCTAGACATGAGTGGGCTCATGAATGGTCTAAAGATGTGTTGTATATAGTATGTAATGATTCTGGAGTGTTAAACTATAGAAGTGGTATGACTTAGTGGACTCATGGTTGTAAACACATAAAATTGGTAATTTATCCTTTGGAAATGATAAGTTTGGTTTTATTCCTATCTATGACTTGGGCTCGCATTCTAAGCCCATTTGACACATCCTTCTCTCTCTTGCATGAATTTCTCAACTCTTCCGATTGCTTTGTCACTCTCTCACTCAATTGAATTTATCCAAAGTAGTATATCATTTGTAGGCATCTTGCCCAAAATCTTTTCTAAACATCGTTAATTTCCTATATGGAATTGTACGTAATGGGACTAGGCTATACTACGATTTAAGTCGACTTTGCATGCAGCTTCTATATCTTGCATTATAATGATTATTTTCTCAATTTGAATATATTTTTGGGGTCATTTCTTATCCCCTAGGTTAGACTCATCATGATTCCTAACTTATAAAAGCCTATATAAGCAAGTCTAATTCACCATTTGCACCCACTTGACATTATCAATAACACCTATGCAAATTCCACTACAAACCCACTTAAGGCTCTCCTAAAATTTCCTAAAATAGTTGCAGATCCTTTAAAGCAACCATTGTGTAGGTATAAAGCACTCGAACTAGGTTCAAGAGCCTAACTTCCTCCATTATTACACCTCCAAAGGTCCTAAAACCAAGTCTTAACAAGAACAAGTCGTGTCATGCATTATCAAAGGTATTAAAGGATAAAGAGAATGAGTTTAGAATTTGAATCCCATCACACTATATCGCTACCATGGAGGATACATATTTATTTTATTTATAGTTACACTTGTTATTCTTTGTGTCAAGATACATAAGAGCAACATATGGGGTTGGCTTATATTTGCATACACAATTGCACCTACACTAAGAGAACTACATTGTTTTTTCTCCCACTTGAGGAATGTAGTGAAATGTTAGGATTAGTTCAAGTATGGATTGACCATCAAAGCAATTTCAACTCTACCCAAACATAGATTTATTATTTTGTGATCTAATCATGTATATGAAGTTCTAGTACAATATTATAGGGTTTCATTTATTACAAGTCATTATAAGAAGGTGTCACATAGTTGTGAACCCTAACAACAAATAATAAAACCTCATTTCCATTCCACTAGCAGATCCACAAGAACCCCAACATCTATCGATCAACGACCATAAAAATCAAGATAGGAACGTATTACGCCCCAATGGGAGTTATACAATTTTGTACATGAGCAATTTATGACCGTAATCCCAATAATGAAGAACTTTCATGTTCTTACTAGTATTTTTAGCCAATTTACACATTTGGATTACCTCTTAACCTTTTTGATAAGATAAGTACTCATACTTATTTGTGTTTTAAGCAATTGTTTCATTATTCTATCATAATTTACCATATAAAAACTATATTTTGAGTTGTGTGGTTAATGTGGATTAATTAAATAAAAATAGTCTACCTACAACATTGTTACACCTATTGATTAGTAAGGAAATACCTCTTATGCAACCATCACTCATTTGATTTAGGGTGTAAACATCTGGTGAATTTGACCCTTGATTGAACCTCAAGTGTTTGTAGAGCTTCTCCTTCTTCTTTTATGCCTAATATTAGGCTTTGTCCTATCTCGTGCATTTATGGATTATTCTATAATATTTTCTCTTAGTCATTTATCAGCACACACACGAGGTGCTTGCCGATGTAGGATTCTATGCTTTGATTTTTCTCTCCATGAGTGTGATGACATATATGAGGATGGTAATTAGATGCTTTATAATAATTATGACCATACATACCATAATGCTTATCTTTTTGTTAATCTGATCTCTATTATCATTATTGAGCATTCTAAGGAGAGGTAAATCAATAATGAATCGACACGCATACCCATGGCCTTTATGAGGATGATGAAATATAGTTTACACACTTTTTACAATACAATCCTCATCACATTGATGCTCAGTTATATATTTTTTGAGATCAACTCAAGCATACCCATGTATCCTCAACTCTCGAGTCTATGTTTGCATCTTTTGTTATGGATACTACTATTGCTACCTCTTCGAGTGCCTATATCTTTGGAGGAAACCAATACCCCCACTCACAATATTACCATATTTATTCATATGTTTGTTATTGTTCCTACACCTACTATATCCACCCACGGGAGTTATCATCCTTCTTATAATGCAAAATATCTTGAAATCCTTGTTTATAGTTTGCAAGCTCAAATCTTACAATTACAACAAGATACCTTCACATTTTCTAAAGTCACAAACTCTACTTGATTACTTCACAACCCATTTGTACCCAAGGTAGCTTCTTATCCTTCTCCTATCAGTTGTGTTGCTCTAATCTTCTTGTTTATGATGGAAAATGAGATTCTAAGTAACACCTTAATGCTTTCCATGCCACTTGCTTGGATTATGCTTACAATGACATATTAATCATTGAGTTCTTTCATAAAATCCTCTGTCGAGTTTTCTTTATAGTGCTTTTATGATCTTCTCATTCATGTAGTATGAGTTTTTACCCCTTTGGATATTCAAATTATTGAATGGTTCTCTATTAGTATTGGGGACAAGGTGTCATATGCTTTAATGTCCAAGATGTGACAAGGCTCCAACGAGCCCATCAGTGACCATGTTTTATGCTACAAGACTATGCTTATTAAGATAAACAATATCCTAGCTAACAACAAGCTCTAAGATCTATTCACTCAAAGCCTTCTTTCCCTTTACAAGAATTGCCTATCTTTGACAAGTTTCACTCATTTGATCACTTATGTCATATATTGAAAGAACATGAGGCTAAAATCCTTAACATTAACAAGCTCAAATATGTCACTAATGCGTTGTTGGTGAAACAATTTTTCGTAAGGGCAAATTAGTGGTTTTCACCATGATCACGGGGCTAGGTCCCTCCTCTTGGGAACGGGAGGCTCTAGTTTATTGAATGCAGGAAATAATAAAATATGTGGTTGGTCGTCGGGCAAAGGGGAATCACATAGGAATACTCCACCAAATGTGTGTCAAATTATTTGTATGGAATACAAGGGAGGAATTTGCTTGAAAAGAGGTAAAGGGGAGATAGGAAAATAGGGAGAGGGTTAAGGTTGTGAGTAAGAACTTACAAATTTCACAAACATTAACCAAAGTAGGTCCACATTCAATAGGAAGAGAAACAATTATGTAAGCAATAATAAGATTAAAAAATCAAATACATAAATTTCTATTGATTTATTCCTCAAATACACAAAGTTATTTCTTGGTTGTTTAAGATTACAAAGCTTGCATAGTTGGAAAGTAGGAAGTAAAATAACATAGACAAGGAGATAGAAGAAAGTATCTTATTGCTTGTAATAGTAGGAGAAAAAAATTCTACCAACCCTTTGGAATGGAGAAGTCATCCCAATATATAGCTTACAAAGTGTCTCTTCTTCTCCCCCAAGTGACTTTTCATATTCCTACCACTTATGACCTTTCATATTCCCATAGGAATAAAAATAAGTTATTTTCTTATTTATGAAAAGGAACTATTACAATGCAAAATGCAAAGGCCACTCAAGTAAATAAGATGAAAAATATGAAAAGTACATTCCCAATGAAGAATTAGAATGTGGAGAGATGTTATCCCAAATTTTAAGTTTTATGATAAATTTGGATAACCCATCAAAATTTTCATCCTTAACGGTCTTTCAAATTTCTCCATATTTTCGAAAATCTAAAATTTTGGCCTTAAGAGTCCTATTCTTGTGATTTTCAGGTTTTGGGTTCACCATGCACAATTGCATGTTATATGTTAAGTGTTCCTCGAACCCTAAAACCGACACACTAGAGTATTTCAGGTTTTAGGATTCGAAGACATCGAGAACAATCGAGTGGAAAATACATGTTAATTGTTAAGTGTTCCCAGAACCTTGAAACCAAACACACTAGAGTATTTCGGGTTAAAGGATTTGAAGACATTAGAATAATCGAGTGGAAAATATATGTTAATTGTTAGGTGTCTTCCGAACACTAAACTCATTGGTGAAATAATTTGTCGTGTTGCGAATTATTGAGTTTTCACCAACAATGTGGGGTTAAGTCCCTCCTTCCTGTGTATGGAGAGGCCCCATTATTGAATTTAAACTAACTAAGAATTGTGGGGTGGCCGAAAGGCTAGGGATCACACATGAACACTCCATTGAACTTGTGGAAAAGGGCTTGTACAAATTACAAGGGAGGAAATTGGAGAGAAAGAAGGAAAATGGGAGTGGGATAAATACGAGAGAGAGGGGTTAATCTTGTAAATAGGCACTAACAAAGTTTCACAAGCATTAACTAGAGTAGGTCCACATTCAATTAGAAGAACACAATAATGTAAGCCATTAATAAGACCGATAAACAAGAGACACAAAGTTATACAAATCTATCAATCAAGGACACAAAGTTCCTTCTTGGTTATACAAGATCATAATGCTCACAAAATTAGAAAGTAGAGAGAGTAGAGGAACATTGACAAAGAAATAGAAGAATTACAACTTTATTGTGTTATGTAGTAGTTGTAATCTCAATGATACACATTCAATCAACAATTCTAACCCCTTTGGAATGGAGAAGCCATTCCAATTTATAGAATTACACATTGTCCTTTGATCTATGCCCACATGACCTTTCACTTGTGACCTTTCATATTCCTAGGAAGTGATTCTTTTTCTTATCATTGGAAAAAGGACTCTTACAATGTTTAACTAAGGGTCACTTAAGTGAATAGGATGAAATAGAAAAATTACATTCTTAATTGAAAATTAGAATATGGAGAGAGAGAGAGAGAGAGAGAATAAAGAATAAAAGAGAAAGGGTTGGTGATCTGTTTGTTAAAGAAGAACTTGTCGATTGAAGCATGGCAATCATAATTTCCCCTTCTACAAGATGCATGAACACTCCAGGACTACTAAATTCGTTTTTAGAAACACTATTGTAAAGTATTACAATGCGATCCCGAGATAAATGCGGACATTATTCATGATGATTCCTTCTTGATCTCACAAAGTGAGAGTGAGGATCACTTTCTTTCTCCTTAGGCTTTCACAAATGACTCCAATGGTCATAAGAGATAACTCCATGGTGCTCAAACATCTTGATATTTATCCTTCATTCACCAAAATAGACCCTCACTTTGTAGATAGAGGATTGCTTCCCAAATGAGATTCTTGAGAAGTGGCCACCGATTGGAATGGAATGAGATGATGTCAATGTCTCTCCTTCTTGAGATACACTCATACTACAATGTTTTAGGTGAGTGTTTAATATAAATATGACATAAAATGAAATTGGGATGATTCCTTGTTCTTATATTCATGATGTCGCACCTTCATGCTCACATATGATGTCCGGAATACTTCCATGACTTAACTAGCTCACTTTAACTTGTTTCTTGGAGAGATAATGATGGATTCAATGCACAATTTTTCCCAGCTTTCCCGAAGAGTTTCTCATTTCAATTATGATCATGATGAGATCTTTCATGAATCTTAGATTTCGGTTGAAGAGTTATGAGAAAAATATTGTTTTCGAGAAGCCATGGTTGTTGTGGAACGTGTTGGGAAACACCTCTATCATATTTTGATGTTATTTAAAGGTTTCCCAGAAACAAAAATGGTTGAATAACATATTGTGCGAAGGAATGACTAAAAAATGAGTTATTCTTCACTTTTCGGCTTAACAGCGCTAGCTGTGGTTTGACTTTGGTTAATGGAAGTTGAGTTAAAAGTAGGGTTTTCTCATGGGCACCCTTTTATGTCCCTTTTGTCCCCTTGGAAAAATGTACAAGAGGGATAAAAATAGCACTTTGAGCAAGATGTTGACAAGTGTCAAGATCTGGCATAGTGTGCGTGATGCGAGAAAAAAAGCCGTTAAGCTCCTGGGTGCTAAAAAATGGTAGCATGGACAACCTCATAAGGGGCTTGCTCATGGGTGCCTTTTTTGTCCTATCTATACCCTTGGAAAAAGAGACAAGAGGTGTGAAAAATCACTCTTGGAGAAATATGGTGCCACATGCTGAGATATGGTGCAGTGAGTTGATGAGGGGTTTAGCCTATTAAGCACTTTGTTGGACTAAGGAGGGTCACATTGGGGACCAGAGAGAGGACTTTATCATTGGCGCAATTTTTTCTCCTATCCATCCCCTTGGAAAAGGGAAAAGAGGGACATAAAACAGTCCCATTAAGAAAGAAGTTGATGTGTGGCAGTTGAAAATTTGGCTAAGTATGGGATCAACTCACTCTGTATTACTAAAAACTTAATTTAATTCCCAAAGCTTGAAGACGTATTTTGAGATGAAATTTAATATGATTATAACTCCAAGGAACCTTATTAGATTAATGACATATGTTTTAGAATGCAATTCTTCCTGAAACTCCAAAAAATGCCTCCTTTTCTTCAGGACGACGGAGTGTGATTTGTAAAGATAGAAATATTTTGAAAAACACTTAGGTTTTGGAATAAATTTGACTTTTCCAACATGTAAAGAATTCATTCATATTTATATTTCCTGTTTTATTTCCTCCTAACTCCTTACAAGGCTCCCGAAATCAATCGAAGAAGTTGAGTTCATGTTTTGATTTGCTCACTCCTTACACCTGAAAACCCTGCTTTTACACGGATTGTCCCTAAACCAAAAAATATTTCCTAAATCTTCCTAAACCACTCCCATCACCTTCTTTTCTCTCCAACACCAAATCTAGATGATTGTGAGATTTTTAAACCTTCGAGGAGGATGCACACCTTCCTTGAAATGACAATTGGCCTACGAAGAACTAGTCTTGATTATACTGCTTGAGTGGAATGATAAACATTGTCACATTACTTCAAACACTTTCACATGCTTGCTCAACATATTAGGAGGACTTGCAAGGTTGGGATGATCATGAGATGGAAGACAAACCGACTAGGAGAGGGGTTTAGGGAAATTTTGAAGCAAATTTTTACATTGGGCTTAGTTGTCATGGCTCAAGTTTTGAATTTTTGGGCTTGCAAAAATGCATGACAACAACCCCGAAACACTATAGTGTTTCGGGTTTTCGGGATTTCCACACTTTGAAGCATTGGAAGAGTTCAAAAATGTCACATATTAGGTGTTATCCAAACTCGAAACCCAACACACTACGTGTATCATGTTTTCGAGGGTAAGACACTTCAAAACTTATCATCACAAAGCATGTCTTATGTGAGCCAAGTCCTGGTCCCTGAAAAGCATGAAATTACTTTGTGTTAGGTTTTTAGAACCCGATACCATGAAAACAAGTTGTGTTGAATGTGGTCAACTTCTCGACCATAGGTCAATGCATTAATTGAAAAATCAAATTTGGCCCCACACGTGTCAACCAATGTGTAATTAATGCAAGTTGGTTATAAAGAATCAGAAATTTCCACATCATTTCACCTTAGTATGAATTTGATTTTTAAATGTGTGGACTTACTTATGGCCTTACAACTCTAAACATCAATTTTCTTTGTGATTTGGATGCCTTTTCTTGTTTTTCCTTCACACCCATTGTGTGTTTCGGTATGTTTAATCTTTCTCAAGGGTTTTTATTAGTTTTTGAATTGGTTTTGGACTATTTTCCTTCCTTGGATATTTTTCATGGACGTTAGGGTTTTTCTTTCTTTCTTCTCCTTGTTTTAGTTCAAATTGAGGGGTTTTCTTCAATTATTTTTCCTTTTCATGAGAAGAAAGTGCCTTTTTCCTTAAACTCATTCTTTAATCGAATCAGTTTTTTTAATCATGATAGACATGTCCAAAACCCCGACATAAATTGTTAGGATTTCAAACTCGTCCATCATGACAAGAAACCTAACTCATTATTTCATAACTCTTGGAATGTCGATAATTCTCAACTTTTGACTCGTTCTTGTCATAATTTTTAGGGTGCTAAACAAGTTCAAAGTTCCGCTCAATGTGTCAAAACTCTTGAGGTGTTCAAAATCATCAAAATTTTGCTCAATGTATTGGGTTTTTAAGGTATTAATCAAGGAGGAAAAATTGACAAAGGATTTTTGAGATTTTTGGTGTGTAAATCAAAGTGGAAATTCTAGTTGTTATTTATGAGCATCCATAGGAGTTTTGGACATGATTTTTAGTCCTTATTTCACATCTCAATGTCGAATCAATGAAAGGGAAAGCTAAAGTAAAGATTTCAAAATAAGAAAAAGAGATGAAGTATAAGTATCAAGGGGTGATTCCTCCTTTGAATATTGATTTGAACATTAACATTAGAGATACAAAATTGGGTCACATTGATGTGGATGAATTTTGGAAAAGCGTCAAGGGCCCTTCTAAGACACCATGGATACAATGCATCTATGATAATAGAGTGTCTCTCACTGCAACCTTCCTTATCTCTCGCACAGTGTCCATAATTCGTGCTCATGGTAGCTAGTCACTATGATAGTGACTCCAGTGGGCCAATAAGGAATCAAGATGGAGAAATAGTGATTCACCTGGATACTGAATACTTTGAGGATTTTTTTAAGTTTTCGGATCTCAATGAGTATATAGATACCAACCTGGAAAAATCTTAATAGGCTTGGAATGACAATGCAATAACTTGCATTAAATATGTACATAAGAGTTACCTTAAGAGACCAAATTTTGGAGTAAGCAAATTCCCAAAGACCCTTATTAGGAGTGATTTCATCCTAGAAATTAATGAAATCATAACGCTACAAAGTAGAGTACTTAGTATTCCCAAGGTGAAGGAATTCCAAGAATGGATGTACCAATTTATCACTATTATGAGGAAGAATAAGTAATTATTCAGATGGGGGAGCTCATCATTGATGCTCTACATAAGTAGCTGAGGGAGGTACACACAACCAAGAACTTTTATATGATGTCATATGTCACGTATGCAACACGGAATGAGAATATACCCCGGATTAAACACACAAGGAATGAGGAGTTTGAACCTTGTTTATGAATTTTATCCTCATTTGTCTTTGCAACAGAGTCTCAAACATTTCTTAAGGGTGAATGATGCTTTTTTCTACAACATCATATGCAAATTGGATAAGGACCTTTCCAATTGTCGATGCACCGATGTAACCTAGAATGTTGTGTCACATTGGGGATGTATCTTCCTTCAATTCCCAACTTTCACCTACATCCGAGTGGGAGGATTCCAGGGTTCTCCATAATTACTACCTATATACCTAAGTGATAAATGGCTCTTGATGGAACTTGTAAGGTATTTGTTAGATCTCTATAAGTTCCAACAGAGAAAACATAAGGCAAGAATTCATTTTCCAATCTCAATTGGCCGATATACTTGCCTATTAGTAATCAATGCGAAGAATATCACCACCAAGATGCAAGGAATGAATCTCAAATATTTTCATTCGATGCTTAGCTTTAATTACAAGGGAGTTTTGAAAATCCTTGGGACTCTACAATTTCACATACCGAACTTAAGGATTTATGGAATGATTACAAATATGAAGTAACAATAAGAAGGAAAGACTACAAGTGAGTGACTCTAGAAGAAGCGACCGAGTAGAATATTGTAGATATTCGAGGAAGGAAAAGTGGATAACGAGGAGGTCTTAGACCATATCTATGAATATATGAAAATAGAAAATTTGGGTTTCGCAATTGATTGGCCAATCAAAGAAGTAACATATATCAATTAGTAATTGCTTATATTCTAATTCGGACCAACCACTGGATTTACTCATTGAATATCTAACCTAAGAGTGGAAACTTTCCAAAGATAAACACAACTACTTCGTCAGAAGTGAGTCCCTCCCAGGAACCTAAGGATAAAGGTGAGGCACCTATAAAGAAAGTTAGGATTAATATTGTCGTGCAATAGAGGAAAATCTCCTCCTTCTATTCCTTCCACCACCATTGTGAATGTGGATTCTCCTTCTCCCAAAGGTTTAAGGATCTCCAACCAACACCATGGTTGTGTAGTCTCTTCATGTTTCCTCCCTTCTCATCACCCACGTAGTTCCTCTTGTGACCCTAGCTCTACATTTGTCACCTCCTCCCACCTATCTTCCTCATATTTCCTCTCCTTTGCATGTTCATTCTCCTCCTCCTTCACCTCCCCCATCCACCGCATTGGAACAATTTTTAGCTATCCCCACTTTGTCATTGTTCTTGTGCATATTTTCCCATCCCCTCTTCTTTTATTTCCTCTATACCTCCCTAATTGAAATAGGTCATCTCCTCCCTCTCCCTACTTTCTTTGGGGTTAGTATGTCCCCTGGGTTCCTGTACACACCCAAATTTGTACATGCTACATTGTTGAAAACGGTTCAAAACCCCTAATGATGATTCATGTCTTTTCCAAAGGTGTTCGAGCTCCTTAACCTCTTCACATCTTATATTTGTAGCCTAGTTTTCCTTATCCAATTCCCATTTTTCTGCAACTTCCCGTATCAATTTTTCCTTAGTTTTGGCCTATAGTTACAAAACTACGCCCGCCTAGGTGACGGTTTCAGTAACCACCACCCCGCCTAAGCCGTCACCCTGTGTAGAGTGGTGATCCTGTGTGGATTTTCCAAAACTCTTCATGCGTGAATTAGACGCGTGTTGCTTCACTTCAATTCACTTTTAGAACACGTTTCTCAATCATTTTAGCTAATTTTAGGCTTGATTGATTCGTATCAACCTCCTCTTCCACTTGTGATTTTTGATTGAGTGTTTAACTGCCCCTTCATGTGCTGTGATGTGGTACCCCATTACTATCAAATGGATTAGACCATTTCCCAACCAATTTTATAAAATTATTGCTTATTTTGAAAAAAATGCCGGAGATTATTTGTGTATATTGCTTAGTTAGTGTCACAATCTTGCTAGAAATTGCACAACAAGCTCTGTCTCTTACGTTGTCTTTCTTTCTTCGCAGCATTGCAACCAAGACTACCATCAAACTATCATTGTTCCACGCTTTCTTCTTGTTGCTTCCTCTTGCATTCCCAAGTTCCATGGACTTACGTGACACAAAAGATTGGTAAAGACAACTGAGGGGACAAAGTGATACCACAACTGGCATTGCCTTTGCACTGTAATTCTAGGTTGGGGGTTGTTATTTGTTTCTTTTTTCTTCAATTTATCTCTAAACGTACACATAATTACCAACTAGAGTAGAAGAAATCATTTTATTTATTGCAAATAGTAAGACCATTTTCTTCTACAAAGCTTTCTTAGGATAGATAGCTTCCTTACCTATCTTTGTAGATTTGTAAAGGAAGTGATTCTGGAAGAAGCTTCTGAATAGTTTTAAGCATTCAAAATTAGATTCAAATTAGTCTTTATTAAATCCATCTTAAAAATTTCATGTAAGGGAAGTTTAGGGAAAAAAACTTCTAATTTATTTCTCGTGACTCTGAGGTGTGCTTGAGGATTTAATCCACAATTATTAATTGGAAAAATCTTCATTTAAATTAGAAAAGATTTAGTATGTTGCATAGATAAATAGCTACATCCGACTATTTATTTGTATAGGATTTGTTAATTAGGATTAGAAGTAATTTATTTCTTCATTTCTTCGTATACTGTTATTCCAGAAAAATACAAAAATATTTCTTTTAATTAGATTAGTTGTTTTGTATTGCTTTATTTCTTTTATATTGGAAAATACAAAAACATAGTGTAAATTTATTTACTTAGATTAGCATTGTTATTTGCTTTCATAGATTAAAATTGCATAAATGCACACATGATCATTCAAGGACCACAACAACTGAGAACATATGGTAACGATCCCAAGGTACCCCAACCGAATGGGCCTGAACTACTCATAGACATTGACACAAGCTTACGTATGTTGGTTTTCTAATCATTTCCACTACCACTTGATATTATCTCACAATTGAATGTCTTGAACATCAAATCGAAAAGGCTTATGAGTTCTAGACCGCCCACCTAATGAATTTAGATCTTATGGAACAATCCTCTCTCGTTTATTCCATGACCTTGTTTGGACATAATTACGAGGCACCTATTAGTTTTCCATACATCCCACAACCATTAGAAAGGATTTCCAGAGCTAAATTGATTGGAGTCTTCGTGTGGCTATTCTTTCCGACCCATCCATTAGACCCATTCAGGTTAGAAGGGCCTTCCTTGCCCTTGACGAGTAGATCTCGATATTGTGCATCGAGGACATTGTTTTGCCTTGATAGCTTGTTCATCCCATTTTCACATACTTTCATCCACATATCACATATTTGTCTATATTCACTACCCATAGCCATCCACTCATTCTACATCGGTTGTCCCGACACGACCTTAGGAGGTCAAGTGCGATTGAAGGTCACATGTTGATTTTCATTCGTACAAATTGGTGAACCCGACGTGAAGAGCTAGTCTCTTTCATTTTTGCTTTCATCCATCTTATTCCTCTCCCATTATTTTGTGGGTATTTATATACCCCCGAATATGTTGGGACATGACTACGATGACAAGCCCATTGTGGGTATGAAAGCTTATTATTGCCAAATCGGCATACCATAGTCACCCTCATTATCAGGGTGGGCTGACAATTATTCTTCCAATCTACCTTCACCTTACACTCCTCTTCCTCAAGGCGTCAAAAATGGATTGTTTGTTAGGATTGAGGAGATCGATCAACTTGAATTCTCCAATTCAAACAATATGAATTTCACTAGAGAACAAGGTTTTGGTCCATAGTCTTATCCAGGACCTCAAATTCAACACGTAGCCGATCTTTTCACTTCTTACCTATCATGTCATGACAAGATCATGACACGCTTCGACCAAAGCCAAAATGTTTTAATAACATGGACCAATCTCTGGATAGGATATAGGATATGTTGATGTCTTACTTTAGAATAACACCTCTACCCCTCCCACAACAAAAACATTTCTAATGAGGGGTGGCCAAACAATGAATAATTCATAGCAGGATATCACACTCCTTTGCAACCTAACAAGGTTCAACAACGCGTGCTAAAATAGAACACCATACCATCATCAGGAAAGGTCATCTCGACATTGGTGGACAAGGTTAGAGAATGGAACTTGCCCCATGCTATTCATATCTCATCTTTTGTTGGGAAAGGAAGGATTCTCCATCATCTGTAGAACTTTGGCCAAGTACCTACTACGCCAAATCCTCCTCTAGTTTACATGGGCATTCCTAGCCTTGAAGATCTCCTCACTGGATTGGGCATGTTGGGTATGCCCCCTCACACCTCGTATGGATACCCCCAAATAGGCACCATGGAAGTGCATTCTTGAATGTCATCCCAACTGGTAATGCGGTGTTCCCTGGTTTCATGCCTCCCACTCCATACCAAAGTAATGTTCCCTCGTATCTACACATGTATTCCAAATCATCACAAGGGGACATGTATTATTTTCCTAGTTCATATGCTCAACCACATGGGATGCCTTATGCCTCTACAAACATTTACGTTGCACCATATAAGTTGCCTCCCATGCCTACTCCACCTCCCCATTAGGGGTCATCCATAGTAGAGTCTTACACATTGGGAACATATGTGAATATCTTAAAGAGTCCTTGGAATTTACCATACGAAGTGTAATAATTCCATGACCTCTGCCTAATCTTCCAAATTTAAAGGGGAGGGAGATCCAAATGCACATATCAAAGCATATGCAATTTGTTGTTAGAGAACTTATCCCATGGGATGTAGTTGTAGCGAAGATATTCCCTAAGAATCTTGAAGGAATCACTCTCGATTGGTATTACAGGATACCTAAAGCCTCCATACACTCCTTTAAGAAACTCGTATCGAGTTCATTAAGGCATTTGACATGAACAAGTTGTTAAGAATGGGAATAAGGGAATTCCTCTCGCATAAAACAAGAGCATAATGAATTTGTTGCCCACTTCATTCAAAGATGGTGGTAGGTCCTCTACTCTTCAGGAAAATTCTCCCAATATGGATCAGATGGAGCTTTGTGATCTATTCCTTCATTCCCTTAACCAAGAAACAAAGGAAGAAGTCTAAAAGTTCCCCCTTAGGAGCTACAAAGAGGTACTAGAGGGTGCTCTCTACATTGATCAAGCAAAAATAGATAGTGGTAATTAACCTATGGTTCAAATGGGAGACTGATCACTCCCTCCCAAGGTAATTAAAATTACCCCAATAATTCCAACAACAAAAATCAAGGACCTAAGGTCCTTAATAAGAACCGTGGTGTTACAATAGACGATGTAACTAATCAAGCCAAGAAGCCAAATGTTGTTAACACTTCAAGCGTAAACAATGTCAATAACAATGTGAATGAAAACAATCAAAGGAGTAACAATTTTACTCCTTCCATCAATGTGGTGGATTGGTGGATTTCAACCATCCTTCACCTCCACAACAAGTTCAGGCATAAGGACCCAATCAATACCCAAATGGGTATCAAAATCAATATCAAAACCAAGGGAAAAAGGCCTCAAACTTTAACTATAACAACCAACAATTAAACAACAACCAGAACTTTGGATAGTAACAAAACACAAATCAAAGACCTTGGGATTATGATCCGACATTTATTGTGACTTCCATAGGGTCCGAGGGCATGATGCCAAAACTTTTCGTGACTGTAACAATTTTATACAATGCCTACAGAGGACCAAATGCAACTCTTCATCGAGATGTTTTTGGAAAATCCTATGGCCAACACATAAAATACTTACATGGGACCTATTTCCCAAAAAACTCCTCTTAGGATCTTTAGTGACCCCCTTCCTACATGTCCTGATAATGGCAAATTAAACCCCCATGGTACAAACAAGGGTAACCCAATGGGAAACAATGACCATGAAGCTTCTACTTCTTCAAACCCACTAGTAGCACCTCCGTTGGATGGTCAACAACAAACTAAGATCGTGGGTCTCATCGAATTGGATATTGAACCTGAAATTAATGCAACTACAAGAACCCATGATTACTCAACATAGCCTATTCCCATCTACCCATCTATCTCGGATGACACTCCAATACTTTTGAGGCCGGTAGGGGCATATGATTTGATTACGGATTTAACCAAGACCTTTTCTCACATCTCCTTCTTGGATTTGTTGAAGAACTCCCCTGCTCATCAAGCCACTTTGTTAGAAGTATTGGGTCTTGGTCACTTGATTAATGTTACCCCTCCACGCAGAAGCAAAGATCAACCACATAGACTTTGATGTCTATCCTCTGGGCAACTTGAAAGAGATGTTGGATTCATTTTCGACATTAGTAAGATTCCCATCAATGCCGAGATGACATGTAGAGGTGATCCAACATTGTATTTACAGGTCTAGATCTATAATAATTACGTTAAACATGTAATGGTTGATGATGGGGAAGCTATGAATATTGTCCCCTTTTCATTCCTCTAAAAGTTAGGCTACGGGAAACTAACTATTCCTCAACTAGAAATATGCTAAGAGGCTATGACAGTCTCAAAGCAACGTCCATAGGGACCATAGTGTTACTCGGTTACTCTTGGGCCCAAGACGTTCTAACCAAGTTTTATATTATAGATAGGAAAACAACTATAACATGATTCTTGGCCGACCTTGGATCCATCGGATGAAGGAAATACCTTCCACATTGTTCCAAGAAGTCGATTCTTGCATTTGGGGAAAGTCTTTGTCACTCAGGGTGACCCAAAACCTTTTGATATTCACCTAGCCAACTTAAAGAAGAAACTGGGGTACATACTAAGTTTGAGCTCCTATAAATCAACTAAACAAACCTAAAGATACAATGTTAGAGTCAAAACTAATTCCCACAATGGAATTAGAAACTACCGGTTTAATCGAAGGGGTCCTTACAAAAGGATGAAACCACTATTATTGAGACAATATCAATGAAAACCATGGCTAATATCATCAATTGTTAGAGAACGATTTTCCTATTCTCCTCCCTTTTAACTCCTTGGGCATAGGACATGCTCTAGGAATTACCTCTCTCCCAACCGATGAGATTTGCATGGTTGAGGTCTCAAAGTGGAGGAGAAGATACTAGAAATGATAAAACATTAATCTTCCCTAAGTAACTATTAGATGCTCAACTATGATGGAGCGAAGTGTCATTTTGGTGTTGGGGCAGGCGTGATCCTCACTTCCCTGGAAGGGAAGGTTATGCCTTTTTCTTTAAGCTCAATTTTGAATGCATTAACAATAGTGTTGAATACGAGGCTCTTCTTCTTGGTCTCATTGTAGCCAAAAGGATGGGTGCTTACAATATTAGAGTTTTGGGTGATTCCCAACTAGTCACCAACCAAGTTTCAGAAGTTTACGGGACTAGAGTGGAGCACCTTCAGCTCTATAATACTGTCGTGCTTAACCTAAGCAAGGGTTTTGATTTCATATCCATTGAAGCTATCCCACGTGAACATAACCTTTTAGCTGATTCCATGGCTACTTTTGCTTCTCATTTTTCCAAGTGGAGATTTGAAGATACCTTGAATTCACTTTTAATATTTAACCGAACCCCTAGTTCAAAAAATGCCTACCAATCCAATCTAGCGTATGTTGAGGTTAAAAATGAGCATGCCACCTTAGATTATGTGGAGAATGATGAAGCTATACTAGGTTACCTCAATGTGTACACTGACCTTCATCCCGCACACATCATAAGAGGGGTTTCGCTCTCATACCTCACTCTTCCTCCTATTTTGGAGATCCCATGATGGATCCTTCCTCATCGGAAGGCCTTGATATCTATGAAGTGGAGGAGGAAGGAATAGAACTACCTTTGGCCCCACTCGAGTTGAAAGAAATGCCTCTTTAATCGAAGGGACTATCGATATAAATATTGGGACAGAGGAAGACCCTAAGATATTGAAACTAGGTTCTTCTTTAACTCTAGAAGAAGTGGAAATTCATACGAAGGTTCTCAAGGAACATTCAAAAGCCTTCACATTCAGCTATAAAGAGATGACGGAATTTCTCCCCATGTTGCAGTCCATAACCTAGTAACCAAACTTGACACCAAGCCCATCAAACAAAAGTCAAGACCTATGAAGCCAAAGGTGGCTCTCATGGTCAAGGAAGAGATTATGAAACTCTTATAGGTGGGATTCATCAAACTGTAGATTACTCAATGTGGGTATCAAACATAGTTCCCGTTCTCAAGAATAATGGGAAAATTTATATGCATTGATTTTGGGACATAAACAAAGCATGTCCCAAGGATGATTTCCCATTACCTTCCATTGATGTCATCGTGGACACAACAACTGGATACGAGCTATTTTCACTCATGGACAATTTATCGGGTTATAATCAAATTAGGATCTCATAGGAGGATCAAACAAAGACCACTTTCACTACTCCTTGGGGTACCTATTGTTATGTGGTCATGCCATTCGGTCTTAAGAACGTTGGTGCTACCTACCAACGAGAAATGACCTATATATTCCATGATCTTATTCACAAGATTGTGGAATCATATGTTGATGATCTTATGGCTAAGGCCAAGAAGTGATGCGATCACCCCGAGGTGCTTCGCATTATCCTCTCTCACCTCATTGAATACGAGTGTTACATTAAATCCAGAAAAATGTGTATTTGGTGTGATGGGAGGGAAGTTATTGGGTTACATCATCTCTTCACAAGGGATTGATGTGGATCTGGCAAAAATTTGGGTAGTTCTAGAAATGACCCCACCATTAGACAAGTTGGGCATTAGGTCCTTTCTTAAAAAGCTTGGTGCAATCCACATGTTTATTCTTGATTTAACCTTTGTTATTCACCCGATAAATAATTTGTTAAAGAAGGATTACTGCAACATCTAGATAGAACAAGTGTCATGAGGCATTTATTCAGTTAAACGATTCCTTCTTTCACCTCCCATGCTCATGCCTCCCAAATTAGACCGCCCCCTCATTTTATATTCATGGGAAACATACATCTTGTTAGCTTGCATGTTAGCACAAGAAGATGATGACAAAGATGAACGTTTAATTTACTTCATCAGTTGTACGTTGTTAGACTACAAGACACATTATACACAGGTAGAAAAGAAATGCCTCGTTATGTATTTGCAAAAATGGTTAAGGCATTACATGCTTAACCAAGAAACATGAGTTATTATCAAAACATATTGTCTTCAAACATTCATAACACAAGGTTCTTTGTCAAGAAATTTGGATGCTTCATAACCTTAATGGGAGAATTCAAGTTAACTTATATCAACCAAAAGTTTGTCAAAGGAAAAATCATTGTTGATTAGTTGGTAGACAACCCATTAGATGGTGGAGAGTTAGTAGACTTGAGTTTCCCGATGAGTGTATATACTACATATAGAAATCAAACCTCCCATTGTTATGTGTCCATGGTATTTAGATATTGTCAATTTTATTATGGACCACACATACCCGAGGGAGAAACTTTCGCAATAGAGAAGATGGCTACACATCATAGCCACCAAGTACGTAATTATAGAACAAGTTCTCTATCGCAGAGCTTTTGATGGAATGTTCTAAGGTGTGTCGATGAGGAAGAGTCTGAAAAGATCCTCTATGGAGCCCACACGGGGTCTGTGGAGGTCATTTTGGAGGACATGCAACCACTAGAAAGATACACCGGATGGGCTATTTCTGGCCCACCCTAGAACACAATGTAGTAGAGTACGTACACAAGTGCCACAAGTGTCAGGAATTCTCTCATGAGATTCATATACCTACCCAATCTCTACAACCGATTGCAACACCTTGGCCCTTTTCCACATGGGGCTTAGATTTGATAGGGAAATTCTCTCCCTCATCTACAAATGATGGCCACAATTTTATAATTACAACCACAAATATTTCACGAAGTGGGTTGAGGCCATGCCTCTTACCACTATTCCAAGATTTATAATTACAAAGTTCATCTTGAACCAAATCATTTGTAGATATGGGGTCCCACAAGTCATTATCTTTGATAATGGAACATCATTTAAAAATGAAGAGGTGTGTGAGTTGTGTGAAAAATTCAAGATAAATCATCACATAACCTCTCTATACTACCCTCAAGGCCAATGGAAAGGTGAGGAAACTAATAAGATGCTAAAGTCCATCCTCTTGAAAATTGTTAAGGAGAACAAGCACGATTGGCATCTAAAGCTATTTCCAACCTTGTGGGCCTATAGAATGTCGATTAAGAACGTTAATGGGGAAACCCCATATTCCTTAGTATTTGGTTGAAGCGGTTTTACCGCTTGAAGTTGAGATACCCAGTCTTTAGATATCATTACAAGGAATCTTAGGAGAAGAAGGATATCGTGAGGCACGACTTGTTGAGCTAGAAACCCTTGATGAAGCTCATCTCAGAGATGAGGCACACCATAGAGCTTACACTGACCGGATGTACCAAAAGTACAATAAGAAGGTATATGAACATGATATATTCGTTAGAGATCTGGTATTGAGACTTGACATCAAATAGACAAGAAAACCGATGAAGGAAGGAAATTCAGGCCCAAGTGGTTGGGCCATATCGAGTCATGGAGGACTACAAGAATGGGGCATATCACCTGTGTACTCTAGAGGGTGAAGAATTTGGTGAATCCAATTCACTTCACTTAAAACGTTACTACACATGATCCATCTGCATTTCCACATGTGTACTATTACATCCGCATTGCATTTCATCTGCTAGATCACTTTATAAGTTTGTAATCAAGGAACTTATCTTTCAAAAACTTTCAAAAACTTTTGAAAATATTAGAAAAACATTCAATCACATTTCTTTAAATATCCACAATATTATCATCAATATTTCTAATCATTTCATCAATTCAACAAGATAAGACAAAATTTTGACACTAATCCTACCAAGGCCTGCATACTTGGTTCTTGCTCATAGTTTTCTTCTAGCTAGGTGTCTTTGCCCATAGTCTATTCTAGAAGCTTCTTGATGTCACATCTTTCCCAGAAAGCCTCTTTGGTAACAAAAGCATTCTAAACATTTTACCCGGATCGCTTGTTCACCTATCTTAGCCTTCGGTGACAAGCCCTCACATCTTACTAGTTGCATGGGGTTGAGGCTAGGGCAAATCTCCCCCAAAAGCACAACTCAAAGTTAAAAAAAAAGAAAAATATATAGTCATGTCAAATAAATGCAAAAATATTTCATTTACAAATAAAACTACACTTCCTTGCCCCACCAACCTTTGGTGATGAGCCCACGCTTCTTACTGGCTAGTGAGATTGGGAAAGGAGGGAAGTGCCCTTACTCACCTATATCTTGTCCTTAGTGATGAGCCCATGCTTCTTATTAGTAGCATGGGGCAAGGTATAAGGGGTCTCTTCAAATAAGTTAGTAAGTTGTAAGTAATTCATTTAATAAAAAGTGCTTTGAAATCATAAATCCCAAGAAAGTGAATTAGATGTGTATGTTCCATAAGAGTTAAAACCTTAAAACCATATTTTTTCAATTAGAGGCCATCTATGGGTCTAAGTCTAGATAAACTTGCAAGTAAATCACATTCTACATTATGTAGTAAACTATGTGTAGGTTAAGTTGTAGGTCTCTAATTAGATTTTGTCAAAACCTTGTCTTTCTCTCATCACTTCCATTCATCAAAATCATACAACTCACGTCCCTCTTGGCTCTCGATGTTGAGCCCTCACATCTTACTAGTTATGTGGGGTTAGAAGTGGAGTGGGTTCATTTTCTTATCATATTACATTCATCACATTTTCCAACAAAACAAGAAGTATCAAATATTCTTGAAAAACCAAAGTTTCAACATTACATTGTGTTTGCATTAGCATCATATAAAACAAAACAACAAAAAGAAAATCATTCTATTAGCATTTATCATCCACTACATGCATTATGAAAATCATATAAAATTAGAGATTCTAAAACATCTAAGAGTACACATGTAAAGTAAACCATAAATGAAGTCAACTTCTGGTGCAAAGGATAATCGAATCAAAAATAGATATCTGTATATATCATAGTGAATCAAGTCTATATACAATGCCATCACACACTAGGTGTGGTCAAAATGCTCGCAATGAGCACGAAAATCCAAAAACATCATATATATGCCTCACAAAATGGCATCAAAGTAATAAAGGCTCAATGGCCTATCCCTCTCTCGTAGGAACCCCCGAGATGGTGTGCATGGATGTGGTTGGGACTCTGTTGTAGCTCCAATGTCATGAAAGCGCCAAGTGGTGATGAGAGTGACTATGAGATCGACCACTAGTCGTGGCCTCGTTGTGTGAGTGGCTTCACCTCACCATCCTCTCTGCCATCTCATATGCGAAAAATATTTGTTTATGAGAAGTCCAGATCTTTACAACCTTCCAAAGAGGTGTAAACACATCAGTATGTCTTCCATCCTGTAATGGCTATCCCAAATCCTCCAGTAGCTCCACATGAGTCTTCCTCGTAGGGATCAACAAGGTATCAACACAGATCTTGCGAATAAGATCTCACCAACCCTTCAATAGTGGAAAAAAACAAAGAAACAACGACGAGTTAGAAAACCATCAAAAATAAAAAATAAGTACAATGCTTAACATATTAACATTTCTAGCTAACAAGGTCGAGAGAAGAGTATCTACATACTTGCATCTCCGGGCATCTAGGTAGGATCAACTGGTAAACCTAGTGGCGGTGAAGCCACTACAAAAATCTGTTGTCTAACCCTCTCTTCGAGGCAACCCTTTGGCCCATCATGATGCCTCATCGCCACCCCTCTCGGGAGATAGGGGATCCTCATAAACAAGGGTCTCCTTCTTTACCTCCTCCGCTCTGACCTTCGAGAAGTCACTTGTGACTCTCCACTCTGAGTCATTGTCCTCCCACCCGCTTCCCCACCACCTCCCACTTAGTCCTTGTGTATGTTGTTGTGTGGGCCTCCTCCTCTCTCTCTCCGTTGTGAGCGGGTGTGGCCTCAATCATTGAAGAGCTGCTAGTGCTCTAGAAACGGTACCTTATCCACACCGATAGGTACCTGGGTGTCATGATAGTCCAAACCATGTAGGCCGTTAGGGCCTCCACAAGCCTTCTAATGCTTTGGTAGACAACATGTACTACGGGGAAGAGCATCATCATAGGGTAACCAAAGCTATTGGGGTACTCTAAAAAGGAGGGTAGACCTCCATCCTCACAATCCTATCAACTAACTATGCAAAGTCATTTACATAAATAATCGTGGATGGTCCCTCCGACCCCATAACTTAATCATACCTTAATACGGTCTAGTAATAAAATCATCCGTAGTCAAAGAAGCAACAGGCTGATGTGCTCCTCTCGAGAGGAGCCATAGTAGTCCACCTCGTGGCCCTGATGGCCCTTGGATCATGTATACTAACTCCCCTTTGATAGGGGATGATCCGCTCATACACACATCACTAAAGTAGGGTGGCTTAGGGACTTCCCCTGTAGCCTCACCATGTGGTACAAATCATGGTATGTGGTCCCAAAATGTCCACACCCCAGGCATAGATTCTCCCATACTACTCAATCTGCATAATGATGGGAGCCCAACAATACAAGAGTTTGTCCCGCCCTTGTTTCCTACCAAACGTGAAGCCAAAATACCAATAATGGCCTTGTGTAGGGTAGGGATAGGTGCAGAGGTAACATATAGAAGCCGCATGCCCTGTTTGGTGCCCATATGAACGCCCCACATCATCCCCCATGTATGATGACCACTTGTCTGTATAAAATTGGAGAACCTTTCTCCAATGTCAATCGTCTACCAGTCACAAGTACGCCAAGAATCTGTAGACATCCTCGAGAGTGATGGTCCACTCTCCCTAACACCAAGAAACCGAGAAAGTGTTCTAGTTGGACATCCTAATAAGACAACATGTCACATAAAATATGGCTAGCTAGTGCTATGTGTGGCACCTGTGAAATCCTCCATAAACTAGACCCGGTGTAATAAATCCCTCTCAGCTTGAGTCAACTGATCAATAATGCCTGGAATCCAATCACACTCTCTTACGACTCCAACAAATGTATAACTCCTTTTGTGTTCATAAAACAAGAAAAAGAGCAAGTTAAAAATGTATTTCAATACACAAGCTCATCAAAAACAATATGAAATAACCTAAATTCCAAAAAAATCACCTAAGTTGGTCAAAAAGCTTGCTCTGCCTCAACAATTACAAACCACGCCCTATGCATAAGTGACAATTTTGTAACTACTACTATGGCAGCATTATGTGATCGCCACCCGCACTTGAAAGGGTGGTGGTCATATCCGAATGGATAACCCACCCCCTTTGACCCAAAAATGCAAAAAAAAAAAAAATAGACCTTTTTAATAAAACGAAAGGTAGACCCACCTAGACAACCTCCTAGGGAATGTTTTAACTCAAGAAAATTCTAAAATAACCCCCTAGGTGTAGATTTTTCAAATTTTACATTTTAGGTTTCAAATAAACAAATGCAAAATAATAACCTTTGCCTTCACCACTGGGTCTCTCACTTGCGGGGTCATGATCGCATCGTTGCACTTGTCGTTTTGACTATACTCTCACTCAAAATGCAGTGACCGGTGATCTAGAACTCCAAAATCACAATGAGTGTATGTGAAAATGAATGGTTTGGTTATATATATACTTTGTTTTAACTTTGTTTTGAGTGTGTATGCTTTGTAGGGCTGGAGCGTTGACGCATGTATACTTCTTTTTTGTGCACATGGTAAGTCCTCTTGTTGTTTTGTTTTAGTGTTTATTTTTCGATATCATATCTATCTACACTTGAGTTTTGTTTTCATCTTACAGGTAGTGGGAGCTTGGATGGCAACATTTCAAAGCACATGGGTGTGTCGGGTATAGCTAACTTAATCCCCATTTCGGGAATACCATACTAAAACTCTATGTTTTACACCTCTTCATGGCTAAAACGCTTCTCCGAGGGGGAAATATGTATGCACCCAATTTGCACATGTTACATTGTCAGAAAATGGTTCAAAACCCCTAATGATGATTCATGTCTTTTCCAAAGGTGTTCGAGCTCCTTAACCTCTTTGCAACTTATATTTGTAGCCTAGTTTACCTTGGTAATTTCTCACTTTTATGTAGCTTCCGCATCAATTTTTCCTTAGTTTTGGCCTATAGTTACAAAAACCGCCGCCTTCCTGGGTGACGGAAGTTTTTGTAACCGCATGGTTTTGTAACCACTTCTGTTTAGGGTGGCGGTCATGTGCAATTTTTCCATAACTCTTCATGTGTGAATTAGATGTATGTTGCTTCACTTTAGTTCACTTTTAGAACATGTTTCTCAATCATTTTAGCTAATTTTGGGCTTGACTGATTCGTATCAACCTCCTCTTCCACTTGTGATTGTTGATTGAGTGTTTAACTGCCCCTTCATGTTGTGATGTGGCACCCATTTCTGCCAAATGGCTTAGACCATTTCCCAACCAACCTTCTATAAAACCATCGCTTCTTCTGAAGCAAATGGTCGAAGATTATTTGTGTATCTTGCTTAGTTGAGTTGCCACAATCTTGCTAGAAATTACACAGCCAAGCTCTGTTCTCTTACATTGTCTTTCTTTTGCTACGCATTGCAAACTGATTGCATCAAGTTGCCATTGCTCCAACACTTTCTTCTTGTTGCTTCCTCTGCATTCCTAGTTCCCTGGACTCAAGTGGACACAAAATATTGGTAAAGACAACTGAGGGGAAAAAGTGATACCATAACTAGCATTACCTCTACACTGTAATTCCAAGTTGGGGGTTGTTATTTGTTTCTTCATTTCTTCATTTCTTCATTTATCTCCGAACGTATACGCATAATCAGGAAATTATAGAGTAGAAGAAATCATTTTATTTATTGCAAATAGTTAGACCATTTTCTTCTGCAAAGCTTTCTTAGGATAGATAGCTTCCTTGCCTATCTCTTGTAGATTTGTAAAGGAAGTGATTCTGGAAGAAGCTTTTGCATAGTTTTAAGCATTCAAAATTAGATTCAAATTAGTCTCTGTTAAATCCCTCTTAAAATTTCACGAGGAAGTTTCAAGGGAAGAAAAGCTTCTAAGAAGCTTCTAATTCTTCCCATGACTCTGAGGTGTGTCTGAGGATTTAATCCACAATTATTAATTGGAAAAAGCTTCATTTAAATTAGAATAGATTTAGTACACTATTACACAGATAAATAGCTACATCTGGCTATTTATTTGTATAGGATTTGTTAATTAGAATTAGAAGCAATTTATTTCTTCATTTCTTTATGTACACACTGTTATTCTAGAAAATAAAAAAATATTTCTTTTAATTAGATTAATTGCTTTGTATTGCTTTATTTCTTTTATATTGAAAAATACAAAAACATAGTGTAACTTTCATTTACTTAGATTAGCTTGTTATTTACTTTCATAGATTAAAATTACAAAAATGCACACATGACCATTCAAGGACCACAACAACCAAGAACATACGGTAGTGATCTGGGGTCCCCAACCGAACAAGCCCGAACTACTAATAGACAATGAAATAGGATTGTATATGTTGGTTTTCCAAACATCGCCACTACAACTAGATATTATCTCGCAATTAAACATCTTGAACATCGAATTATACAAGGCTTATGAGTTCAGATCACTGACTAATCGAATTTAGATCTATGAGAACCATGTTTCTCTCATTTATTCCATGACCTTGTCTGGACATCATTACGAGGTACTTGTTGGTTTTCCACGCATCCCACAACCATTAGAAAGGATTTCTGTGGAGCTCGACATTGATTGGAGTCTTCATGTGGTTATTATTTCCAACTCGTCTATTATACCCATTCATGTTAGAAGGGCCTTCCTTGCCTTTGATGAGCATATCCCGATATTGTGCATCGAGGACATTATTTTTCCTTGATAGCTTGTTCATCCCATTTTCACATACTTTTGTCCACTATAGTCTTATTATTTTACCAACACCCCAAGGCGCGCTAACACATCACTTGGTCAGAACTAAATGCTTACCCGAAGCACACAAGGGTACCAGGTCCCTCTTTTATGACAACTTATTCAAGGAGTTAGCATGATCATACAAATATTCCATATCCATAATATCCATTCAAGAATAAAGCATAACATGAACTAGATCTAGATCTTAACCATATGTAAGATTAACTCATACAAGAATCAAGATTAAGTTCACCATGCAAGAACTAGTCACAAATATATCAATAACCAATATCTAGCCACAAAGATCCATTATATTAATTGTTGTAAAACACAGAAGCTTCATACATACATAATAATGTCACCATAAGTCATGCACACCCATAAATCAACAACATAACTCTAAAAACATGGATCCCTAAACCATGCAAATCAATATATATATATATAGGTAGTGGGGACTTTCCCTTCACCGCCTATGCACCCTCAAAATAGGCTGCATGCTAAGAATAGCCATGCGCATTCAGATAAGTTAACTACTAAAACATGCAAGCTTTCCTAATAATAGATCTACTACGTTAACTTTTAGTTTAGATCTATTATTAGCTCGGAACTATGCATGTTGCTTGGTCTTCTCCTTAGCCCAAAATAGACGTTGCTTAGACCATAAGTCTTCTTGCTTAAATCTTATCTTCAAAACCTTTCTTTTTGCCACTCTAAGTCTATATTTAGATCTGCATCCCAAAACTAGCTAAGTGTTCGGTCTTTCTATTCTTCCTCCCGTGTGCATTACTATCCGACTTAAGCACACAAACCCTATTCTCCTCACACACATGCCCTCATACAAATTTATTTTGTAATGCCTTTGCACACACGCTAACTTCGCTCTGGGGACTTGGTTAGTTCTCCATGTTCAACATCCACATATCACATATTCCTTATACTTGATACCCATAGCCCGTCCACTCATTCCACATTGGCTGCCCTAGCATGATCTTGGGAGGTCAAGTGCGATTGAAGTTCACGTGTCAATTTTCATTCATACCTTTTCCCTATTACTGCCTCTCCCTCTCTCTTCCTGCTCCTTCTCATATTGTGATCCTTCCCTTTATTCCTACTCTTTCCTCTTCTATTCCCATAGTTATTTTCTCCACACCTCCTCCCTTGGTGATTTTTCCACCACTTCCAGTGCAACTCCTATGAGCACATCCCCTTAGTAGTAATTGACTCCTCCTCGGTTCCATCTTCTCTTGTGAGTCAAACCAAAAGAAAGGAAGACAATAGTACTCCTGAGGCATTTGATTTCAAGGTATCTTTGAATCTAAATCCCTCCCACATAGAAAAGAAGCCCAAAATGATTTCTCACATCACCATTGATCAATCAAGAGAAAGGTTTGTTGAGATTATCATGCCCACTTGCATACAACAGAAAGGAAGATATCATTGCTTCACTATCATAAAACTAAGGTAGCACTAGGGAAAGCTATTACGAAGGGGGTGTAACTATATCTTCGGGTAGCCTTGGATAATCTATTCAAAAAAATCAAAAGGACTAAGACTACCAAAGATGAACTCAAAGAAAAGGTTGAGCATTTTATAGCCTTTGTAGACACTAAATCACGCACTTTGGGTACATTTCTAGGTCCTGCTCACATATTACTATTCATATGATTACTAAGTGGGAAAACTAGCAATTGACGACTATCTTTGGCCTTTTGTTTGTGTTTCATATTTTCTATTTGGCCTTCTACACCCTACAACCCAATCGATACTTTAATACTTTATCTTTTATGACTTAGGACACTAGTGCCCAGGCACCCTCGTCCTTCTAGGTGCCCCTGACCTCTCTTTACTTTACTCATTCCTTTTGGGCATCTTTTATCTTTTGGGCCGACATTCCATTTGTCAATTGGGAAATTCAACCAAGGGAATCATATAAATATAAAGTTATGTGACCAAAATAAAGGACCAAGCTCTAAGCATCTATTATCACCTAAGGTTGCATCCAAAGGCATTTCAAGAGCATCAAAGCATCCATCTAGCTTCACTCAAGGGAAAAGGAAATCATTTTTCTGCATACATGCACAGGAGGGGAAGTTCATTTTGACATCCACGCATCTATCTACATTACTACATCTAGCTATTGCTCACTATTAAGAGCATCTTGCACAAAATCCGCCTAGGTGTCATTTTTGCACACGCACACACACACACACACATGAGAACTACATGGAATCTGAAATGTAGTGCAGTGCTTGGTTTTAAGCTCACTCAGTCGGGTGACCATTCGGGTTAGGATGACTCCCCATTTGCATCTTTTTTTTTAGGATTTGATGTTTTTGGGGTTTTGTAGGTTCTCTTTCTATTTGTAGGTTCTGGCGAATTTTGCGGGCATATGGTCTTATCTCATTTGCTACACAAAATAATGCTATATGTTCATCTCCAATTATTATGTCTCAATGGGTTCCTAAATTTGATTTATCTATATCTCATGAGCATCATACCATCGTTACTAATGGAATTCAAAACCTCTAAGCGCATTCCTATAAAAATTAAGCTAACTCTACCTCCACTCAAGTCATCTACAACATTACCAAGTCAAACTAAGCAAACCGCCTCCCAAAATTAGTCCACCCTCTTCTCCTATCAAGTCTTCTACAACATCATCAATCCCACATAAGCTCCAACCAATCATTTTTTTCAAAGAAACTACTCCTTATATTGATGGTCAAGACACATTTCAAACTCTGTCACCATCGCATGGTCCTACTTGATTCTTCTACCTACCATTGTGTTAACTCTCTCTCTTATCATGACACAAACAATGCTCTCTCACAATGGCATGGTATCTCTCGCGTCATCACATAGATCTTCATCGTCATACACTTCATGGGCATCATGCTTACTTCCCCATCTTACATTATAAGGTGTCTCACATTTCTACTATTACGCTTAGCGCTTCATATTTCATCTCTCTGAGCATCATTACACATCTTGATACACTTGTATCGTCATTACCCTATGACACAATCTCATGATATGATTCACACTTGACTGTTGAGGGCATATTACATCCATTAACTTCACATCATACACGACACATTTCACATTTGGCGCATTTATGACACATATTTCTAGCATCACATTCTCACACATCACACTACCCGATGACACACTCTATTTCCATGGTTCATACTTAATTGCTGAAGGTATAAATCTAAAATAAACCTCACCACATTCACTCTTTACGCTCTATGCTTCATCGATCTATCTTTCTAATGTACATAATTCAAACCATTTCCCGATGACACACTTGTTCTATGGTTCATTCTTGACTGTCAAGGGGTGTTTTATAAATGAACCTCATCTCATACACATTTATACACATTCACTCGAGGGGCATGTTGATCCTATCACATTCACATTGCATATCATTCCATCTCACTCATTCACAACATGTTACATATCTTAGTTGCACATAATCTTTCTTGCTTATACTAGTTACATGTACACTTTGTTTTCATGCTAGATAGATACTTTGTATGTCATTATATTTTCTATATACATATGCGCGTTCACTTGGTCTTTAGTTGTGAATGCAGAATTACTACATATCTTTGCACGCAACACATATGTTTGACATGTACCTCGTACTTAGTCCCACAATGGCTCCTTGGGGCATCTACTTTCATACACATCACATGTGTTATTGTTTCATTTTATACTACTTCTTATTCTTACTAGCACACTATTCTATTGATATATACACGTCTTGACATACTTTTTATCTTTCTAACATGCTAACGGGTGCTTCATGTGCAACATTTGATTTACGAAACTATATACTACCATGGTTGTCTAAAACTTTGTTTGTTCTTGTCTTTTATCAGTATGCTATTGTCTGTGGCTTTACCTTGTGCCTTGCTTTTTATTTTCTTGTATGCTTTTGGCCACTTTGGCCCTGATTATCTTGTGACATTATGAGCAATGTCCTATGTTTGAAACTTGTAATTCATGGTCTACATTGTCTTCTTGCTTGCTAGATTACACTCTGTCTTCCATATGCATATTTGTATTGATTGCACTAACACAAGTTTCTAGTCACATTGTTTACGTGTGTCTTGGTTTCTACCATGCACATTCCCTTCCCCTATAGGAACCAATTTTAGATTAGCATCCATCCTCTCCTTTGGGTCACATCCTCCTAAAGAATGTCACATGCACTCCAAATGAGGGGGACATACATTGGGTGAATCAGTCACCCCATTCAACAGTACATAGTCACAATTCAAACATGCACAATACATGAATAGAGTAGCATACGATTACAAAAAGGCTTAGAATTTGACTCAAGTACTTTCAAGACAACACAAGCCACGATCAAGTGCCCAAATACAGACATGAGTGCCTAAGAACTCCTGACCCTTCTTGGGTGCCTATGAGGGGTGAATTCTACAATCATTTTCTTAGATCAACGCAATTTTCAGCAGCATTTTCTCGACAAAGACATGCACAATCCTCCAAAGAATCGAATGCATTCTATCTTCATTTCTTCTTTTTCTAGTTGGATCAAATTGGATCAAAATGTATCAAACCTGGAACAAAGTAGGATCACACTATCTCAGCGGTATATAAATTTTGGGAAAATATCGAGGATGGAGAATAAACACTAGACCTTTCTCCCCAACACTCTTCTTTTGTGGCATGAGATCACCCAAAAAACTTGCACTTGGTGTGAGATCACCCAAAATAACTCGTTGTTCTACAATGTTTCAAGACATTTTCTATCCTTTTTATTCATCATGGATAAGGTGCACATGTTCCTTTTACTACTTTTTCTTATTTTTACATACTTTTTACATGCTTAGATCAAAATTTTCATATACATGACTTTGACTACTCTTTTTCTCTTCTTTTTGTAGGTTCGTCCTTATAAGAAGTAGTAGTCTCAAGCACAACACAAACATGACAATGACAACAGTACAACATGGTACACACATTACACTTTTCACCCCTAGGGTCACTTCCTCTTTCCTAGCTTAGCTTCCATGCTTCATTTTTATCACTCCATGCTTTTTCTTGTCTCCTCGGTACACTTTTGCCATCGATCTACATGGTTATCAGGTATGCATCTCTTATCTACTTTATGTTATCAAGTATTCACTCAACAACATAAAGTGGGGGAAAATGTAGACACTAAATCACACACTTTGGGTACATTTCTAGGTCTTAGTCACATACTACTATTCATATGATTCCTAAGTGAGAAAACTAGCAATTGAAATCTATCTTTGGCCTTTTTTGTCGTGTTTCATATTTTCTATTTGGCCTTCTACACCCTACAACACAGTCGATACTTTACTGCTTTATATTTTATGACTTTAGAGATGAGCACCAGAAAAGACGTCAGCACCTGTGCACCCCCAATCTCTCTTTACTTTACTTGTTCCTTTTAGGCATATTTTATCTTTTGAGCATCTTATTTTCTTATGGGTCGGCCTTCTAGTTGTCAATTATGAAATTCAACCAAGAGAATCATATAATATAAATTTATGTGACCAAAATAAAGGACCAAACTCTAAGCATCTATTACTATCACCTAAGGTTACATTTAAAGGAATTTCAAGAGCATCAAAACATCCATCTAGCTTCATTCAAGGGATAAGGGACTACATTTTCTGCATACACGCATAGGAGGGGAAGTTCATTTTGACATCCACACATTTATCTACATTACTACATCTAATTATTGTTTGTTATCAAGTGCACCTTGCATAAGAGCCACCTATGGCATCATTCTTACACACACACATGAGAACTATATGTAGTTTGAAATGTAGTGCAACACTCAGTTGTAAGCTCACTCAGTCGGGTGACCGTTGGGGTCAATCCGAATCCCCATTTGCATATTTTTCTTTTTAGGATTTGATGTGCTTTGGGGTTTTGCAGGTTCTCTTTCTCTTTGAAGGCTACATGAGAATTTTGTAGGCATAGTGCGACAAATAGGTGATTAATAACGAAGGTGAGTGAACATCTCATGACACAAGAAAAATCAATTTATGAGATCTTTCACATCACGGGCGCCGAAGCGATCTCTAGTGCCAGACACCCATGACCCAATCTAGGTGCCCTGATCAAGCAGATTCGACAGATCCACAATTTATCAAGCTTGATTAAACAATTTTCTCCTCTGTTCAACAATTTTCCACCTATAACACTTAAAGATTTATTGCAAAATCAATTAAGTTGTTTATCCTCCCTTTTCTCTCGGGGTTTCATTTTTATCTAGCTTATTACTTAGGTCGATTTATACTTCAATGTTTTATTTATTACACATTTCTACAATTAAGGATTTCACAAAATTCCAATATTTGTTAAATTAGCCTTATTTCACAAAATTCCAATATTTTGTTAAATTAGCCTTACTTCTTAAGATTACTCAGCCAACTCCAGTCTCTTCTCTCACTCCAACTAGTTTTGGTGCATCATCCATATCAATGGTTAAGAAAATTGGGTAAAAAGGTCAAGCAAATAATAATTGGATTGATAGGCTCTTGATCATAGTAAAAGACTCATTGAGGATGTTGTTGAGGTCCATAATGACATTGAAAGAGAAAAATTGACAATTGAGAAAATGAATGATGAGATTGATGAAGAATGCAATAATTGGGAACTCACGTTGGAGGCCTTGAATGAGCTTAAAAAGGTAGATGTTGATACCCTAGTACAAGGAGTAACTAGAGAGAGGGGAAAGCATTTTGAATTTTATAGGGCCATTGAATTCCGAGTTAGAATTTTACAAGAGGGAAGTGAGAAGTTGCGTAAAGGTCTAGAGAAGAAGTAATTAATGCCACCAATGACATTAGTGACAAATTTGCTAAGATACCTTACTAAGTCAAGATGAGGATCTAAACATGTCACCTGTAAATGACATCTTTACTGAGTTCAAGGACCTAGTAGAGAAATATTCCAAAGTGGAACATGATTTTGATTTACAATCAATTGATAAATTGATTGTATATCAAAATGTTTTGAATAATTTGGCAAAAATCCTCAAGTGACTTCAAAAGCTCCCAAGAAAATTGATCAATGTACTTGACACATGTGATGTATTGAACTAATATTCATGTGGGCTAGATGAGAAATAAATACAAGATATGATTCAAAAGTTCCACACATATCGTGACAAGGAAGTTGATCAAGAAGCAGATAAAGAGAATTCTAATTGAATTTAGTCATGTTTTTCCATTTTTGCATTGAACATGTAAATTTTTTTGGATGTTTTGACATCATTTGGATTAACATGTTGACTTGGTCATTTTTCACAAGAACCAATCAAAAGGATTTAATATGTATTTACTATTAATAGTCTGTGGTGTAACCACTTCCCTTCTCTCTCTCTTCCTTTTCTCTATAAATGTAAAATTCTAAATGTATTGGAGGGATAGAAATTTTTAGGTTGAATAGAAGTAATTATAGAGTAAAGAAGAAAAGATTTGTATTTTATATTTTCTTATCAAAAAGGAATAAAGAGACACATTTTAGACTTTGTGTTGAATGTTTTCTTGATGTTAATGTTATTGTTCTTAAGTTCAATGCATTACATTTCCTTTTGATTCCAGTTCATTTCTATTCAATATGAATTCAATTTATTGTTATTCTTTTTCCACTTGTGTAAGTAAATTTGGATCTGCATTTGCCAAGTAGAAAGCATAAGTATTCATCTCCATTCTTCTTCTCCTATTATTCCTCAAATCACTTTCCCTCACTTTCACATTTCATTATGGAGTAAACAAATAAATCTCTAGGGATGAGATCCACCCCAAAAATTTAGATTGGTGTGAATATTATAAATGTTAGGATTGTGGAGCTGAATTGCTTCACATTTAGCATGATTTACACCTTGTTGGTTTACTCAATAAGCTCATGCATCGAACACGGGGTAATTGACACCGATCAGGGTAACCATCACCGGTCAAGCATCGGGGTAACCATCACCGGTCGGGTAACTATCGCCGGTCAGGTTAACTGTCACTGATTACTTGTGTGTGAAAGTTTATATTTAACTCATGGGAATTAAATCTAACTTTGTTATAAAGTTGATCTAAAGGTTGTAAATGCATAGCTAAGGTTCCCTAAGTTTGTCTAAGATTATATAAGCTAGAAAACTAGGGTTATAATAAAAGTATAGAGGAAGGATGTTAATTCTCCTTGGTTGAAGATGAAGAATTAGAAAAAGAAGAAAAAGGTTACATGAAGACAGAGCTTTAATAGAGATAAGTTAGACAGAAGGAAATAACAAGTACATATGAATGGTGAGAAGGTGGTTATGCCTTACTTTGTATTTCCTTTGTATTGTCTTGTATAATTATAATGGCTTGCATAGTATACAAGTCACATATAGTTTCTTCTTTTAGATCCACATGTTGGTGGGATCTTGTATTGTAGATCTATGAGATCATGATGTATTGTTGATCCGTGTAGATCTAGTCTTATATTGTTATATCCATAGGTTTTTGTGTGATCTTGTATTCATAGATCCATGAGATCATGTTGTATTGTTGATCCATGTAGATCTAGATATTGTAGAGGAGGTTTTCTTCATGTTTGCACATGTTGATGCAGTGATGGAGAGACAGACTTACTTCTTGGTGCATAGTCATGGTTGCACATTGGTAGACCCATGTGAGAGGTCTTGTTGTAGATCCACAAAGAACTTGGTAGTAGTTCAGAGATGTAGTAGTTCCTAGTTATGTGAGATTTGCTAGTGGTGTTTGGAGGCACGGATGTAGTGCACTCATGGAGATTTGTTTAGAGATTTTGAGGAGAGAGATATTCTTGGAGAGATACATTGTACTCTTGTATTGAAGAGTTGGTTTGTACTCTTGTTATATTATATATATGAGATCTTTATCTTTGGAGGACATATCCCCATTGGGTGAACCATGGTACATGCATGTTATGTTTTGTGTGTGTACTTTGTTTTATTTGGATTATTCTAGTTTATACTTCCACTGATGTAGATTTTAGGGAATTATTTAGATCATGTGTGCATGATTTTGTTTGTTATTGAATCATAGCACTATTTTGTAGTCCCTGAATTCTCAACAATTGGTATGAGAGGTTGGTTTGTTATCTTATCGACACCAACAAGTGGTATTAGAGCTTGGTTATTTGAGAGCAAGGGTTTCCTTCATTTTTTTTTTTAGTGGTTATTATTTAACATGTATAGAGAGAGCGGGGTTTTTTTGCTGATGTGAAAATCACAAAAAGAGATTGAATCTCGAGTGGGAGCTAGAAGAGTAAGGTTGTTATAAATTATAGTGGTAACGTCGACGGGATAGGTGGAAATGGTGGTCGGTTATAGGGTGACCGTGGTCAAGTTCTTGGGTAACCTAGTTTTAAACGAGAAAATCATCGAGATTGAAGAATTGAGAAGATGTATGGAACATGTCTTATTTGCTAAGGTATCCCTAGTTCTTGGAGGCACAAACATGCATGATTTGGGATTGTAAATTGAGTTATAGAGTATGAGTTTTATAGAGTGAGTAGTTTTGGTTGCACATGCATGGTTTGGGATTGCGAGATTAGATGCATAGGAGGGATGCATCCTTTAGAGAAGTGCAGAATATAGTAGTACATAACGAAAATTGAAAGGTTTCCATCAGAGAAGCATGTTCTTCAGTTGAAGATGCGGTTGAGTATCTTGGTGTTGGTAAGGTGATGTATTTCATCTTGGTGTAATTTTATTGCATGTATTATTGTTGTTAAGTTTTTGTGCAAGATTTGGGTGCTTCTTGAAATGACTGGCTCAACATAACTATCGGCTTTGGTCGGAGTAGGCACCTGGTTTGGTGACCTATGCCAATTTTGTGGCATTGTGTTCATTCAATAGCATCGACGTCGGTCAGGGAAATGACATCGGTCACAGAGGGTAACCGGTACCGGTCAACGAACCGTGGTCGGTCTCTATGACAATGAGTTTGCACAGGGTTTCTTATAGTAGAAGAGGGCATGGATGGTTCAGTGTCCTATTTTGGAGGATCAGGTTTCTTGCACAGTGTGTATAGGAAGAAACAATGTAGATCACTTCAATGTTTGGATTAGAAAGAGGATGGAGTTGGCTCGGTTAGTCCAGTGAGACTTTGAGTTAGGTATCTCTATATGATTCATGTTTTATTTCTTTCATTTGGAGCAACTGATATTATGTTTGGATTGTGTGCACAAATAAAATTTGCACCATGGATATTTGGTGAGCTTGAATTTTATTTCCGGGATATGTTGGAATCTTGAGGACAAGGATATTTAGTCTAAGGATGGGATCCTCAATGAAAAGTCATGTTTAGACACACAGTTGCAAGAATAAAAGATGTTGAGTACACATGATGAAAAGAAGTTGATTCACCTACTTCACAAGAAGTCCAAACTTTTGTGATGTAGAAGTATTCTTTGATAAGAAGGGAATCAATTTATATTTTCTTTCATCTGTTTTATTTCTCACTGACATATATAGCTTTTGAGCTTGGTGATTAGAAGTAGTGTAGGGGAGTTCAGGTTAAGTGGGAGCAAGCCATGGTTATTGGCATTGCAGGTTGGACATATGCACATGCAGAGTGAGAGAAGATTGCTACTATTTTGAGTGGTAGAAGGCACAAGTTGGTTTTGGAGGGCAGTCACGACTTTGCAGGTATTTTGAGTTTATTGCTTTGTGATGTCACTTATGGTTTATTTTGTGGTGCTTGGATATTCCTTAGGGAAGGAAGTTGATGGTTAATTCAATTTGGTTTTAGATGATAGAGCAATTTTTAGAGTTTGAAGGGTGAAAAAGGAGAAAATATGCTAGTTACAGAGATCGTTGTCGGTTAGGATTAACCATGGTTGGTCATTTGGTAACCATGGTTAGTCAAGTAGTGACCGGAGTTAGTTAGGAAACCATGGTTGGTTTGGTCACAAGTTTGACAACAATGCTTATTTACCATTTTTAGATGGTGCCCTTATTTTGCTTTCATCTTGGTTGATTGTGCGAGTATGTTGATGACATGTTTACTAGTATTTGCACTTGGTATTAGTGGCATGGTTTAGCATGGATGTTTTTATTGAAATTGATGAGCACAAGATTCATATTCGGCTTTGGAGTTAGTCGGTGGCAGACTTGGAGCTTCTAGAGAGCCTGGAGATATGGATGGATGTACATGGTGAGTTTGTACATGTGGATAGATTTAGTTTTGTGAGTCTATGATGATGCAAATGTTTGATTTGCACATGGATGCTTTGAGCATGAGTAGGGGATGTTTGTATTTCCTCTTGATTACTATGTTACTCCATGGGAGATGTTATCTATAGATGATTGTCTTGGACATGCTAGTTGTTTATGTAGGGTTGGATTTGTAGATTGTAGTGTTTGGATTCTTTGAGTTATGTAGGTTTGTGGATTGATCACCCACTGTTGTAGGTAGAACTCATTTGGGTTGTCTTTACCAAGATCTTGTTTTGCTTTCACATATTCCAGTTTGACTTGTCTTGGTCAATTGCATTGGTGGTTGGTGGACATGGATAGATGGAGAACATGGTTGGTTTTACAGGTATGGCTATGGATGTGATAGAGGCTCAATACTTCAGTTTGAGTGGGAGCTCTTGTAGGTATGTTAGTCATGGTGGCTTGATTGCATTAGAGGCTTGGAGTTATGATTCAGTGGGAGCTTGATGTATGGATAACTCGTGTATCATACGGATCAGGAGTAGCTTCATACATGTATATGGTAAGTCACGGGTTTGTTATCTTCTTGGTTTTAGAAGATGGTTTAATCTTCTTGATTTCATTTGAGAGAATTGTTGATATAAAGTATAGACGATCTTCACGGTATGTAGAGGATGGTGATGTACATGTATAGGTACAAGTTCAACAATTTATCTCCAAGTGGGAGATTGTTAGGATTGTGGAGCTGAATTACTTCACAGTTAGCATGATTTACACCTTATTTGGTTTACTCAAATGAACCGATGTCGTGGCCGAGGGTAACTAACGCGGTCGGGGTAACCATCGCTAGTCGGGGTAACCAGTCATCGTTGGTTGGTCGGGTCAACCGTCATCGGTTACCTATGAAAGTGAAAGTTATATTTAACTCGGGAATTAGATCTAATCTTTGTTATAAAGTTGATCTAATGGTTGTAAATGAATAGCTAAGGTGCCCTAAGTTTGTATAGGCTTATATAAGATATAAAACTAGGGTTAGAATAAAATTATAGAGGAAGATTGAGTTGTTAATTCTCCTTGGTTGAAGATGAAGAAGAAGAAAAAGAAAAAAATGTTGCATGAAGACAGAGCTTCCATGGAGAGAAGTTGGATGAAGGAAATACAAGTACATCCGAATGGTGAGAGAGAAGGTGGTTATGTCTTCTTTGTATTTCCTTTGTATTGTCTTGTCTAATTGTAATGGCTTGCATAGTATGCAAAGCACATAGAGTTTCTTCTTGTAGATCCACATGTTGGTGAGATCTTGTATTGTAGATCCATGAGATCATGATGTATTGTTGATCCATGTAGATCTAGTCTTATATTGTTAGATCCACAAAAGTTATTGTGAGATATTGTATTCATAGATCCATGAGATCATGTTGTATTGTTGATCCATGTAGATCTAGATATTATAGAGGAGGTTGTCTTCATGTTTGCACAGGTTGATGTAGTGATGGAGAGACAGACTTACTTCTTGGTGCACAATATGGTTGCACATTGGTAGACCCATGTGAGAGGTCTTGTTGCAAATCCACAGAGAACTTGGTAGCAGTTCAGAGATGCAGTATTTCTGGTTATGTGAGATCTGCTAGTGGTGTTTGGAGGCATGGATGTAGTGAACTCATGGAGATCGTTTAGAGATTTGGAGGAGAGGAGATACTCTTGGAGAGATGCTACATTTGTACTCTTATATTGAAGAGTTGGTTTGTACTCTTTTATATTATATATATGAGATCTCTATCTTTGGTGGACATAGCCCACATTGGGTGAACCACGGTACATGTTGTGTTATGTGTGTACTTTGTTTTGATTTGGATTATTCTAGTTTATACTTCCACTGTTGTAGATTTTGGGGAATTGTTTAGATCACGTGTGCATGATTTTGGGTTTGTTATTGAATCATAACACTATTATGTAGTCCCTAATTCCCAACAATTGGTATGAGAGCCTAGTTTTTTATCTTATCTGATACCAACAAGTGGTATTAGAGCTTGGTTATTTTAGAGCAAGGGTTTGCTTCATGGTTTTGTTAGTGGTTATTACTGACATGTATGACAACATGGTTTATTTTTCCTGATGTGAAAATCACAAGAAGAGATTGAATCTCAAGTGGGAGCTAGAAGAGTAAGGTTGTTATAAATTACAGTGACCGATGGTGGCGTCGCAGGATGACCATGATTGGTTCTTGGGCAACCTGATTTTAAACAGAAAATAATAGATTTGAAGAATTGAGAAGAGGTATGGAATGTCTTGTTTGCTGAGGTGTCCCTAGTTCTTGGAGGCACAAACATGTTGGTCAGATTGCAGATCCAGGTTATAGAGGTATGGTTTTATCTTGGTATTGCAGTGCTTTGTATTTTGGTTACACATGCATGGTTTGGGATTGCAGATCTGAGTATGAGATAGAGGAGCAGTTATGCATCCTTTGGTGCAGTTAGATGCATGGGATTTGTTAGAGAAGTAGAATATATTAGCACATAACAAAGACAATGGGGTTTCCATCAGAGAAGCATGTTCTTCAGTTGAAGATGCGATTGAGTATCTTGGTGCTGGTAAGGTGATGTATTTCATCTTGGTGCAGTTTTATTGCATGTATTATTATTGTTAAGTTTTTGTGCAAGATTTGGGTGCTTCTTGAAATGACTGGGTCAACATAACTATCGGCTTTGGTCGGAGCAGACACTGGTTTGGTGACCTATTGCCAATTTTGTGGCATTGTGTTCATTCGCAAAGCAGGACCGATGTTCAAGGAAACGACATCGGTCACGAGAGGATAATTGGTACCGATTAGCGAACCATGGTCGGTCTCTGTGACAATGAGTTTACACATGGTTTCTTATAGTAGAAGAGGGCATAGATGGTTTAGTGTCCTATTTTGGAGGATCGGGTTTCTTGCACAGTGTGTATAGGTAGAAACAATGCATATCACTTCAATGTTTAGATCAGAAAGAGGATGGAGTTGGCTCGGTTAGTCCATTGAGACTTTGTGTTAGGTATCTCTATATGATTCATGTTTTATTTCTTTCATTTTGAGCAACTGATATTATGTTTGGATTATGTGCACAAATAAAATTTACACCATGGATATTTGGTGAGCTTGAATTTTATTTCTAGGATATGTTGGAATCTTAAGGACAAGGATATCTAGTCTAAGGATGGGATCCTCAATGAAAAGTCATGTTTAGACACAGTTGCGGTAAAAAAATATGTTGAGTACACACGATGATGAAAAGAAGTTGATTCACCTACTTCACAAGAAGTCCAAACTTTTGTGATGTAGAAGTATTCTTTGATAAGAAGGGAATCGATTTATATTTTCTTTCATCTATTTTATTTCTCACTGACATATATAGCTTTTGAGCTTGGTGATTAGAAGTAGTGTAGGGGAGTTCAGGTTAAGTGGGAGCAAGCCATGGTTATTGGCATTACAGGTTGGACATATATGCACATGCAGAGTGAGAGAAGATTGCTACTATTTTGAGTGGCAGAAGGCACAAGTTGGTTTTGGAGGACAGTCACAAATTTTCAGGTATTTTGAGTTTATTGCTTTGTGATGTCACTTTGGTTTATTTTTGGTGTGCCTGGATATTCCTTAGGAAGGCGAGTTGATGGTTGATTGATTGGTTGTTTTGATAGTAGAAATTTTTAGAGTTTGAAGGGTGAAAAGGAAATAATTTGCTGAGTTACTGAGAGACCACTTGTCGGTTAGGATTAACCATGGTGATCGTTTGGTAATCGTGGTTAGTTTCGGTAGTGATCGGGTGGTGGGTTAGGAAACCGTGGTTGGTTTGGTCATAGGTTTGAAAACAATGTTTATTTACCATTTTTAGATGGTGCCCTTATTTTGCTTTCATCTTGGTTGATTGTGCAGTATGTTGATGACATGTTTTTAGTATTTGCACTTGGTATTAGTGGCATGGTTTAACATGGATGTTTTTTATTAACATTGATGAGCACAAGATTCATATTTGGCTTTGGAGTTAGTTGGTGGTAGACTTGGAGCTTCTAGAGAGCCTGGAGATATGGATGGATGTACATGGTGAGTTTGTACATGTGGATATATTTAGTTTTGTGAGTCTATGATGATGTAAATGTTTGATTTACACATGGATGCCTTGAGCATGAGTAGGGGATGTTTGTATTTCCTCTTGATTACTATGTTACTCCATGGGAGATGTTATCTATAGATGATTATCTTGGACATGCTAGTTGTTTATGTAGGGTTGGATTTGCAGATTGTAGTGTTTGGATTCTTTGAGTTATGTAGGTTTGTGGATTGATCACCCATTGTTGCAGGTAGAACTCATTTGGGTTGTCTTTACCCAGGATCTTGTTTTGCTTTCACATATTCCAGTTTGACTTGTCTTGGTCAGTTGCATTGGTGGTTGCATGGAGACATGGATAGATGGATGGAGAACATGGTTGGTTTTATAGGTATGGCTATGGATGCGATAGAGGCTCAATACTTTAGTTTGAGTGGGAGCTCTTGTAGGTATATTAGTCATGGTGGCTTGATTGCATTAGAGGCTTGGAGTTATGATTCAGTGGGAGCTTGATGTATGGATAGCTCATGTATCATAGATCAGAAGTAGCTTCATGTAGGTATATGGTAAGTCACGGGTTTGTTATCTTTTTTTTTTAGAAAATGGTTTAATATTCTTGATTTCATTTGAGAGAATTGTTGATGTAAAGAATAGATAGTCTTCACAGTATGTAGAGGATGGTGATGTACATGTATATGTACAAGTTCAACAATTTATCTCCAAGTGGGAGATTGTTAGGATTGTGGAGCTGAATTGCTTCATAGTTAGCATGATTTACACCTTCGTTGGTTTACTCATCGATGGAACTAGTGTCGGTCGAGAAGGTAGCCGGCGCGATCTATGGTAACCGTCGTTAGTCGGGGTAATTGTCACTAATGGTCAGGTTAACCGTCACCGGTTATTTGTGCGTGAAAGTTTATATTTAACTCACATGAATTAGATCTAACTTTGTTATAAAGTTGATCTAAAGGTTGTAAATGCATAGCTAAGGTGCCCTAAGTTTGTCTAAGCTTATATAAGATATAAAACTAGGGTTATAATAAAATGATAGAGGAAGAATGTTAATTCTCCTTGGTTGAAGATGAAGAAGAAGAAAAAGAAGAAAAATGTTTGCATGAAGATAGAGCTTCAATGGAGAGAAGCTGGACAAAAGGAAATAATAGGTACATCTGAATGGTGAGAAGGTGGTTATGTCTTCTTCTGTATTTCCTTTGTATTGTCTTGTCTAATTGTAATGGCTTGCATGGTATATGCAAAGCACATAAAGTTTCTTCTTGTAGATCCACATGTTAGTGAGATCTTGTATTGTAGATCTATGAGATCATGATGTATTATCGATCCGTGTAGATATAGTCTTATATTGTTAGATCCATAGGTTGTTGTGAGATATTGTATTCATAGATCCATGAGATCATGTTGTATTGTTGATCCATATAGATCTAGATATTTAGAGGAGGTTGTCTTCATGTTTTCACATGTTGATGCAGTGATGGAGAGACAAACTTACTTCTTGGTGCACAATTATGGTTGTACATTGGTAGACCCATGTGAGAGGTCTTGTTGCAGATCCACAGAGAACTTGGTAGAAGTTCAAAGATGCAGTAGTTCTGGTTATGTGAGATCTGCTAGTGGTGTTTGGAGGCATAGATGTAGTTCACTCATGGAGATCCGTTTAGAGATTTGGAGGAGAGGAGATACTCTTGGAGAGATGCATTGTACTCTTGTATTGAAGAGTTGGTTTGTACTCTTGTTATATTATATATATGAGATCTTTATCTTTGGTGGACATATCCCACATTGGGTGAACCATGGTACATGTTGTGTTATGTGTGTGTACTTTGTTTTATTTAGATTATTCTAGTTTATACTTCCCTTCTTTGTAGATTTTGGAGAATTGTTTAGATCATGTGTGCATGATTTTGGAAGAGATTGAATCATAGAACTATTATGTAGTCCCTAATTCCCAACAATTGGTATGAGAGCTTGGTTTGTTATCTTATCGATACCAACAAGTGGTATCGAGAGCTTGGTTATTTCGGAGAGCAAGGGTTTACTTCATTGTTTTTTAGTGGTTATCTACCGACATGTATGAGAACATGGTTTATTTTGTCGATGTGAAAAAAGAAGAGATTGAATCTCAAGTGGGAGCTAGAAGAGTAAGGTTGTTATAAATTACGGTTGGCCGCGTTGTGGGATGACCGTGGTCGGTTATAGGGTGATTTGTGTGGTTGGTTCTTGGGCAACTTGGTTTTAAACGAGAAAATAACGAGATCTTAAGAATTAAGAAGATGTATGGAGCGTGTCTTGTTTGCTAAGGTATCCCTAGTTCTTGGAGGCAAAAACATGTTGGTTAGATTGTAGGTCTGGGTTATAGAGGTATGGTTTTATCTTGGTATTGCAGTGCTTGTATGTTTTGGTTGCACATGCATGGTTTGGGATTGCAAATCTGAGTATGAGATAGAGGAGCAATTATGCATCCTTTGGTGTAGTTAGATGCATGGGATTCATTAGAGAAGTAGAATATAGTAGCACAAAATGAAGACAAGGTTTCCATCAGAGAAGCATGTTCTTCAGTTGAAGATGTGGTTGAGTATCTTGGTGTTGGTAAGGTGATGTATTTCATCTTGGTGCAGTTTTATTACATGTATTATTATTGTTAAGTTTTTGTGCAAGATTTGTGTGCTTCTTGAAATTATTGGCTCAACACAACTATCGGATTTGGTCGGAGTAGGCACCTAGTTTGGTGACCTATGCCAATTTGTGGCATTGTGTTCATTCAGAAAGACTTGATGTCGGTTAGGAACCGACATCGGTCACAAAGGGTAACCGGTTCAGGTCAGGGAACCGTGGTCAGTATCTGTGAATGAGTTTGCACAGGGTTTCTTATAGTAAAAGAGGGCATAGATGGTTTAGTGTCTGTTTTGGAGGATCAGGTTTCTTACACAATGTGTATAGGTAGAAACAATGCAGATCACTCCAATGTTTGGATTAGAAAAGAGGATGGAGTTGGCTTGGTTAGTCTAGTGATACTTTGAGTTAGGTATCTCTATATGATTCATGTTTTATTTCTTTCATTTGGAGCAACTGATATTATGTTTGGATTGTGTGCACAAATAAAATTTGCACCATGGATATTTGGTGAGCTTGAATTTTATTTCTAGGATATGTTGGAATCTTGAGGACAAGGATATCTAGTCTAAGGATGGGATCCTCAATGAAAAGTCATGTTTAGACATAGTTGCAATAACAAAAGATGTTGAGTACACATGATGAAAAGAAGTTGATTCACCTACCCGTTATCCCAGTAAAATTGGGAAATTTTACGGATAACCCCCTACCAAAATTTTTGTTCCGGTCCCTCGTCAAGGACCCCTTGCGTTTGGAACGTTGCAAAATCCCTCCCAGGAAATCTAGTTTTCGAACTTAGCCATTTTTGGTCTTTTTGGTCGGGCGCACATAATGACTATGCAACATTAAGCTTTCATGCGCCCCCTTTTAAGCCTTTGGCACATGGTTTGAAGTGTCAACAGGCGTTTTGATGTGCCTCACTATGTTGAGTCTTCCTTGCATGCTGACAAGGCGCATGCGCCTTCATGTCAACAATACATTTGTTGCACCACTTTTTGTGCGCGTGCCAAGGCGCACATTTTCTTGTGTCAACATCACTTTTGGTGCGCCAAGGTGCATATAACTTCGTGTTGGCAAGTGTTTCGGTGCGCCAAGGGCGCACGCTTTCTAGTGTCGACAATGCTTTTCATGCGCCACTTGAAAAAGTTGGTGGCGCATTTATTACCACTTCGCCTATATATAGGCGCGTCTGCACTGTCATTGTCATCCGACACAATCACGTGAATTTTTCTCTCGCCTGTGCACTGTCCGCCTTTTTGCTCGTTTCGTTTACGAATCGCTTTGTGGACCCGTTTGTACATTTCTTTATTATATATCCTGGTAAGAGGTCCTCACTTCTTTTGTGCATTTTGTGTTTTGGTTTTTGGCTGCCTGTTGGTGTGGATTGAATTAATAAAGCTATCAAAACATGAACTCCCCACCCTCCTTGCTGTTTTTCCCTGCACCCATGCATTTTCCCCCTCTTTCCAGATCTGCTGGTAAAGGGGACTCTGTCCTAAAAAGTTTGCTGGAACTCTTTGATCAAGCTTCTTTCATAACCCAATGAACCCTGCAAAAGGAGCTTAACCACATATGAAACCCCTCAGAGAAAGAATCATGGCTTGAAAGGGAAACACTGTTGTTTTTCTCCTTTGGCGCATCTGTCACGCCTGCAACATGATAGACAGTCACGCCAATGGCGCACTTTCCCCACTGTTACACTAAGAACAGTTGCGCCCTCATGGCGCACTTCCTTCATTTGTTGCAAATGCTTTCCTTGCGCCTTTTGGTGCACCAAACTCATTTGTTGCATCGCTTAAACCTGCGCCCTTTGGCGCACCCTGCATCTATGCAACACCAACAAAATCTGTGCCAAGTGCAAAACTTTAAACGGCACAGGCACATCCATGCTTACAACAACATCATGTTATGCGGACCTTCCATGCGCGTGCCAAGTTCTCCTATGGCGCATGAAAAAATGATGTTACACGCATTAAACTCGCGCCCTTTGGCGCATCCTGCACCCATGTAACATGAAAATTATCGCGCCCTTTATAAAACGCATACACATGGCGCTAGCGCACTTTTGTTCACAACAACAAAAAATGCAATCTACAGTATCCATGCGCCATGCGCCCTTTGGCGCTGTTTTATCCCTTGCAGCAGCCCTTTCCTGTGCGCCTTGTTATTTAGCCCTGTAACCTATAGTATTCATGCGCCCTACGCCCTGAGGCCTTAAAATCACTAACTCTTTCTTCTGTTGACGCTTTAATGGAAGATCAAATGACTAATATGACCTTCTTGCGTTGGGTTTCACTTCTCCTTCTTGTAGATCAACAATTAAGTCTAGAGTTACATATGTCAACATCAAGCAAGAGACCTACTAAATCTAAGGGCAAAGCCAAGCTCACAGAAGAAGAAATGAAGTACAAGTATCAGAGGGTCAGGATGCCCGAGTCCCAAGCAGAGTGTGACCTAGACATCAGAGACTCAGAACTGGGCCATATTGACATGGAAGATTTCTGGGCCAGAACCCAGAGGGTCACAAGAAGTCCATGGATGGACAAATTGATAGGCAGTGCGCTACACTTTGCTGGTGGAATCCCAGTTAGCGCCGTGAACAACGAATTCATGATGGTTGTTGCCGATGCTACAATAAAGACACAAGATGTGTCCACAATGAGAAGGGCGAGGTTATAATCAACCTCACTACCCAGCACTTTGAAATAATGCTCGGCATCCCTCACCACTGGCACTTTGTGGCCGTAAGCTGGGAAGATTGCATTAAGGCCTGGGATGACAATGAAGATCAGTGCATGCAACTGATGAACGAGGTTTATCTGAAGAACAAAAAGGTGGTGACTCGGTGGCCACAAGTCATTCATCGCAGTGACTTTTTAGAGGAACTCAGTGACACAATTACATTCCTGAGTAGAGTCTTTGGGCTTCCTGACGCCCATTATTTTCACAAGTGGATGCTGCGATATTTAGAAACAATGAACAAAAATGTGCCCGATCAACGCTTTGAGTGGGCAGAAATCATAAAGCAAAATCTCGAGCGGCTCAACAACTTAACACAATGGGGAGGTTCTATATGAACTCCTACGTGGTCTATGCTGCAGCTTCAGAAAGGGACTATTCGGCTCTGATGCGGTGCGGGGTTTGGCCCCAGGTTAAGATTTATGAATACTATCTAGAGCTGAAGTGGAGTGGAAAATAGTATTCCCCAGTTCACAAAGATCAACGATGCCTTCTTCTACGGCATCATCTGCCTCTTGAGGCCGAATATGACTCATGGTCGCACGACCAAGAGTATTGTAGCAGCTACCGAGAAGTGGGGGGCCTTGTTCACTCAATTCCCCACATTCACCTATCTGAGGGCAGTCAACTTCTTGGGGGAACCAACTAAATTGCCAAGATATGCCGGTCCCAAGTTGATCCTGCTAGAGCTGTCGAGGCAACTTATTACTTACCACGAAAAGTGTCTAAAGAGAAAGAAGGGTGGAACTCCTTTCCCCCTCACAGTGGGTAGGTATACGTGTCTCACTCACCACAAGGTGAAAGACATGTTTGCAGAACTGGAGTCTTAATATCGAAACATAACTTCCCAGCAAGACCCACCTTCGACCCGAGAAATTATCTGCCTAGGGCCAAGCTCGACCCGATCCACATCCCTCAGATCGAAGATATCTACATCGACATATATCATGAGGTTGAGCTCAGGAGGAAGGATCATTCCCGCTTGGCCTTAGCAGAAATCATCCAGTACGGGGTGGCCATCGTCCCAAAAGGCTACCAAACTACTGAGCAAGAAGTTGATCAAGTGTATCTTGATACAAATGGGGATGATTGGCCTTTCGCGGTGATTGACAGACCAAAGCTCCTCAAACAATTGAGGAGAGAGTCAAGGAAACTCTGCGCAGAACAGAGCATTGGTGCCGAATGAACGGGCTCATCTACCTCGGAGTCGATTTCACAACCTCTCCATTGGGCAACGCACCTCCGGGCTAAACAACAAGCCAAAAGGCAAGGGAAAAGGAATAGAGGGTGAATCCAGTTCCACCCAAGAGGAAGCTCCTGAAAGCCCTCCTTCCGCTTCACAAGAACGGGTTGTAATCCCGAAAAGCTCAGAAGAAGAAGCGGCGGAAGATGTTCCCATAGGCACATCCACTCAGGATGTGGCCACAACTGTAACAATTGAGGTCCCTTCTGTTCCTTCTCCTTCTCCTCCTTCCCCTCCTCGAGTGACCCAAGCGACCATTCCTTTGGTCGTCTCCTCTCCCCCTTCTTCTACTGTTCCTCCTGCTTCTTCGTCCATCTTCTCCTCTCTCGCGGAGCTGTCCCCCTCCATTTCTTCCCTCATCTCTGAGCTCCCTTCCCTTCCTATGACTTCCTCCCCTGCAGTATCCCTTCCTCCCGTGGGCACTTCCTCGGCTTTCCTCTCAATGCCGCCACCACGTGTCTCCATGTTTTTCCCTTCTACTACTGCAGCTGCCCCCTTCTCTGTTTCTGGTCCTTCTCCCCTAAGTCCAGCCTGGATCTCCCAGCACCTAAGTCAACAGAAAAGGAAAGTTCCCATCGCACCGATGGACTTTTCCGTTATCCCATCAAAGGGGGCCAAGAAGAAAAAGCCTATCACACGCTTCTCTCAGAGTGCTTCGGGAGAGAGGGTAATGGAGATCGCATACCCCAATCCTCTGAAGGATAAAAAGGATCTGTCTTCGACAGATTACATGTGACTCAAGTCACAATGGGGACGTCTTCTGAAAGCCTTCAGGGAGAGGCCCTATCTGTAGTTGATGCCCTCTGCAAGAAGCTTCAAGAAGCAAAAGAAGAGAAAAGGCTACTGAAAGAGCAAAATAAACATCTGCTCCATACCTTACAGAAGATGGGCAGTGCACCTCCCACAACTACCTCCGAAACTCCTGAGCCTCTGAGTCAGGATAAAATTAATGAATATGCAAAGATCGGTGAGCAGGGTATGGCAGTTTCGCCTAGAGGAGCCAGATCCTCAAGGACAGTGAACGAGTGATCGCCAAGTTCACCGATTTGTATCTGAACATCAACAAGGTGAACAAAGAACTCCATGCGTTAGCAAGACCCATATCCGAAGAGATGGACCATGCTAGGCTGCAGCATGAGACCTTCCAAAAAATGTTCGACTATTCAGTCGAAGATCTTGTCAAGTTCGGCGTTTTCGGTCACCCCAGGGCCCTCAATAAAATCCTTTCCACTCTGGATTACCGGATGGATCAACTGGAATTTGTCCTCGAAAAGATTGATAAGGTAAAGGAAGAAGCCACGGACATAATGCATCGAGATGGAACAAATCATTCTAAGGATGTCTCCAGGGTTGCTTACTCCTTCTTTCGCCTTAAGAAAGGTTGACGAAACCATTCAGATCTTGAGGAGATCATTTCGCAAGTCTTTGGGGCAGAGGTCACTTTTGACGCAGAATCCATCAATAACCTTGCTTTGGGCTATCGGGACTTCATCGGGTTCTTAATAGAAGCAGAGAATGAGTATTCCAAACTCCCTGAGAAGCTCACAGACAAGCGGGAGACTTGCGAGGCTATCAGTGAGTGACACAAGGATCCTTCCCAAGATCAACTAGAGCCCATGATCAGCAAGTTCATGGAATACCGTGCCCAATTCCACATCTCGTCACACGAGCGGTGAGCAGGCGAGGATACCCCCTTTCAGCCACGGGACGATGACGATGAATAATTTCTCTCTCTTCTTCGACTTTCTTTTTGTAAATGTCCAAAGTATGTTGGCACAAATGATGACATCATCCATGTTGCACCATGGGATGATGTCATCCATCAAGTTGTCAAAAGTCAACATGACTTTGAGATATTTTGTAGATATTATGTAAATAGGTGGTTGGTTCCTTTTTGCCTTCCCTCTTCTCCTTCTTCTATTAATACTCGAATACTTGTTGTATTTGGGGGTGAATACTTTTCAGATGAGAAATAGAAGTAAGAAGAAGATTTTGAACTCTTTGTAACAGAAACAAACATTGAATACAATATATTTAGACTTTGTGCTGAATACATGTGTTTTAATATCAGATCTTTCTTATGTTAGATTTGTGTGATTGTTCTGTTGGATTTGCTTCTACTTTGTTGTCATTTATTCATCAGTATTGCTTTATCCGTCTATGCAAGTAGGTTCGGCTCTGTTTACTACCAACCCAAACCATAGACCCTTTGACCCTTCTGCTTTGGAATTCATTTCTTTTCTCCCTTCGGATCTGATCTTTCTTCGTTTTCCCCCCTCCTTTCATTTTTCCTCTCAGCCGGAAACACATCTATTGGGATGAGATCCCAAACCCCCGAAGGCAGAATATTGTGAGACTTGCATGATTCCTGCTGGTAGAATAGCAATAAACCAGTTTCACTTTGCTAACTCAAAGAGGGGCTATGCCCTGCACACTATTGACTCGTTTATCCATAAATGCCTGCAGCGTGATTTCGAGCCAACACTACCTCACAAGAAGTCTAAACTTTTGTGATGTTGAATTATTCTTTGATAAGAAGGAATCATTTTATATTTTCTTTCATTTATTTTATTTCTCACTAACATATATAGATTTTGATTTTGGTGATTAGAAGTAGTGTAGGGGAGTTCAGGTTAAGTGGGAGCAAGCCATGGTTATTGACATTGCAGGTTGGACATACATGCACATGCAGAGTGAGAGAAGATTGCTACTATTTTGAGTGGTATAAGGCACAAGTTGGTTTTGAGGACAATCACGACTTTGCGGGTATTTTAACTTTATTGCTTTGTGATGTCACTTCTGGTTTATTTTGTGGTGCTTGAATATTCCTTAGGGAAGGCAGTTGATGGTTGATTCAACTAGTTTTAGATGATAGAGCAATTTTAGAGTTTGAAGGGTGAAAAAGGAGAAAATGCTAGTTATAGAGACCGGTGTCGGTTAGGATTAACCATGGTCAGTCATTTGGTAACCGTGGTTAGTCAGGTAGTTACCGGGGTCGATTAGGAAACCATGGTCGGTTTGGTCACAAGTTTGACAAGTGCTTATTTAGCATTTTTAGATGGTGCCCTTATTTTGCTTTCATCTTGGTTGATTGTGTAGAGTATGTTAATTGCATGTTTCTTTGGTATTTGCACTTGGTATTAGTGGCATGGTTTAGCATGGATTTTTTTATTGACATTGATGAGCACAAGATTCATATTCAGCTTTGGAGTTAGTCGGTGGTAGACTTGGAGCTTTTGGAGAGCTTGGAGATATGGATGGATGTACATGGTGAGTCGTACATGAGGATAAATTTAGTTTTGTGAGTCTATGATGATGTAGATGTTTGATTTGCACATGGATGCCTTGAGCATGAGTAGGGGATGTTTGTATTTCCTCTTGATTACTATGTTACTCCATGGGAGATGTTATCTATAGATGATTGTCTTGGACATGCTAGTTTTTTATGTAGGGTTGGATTTATAGTTTGCAGTGTTTGGATTCTTTGAGTTATGTAGGTTTGTGGATTGATCACCCTTTGTTGCGGGTAGAACTAATTTGGGTTGTCTTTACCCGGGATCTTTGTTTGCTTTCACATATTCCAATTTGACTTGTCTTGGTCGAGTTGCATTGGTGGTTGTATGGAGACATGGATAGATGAGCAGAGAACATGGTTCGTTTTACACATTTTAATATGGATGCAATAGAGGCTCGGTACTTCGGTTTGAGTGGGAGTTCTTATAGGTATGTTAGTCATGGTGGCTTGATTGCATCAGAGGCTTGGAGTTATGAATCAATGGGAGCTTGATGTATGGATAGCTCGTGTATAACAGATCAGGAGCAGCTTCGTGCAGGTATATGGTAAGTCACGGGTTTGTTATGTTCTTGGTTTTAGAAGATGGTTTAATCTTCTTGATTTCATTTGAGAGAATTGTTGATATAAAGTATAGATGGTCTTCGCAGTATGTAGAGGACAGTGATGTATATGTATAGGTACAAGCTCAACCATTTATCTCCAAGCGGGAGATTGTTAGGATTATGGGGCTGAATTGCTTCACAGTTAGCATGATTTACACCTTGTTGGTTTACTCGAATCGGTGTCGGTCGGAGGGTAACTAGTCTTTGGTCAGAATCAGTCACTAGTCGGGGTAACCATCGCCGGTTAGGTTAACCGTCACTAGTTACCTGTGTGTGAAAGTTTATATTTAACTCACATGAATTAGATCTAACTTTGTTATAAGGTTAATCTAAAGGTTGTAAATGCATAGCTAAGGTGCCTAATTTTTCTAAGATTATATAAGATAGAAAAATAGGGTTAGAATACAAGTATAGAGGAAGAATGTTAATTCTCCTTGGTTGAAGATGAAGAAGAAGAAAAAGAAGAAAAAGGTTGCATGAAGATAAAGCTTCAATGGAGAGAAGTTGGACAAAAGGAACTAACATGTACATCTAAATGGTGAGAAGGTGGTTATGTATTCTTCTGTATTTCCTTTGCAGTGTCTTGTCTAATTATAATGGCTTGCACAATATGCAAAACACATAGATTTTCTTCTTTTAGATCCACGTGTTGGTGAGATCTTGTATTGTAGATCTATGAGATCATGATGTATTATTGATCCATGTAGATCTAGTCTTATATTGTTAGATCCACGAGGTTGTTGTGAGATATTGTTTTCATAGATCCATGAGATCATGTTGTATTATTGATCTATATAGATCTAGATATTTTTTATTAGAGAACACTTGACATAACTCACACAAGAAGTCCGTGCGGGAAAACAGGCTAGGTTTAAGAATGCGAATGGATAGGAAAAGCACACATGAAGCAAAAGTTCAGCATTCAGGACTTAGCCGATTTTGAGCATGAAGACCTATTTTTAGAAGAGGGCATGTGGAACACACCAATGATGCAGATTCATGCGCGCCACGCATTGTCATCTTTGGAGGATCGGATCGAAGCGTTTTGCATGGAGACGAGATAATAATAGGATTATCACTTGATTAATTGTAAGAGGTCTATAGGTAACACGATTGCATGTGTGGTTATGCCTCGTAAATGACGTGTGGCTATTAATAGCATGCAACCTATTTTTGAATAGATAAGCGGTAAAGGGCAAGTCCTAGCCTATATATATGTAGTGAATTACGAGAGAGAGAGATGAGAGATATATAGGTATATGCAGAGTGTAAGAGGTAAGCATAAAGAGATATGTGCATATGATTGGATTACTGTATCAGATCCATGCGTGCATCGGTATAGAATGCCATTATTGTAAGGAGCTTCTATGTTTATTAATAGATGGAAGTTATTAGCTGAATCTAAGTGTCATTCCTGTGTGTAATTGAGTAGTGCATGTTCTTGATTCAATCATGATTATTGTTTAAGTTTGTTGTTTCATAGATCTGAATATGGCATGCATTGTAGAATGATGGATTAGTTATGGATCTATATGTTTCTTCCTTCATCACGCTAACATCCTGCTACAACAACCCTAAAGAGGGACCTAGTACCTTTGCATGCTTCGGGTGAGCATTTAGTCTAGGCTGAGTGATGTGCCAGCGCGTCTAGGGTGTTATCTGGTAAATTCTAGGCTGCATCATTGGTTATGTTGCCAAGACCTCTTTTTAGTTTTTTTCAGGATGGTTCACGATGAAGATGTACCGAGTTAACTCTAGCAAGTATTGAGGAGTGGATACACGACCTAGAGGAAGAATATGCATGATGGTTCAACATTGGATCTGAGTTTAACGCACACACTTGGGTAGAACAGAATCTGTATGACAATTTATATGAGATATTTTTGCCATCTTTCCATTAGAATTATACGAGTGGCTGATTGCTTATGCATCTAAGAGGAATTGGAGGTATCACGCACTTGTCTGGACATAAGAAGAATTTCAGGCCCTTTATGATGCTGATTTGATATGGACTCATGCTATGGATACATGGTTTTATGGTTCTCTAAACAATTATATTCTGGAATATTCAATTTCGACGTATTCTTGCTTGGAGGTAGCTAAATTCCAGTTTTGCGGTATCTAGAGGAGCATACCCATGCAAGGTATTCCACTTAGTGACCAAGATTTTGATTTTATCTTTGAACCTAGAGAGTAAACTGATGGCTAACTAAACTTCACCATGGAGGGTAGGAACATGTTTGGTGAAATATGGCGGACCTAGCGGCAAAAAGGCAGAGAGAGGAAAAACGGCTTAAGTATAATGAAGCGTGTGAGAGGGAGATAGAGAAGCAACGTACTATTGCAGAAAGTATGGCGTTGAGGAGAGAGATGGCTTGTGAAGGATTTGAAGCTCATGTAGAAGACATGGAGCCAGAGCATCAGGAACTCCCCCATCTTGGAAAGCATGACAAAGATCCCCCCTTAGCTTCACACAGAAGTGCGCTAGCAAAGACTACCTGGGCCGCGGGCGCACATCTTAATCCACATGGTGACCTAGCCCTTGCGCTTGGTTTTCTAGTATCTAGTATGACAAGTAACCAACAAGCTAACTTGGGAAGTAGGAGAGCAAGAGTAAGTCAGGGAGCAAGTACATCAATGTCGGCCAGAGATGACTTCAATGTTATTTAGAGGGACCTTTTTAGGCGCATCATCCACACAGAACATGAGCACGTAGAATGTTGGATTCACCTCTGGAAGTGGAACTACCTCACAGACTATAGGGGTTCAGTATAGTACTACTATCAGAGCACATGGGAGTACATCTACAGGTCCTATTCTAGCTACAGGTGGAGGATCAGGAGGTATAGGTGGTTCTAGTTCTAGTGGATCTGGTGGTTCTGGAGGTAGAGGAAACACAGGAGGTTCTAGATTAGGTGGTCAAGGCCTGCAACAACCAAAAAAATCTATATAGAGATGTCTCTTCATCTCCTAGAGTATAGAGGTATAGAGGATGCTGCCGAACATGTGTATATGTGTGAAATATTATGGTGCGTGAAATGGATCATGGCTTTTGAGCGTAAGACAAGTCAATTTGCTACTACATTACAAGGACATACATATAACTGGTATAGGAAGTTTGACCTTGATTAAACGTGCGTGGATTATGTAGCATTGAAGGATGCTTTCTTAAATGAGTTCTATATCCTAGAGTTTGAGCGGAAAGAGTATCAATGCGCTCAAAGATAAGCAAGGCACTACTGCGAGAGTGTACGTGAGTATGATGTTTTTTTAAGACATTTCTATCTAAGTTGTCTTATGATATTCATGCCAACCAACATGCACAATGGTTTGTTGGAGGATTGATTACACCATTCAAAAGAGCACTGTCACATAAGACATACACTAATCTGCGTGAAGCACCTTTGGAAACAACTTTGTGTGTTGAGGTAGTTAGGAGCATTGACACACTGGAATTAGTCCTTCTTAGAGGCACAGATTGCAGCTATGACAAAATAGTTAGAGAAGCTATCAACGAATTCAGTCCATGAAACACGCTCAGGGATTTGGTGTACATATTGTGAAGTGGAAGGTCACACCAAGGATAGTTGCCCTGCGCAGATCATACGTTCATTCTTTGTTATCGCGTGAAATATGTCATTTGAATCATGATGCTAGCCATTGTCCTTTGTTACAACGCGTGATAAAGAAAAATGTATCCTACTTTTGCAAGATTTGAGATCCATGAGCCATGATACATCGAGGATTTTGATTGATTGGTTAGATCCATGATCTTTATAGACATTAGGGTATGACAAACAAGTGTAACAGATAACTCTAAGGACAAGAATGAGCACTAGGATTGGGATCATAATCAACCGTGCTATGACAAGAATGAGGGCCGTTTTGAAGGAGGTCATGGAAGAGGATGTGGATATCGAGGTGGATATGGAGGACGAGGCTATGGTGGAGGAAGAAGTAAGTTTCCTTGAGGAACGTGCTATACATGCGGATCCCCTGATCATTATAGGTGTGAATGTCCCCAGAATGTTACATGTTCTTTCTGCGGAAAGAATCATAGCTATGAGGAGTGCCTAGACTTATATGAGCATCTCAGTAAACAACATAAGTAGGAAAACAAAGGCATAGGGATGGTTAGGATCCAACGCGTGGAGGAAAACCAGTGGATGCCCAAGATAGCACTAGAACCTGAGGCCTTAATTGTGAAGATTACCACATGCGGCTGAAGTGGCATGCGTAAGAGAGGCATCATACTAGAAGCCTACAATCATTAAGGAGGAGGTTCTACATGTAAGGTACCCAGATCCTGCCCATCAAAAGGAAGTCTATCAAGAGACCATGGAGGTCCTCAGAAATCTTCAAGGTGAAATACAATGTTTAAAAGAGAATTCCAGAAAGATGGAACAAAAGAAAGAAGCAGGGAAGGTCCCCTATGATATTGATGACATCAGAGAGGTGTGTAAAATCTTTGCGCAAGAGAATATTATTCCATTATTAGGGAATTGGTTGAAGGGGAACACTCTATGTGAAAACACTAAGAATGAATGACAGATCCTACATGCAAATCTTCCCCCTGATAGCATTGACTATGATAAAGAGATCACTCTGAATGTTGTTGTAGATGGATGGTTGTTGAGCAATATTTTGATTGATACAAGTGCGGAAGTCAATGTGCTTACTTTAGATGCATGGGTATAAATGGGGAGACCTCCATTATAGCCATCATCTAATGTGTTGTTTATGGAAAATAGGACTAAGGTCACTCCCATAGGAGTTTTGAAGGATGCATCCATAACTATACAAGAGGGCCAAAATCATTGGGGATTTTGAGGTATTAGCACTTGCTGACGGACATTTTCTAGCCTTGCTTGGATGCCCTTGGTGTTATGCGAATAATGTTGATTTGAGATTGATAAGGGGTATATCAACTTTGAGAACAAAGAGGAAAGGGTTGTGATACCTTTGTGAGATAGGAAGTCTACACTGTATGTTGAGCCTCTTAGTGAGGAGGACTTAAACAAAATCTATGTACACGCTAGTCGGGACCTAGAGGTCAATGAGCCATCAAAGGAAGGAATCCTACAGTGGGAGGATTCTCACTCTATTAGTGATACTACGAGTCTTGCTTGTGACAATTGGGCTCATGGTACATCTGAACTAGTAGGGCGCGAGGTAAAAGCATGGTTGCATGCAAGAATGGATTTCGTTCCATTTGACGAGATAGGTGGCGCAATACCTTGGTATACGGAGAGCGAGAAGATCTTCATGTTTTTGAAAGCCATGGAAGCATAGTGGATAGATCAAATTAAGAGAAGAGACATGTTAGCATATGTCTTGCGCGGGATAGTAGTGCATTGGTGGGGAGTTCATAGAGATAATCTTATGGAGTAGAAGAAGATCAAAATCGCCTTATCTACCGGGTTTATAAGAAGCAATGCACCTACGTAGATTTACACTTATAATGGTGATCAACATGCTCAATACCACATTCGGTAGTGTGAGAGACTCTGAAACAAGGACAGGAAGCATTACCACCTTCATTTTGGGTGCATAAATTGTATTCCACTCTATAAGGGTGCGCATGCGTTTGGTATGTATATGTAGAACTACATCAAGAGATTGGAAACTGGAAAAATTTGACTGCAGGAATGATCTAGACCTTTGACTACTTTTCTTCCCAACCTCCAATAGAAGAGGCATTAAAATTTGTCAAATGGTTAACCATGGGAGATAGTGCAAAGGCAGAGGAACTCATACATGAATTATTTAGTGAGATAGAATCAGGTGTGTGTTTTGAAGAAGAAGGAGAAGACTCCATATTGCTTGAACATGCTTGCCTTGAGAAAGAAAAAGGAAAGATGGTGTACATCGTGGATGATAAGGAAGTTGAAAACCTGGATATTGACCATTCACAGGGGCATGTGAGGTATTGGATAGTGTAGATAAGGATACACACGTATACCATGAACCAATGAAGACAAAGAAGGTCAATATAGGATTAGAGGCTGAGCCCAAAGAGGTCATAATTGGAGACTATTGGTCAGAATCGGAAGTGGTAAAGATCATTGAGTTACTCGGTGATTATCAGGACTTATTCCCTCGATGGTGTTGGTTTGAAAATATGTCACCTGGGTAGATTTATGGATAAACGAGCCAAAAATGTGCGAGGCATAGCCCCTCTTTGAGTCAAAGAAAGCAAAATTGGTTTATTGCTATTCTACCAACAGAATCATGCAAGTCTCACAATATTACGCCTTCGGGGTTTGGGATCTCATCCTAGTAGGGGTGTTTCTAAATGCGGAAATAAAGGAATGAAAGAGAGGATGAAGAAAGATCAAATCCGAAGGAAGAAAAGAAAAGAATTCCAAAGCGAGAAAGGTCGAGGGTTTATGTTTTGGGATTGGTACTAAACAGAGCCAAACCTACTTGCATAAGCGAATAAAGCAATCTTGATGAATAAATGACAAAAAGTAGAGATAGATTTAATGAGAATAAACGCCTAGATCTCGACATAAGAAAGATCGGATGCCCATAACACACATATTCAAAGACAAAGTCTTAATATTTGCATTAATATCTTCTTATGTTACAAAAAGTGCAAAGCCTTTTCTTCTCACTTCTATTTTTCATCTAAAAGATATCCACCCCGAATACAACAAGTATTCAAGTATATATAGAAGGAGAGAAGAAAAAGAAGACAAAAGCAAACAAACCACTTATTTACAAAAATATCTTACAATAGATTACAAAGTCATTTGTTGACTTTTGACAACTTTGGTGGATGACATCATCCCATGGTGCAACATGGATGATGTCATCATTTGTGTCAACAAGTTTTAGATATTTTACAAAGAGAAAGATGAGAAGAAAGAAACTATTCGTCATCGTCCCGCGGCTGGAAGGGGGTATCCTACTTTTGCTGCTCGGGTGACGAGATGTGGAACTGGGCACGGTACTCCATGAACTTACTGATCATGGGTTGAAGTTGATCCTTGGAAGGATCCTTGTGTCTATCGCTGATAGCTTCGTAGGTCTCCCTCACTCATCTATGAGCTTTTCCGGGAGTTTGAAATAATCATTCTCGCCTCTATCGACCGATGAAGTCACGACATGCCAACAGGTTATTGATGGATTCGGCGTCGAACGTGACCTCTGGCCCCAGTCCCTGTGAAATGATCTCCTTGAAGATCTGAATAGTTTCTTCAACCTTTCTTAAGGTGAAAGAAGAAGTGAGCAACCCTGGAGACATTCTGAGAACAATCTGTTCCATTTGATGCATTGCATCCAGGGCTACCTCCTTTACCTTGTCGATCTTCTCCAGGACGAACTCCAGCTGATCCACCCGATAATCCAAAGTGGAAAGGATTTTATTGAGGGCTCTAGGGTGTCCAAAGACGCCAAACTTAACCAGATCATCGACTGAATAGTCGAGCATTTTCTGAAAGGTCTCGTGTTGCATCTGGCATGATCAAGCTCTTCGGAGATGGGTCCCGCTATCGCCTGGAGTTCTCTGTTTGTTCGATTGATATTCTGGTACAAATCGTGAACTTAGCGATAACTCCCTCACTTTCTTTGAGGATTTGGCTCCTCCAGGTGGAAACTGCCATGCCCTGCTCACCGATTTTAGCATATTCATTGATCTTATCCTGGCTCAGAGGCTTAGGAGTTTCGGCGGCAGTTGTAGGAGGCGCACTGCCCATTTTCTGCAAGGCGCGGAGAAGATGCTTATTTTGCTCCTTTAGCAGCCTTTTCTCTTCCTTTGCTTCTTGGAGTTTCTTTGCAAAGGCGTTAGCTGCGAGATAAGGCCTCTCCTTGCGGAGCTTCTTGAAGATGTCCCCATCGTGACTTGAGTCACTATGTAATCTGTTGGAGACAAATCTTTCTTATCCTTCAAAGGATTGGGGTATGCAATCTCCATCACTCTCTCCCCTGATGCACTCTGAGAGAAGCAGGTTATTGGTTTTGCTTCTTGATCCCTTTTGATGGGATGACGGAGAAGTCCATCGGGGCGATGGGAACTTTCCACTTCACGTTGACTCGAGTCTTTGGGAGACCCAGTGGACTTATGGGAGAAGGACCGAGAAATAGAGAAGGGAAAACTGCGAGTAGTAGAAGGAAAAACATGGAGACACTTGGAGGCGGCATTGAGAGGAAGCCGAGGAAGTGCTCACGGGAGGAAGGGATACTGCAGGGGAGGAAGACATAGGAAGGGAAGGGAGCTCAGAGATGAGGGAAGAAATGGAGGGGGACAGCTCCGTGAGAGAGGAGAAGATGGACGAAGAAGGAGGAACAGTAGAAGAAGGGGGAGAGGACACGACCAAAGGAATGGTCGCTTGGGTCACTCGAGGAGGGGAAGGAGGAGAAGGAGAAGGAACAGAAGGGACCTCAATTGTTACAGTTGTGGCCACATCCTGAGTGGATGTGCCTATTGGAACATCTTCCGCTGCTTCTTCCTCTGAGCTTTCGGGATTACAACCCATTCTTGTGAAGCGGAAGGAGGGCTTTCAGGAGCTTCCTCTTGGGTAGAGCTGGACTCACCCTCTTTACCTTTTCCCTTGCCCTTTGGTTGCTGTTTTTCCCGAGGAGGTGCGTTGCCCAACGGAGAGGTTGTGAAATCGACTCCGAGGTAGATGAGCCCGTTCATTCGGCACCAATGCTCTGTCCTTCACAGAGTTTCCTTGACCCTCTCCTCTATTGTTTGAGGAGCTTTGTTCCTGTCGATCACCGCGAAAGGCCAATCGTCCCCATTTGTATCAAGATACACCTGATCAACTTCTTGATCAGCAGTTTGGTAGCCTTTTGGGATGATGGCCACCCCGTACTGGATGATTTCTGCTAAGGCCAAGCGGGAATGATCCTTCCTCCTGAGCTCGACCTCATGATATAAGTCGATGTAAATGTCTTCGATCTGAGGGATGTGGATTGGATCGAGCTTGGCCCTGGGCAGACAATTTCTTGGATCGAAGGTGGGCCTTGCTGGGAAGTTATGCTTTAGATTCAGCAGCTCCAGCTCTGCAAACATGTCTTTTGCCTTGTGGTGAGAGAGACACGTATACCTGCCCACTGTGAGGGGGAAAGGAGTTCCACCCTTCTTTCTTTTGAGACACTTCTCATGGTAGGTGATAAGCTGTCTTGACAACTCCAACAGGATTAACTTGGGACCGGCGTATCTTGGCAATTTAGTTGGTTCCCCCAAGAAGTTAACTGCCCTTAGATAGGTGAATGTGGGGAATTGAGTGAACAGGGCCCCCATTTCTCTGTAGCTGCTATGATGCTCTTGGTCGTACGACCATGAGTCATATTCGGCCTCAACAGGTAGATGATGAAATAAAAGAAGGCATCATTGATCTTTGTGAACTAGGGGATGCTATTTTCCATCTTCAGATCGAGATAGTATTAATATATCTTAACCTGGGGCCAAACCCCACATCGCATTAGAGCGGGATAGTCTCTCTCTGAAGCCGCAACATAGACCACGTAGGAGTTCATATAGAACCTCCCCGTTGTGTTAAGTTGTTGGAGCTGCTCAGATATTGTGCTGCTTATGATTTCCACCCACTCAAAGCGTTGATCGGGCACATTTTTGTTCATTGTTTCTAGGTATCGCAGCATCCACTTGTGAAAATAATGGGCATCAGGAAGCCCAAAGACTCGCTTTCGAGGCGTGATTGTGTCACTGAGTTCCTCTGAAAAGTCACTGCGATGAATGACTTGTGGCCACCGAGTCACCACCTTTTTGTTCTTTAGGTATACTTCGTTCATCAGCTGCATGCACTGATCCTCATTGTCATCCCAAGCTTTGATGCAATCCTCCTGGCTAACGGCCACAAAGTGACGGTGGTGAGGGATGCGAGCATTATTTCGAAGTGGCGGGCAGTGAGGTTGATTATGACCTCGCCCTTCTCGTTATGGACACATCTTGTGTCTTTGTTGTAGCATCGGGCTACTACCATCATAAACTCATTGTTTACAACACTAACTGGGATCCCACTAGCAAAATGTAGTGCACTGCCCATCAGTTTGTCCATCCATGGACTTCTTGTGACCCTCTGGGTTCTGGCCCAGAAATCCTCCATATCAATATGACCTAGTTCTGAGTCTCTGATGTCTAGGTCACACTCTGCTTGGGACTCGGGCATCCTGACCCTCTGATATTTATACTTCATTTCTTCTTCTGTGAGCTTGGCTTTGCCCTTGGATTTGGTAGGTCTCTTGCTTGATGTTGACATATGTAACTCTGAACTTAGTTGCTGATCTGCAAGAATAAGAAGTGAAACCCAACGCAAGAAAGTCATATCAGCTGTTTGATCTTCCATTAAAGTGTCAACAGAAGAAAGAGTTAGTGATTTTAAGGCCTCAGGGTGCAGGGCGCATGAATACTGCAGCAGTTACAGGGCTAAATAATAAGGCACACAGGAAAGGGCTGCTGCAAGGGATAAATCAACGCCAAAGGGTGCATGGCGCATGGACACTGCAGATTGCATTTTTTGTTGTTGTAAGTATAAGTGCGCTTGCGCCATATGTATACATTTTATAAAGGGCGCGAGATATTTTTCATGTTACACGGGTGCAGGATGCACCAAAGGGCATGAGTTTAATGTGTGTAACATCATTTTTTCATGCGCCATAGGGGAACTTGGCACGGCGCATGGAAGGTCCGCACAACATGATGTTGTTGTAACAATGGATGCGCTGCCAACTGTTTACAGTTTTGCACTTGGCGCAGATTTAGTTGGTGTTACATAGACGCAGGGTGCGCCAATGGTGCGAGTTTTCATGATGCAACATATGAGTTTGGTGCGCCAAGTAGGGCGCAGGGAAAGTGGTTGCAACAAGCGAAGGAAGTGCGCCTTGAGGGCGCATCTGTTCTTTGTGTAACAGACATGGTATATGCGCCAATGGCGCGACTGTGTATTCATTGCAGGGGTGACAGATGCGCCAAAAGAGGAAATAATAGTCTCTTATTTTCAAGCCATGATTCCTTCTCTGAGGGGTTTTACATGTGGTTAAGCTCCTTTTGCAGGGTTCATTGGGTGATGAAGAAGCTAAAAATAAGAGTTCCAAGCCATCTTTTCAGGACAGAGTCCCCTTTACCAGCAGATCTGGAAAGAGGGGGAAAAGCATGGGGAAGAAAAGAGAAAAACAACAAGGAGGGGGTGGGGAGTTCATGTTTTGACAGTCTTATTAATCCACACCAACAAGCAGCCAAGATACAAAACATAAAACACACAGAAGCACAGAGGACCTCTTACCAGGATTATATAATGGAGAAATGTGAAACCGGGTCCACGAAGTGATTCGAAAACGACAGGTAGGTGTGCATGCAGTACAGAGGTGAGAGAAAAATTCACGTGATTCTGACGGATGAAAATGACAGTGCAGACGCGCCTATATATAGGCGAGGTGGTAATAAATGTGCCACCAACTTTTTCAAGTGGCGCATGAAAAGCACTGTCGACACAAGAAAGCATGCGCCCTTTGGCGCATCAAAACACTTGCCAACACTAAGTTATGTGCGCCTATGGCACAGAAGGTTTTGTTGACATAAGAATATGTGCGCCCTTGGCGCACCAAAAAGGGGCGCAACAAAAGTATTGTTGACATGAAGGCGCATGTGCTTTGGCGCATGTAAGGAAGGCACAACATAGTGAGGTGCATCAAAATGCCTGTTGACACCTCAAACCGTGCGCCAAAGAATTTAAAGGGGGTGCATGAATACTTGATGTTGCATAGACATTATGTGTGCCCAGACCAAAAAAGACCAAAAATGGCTAAGTTTGGAAAACTAGATTTCCCGGGAAGGGATTTTTGCAACATTTCGAACACAAGGAGTCCCTGACGAGGGACCAAAACAAAATTTGGTAGGGTTATCTGTAAAATTGCCCTTGCCAATTTTACGGGATAATAGATGGTATCATGAACTTAAAGGTGTGCATGAATCACTTGGGGAAATGAAGATAAAACTCAAGGAAGGTGTGGGTCTAGTGTGAAAGAGACCTTACAGAATGAATCCTAATTTAAGTGAAAAGGTAAAAGAAGAAATTGATAAAATGTTGAAATATGGAATTATCAAGCCCCTTGATGAGTCGAATGGGTTAGTCCAATGGTGATTAGTATCAAGAAGTTTGGATGAATTCAAATATGTGTGGACTACGAGGAGCTAAATGCTTTGCATGTGTATGAGACCCATTCCATACACCATTTATTAAGGAAATACTAGAAGGAGTTGCAGGGCGCGAAATATATTCCTTCACAGATGGGTTTTTCGGGTATCATCAGGTTCAGATTGCTCAGGAGGATCAAGAAAAGAAAAATTTTACTACTGAATGGGGTAGTTTTGCCTATCTTTGTGATGCCTTTTGGATTGAAAAACATGCCTACTCTTTTGTATTCTCGCGCATAGTTTTCGGGCATTCAAAGATTTTATTCACAACTTCTTACAGGTCTACATTGATGATTTGATAGTATATGGGTTTGTTAAGGATCACTATGAGAATCCGCACTTAATGTTTGAACGGTGCAAACAATTGAGTATCTCTTTGAACATCAAGAAGTGCATATTTACTACACCTTTTGGAATACTATTGGGACACATAATCTACAAGGAGGGATTACTTGTTGATCCAACTAAGGTTGCAGTCATTCTAGGCCTAGAAGCGCCTACCAGTCAAAGTGAGGTGCGCAGATTTTTAGGTCACACATGATATTATAGAAAATTCATCAAGGGATATGCAAAAATTGCTGCACCTTTGGAGGAGTTACTGAAAGGAAAAGGTACATTCTATTGGGAAATCGCAGCAACGCACATTTGAAACATTGAAAGAGAAACTTACTACCACGCCTATCCTGCATTTTCCTTCATGGGACAAACCATTTCATGTACATGTGGACGCTTCTGGCATGACCATTGGTGTAATATTAGCTCAACCTAGAGAAGGTATTGTCAATCATCCTATCTACTTTGCTAGTAGGAAGCTGACTCCTGCTGAATAGAATTATACAACTACAGAGTGTGAAGCTTTGTCAATGATCTATGCATTGCACAAGTTTTGATAGTATTTTCTAGCTACACCATTTGTATTCTATACAGATCACATGACATTGAAGTATTTGGTGAAAAAACCCATCTTACAAGGGCACATATGCAGATGGGTACTCCTATTTCAAGAGTTTGATTTCACAGTTATTGTGAAGCCAGGGAAAAGTAACTCTGGACCAAACCACTTGTATAGAATCAACTCAAGAGAGGAAGCACAAACAATTGAAGAAACCATGCCAGATGCCCAGTTATATAGGTTACAACACGCGCCATCAGAATTAGAAGACATTGCTGTCTTTCTCCGGACTGGTGTAGCACCAGAAGGAATGAAGGCATTAGAAAAGAAACAACTTGCTATACGTGCGACACCATTTATGTTAATTAGTGGTGACCTCTACAAGTTAGGCAAAGATGAAGTATTACGTTGTTGTGTATTAGAGCATGAGTGCAAGGATATTATGGAAGAATCCCATGGTGGTATTGCAGGAGGCCATTATGCAAGTGATGCGATTTGCCCAGAAGATCCTATTTCTGGATTATGGTGGGAGACATTGTATAAATACTGTAAAGAATATTGTAAGGTGTGTGACCATTATCGGCACCTAGGAAAACCGGGACAAAGATATGAAATGCCCCTTTGAGACCTATTATCGATGCTGAGAACCATTTGAGAAATGGGCCATTGACTTTGTAGGACCAAATTACCCACCACGCACGCACAGGTGGATCACACTATATCATTACTTTGCAGATTATCTCACACGGTCGATAGAAGCAACACGTATAAAGGATTATACAACAACTACAACAACTAGGTTTCTATGGGAGAATGTTTTTACAAGATATGGATGTCCTTTAAGTTTGATAAGTGATTGGGGTACACACTTTTAAATGAAACCATAAGGATCCTATTAGATGAGTTTATGGTTGCCCACCGAGAAGACTACACCTTACCACCCTTAGGAAAATGGAGGCTGCTAAGGCTTTCAACAATATTTTAAGCTAGATATTGAAAAAAATTATGATGTTGGAAGAAAGGATTGGGATGATAAAGTGTCAATTGTTCTTTGGGCATATAGAACAACTTATAAGAGATTGAACAAAGTCACACCTTTGTTTGGTTGGTGTTTGGCATAGAAGTTGTTCTCCTATAGAATTTATGCTACCTTCTTTGTGCATTACACGTGATGGAGGTATAAATAATGAGCACACATTAGAAGAGTGGATTGACAAGATGATTCAGTTGGATGAGTGACGAGCCATAGCACGTTGGAGTCAGAAGTAAGAAAAGGCCAGGTAGAAAGCATGGCATGACAGAAATATAAAGGAGAAAAAGTTGGTGGTTGGACAAATGGTACTTCTTTATGACTCTAAGTTCTTGCGCCATCCAGGCAAGCTCAAAGTACATTGGTTGGGGCCGTATGTCATCACTTATATACTTGAATCAAGTGCTTTCTAGTTAGAAGCACTTGATGGAACACGACTACCCGGTTATTTTAACGGGAGTAGGCTGAAGCCCTACTATAAATAAGTCTTCTTGGTGTTTGTAATAAGGCAATATTGCCATTTAGATTAGGTTTTCAATTATGTATTTCCTTCATTGTCATTATGCTTTGTCAATTTAGTTGTTATTGTGTAAATAAGCATGCTTGCACGTATGAAGCTAATTACTATGTGAATAATGTTTATGCGCAAAGGATTGCACATAATTTTAGTGTGGGGTGGTTGTAGTTATCCAAGTAAAAGACTGTGGGAATTGAAAGGTGAAAGGAATAAGTTGCTACGGGTGTGCTTTAAGTCAAAAGAAGATTGCTTCTCAAAAGTGACCAAGGATGGAGATGAATGAAAGGATAGTATAATGCGAGGTAAGTAGAGGCCATGATAACTACCAGGAGAAGGTACAGTGACGAGGTACTCGGGCGCAAGGGTGCACACTAAAGAGAAGTATGTGACCAGAGGGTAGGAAGGTGCACTAGAAGGTTATAGTTGGGGTGTGAAGATGTACCACGTGGAATGAATGAATTTGGTCAATGAATGAGAGGATATTTGGTAGGTGAAGGAGCAATAAATGCATCAAAATTTGAAAAATTATATAAGGATGGGATGCGAATTCATTTTTACCGTTATGACTAAGAGTATTTGAGGAAAGAGCTAAGTGTGAAGAGCTGAGTGATTGGGTTAAGGTGTGAAGGGTGTGAAACCAAGCATGACAAACATATCTGTGTGAAAATAAGCTTGTGTCCATGGTGGTGAAGGGTTTGAACAAAGTAAGGTGACAGAGAGGAGTTAGGGCACGAAGTGTCCACCTAGGGCATGATTAAATCGAGCTAGGGTTTGATTCAAAAATTATAGAGTTAAAGAGGAGACGATTGTAAGGTAAAAATGGCACCCGGGAAGGTAGGCTGCAGCGCAGTAGAGTACAAGGAAAGAAGAAGGTGGTCGTCGAGGAGGAAGAGATAGCGTGCATAACACAAGAGAGGGACTTAGCGTAGCGAAGAATGTACTATTTATCAGCATCGCAGAGGAGATTGGAGACAATGTCATAAGAGCTAGGCCACACTTGGAGCCCAAGGTACCACAGACGTTTCCCTCAGTGATACATTATGTAGGAAAGTTGGTGGACCTGGTACTTGAAGATGAACCTCTGCGCATGCCAGTGCAAGGAATTCAGAATAAGAGGTAGAACGAGAGAAAGCTTCAGTGATGTGAAAGATTACATCCTATGAAGGGCTGCTGTAAGCGCTACAAGAAGTATTGAAGAAAGCAAACCAGGCTTTGAACATCTGCATAGCTCCAGAGGTGCTTATCAACATAAAGACCCTGAAAGAAAACAATGAGGTCTAGAGAGCAATGAAGGACGAAACATTGGGATGTGTAGAAATATTTTCAATAGTTAAGTAGAAGCGCAAGGCCCTGATAGTGACACAAGAGCCACACAAGACTCAGCTGGAAGAGCTTGGGAAGCTCATTATGCAAAAGATGGATCTTCTAGAAGGAAGAATGACCTCAATGTCCAACATTGTGTTGGTTCTACAAAATGAAAAAGGGGAGATTGCGAGGGATGAATTGGAGTCCATTGCTATGGAAATTCCAGAAAATTAGAACAAGCACTCACTAAATGACAGGCCTTGGAGGCCAGAATAAAGGAGGAGTATCCAGAGTTGATACTTCAAACTGATACAGAGGAGGCTACCTCATAAAACTTCTTTATTCATCTACATTCTTTCATTCTTATTCTTTCCATTCTTCTATTCTTTACTTCAATTTTTGGAGATACCCATTGTTGGGGTGACAATGAGATTAGTGTGCGTGTAATGTTGATAAGAGAACACTTGACATAACTCACACAAGAAGTCCGTGTGGGAAAATAGGCCAGGTTTAAGGGCGCAAATGGATAGGAAGAACACACGCACGGAGAGCAAAAGTTTAACATTCAGGACTTAGCCGATTTTGAGCATGAAGACCTATTTTTAGAAGAGGGCGTGCGAAACACACCAACGATGTAGATATGTGTGTGCCACACATTGTCTATCTTTGGAGGATCGGATCGAAGCGTTTTTCATGGAGACGAGCTAAGAATAGGATTGTCACTTCAGTTAACTATAAGAGGTCTATAGATAGCACACTTATATGTGTGGCTATGCCTGTAAATGACACGTGGCTATTAATAGCATGCAACCTATTTTTGGAATAGATAAGTGGTGAAGGGAAAGTCCCCACCCTATATATATGTAGTGAATTACAGAGAGAGAGAGATGAGAGATATATAGGTATATGTAGAGCGTAAGAGGTAAGCATAAAGAGATATGTGCATATGATTGGATTACTGTATCAGATCCATGCATGCATCGGTATAGAATGCCATTATTGTAAAGAGCTTATCTTTTTATTAATAGATGGAAGTTATTGGTTGAATCTAAGTGTCATTCTTGTGTGTAATTGAGTAGTGCATGTTCTTGATTCAATCATGATTATTGTTTAAGTTTGTTCTTTCATAGATCTGAATATGGCATGCATTGTAAAATGATGGATTAGTTATGGATCTATATGTTTCTTCCTTCATCACGCTAACATCTTGCTATAAGTAACCCTAAAGAGGGACTGGTACCCTTTGCACGCTTTGGGTGAGCGCTTAGTCTAGAAAGTGAGTGATGTCTTTAGAAACGTTTAGGGTGTTATCTTGTAAATTCTAGGTCTGTATCAATATTATAGAGGAGGTTACCTTCATGTTTACACATGTTGATGTAGTGATGGAGAGACAAACTTACTTCTTGGTGCACAGATCATGGTTGCATATTGGTAGACCCATATGAGAGGTCTTGTTATAGATCCACAAAGAACTTGGTAGCAATTCAAAGATGCGGTAGTTCTTGGTTATGTAAGATCTTGTGGTGGTTTTTGGAGGCATGAATTTCATTCACTTATGGAGATCCATTTAGATATCTAGAGGAGAGGAGATACTCTTAGAGAAATGCATTGTAATCTTGTATTGATGAGTTGGTTTGTACTCTTGTTATATTATATATATGAGATCTCTATCTTTGGTATACGTAGCCCACATTGGGTGAACCATGGTACATGTTGTGCTATGTGTGTGTACTTTGTTTGATTTGGATTATTCTAGTTTATACTTCCACTGCTGTAGATTTTAGGGAATTGTTTAGATCATGTGTGCATGGTTTTGGAAGAGATTGAATCATAGCACTATTTTGTAGTCCCGAATTCCCCATTGTAAGTATTCCTTTTGTTGTTCTTAGTTTAGCAATAAACATGACACATCCCCTTATTCGAGGAGGAACTTTGTAATACATGTTGTGGTTGAACCCCGTATTTTGTCTCTGAAAAAATATCCAACCAACAATTTTTGACAACTCCGTCGGGGATCACGAGATACACATGATAAGATTTATTTTGATATCTCACTTAATATATGATCATTGATCTTTTGTCTTAAGGTTTTCTTTCCTATTTTTAAATCTAGTATGGAAAATTTTCAAGCTGCAATAGTAGAGAAAGAGGTGTGGTGGATCCTACATTCGATTTTATGTAATTGCATAACTTTAATCCTTTTCCTCAATTACGCTCATCTAGGCGTTCAAGCAACTTGTCACTGAAAGACGTTAGAATCGGTTTTCGAAGAAGAGAGTGCCTTCGTTGCTTGATGGGATGCTCTAAATTTTATTAATGATGACAATGATGATCATGATTATCATGATGATCACGATGATCATGATGATATGTATATATATACAGTGTAGGAACATATTTTCTTAATCCTAAGTTCACTTCTACAAAGTCATATCTCACTATGGATCTCATCCCTAGTGGGGAAAATATGAAGGAAAATATCAAGAATAGTTCTAAGTTACTATCATGGATATGTGTTTAATAAGACAATAGTTGGGTTAATAGTTGGGATCTTTGATAAAAGTGATGATGAAAAAATTGATATACCAAGTATTTACATGAAGTGAATATCCCTCTCTTCGACAATGATTATTCTTTCCTCATCCCTTATGACCTTGAGGCTTTTCAAATTGATCGATCTAAAAAAATATCTTATCATTTAACATTTTCTTGAAATTGATGAATACATATATTAAATATGGATTTTCCTTGGAATGGTTCTACAAATACAATTCTATGATATATGTTTCTACATAGTCGCTTTGTCTTATTAATCTATCTATGGCGCCAAATATTCAAAAATGTATATTTTTTCTTGAATAACAAGGGAATATGTAGATATCCCTTCCTTCTTTTCCAATAATAGTTTTTGCACTATATATGCCCCTATCTACTTTGGTAAGGGTGATGATTCTAATATATTTTCTAATAATATCCCCAATTATCATATTCTATATTAAATCAATCCAATCACGATGACTATCACAATGAAACCAAAATCACTATCATTCGAATGCAAATCTCATTTAGAGCCTTCTACACATACTACTTCTAGTAGGTTTATCCCTCTTCGATTTTCTATCACACATACTCTGACTCCTCTATAGTTTATACATGATTATCCTTATTATACTGTGGTATATTTGATGCCTACACCTATTTCACCATTCAAGTTCATCTTTCCCCTTGATCGAGACTCTCATCGAGTATCTAGGTGCTACCCCCATTTTCTTGTACATATATATTTTCAGAAAATTAAAAAAGCATTCAAATAGTCAAAATAGAAAAACATTCAACAATGAGAAAAATATAAATTCATGACATGTTCTAGTTTGTTGTGATAGCCTATGACTATATACACATTGTTTGTCAAATTGATTTGATATATAACATATCTTCTTTACACACATGCTTTCATGCAATATCTTAAGCTTGATGAAGGATATATACAAATTGGTACAAGATGATATGAGCCAACTTGGTTCCTTACACTACTCTTTTGGGAATCCCTCCAAACTGCATAAGAATTATTTTCATTATATGTTACTTTATAACTTCTTTGTTATGCTTGATAACTTACATAGTCTTTATTTCTACCTATTGGGTTAATGAGACTAACACACATGTTTGGTACAGCCCTAGCCTAGCTTACGGATTTCTTTTTGTCATTATTATTGTGTTTTATTCATGTTTAATATGTTATTATCACTACTTGTTTATATGGATTGATTCCTTGCTTGCTTGTTACCATACGGTTTGACTTGATTATCTTGTGTGCTTACAATACAATGATTGTTTACTTAATACTACATCAGTATATTCCTTGTTTTGTGACACTATGGGTGTCCCATGTTTGTGGATATATGCATATATTACATATATACATGTGCTTTTATGACTATAACAAAATGTACCTCCTAATGTGATTGTCTCGTGACAACGTAGATTTCCTATATTTGTAGCTCTATTCATACAAATGACTTGTTTTAATAACTATATGACTTACTTAACTTTACACTATTGTTTCTATTGTTGCTTATGACATTCTTGTAATTATTACAATCCTTCTATACCTAATTTACTATATACTAGGGAATAATTATTTCTTTTCTTTCTATTACTATTTTCTCTATACATGTATTATGGGTTGTTGCTTTTTTCTCTATGTCATGTTTTCCATCATGCATAACCATTTTTACAAGTATAGGTTCTCACAAACTGGCCACCATTCTAGCCTTCTATGTCATCGAACAAAAATTATCAAACACATGGTATATGGGTACACATCTATTATTTTGAGTTGTGTACTTCAAATGATTTATCTTACGTGCCTCAAAATATGGGGAATTCATCGGTTATTTCTACGATTACAAAAAGGTTATAGAGTATAGAAACATTTTTTTACAGGGTTCAAATCCTTATAAAAATCATAAATACTAAAATGTGATAGAATTCAAACAAGGTCAAAAATGTATAATACGGTCGGGATTGTGGTATTGGTCTTAACCATTGTCCTTAGTTTCTGGATAAAGGGCATATTCACTCAAATTTTCAATTTACACAAATTCTATAAGCTATTTACATAATTTCCACATAGTTCTAAACATAGATGACATAATTTAGAGAAAGTTATAAGGGGCATGAGTACTTAATTCCTTCTTCATGGCATTATTTATATTGATTGCGAAAAAAATAGGGTTTGGGGGCATGGGCCTCCTTCTCCCCTTTGATTTTACAAACTCTACATAACCAATTTCATTTGTAGTAGAACCTTATGGGAGTATGAAAATGCCCATTCCTTATAAGGTTTGATTATTCAAGATTGTATAAACCTGGGCATATATCTTTCTTGAGTAGTGTGGTTCGTGGGTTCAAGTAGAAAGCATAAAATCAAATATGGTCTTCGTAAACTAATATTTCCCCTTTTGTCACCGAGATACCTAGATTATGAGGGTGTTAAAGCAAATAATTTCTTCATAGACAAAATACTTCCTCCTTTAAATCTTAGAAAAGGGGTAAAACAAGGCTCCTCTCCTCACTCTCTTTGGTTTTGAGATGTGTCTAACACCCAAACATCTCCTTTAGCACAACATTGGGGATTGATCACCCCAACCATTCAAAATTTCAGCAATAACTCCAATTCTCCAAGGCATGACATGAAATGAGAGCTCCTATCTCCACTAAATGAACAAATGTATTCATTCCATGTTTTTTATTTTTTCACTTATATTTTTGCAAAGTTCAAAATTACATGCATTATCTATATTTTTAGTTAAAGTTCAGTTTCTATCATGAACATTGAATACACTTTATGTTACAAGTTTACTCATGAAGCATGCTAATACCAACACATGAGAGAACCACTATCAAGTTATTATAAAGTGTTTGTACACTCTCAAGTATGTTTTTCCTTTAAGCATGCAAATTTCAATTACACACTTAAATGGAAGGAATGTAGACACTAAAATTTGGTAACTTATACAATGCAAAGTTTGACCATGTTCCCTTACTAAGAAAAATGCTCACATTTGTAATCCAATCATCTCATCTATGATTTAATAGAAATTAAATTTTAATCGAGAGGACCAAGATCAATTAGATAATATTAGAAATACATAAGATTAAACATGCAATGACAAACAAGTGTAAGTAATGAGAGGATGAGAGTGATTTAGCCGAAAACTCATTATTTGTCTTTGGAACTAGGTTGGAATGGTACTAGAACATACTGGATATGAGTTGTTTATGTTTCATTTGGAAAAAAATATCTCGTAAGTCTTCTAGCAATGAATTGCACTAAAAGAGGACATGACCATATGGACACCGGTGGTCGTATTGGGCAATAATGTCCTAGCAGTAATTCAGCACTGGTCTTTTTAGGGTTTAATCATGTCTTCTTCACCTCACTCTTTGTCACTTTGAATTTGTTGTGGGGTTTCATGGTCGTACTCGTACCTATAAAACAAACCCTAACAATATGTATAAGTCTCAAATTCACATTAGAGGGAATAAAATATGCACATGTTTGAGTCAGATTGACCTCGACGGTCACCCCAATGTGATTTTCACTAAGCACTGCACTACATTTTAGATTCAATGTAGTTCTAGTGTGCGTGTGATAGAATTGTTTCCTCACCAAGATAGTGGGCTATAACTACTTTTCCTCTAAGATGAATGTGTGTGATGGAATTCAGAAATTGTCCTCCCAACATAATGAATGATGTAGCCCAAATGCAATATTTAGTGTTTCCCTTTTCCCAAATACTAGATAGGAGGTAATAGCCCTAATTGTCTAACCCCTTAGAATAGTAAGTAAGTCATATATATACATATATATATATATATATATATATATATATATATATATATATATGTATATATATATATATATATATATATGTATATATATATGTATATATATATATATATATATATATATATATATATATATATATATATATATATACATATATATATATATATATATATGTATATATATATATATATATATATATATATATATATATACATATATATATATATATATATATATATATATGTATATATATACACATATATATATATATATATATATATATATATATATATATATATATATATATATATATATATATATATATATGTATATATATACATATATATATATGTATATATATATATATATATATATATATATATATATATATATATATATATATATATATATATATATATATATATATATATATATATATATATATATATATATATATATATATATATATATATATATATATATGATTCCTTTGCTTGAATTTCATCATTAACAACTAAAAAGCCAACCCAAAGTGATAATAGAAGTTTTATATAAAGATGATGGCTGATGTGGTAGTTTAAAACATATATATATATATATATATATATATATATATATATATATATATATATATATATATGATTCCTTTGCTTGAATTTCATCATTAACAACTAAAAAGCCAACCCAAAGTGATAATAGAAGTTTTATAAAAGATAATGGTTGATGTGGCATTTTAAAACATAAGAGAAGAGGGAAAGAAGAAATAAGCACCCAAAGGGGACAATAACACATGGTCACTTATGTCCCTATTAGGCATTAGTGTCTAAGAGGCTCTTAAGATAAAAACAAAGACACCGAGCTAGGTCATGTGTTGTGCAATGTCCAAAAGTAAAGGGATAGTTATAGAAAAGCAAAGGATAGAATTATAAAAAGATATATCAATGTAAATGCAAAGCAAAACAAGTGTTGTTAATGTCTAGTTTTCTTGCTTAGGAATCATGCATATAATGACATACTAGAGGCATGATGTAATAATACTAAGTGTGTGACTTCATGTCTACATTTGCCCCATTTTATGCTGGTGAATGAATATTCATAAACATAAAGTAGATAGAAAATGCATACCTTGTGGAGTGCCAAAGCATGTTGTAATTGATAATGTGCAAAATGAAGATTATAAGATGTGTATCATGGAATCTAAAAGGGGATGATAACCCTAGTGGTACCTTGTGTGCTTAGTGGAAATGATGCATGAATTTGTAACTTCAATATTACCTTTTCTGAGCCTTTTGTGCTTGAGATTGCTCATTGTTCCATTTGTGTTGCCTTTGTTGAGATAAGGACAGACTTGTAAAAGAATAAAATTGTAGTCAATGCTCATGGTATGAAATTGAACTTTAACTTAGAGAAATCAACATAGAAATGTGTATGAAAAATAAGTGAGTCAAGGATAAAATACACTTGAATGTCATGAGAGAAGATATTAGAATTTTCATGTGAATATTTTTCCTTGGAGATGGTTGGAGGAGTCAAATGATCAATTCTGAACTAATTTGAATAGGCGAGGATTTAGGCATCTTGTCGCCACACTGAGGATTTAAGCGTCATATCACCAAGGGAAGAGTGTTGGGAGAGATGTAGGATTTTCCCTCCACCCATTAACACTTCCCCATGGATAAGTGCCACTATAGATGGTCACAAACCCAATAGAAACTAGCCATAGATGACACATTTTTCCAAGCATATTGTTGTCCTGCATATGCCCTAGGTGTCACTCCTTATTTGATATCAATAGAAAAAGATGTAAACCGAGAAATAAGAGTAATTAGTTCCCTTTCTCAAAGTATGAAACTTGTTACTGATTTTGTTCTTCTTGTACTTGATGGTAACCTATAACTGAGTATTTGCTTATGTATTTTGATAAAACCTATCATTGAGAACCTATTCAACCTATAAGGTACCTATTTTTTCCTAGGAAAAAACTACCCAGGTGGGACACTAGTGCCCAACATTCCTATTTGCTTTGGGCACTTCGTCTCTGTATTGCTTTTGGCACAAGTTTGATTATGAATAGTTTTATTAGCTCCTTTTTGGTCATATTTTGTTGTTTACCATTCTTTCGGTTTTTGGGTTGATGAGAGGGTGAAATAATCCCCTGATGATTTCCCTACTCATTTGGGGTACATGAGATGAACCAATGCGAGTGCATCCCAAATGAGGAATGTTGAAACTGATGTGCACATATGAAATATAACTCCCTGTAGGGGAATAGGGAATGTGCATGATAACCACCATTACACACAAGACAATGGGAATAAGCTAGAAAAAAGTGTAAGTAACAAGAAAGCATGGAATAATGTAATAGAAACTAGTAAAAATACATAGTTATACAAGAGATCAGTGTAGTAGTTGTTAGAAAACATGGAACATGACTCAAGATGTCATAAGACACTCAAGGCCTTCAAGTTAGTACAAAAAAACAAGCATATGGAAAATCCCACAAATAATGACAAACAAGACACAAGCATAAAAGACAAGAAAATTAGATAACCATGGTTGGGAGTAATCCTGTAAGATAAATGCTACACATGAAGCACTCATTAGCATGTTAGAAAAATTGATAGTATGTCACATGTATATACAACTGAAAATAGGAATGAAAGTAGTAGATATTGTAATGATATCACATGAATATAGAGAAGTAGGGAAGGTAGATGCCCCTAGGAGCCTTAGTGGGATTGATAGAGAACAATGTCAAACATCATGCATCATGTGATAACCTATAGATATCCTATATTCACCTCAAAGTACCATGTGAACATGCATGTGTATATGTAAAAGGATATAACATACTATGAATCAAAGTAACATGATAGGAAAAATGCAACATAGAATAATATAAGCAAGCAAGGATACATGCAACCAAGATTTAAGCTAATGTTTTTTTGTATTTTTTCCAATATTTGAATTTTTTGAATTATTAGAAGGTCAAATGCCATGAATAGTGGAGAGGAGAAAGGTTTCCCCAATGTATGCACGTAAAGTGAGGTTCATGTAGATAAGTGTGCCATCAACAGTCATGTTTGAACTTAGAACAAGAGCACATCATCAAGTAGTAAGGGTAACACACGAGATACCATAAAATAGTGTCAAAAATGAGGGGAGAACCCTATGGAGTCTAAGATCCCAATTGCATGAGTAAGAAGTGTAATGATGTAAACAACTAGAATAAGCTGGAACATTGGTAAACAATATATGCAATTTGGAAAGATGAGATGCATTAAATCTATATGTAGTAGACCCTATGACCATATATGAAACCATAGACATACACGTGGAAAGAGGGGAATTGATTGCCCCCATGGATGCAAAAAAAAAGGTATAACATATGATTCATGCATAAAATTTTGAAAAGTGAGTGAGTTAAGAGCATTAGGAATTAAATCAACACATTGTGTTCTTACTTGTGGCGAGGAGGGTGTGATAAGTGATGTAACATTAGAATCAGTAAGCATATGATCATTATAATTGCATCGGGAGTTTTGATAAGCAAAAACTTGAAATCCATGGTCATGGTTACATTATGAAGGGGATATGAGTGTCTCCCAACACCTTAGGTATTGTAGATGTAACAACTGTCATAGGGGAAAAAGATCTAGATATAGGTAAGTGTGTGGTAGTATGCATTAAGGATCGAACATCATGTGGATGAGAATGAAACATAGTGGGAGGAATATCATGGGTGCCAATAGAAAGTTCATCATGTAAATCAATAACACTGTAGTCCATCATAGGAGAATAATGATGTGCAATATAAGTAGTAACTTCATTATCATGTATGAGAGGGATATCACAAAGAGTAGCAACATGAGGTGTGGAATCTATTATAGCATTATTTATGGAAGGTGTGAAAAGGGAATTGTGTGTAATGACATAGGTAAAAAGAGTTACATGCATAATATGTAACCAAGGACAACCTAGAAGGATATTATAAAAGATATTGTTAGGAATGATGTGACATAGAACATTAAGAGTGCATGGTCCTATAGTAATAGACATAAATATTTCACCTAAAACTCATTTAGATGCATTATTAGAACCACAAATACATAGAGTATAGGGAGTCAAATTAACAACATAAATCCCTATTTGATGGAGAAAAATATGTTACTGAGATATTAAGATCAAATCCATTATCAACTAAAGCATGCTTAACAAGAACATTACAAATGTGAACTGAATATCAAAGTGGGGAGGATTGTGATAATTGTTTAGGAATGAACAATAGATTCAAGATCTGTGTGCTAGATGAAGATGCATGAGAGCTATGATATCTAGGAGATGTGGCAAGCTAGATATATATTGATAATGATCCTTGAGAAGCTCTATAAGGACATGATGAATGAAATATATTGAAATCTACAACCAAATAAAGAAACCCTCGGTGACTAGGGTTATAGATGATGAAGCAAACAAAATGAGGGATCCTATGACAATATAGGGTTTGATCAATAAGCAGGTTCACCAAATGATTTAATAGAAATTAAATTTTAATCAAAGGATTGAGATCAATAAAAATCCCTATTTGATGGAGAAAATATATGTTACAAATATTAAGACTAGATCCATTATCAACTAAAGTGTACTTAACAAACATATTATGAATGTGAACCTAAATATACAATGGGAACATTGTTAATAATTATTTCGGAATGAAAAATATACTCAAGAGCCTGTGTCTTTAGATAAAGATGCAAAAGAGCTATGATAGCTAAGAGATGCGGGAAAGCTAGATAGCTATTGATAACAATCCTTGAGATTGGCACGATGAATTAAATATATTGAAATCCACAACCAAAGAAAGAAACCCTAAGGTTATTACGATTAGGGATACGATGAAGGAAAGCGAAATAAGGGATCTATGGTAATCTAGGATTTGACCAATAAATGGGTTCACCAAATGATTTAACAAAAAATAAATCTTAATCAGAGGATTGAGATCAATTAGATAATATTAGGAATACACAAGATATTGAAAGAGGGTTTGAAAACCCACAAGCGAGGATCACGAGGGATGACATGCACATCAATGGATGTGTGAACAATAGTGTGAAGAGATCTCGGGAGGAGCGAGCATCAACCGAATGTGCATGTAAAGATTTGACAAACGGGCAGAACCTGGTTAAGCCATAAAACTCTCCTCTATCTCATAGATCAAAAGACATGTACATATAGGAGGTGCTGAGTAACCCCCAGTGCTGCAATCATGACAACTCAAGTAGAGAGGGGGAGTTACATTCCCAGAATAGAAGTGTAACTCCCAATGACGCATATGACGCATTGATGACAGCGACATGTTGCATCATCGACGCGTAAGGGAATCTCATAATGACCCTAAATGATACATGGACCTACGATCTCACCTAAGTGAGATGACTCACCTAATGATGTGGAAAATACACACACCAACTTTGCCCCTTCATCGTAACTTCGGGATGAGGCGGTAAGTCGAAATGAGAAATGGGTCCCTGGCACAAAGCCGATGAGGTACCCATGTACAAGAAAAAGATCCCAAGCAGTGAAGGAAAACCCAATGGGAAAAACATCCACCACAAGAGAAAAACAAACTCTCTAATCTAAGAAAGATGCCAAATATGGGTCCCGACCATAGACAAGCCTGAAAGGGTACCCATGTACAAAGAGGCAATCTCTCGAAAAGAAGAAGAAGAGAGAAGAAGAGGGAGATGAGAGGAATGCAAAATATGCCATGGATGGATCTGAACTCTGCAGCTCTAGGAGGTCTCCCAGAAGAATGTCGATGACGAGATCCTCTGCCTCTGGACTGAAGAAGAGCTACCCACACTGAACTGTGTGCCTGCCCTTAGGAAGGATAGAAATGACGTGTTGGAAGTCCGGCCACTCCACAAAGAAAATTGAAGGCAGCAACATGAAGAACTCTGAGTCTGGTGCACGGAAGTGTGACATAGGTCTAGGGAGTGAGTGCCAAGGAACTAAAGGTAATGCCATGTGCGTAGAACTGTCGAGTGAAGAGGAACACCTATAGAGAGGATGTTTAAGTGATGTGAAGGGAACAAAACATCCTCCACAACAGAAAAGGGATCCACAACTGAGGGTGGATCAATGAAGGTCTCTGGAAATGTGGAAGTGACATGATTCCTAGAAGGGGCACTCCCAACAACAAAGATGATGAAATCCTCTGAAATACCTGTAGATGGATGAGGGACCTATAGTGCATCACAAGTAGACTCTGCGAAAAGATGACTAAGGTTAGGTAGATACTCGTCCCAATGAGGGGGCTCAACAAACAGAAGAGCGATGTCAGATAGGTATGAGTCATCTAATGAAGGTAGAGGAGTGAAAGGGGCCTTGCACACTGGAAGTGGAAAGGAGGCTGGTGTAATGATGGTGTGAGGCTGCTCGATATCGATGAGATGTGGGGGGTGACAACAATGTCTGGAATAGTGAGAGAAAGAGGAGAAGAGTCCTCTGTAGTACTCTCGACATCAAAACTGGATGCACAATCCTCGTCATCAGAAGTAGAACCAAGTGAGCCTGTGTCAGTGGAACTGTCATCACACAAAGAAATGGAGGAGACAACTGAATCAGCAACAACAACAATGGCGGCAGTATGTGAAGGGTCTCCATAGAGGACTGAAGAATGCTCTAGACACGGTGAGGTGGATCTGAGTCTGCCATGTGAAACCAGAGAGAACGAGAGACATGCATCATCATGTGACCAAATACATGGTCATAAGTGTCGAGGAAGTCCTCTAGATGACGATGATCAGTAGGTGCAAGAATTGGCCCAAGCAAGAAGGGTAAGAGACCCTCGTGGGCGAAGTAACGTTCCATGGAAGCACGCTAGGCTGAATAGGTCTCTCTCGGTGAGAAGTGGCGGAGGCTGTAAGGTGATCCTATGGTGCTCATGTCTAGAAAGAGCACTCTCCATGATGAAAAATGCAAGATGCAAGGTGCACAAAAGCAAGACGTCGGACTCGGCCGATAATGCGTCTATGTGTGTAGGCCCAAGAGTACAATCAACCCCCAAGAATGTGGCACTTTATAAAATTAGTGCATTTACAAAATTGGCAATGCCATCATGTAAAGTGCAAAAATCATGCAACTTTGACTAAAGAAGCGCTTAAACGAGAGCTATGAGTCAAAAGTTATGGCATTAAAACGATTCCCGCAACTGATGGAAAAATACACTAGATGTTGCAAACGCATTAAAAAAGTGCTCGAAATGGGTGCAAAGGGTGTCATGTGACTACTCGTTGGAAATGGCACAAAATTTTAGTAGGGGTTTGTTTTGACTGCGAGGGGGTTAGCCTCCTGCCAACCTCGGACCTCACCCTCCATCTTTGACGCTCGTAGGAGGGTATTAAATACAAGCAAAAAACAACCTTATAAATTAATACATGCCAAGAAATGTTTTTTTTTAAATCTTAAAACATTAAAAAAGATTGGAAAGAGGGCCCACGTTGGAAGAGTGGATTGTTTAAGCTCTTGTCAAGGACCACGTGCTAGTTGTGCAACAGAAAACGTCCAAAAAGATAGTTATACAGGTCACTAGAGGTCACTAGAGGCTGAATGAGGGTGTTGCAGACATGTGGGAGGTCGCTGGAGGTGCTGGGAGCAGGTGTGGTAGGCTGCACAAGCGGGAGGAGCCGTTTGAAGACCGAAAACACCAAAAAATGTCCAAAAATGCCAAAAAACCAAAAAACGTTTCAAGCAAAGACTGAGCCGTTGAATATGACGTTGCGGAGTTGTAGGTTCTTTGGAGATGTGTAAAGCAGTTCTTTGGAGGTGTTGGGAGCAGGTGTTGCAGTCTGCGCATAAGCTGGAGGAGCTGTTAGAGACCCAAAAAACGCCCAAAACGGCCAAAAACGGTTGTCAAAGTCAAAAACATTTTTCCAATGGAAGAGGACGCTGGAGGAGCCATTTGAAAAGGAACAAGGCGGGTTTCTGCAACGAAAGATATGAAGACAAAAAACGGCGAGCCAAGAATAGCAATGCGGCCAAGAACAACAATGCGGCCAAGAATAGATTCAAATGGCAAACACCACAGCTGATTCCTTCAGCGAACACCACCACAGATCCAAACGGCGAGCAAAATTTCAACGTAGGTCCCAAACAGGTCCAACACATGTGGCTGAGTGTGCAAAAAAACGTCCATGGTCAGAGAAATGAGTTGTAGGAAGCAAGCAGAGTCACCAGCAAGTTGTCGGTCAAGCTAATGCAAGAATGGAGAACCAATGTAAACTAGCACAAAATACGCAGATCTGCAACTCGGAATGCATTAGACCTCAGGAAAACACCTCTAAACACACATGTAAACCCGGAGAATCGAGTGGTCAAAGACACTAAACTCGAAAAACACTAGAAACTCGAACACGACCAAATGAACCACGAATAACCCGAACACCGAATAGAGGTATAAAACACGAATCAATGCATTGAAGCACATAACGGAATATCCATTACGACACACACAACAAGAACTGGATATCACACCGGAAGCCAGAAAACACACATAGAAACGCCGATGAGTGCACGGATCCACAAGATCCACTCTGATACCATGAAAGAGGGTTTGAAAACCTGCAAGTGAGGATCACGAGGGATGACGTGCACATCAACGGACGTGCGAACAACAGTGTGAAGAGATCTCGGGAGGAGTGAGCATCAACCAAATGTGCATGCAAAGATTCGACAAATAGGCAGAACTGGTTAAGCCATAAAACTCTCCTCTATCTCATAGATCAAAAGACGTGTACATATAGGAGGTCGTTGAGTAACCCCCAGTGCTGCAATCATGACAACTCGAGTAGAGAGGGGGAGTTACATTCCCAAAATAGAAGTGTAACTCCCAATGACGCATATGACGCACTAACGCACTGACGTAATGATGCATAAGGGAATCTCATAATGACCCCTAAATGACACATGGACCTATGATCTCACCTAAGTGAGATGACTCACCTAATGATGTGGAAAATACACACACCAACAGATCTAACTTGTAATGGTAATCAAGTATAAGTAATGAGAGGATGAGAGTGACTTAAGCGATGACTCATTTGTTTGTGCTAGATCTAGGTTTGAATGGTACTAGAACAAGTGGATCGGGTTATATACGATTCTTCTAGAAAACATAGACATAGATATGTAAGTCGCACAGACGGTAGTGCCCATAATAGGCCAAGATCACACCGGGTGTTATTGTCATATTAGGCACTAGTGTCTGACAAGATAATTCCGAGATATTTTCTTTTTAGGGTCTAATCATGCCTTCTTCACTTCACTCTTTGTTGTTTTGACTTCATTGTAGGGTTTCACGGTCACACATGTACCTACAATACAAACCCTAAGCACTGTATAAGGCTCAAACACACATTAGATGGAATAAAATATGCATTTTCTTGAGTCGACTAAACTTGGAGGTCACCCCAATGTGATTGTCATCTTTGAGCATTGCATTGCATTTCATAATCAATGTAATTCGGTGTATGTGTGTGATAGAATTATGTCCCTTAAAGATAGGTTTCCCTTGTGTTACTCGCACCACTACTTTTCCCCAAAGATGAATGTGTGTGATGGAATTTAGAAATTACCCTTCCTATGTAGTGAGTGATGCAACCCAAATGTTGTCCTTAAGTGCTGCCCTTTTGTGTAGATAGTAGATAGGAAGTAATAACCTCAATTGTCTAGCCCCTTAGAATAGTAAGTCATGTATATATATGATTCCTTTGTTTGAATTTTATCATTAACAACTAAAAATATGACCCAAAGTGATAATATAAGTTTTAGAAAAGATAATGGTTGATGTGGCATTTTAAAACATAAGAGAAGAGGAAAGAGGATAGAAGCACCCAAAGGGGACAATAGTACACTGAGTGCTCTTATCCCTATTGGGCGCTAGTGTCCGAGAGGCTCCGAAGATAAAATAGAAGACACTGAGTTGGGTCACATGTTATGTAATGTCCAAAAGTAAAGAGATAGTTCTAGAAAATCAAAGAATGAAAGTGTAAAAATAAAATCAATGTAAATGCAAATCAAAACAAGTGTTGTTAATGTCTAGTTTCCTTTCTTAGGAATCTTATATACAATGACATACTAGAGGCATGATGTAATAGTACTAAGTGCATGATTTCATGTCTATAATCTCTCTATTGCTTTTACAACTTGTTTATCTTTACACTCTGCTTTATCATCAATTTTGAGAATATTATTTGATCAAAGCAACATTAAACCTTTGATATTCATGACACAAATCTTAGATTTGGTTTTCATATCTTCAATTCGAAAATGTATGGAAGGGTCAGAATGTAAGGTATAATGTTAGTCGACCAACACAAGTCCCACCCAATCAAATTCACCGACTCTAATTTCAATTTCAATTTCTTCTTTTGGTCATTTCATCTTCTTAAGGTTGGCCTTACTAGAATATTTCACCTACAAAAGGCTATAAAAGTAAGTTAACATCACTTTGTAACTCATCTGGATTTCTTACAAGGTCTTATTACAAATATCATTCTAAAATAATCTAAAATGGTTCATAAATGACCCTTAATTAGATGCACATCATCTAGAGTAATCCCTACTACAAGTTTGAAGCACTCAATCGGGTCAAAAGTCTAGCTTCTTTCATTTCCAAGCATGCGAAGGTCATAAAGCCATGTTTTAGCAAGATCAATGTCATTATAAGCATCGCACAAGGGTTTAAATCAATAAAGGGTTAGGTCAAACATTTAAGACACGCCACAACCCACTTCTATCGTGATGGGCACATTCTATACTAAGTAGTTAAATTGTTATATTCGTGTCAAGAGACATGAGGGCACCTCTAGGGGATTGGTTATATGTTCACAATCACACAAACACCTAGTAGAAATACATGAGGCCTGATATTGAAATAAGGGCATGTAATTGTAGACAAAAAAATCTATGCACTTGGGTACATTTATAGGTCCTAAACCATGCTAGCATTTACAAGATTCGTACGTAAGAAAACTAGTAATTGAAAACTCCCTTTAGCCTTTTACTTGGTCTTCTGCACTTTTATTAGCTTTATACATCTTGCACTCTTTTCGGCATTTTACTATTTTATCTTTTTATGGCCTTGAACACTAGCGCCCAGTTAAGACACTAGCACTAGGTGATCATGTCCTCCTGAGTGCTCCTATCCTTATTTACCTTCTTCTTATCCTTTTGGTCCCATTTCACTTCTTAATTACTTTTTACTACTTTGGGTTGGCCTTTCAGTTGTCAATTACAAAATTCAAATAAGGGAATCATATAAATACACAATTATGTTTTAAAAATAAGGGACCAAGCACTAAACATTACATACTATCACCTAAGCTTGCATCCAAAGGCACAAAAGTACTCCAAAGCATCCATCTAACACACTCATTCAAGGGACAAGGGTTGCATTCTTCTGCATACACAACATAGGAGGGGAAGTTTATTCTATTTCATCCCACACATTCTATACATCTTCTACATTCTAGATCTATCTCACTATCACTATGTAACTTACAAAAGGGAATCCTAGGGAATCATTACACACACACTCACATAGAACTACATGGATTTTGAGATGTAGTGTAGTGCTTGGTTGTAAGTTCACTCTTTGGGTGACCGTCGGGGTCATTCCGACTCCCCATTATGCATTTTCATTTTTAGGTTTGATGTGGTTTGTGGGTATGTGTAGGTGAAATTCTTTCTTGCAGTTATAGGTATAGTCGCACATCAAAAACAAATCTAGAGTGATAGACATGAAAGGATAGTGAACATCATTCAACCTTAAAATAACCAAATCCATAACATCTACATGGACACCAATGCCTAGATCCAAACACTAGTTCTAGAAAATCCTGTCCTCTCCCATACACTTTTGTCCCGTGTAGTTTGAGTCCAAAACCCTTATAGAGCCTCTACGACACTCTTATTAGTCCTGTTCCAATAGTTCACTTTCCCATATCACTTCTAGATTGCTTGAAAATCAGCTAAGTCTCTCTATCTCCCTCTCTTGCTTAGGGTTTCACATTTACATGCTTGATTTCTTGCATCTTAATGTATATTCACTTTTGTACATAATTCATCACAGTAGTTACTCTGCAATAATATTTAATTTCAATTTATATTAAATTGATAATGCAACACTTGGATTGATTTAACATGGGATTCTAATCGCTTAAGGGTATTCCAACCTCACCACACAAACATGTTTTCTCTTTTAGGTTTGTTAATGCTTTGATGAAGCGTTATGTAGGTTGTTAAGATTTATACTTTGTTTTAGGTGATTATAGGTCATCATGAAGCTTTGCAAGTAAGATTGGCATACAATGAAAATAATTACCTGACAAGTGAAGCACATAGAAAGTTACAAATCTATATTATCAAAGGGTCAAAGACCATATAGTTCTAGGTCAAGACCGTACAAATCAGGTCTATCTTGTACAAAAGCTACATAGTCACATCCTTATTAGGTTTTCAACTCCATAACTTTCACTAAAGCATTTAAAGTTCTAGATCATCACATTTCATTATTCTCCGCATCTAGATCATTCCTAAATTCTCTAGTACAACTAAGTATATCTCTCCTCTTGTGTATTTAAGCAATTACTTATCGTTTATCAATTGCAACATGTATGAATGCATTATTCTAATTATGAATGGTTAATGTTGGAATTTAATTACATCACAATAGTCTACATGTTACAAACCTTACATCATATTTAGTGTTGTATATTCCCATAACACCTTTTAGCTATTTGATTAGGGTGTAAACATTTGGTGAACGCAATTCACAATCAAATCTTCAACCTTCTTCCAAACCCTATTTTCCCTAGGGTTCCATTTCTATATTTTATATACATATCTAAACCTAATTTTTATCCTTCACATCCCCTAAATCTATTTTTTCCAGTTTCCCTAGGGTCCCATGGTCGTTCCTACACTCTGGGTCTCTTTCTAGGGATTCTTAATTACCAAATCACCTTTCATTGCATATTTCAAAAATAACTTATCTATTTTCAAATTCTATTGAGATTTAAACTAAATTTTGTATATTTAATGAAAGCCTCTTTTCGTTTGCCCTAATTCTTAACACAATTCTCGGAAAGGAAAATTACTATTTTTAATCATTAGGGCACAATCAAATAAATATACAAATTTTGTGAATTCCCTAAAGATTATTGTTTCTAATGTCTAAATCGTAAAATACCTCACTTGGTTTCATAAATTTCAATATCTATTTTATAAATGGACATTTTAATAATTTGACGACGGTCTTTTTCTACTTAACATCCCCTTTGGTCTTATCCTATATGGTCTTTTGGTATTAACCGTCCATGTGTTGATTAGTATTATTTCTTATCTAATTAAAGGATCTTATATCATTTTGTACCATCATGGTTTATGCTACAAATTCCCAAGCTTTCTTATATTATTTACTTCATGGTTACCATACACAACAACATTCTATCTTAGAATTATTACAACAAACAATGCTCCCTGTCGATATGACAACTTCCCATGAAGATTCAATTTTGAGACTATTTCAGCCCGTTCTATTAGTCGATACATCATAAAACTATAATAAAATCAATTTAAGCATTACACCATGGTTTGTATGTCCAATTGCAAGTTATTTTTACTAATATTAAATCTCTCAAGGATGAGATAACACATCTACAGAATTCCCCCCATACTAAGGTTACCAAGAGGCAATGTGATACAAACCTTATGCATGATAAATGCCCTCATACAAGTGAAGTAAAATTCCTACATAGAGGCAACAATCTTTATGTTCCACGTGATTGATATTTACTCCTACGATAGATACAATGGAAAACACCTATTTGGTTTGAAAAGACTACTAGACAACATGAAAATTTATATGAGTTACTCTATAAGTGGTTAATTATCTTGTTACCTACTCATTACTACCCTCCCTATTAGTTGGAGAAAATAAAATTTCAACCATTTTTACATTTATCATGGTATCAATGGACATCATGACAATGACTGCTATGCTTGCTTTGCAATAAATAATCCAACAACTTGAGCATAAGGGATTTATTTCCTTTGATACGACCTTCTACTACATTATCATATCAAATCCTTAAATATACATGGGTTTCTAAAGTTGATATATATCGTGTCCGATGAAAATCATGCAATATTAAATGACACATCTTTGAAAATACGACAAGAGCTACCTCCTCACAAAGAGGATAAGAATGCAATACCTTTTTGGAAGATCCACTCTTAATGAAAGAGTTATATCCTAATATTGTGCAAACAAAAATGAAAACAATACCAATCGAGCATGAACAATTGCACATGAATTTAGAAAATTTAGCACATCTACAAGCCTTAATTACCCTATCCACACACCTTATGAGGCAACTATATTTATTCCATTCATTTACCCCTAGTTTTTCAAAACCTAGTAAATTAAATAAAAAATTGTCTTCATAGAGATCCTAACACTATTATACACTTAATAACCTTGTCACAAAGCCCCTCAAGACTATATACGACACTAACCAATGTCATCTCTGCAACCAATTTCATATCATTCTATTAATCCATTAGTGGTTTTTATCCCTTTAAAACAAATCAAGAGAGTTGAATATATTTATACTAACCAACCCAAAATCAAAAGTCAATACAAGAAAAAGGCAAAAGAAACAAAATAATATCAATACTCTAGGGTGTCTCCATTATCTCTACCGAGGCTATCGACACTCGGTTAGTATTAGAGCATTACTATGAATTGAATCAAATGCATCTATATCAAGGATATAAATGCATCACTCTTAAGATCAATGCACGATTCATATTCTACACATCTTCATCCACCAATAAAGCATTGAAACCAATCATTCCTCCATTGGATAGTTTATCTTCACTTACTACCCTTCAAATATTCAATTCAAGTAATAATAAACTCTCTCTCTCTCTCTCTCTCACACACACACACACACACACACCACACACACACACCCACCGGTCCGAAAATAATCGATTATTACTACCCGATCTCGGACCCAGAGGCTTTAATTATTTGCCGATAATTTACTTCTTTTAAGTAATCAATTTAAAATAATGCAAGACAATAATTACAATTGCACAAAGATTGATTACAGAGTTCGGCAATTGCCTACGTCTCTGGGTTCATGGTCGAACTGTTCCACTAGTCAAAACTTGTAAGTTACAGTAGTACTTTCACAAGAAAACCTAATGGAATTTTACTTGCCTATCAGTACACCAGTTCTTCGAAAAACTTCCGATGATCAGTCAAATCGTTCTTCACCTTCCTGATGCACAATCTCCTTCGGCTTCGATCGGCCTTCCCAACGCTATCAATGTGAAGCTAGCACTCTGGTCGACAATCCAGGATTTGCAAGTAATTGGTGTGGCTCAATGGGCCTATTGGGTAGTTTATAATTTACTCCCAATCACAAATATTTCATCTACTATTGCCTAAAATAATAGGCCAATAGACAATACTTGTGGACACATCCCACAAATAAGCTTAACAAATAATAAGCTCGTTGGACTAATGTGTCCCCACAATAAGCTTAACAAATAATAAGCTTGAGTTGTGTGTGTCGTGTCACTGTTCCGCACTCCCAAGAATGAGCTTCTCGTTCATACGGTGTGTTTTTACAATGAAATAGGTACCATATTTATACAAAATTAGGGCCCTTAAAATATGCATTCCATATAATCCTTAGGCTAAAATACCATAGCCCGTAGCATAGAAATTGGGATAAAATATTCCCATTTGGGCGGATTACATGTTTAATGGGATTAAATCCCAAATGGAGCCGCATTTGAATTTTTTAATGGGATAAAATCCCAATTTGGGCGGCGTTGAATATTTAATGGGATAAAAATCCCATAGGAAGCGGTGGAATATTAGTTTAGGCTTTATTAAGCCTTTCCACGCGCATGTATAGTGGTCAATGGACCACTTTGGAGCATAACCGCCCCTACCACCGCTTACCACCTTGTTCACCACGTGGATGTCCACGCATACCATTCAACATGCTCCCCACCACCGCTTCACTCCTCCTCCACGTGGAAGTAGCATATGTTTGGCGGTTTAATAATACTAATGTATAAACATTAATATGTATATATGTGGTTTGGCATATATGCGTGCCATTTGGAAAGTGGACTTACCAAGATAATATAATTTCAACCAATATAATGTGGTATAGAAATAATTAACTCGGTAATTCTGTAGTCCACTTGTCATCTCCCGATAGGAAAATCGAGTGAATTCGATGAGTGGTGGCAAGCCACGTGTCACAGTGTGATTGGTCCAATATGGACCAATTGACTAGAGTTGACTTTCCCGTTGACCAAACTTTGACCGAACATATCTAGAGCTCCCGATGTCCATTTGTCGCGTTCTCACAGTTGTTGGAAAGCTCTCGAGATGATCTTCTACACTGACACCATTTAGGGATGTTTAGGGAACTTTTAAAAATGATCCCCGATCACCCACCCACCCACACACACCCACACCCACACCCACACCCACACCCACAATATCAATGAACGATAACACTAGTATCTTTTCTTGTTTTTTTGACCTCATTCACAATCCTATTTTAGTATCTCTATTATCTCATGATCTATGCCTTTGTATCATCACTTATTCATTTTCAATCTTCAAACCACCCACATTAACCATCCATATCACTCAAAATTTCCTTCTACTTCACTTAGAAACTTATGTCTTCATCGATACCTTTAACTATGGTTAGGGGAAACTTTGTCCTTACCGCAATAATTACTCTTATACTAAAGTGCATTTCCCATCATTTACTAATTACCACTTTTTGTCTCACTTTATGTTGGGGCAACTCATGTACCCAAAATCAAATGTCACTTTAGGGGAACACCGTGCAAAATATTTCACTCATCAATATTATGAATATTACTAATCAATTTTATCAATAAATCATCCATCACCCAATTTGAACAAATGACCATCCAACTTGTGAAATTAGTATATCAATGCCTTCACAACAATTGATCAAGTGGCTCATTGATCAACATTTCTAGGTCCCTATCTACCTCTTTAATTACCCGAGCCCCCTTGCATATATATTTATGTTGGAATAATTTTCATTGATGTCAAAATAAGTTAAAAGATATAGAATATTGTTGTTGTGATTGATGTTAAAGGATGTTGCAGGATTTAATTGATAGAGCAAAACATTGAAAGAATATTGTTTGGTGCTTCAAAGTCTTATATTTTTACCCCAAAGTTCTCTTTATATTGCTTCAAAGTCTGACCATAATGTTTTAGAGTTTGATTGGAGTGCTTTGAAGGCAAATCAAATTGCTTGAGTCTCATAGTTTTGCTTTGAGACTGACTATAATACTTTAGAGTTTGTTTGAAGTTTGTGTTTTGTCTTGGTCTGGAACCAACAGTTTTGGCTGACTGTTGCAATACATTTCTAAGTTTGTTGGATACTTTTTATGATTATGTTTGGCCAACCTTCCAAGGATTTAAAAAATACTTATTATCTTTTTGTTGTTGACCACATGTCTCTAATTTTTCACTAAAATATTCCATATTCAATTTTAAGTCGACTTGAGTTTATTGGTTCACTCTTGTATCTTGACATTGATCCTTTTATCGTAACTATGGCCGAACTTAATCCTATTTGATGCCAATGATAAGAATGTGCACATGTATAAAAGGATATATAGAATCATTATTTGGTAGTGTGCTTGAGAGGAAAAATAATGAATTGTAGTGTTGGAGTTGTGGAGAAAAAGGAATATGAAAAGAGTAAATATGTGAAGTTAACATGCTTGCATGAAGAACATGAAGAAGGAGAGTAGGAGGTCATGAAGTAAGGAAGCAACATGTGTAAAGCAAGAAGATATTCTTTTGTGTCTTAAACATAATTATGAAGTATGAAGTAATGATGACATGTTGAAGAAGAGGAAGAGTAAATTTAAATAGATTGGAAAATGACAGACTTGTTAAAAGAAGAAAAAAGTAAAGCATGAATATTTGAGAAGAGGTGGAGTTGAGTTTTGAGTGGAAGGACAAGATCAAGAAGATAATTAGATGAAAGTGTAAACAATATTGAAGAGCATAATATAAAGCTATCTAATTTCATTAATTAAACCATCGTCCATGTTGGAAGAAGGATCGATCTATGTGTATGAAGAGAATGATTAAATTTCCATCATCAGGTTGAAGTAACAACTATAAATGGTGGCTCTATCTATTATTGAGGTTAGTGGCTCACAATTTAGGGCTTGGTGTCTCAGTAGGTTGGTGCTTACAAATAAGTTGAGTTTGTGCTCAACATTGGGGATTGGTAATCGTAGTAGGTTGATGCCTAAAAATAAGTTGAGTTGGTGCTCAACATTGGGGATTGGTGTCTACAGTAGGTTGATGCCTACAAACTAGCTGAGTTGGTGCTCGGTATTGGGATTGGTGTCTCCAGTAGGTTGGTGCCTACAAATGTATATTGAGATATTTTGGGTTGGATTTGGACAATAGATCCAAGTAGTCTTTTCTCTATGGTTTTCTCCAAAAGGGTTTCCACACAAATCTTGTCTTCTATTGTTGTGTAATTGTTATATATTATGTGATTGCTGATATTATGGATGATAATATATAAATAAGTAAAAAATTTATAATACCGATTCACCCCCCCTTATTATTAGTGTATGTTCAATAATTGATATCGAGCGAGTTCCTTCAAAATAGTCTAACCACTAGAAGGTAGATCTCTGTACCATACATGGAAGGAAAAGACGGATTCTCTTTGAATAAGGCTCCATTATTTGATGGAACTAATATGGTTTTGGAGTATAAGGATGCACACCTATTTTTTTGTCTCTTGGGTTTGACATTTGGAAATCATTTGTTAGTGGTTATGCATCTCTAACAACTCCTCCAATAAGATCAAACTGGTAATAAGGCTAGTGAAAGTAATGCAAAGGCTATGAATGCAATTTTGGGTGGTTTGTCTGAATCAAAATTTGTTAAATTAATGCATTGTATATCTGCCAAGGAAATTTGGGATAAAATCAAGAACATATATGAAAGGGATGCCAAAGTAAAGAAAACAAAGCTCTAAATTTATATAAGTCAATTTGAGAGTTTGAAGATGAATGATGATGAAAACATTACAACTTATCTTCTGTGCATGGATGAAATTGTCAACACCATTAAGAATCAAAGAATAAATTAAATATGAAGTCATTGTGCAAAAAAAATTAGATATCTTCCTTTGAGGTTTGATTCCAAGGTGTCAATAGTTTAAGAAAATAAGGATTTAAACAACCTAACAATGGATTAACTTCATGGGATTCTTACATCGTATGATATGAGGAATGAAAAAGATAATCAACTAAATGAGAGGAAACTTTTAAAGCATCAAATAAGGTGAAAAGTAGAAAGGATGAGTCACATGATTGCTCCAGTGTTGAATCAAAGCTTAAAAGAAGCTAATTTCATTAGAAAGCTAAAGAAAGGAAATGAAAAATATAAAGTTATGTTACCCTTTGAATTTTTTAATTATGCTAAAGTAGGACATTTTACTTCTAGATGTCCACATAAAAAAAATAATGATAGTGAGGAAGATCAAAACATGAAGGAAAGTAACAAGTATTATTAGTCTAAGAAGAACTACAAGAAAAGAAAATATGAGAATTTCCACAAGCACAAGAAAAATCTCTACACCAAGGAGGAAAGTAGCGCTCATCTGAGGAAAGTGATGAAAGTGACTCTGCAAGTGATCAAGAGGAATCATTATTCATGACAATAAAGTCAAGAGATAACAAATAAGAGTTGGTTTTAGAAGATGAAGAAGATGTTGAGGTGGATCTTGAAGGAGAGCTCATTAGTGCCCTAGATGAAATTGAGATTCTTAGAAAGAAGAACAAGAAACAAAAACAATAACTTCAAAAATTTGAAGAAGAATATGATACGTCAAAATCAAAATTATCTCAATATCTTAAAGAATACAATAAGATCATCATTGGCCTAAGGTCTCATCTTGAATAGATGAAGAAGGTGGATGAGGTTGTGAGAATTTAGCTGAAACAAAAGAATGAAAATTGTGAGAAGATTGAATATGAAATAGTTTCTTTGAGAAAGGAACTTGAAAATACTAATGCTAAATTAAACAATTACCTCAATTTTGAGAAGAGTACTAAAATATTAGATGATATACTTAGTAATTAGAGATCTCCATTTATTAAAACTGGTCTTGGGTTCAAAGAAGATCAGGGGACCTCCAAAGAAAATGCAGACAATTCAAAGACATACATAGATGCTCTTAAAGGTTCAATCAGAAATGAAAGTAAAAAAGTGAATGAGACTCATGTTCCTCAAAGTAAAAGCAATCCAAAAGAAAGAAACAAGAAGAAGGAGATTCATGTTCATGAGAATACAAGCATTCATCACAGAGTTAGATTAGAAAACCATAGATCCTTTCCCCCAAGAAAACATAATGTAACCAAGTTTCATAATTTTTTTATGGTTATTGTTTTTCATGCAATCAATTTGGACATAGAGATGTAGACTGTAGATCTCATACAAGAAGTTTTGATAAGAAGATGAATGAAAATTTAAGTTATTTTGGGGTTTCAAATAGAAACTACAATTCATTTTCAAAACACAAAGAGAATGGGACTGTATGTTATAAATTCCATAACTTTGAGCATGTAACATGTTTTTGCAAAAGTGTAGAAACTCTCAGACATAATAAGAATGAGGATGGATGGAACAAAGTTACATATGGTTTCTCAGGTAGAAGGTTTAATTTTTTTCTCCTTTATCAAATGATATTATTTGTTATAATTGTGACATGTATGGACATAAGGCTAGACAGTGTAGAAGCAATCATGTGAAGTAAAAAAATAATGTACAAACTATGAATAATCAGAAGGATGAATCAACAAAATTTTGGAAGAAGAAATCATAGCTAGGCAAGAAAAAGGAAAGTTCCATGCTTGTTCAAACTGCACTTCATGCACAAAATGAAGGAAATCAATGGTATATTGATAGTGGATACTCAATTCATATGACTGGAGACAAAAGTAAGTTTCTCACTTTAAAAAGGGTAAATGGAGGCACTATGAAGTTTGGAGATAATGCTACAACAAAGATATCAGGAAAAAGAACTATCAGTGTTAATAATGGAAAATCAAAGAGTGAAAACATCTTGTATGTTGAAGGTCTGAAACATAATCTATTGAGTGTAAGAAAAATGAGTGATCAGGGGTATATAATCACATTTCATGCTGAAGGATGTGATATTAGAAAGACAAAAGCAAGAAAAGTGGTTGTTGATGTATGCAGGATAACAAATAATCTTTATATTCTTAGTGAAGTTAAGGGAGAAAATTGCTACATGGGAAAAGTAGATGAAAGTTGGATATGACATAGAAGGATGGGTCATATTAATTTTGATAACTTAGTAAAGATTATCTCTAAGCAAGCGTTAGAGACATGCCAAAAATCACCAAATCAACAAACACATTCTGCAAGCAATGTTAGCATGGAAAAGCAGATACAAGAGTTTCTTTCAAAACAAAGGAGTACTCAACTACAAAGTTACTGGAACTTGTTCATACTAATCTATGTGGGCCAAAAAGGACTCAAAGCATGTAAGGTGAGAGATATTTCATGTTATTTGTTGATGATTACTCTAGAATGACTTGGGTAACTTTTCTAAAAGAAAAATATGAAGCATTTGAGAAGTTTAAGGCATTTAAAGCCTTGGTTGAAAATGAAACTAGCAAGAAAATCAAATGTCTAAGATCGATCTGTGGAGGAGAATTTACTTCAAATGAGTTTGTATAATTTTGTGAAGATCATGGAATAAAAAGACATTATTCGATTCTGAGGACACCTTAGTAAAATGGCGTTGTAGAAAGAAATAATAAAACAATGCAAGAAATGGAAGAACCATGCTAAATGATTCAAAGTTATCTGATATGTTTTGGAGAGAAGCAGTTAATACAACAATCTACATTTTAAATAAAGGGAAAATCAAAGTGAACAATAACAAGAATCCTTATGAGTTATGGAAGGGTAGAAAAACAAAAATCAAACATTTTAGAACATTTGGAAGTCCATGCTTTATCAAAAGAGATGATGAAGACTAAACTAAGTTTGATTCTAGATCCGATGATGGTATTTTTCTTTTTTATTCCTTGAAAACAAAACATATAGATGCTATACTTTAAAAAACACACAATTTTTTTAAAAGTGTAAATATGAAAGTAAATGATTTAAAATATAAGAAGAATCGATCATAAGAAACTGATTATACAAAGGAAACAAGTAGTGAAGATGAAGATGAATGAAAATGAAGAAGTGGAAAGAAAATATACCAAAACACCATCTAGATATGTCCAAAGGAATCATTCTAAAAAGATGATTATAGGTGAAAAAATAGTGGGGTGCATACAAGAAGAATATTAACAGATACAGTTAAACATGCAAATCTATCTTTACTATCCAAAATTTAACCTAAGAATCTTTCTGAAGTAAGAAAAGACAAGCATTGGATTGGAGAAATGGAAGAAGAGATAGACCATATTGAGAAGAATGAAACATGGGAACTTGTCCCAAGACCAAAATATAAGAATGTGATTGACACCAAGTGGATTCTCAGGAACAAGCTGAATGAAGATGGGAAAATTTGTAAGAAACAAAGCAAGTTTAGTATGTAAAGGATATGCACAAATTGAAGGAATTGAATTTGAAGAGACCTTGTCCCCTATTGCTCGTTTAGAAGCCATCAATTTTTTTTTTGGCCTTTGCTTGTTTTCAAAGCTTTAAAGTATATTAGATGGATGTAAAATCAACATTACTAAATGCAAATTTAGAAGAATAAGTTTTTTTTAAACAACCAAAAGGATTTATTATATCAGAAGATAAGGACTATGTATGCAAACTGAAGAAAACTCTTTATAGACTCGAAACAAACCCTAGAGCCCGATATTCAAGACTGGACAAGTATCTACAATAACAATGTTGGCATGTGTGTGCTAGTGTTTTCATTTATGTAAAATGTGTAAGGACATTAATGAAAAAGTATGATTTCAATAAGTGTAAGAGGAATTTTGTAGAGGTGATGACATGGGCAGACAAAAAGTGACATAGGTGCAAGAGTGGAAATGGTGAGACTTGCTTGGTCAAGTAGGCATAATCAAGAGGTCTAGTCAACATAGGTGATGACACATGAAGGTTTTTGAAGCATGGCAAAGGCATGAAGAGCATGTTAGTAGTATGATGAGACACTCATATAGGTCTCAGAAGGTGAGTGCAGGGTTTGAGCATGTTTTATAGGTCTACATCTAGACCTAGTCTAGGTGCTTGGTGGCCTAATGGGGCATGAAGGTCGATTTGCAAAGGTTTTGGGCCCATGAGGGCATACGGACCATGTTTTATCAAAGATTTTAGGGCCTTTTTAAGAGCTTTAGAGCACAAGTATGGTGTTAACCTACTTTTCTAGGTTTGAACTGGACCTAATTCCATGACCTAGTTAGGAAAATGAGATAGGATGAGATGATTCAGAGATAAGTATGGTCATATGAGCATTAGGGAATTTGAGAGAGGTTGTCCTAAAGATGTGGGAAAATTTTTAGGTTTGTATGTTGAATATTGTGCATGATATGATGTTTTTAGTCCTACTGAGCTCAACAAGGTATATTTTCCAGTTCGATATGAGATACCTTGTGTTGATTGGCATGTGTAAAGTGCATGGGGACCTGATCCATTCAGGGATGTTTTTGAATGGAGCTAAGAAGGTTTCAAATTTTAAATGATATCAAATGATGTCTTGTGCTTTATGAACAATCATTAAGAAGCTAAGGTGGTCAAAAACCCTATCTAAACCCTAGTTCATTAGCGATGGAGGAAAACTTGTTGGTATGAGCTCAAAATGCATTGGATCATCAAATATGATGATTTGAGGATGGAAATGACTCTCCCAAATTTCTAATAGTGGTGGTTTGGTGACTTGATAGTAGGTGGAGCCCACTCAATTTTTCTTGTTTTCAAGAAAGTTTGATTTGTTCTTAGGTTTTCCATTAGACCCATTGTCTAAATTGTTGTTTTGAGTAGAAGGGAAGCTCGGATACATGTTTGAAGTGATTTCAGACCTTGGTAGAACATGATTTAATTTAAATAGATTTAAAACTTTCTTTGAGTAACTTATTGTAACTAATGATATTTAGGTAACTATATACAATAGTGCACAAGTAATAAGCATTAAATGATGTAAAACCCTATGTAAATGAGAGAGGAAGATGACTTAGATGATTTCATGCAACATGGGAGTGATCTAAACTAAGTATCTATTGGAATAGGTTAGAAATAATGTCACAAAAACTCGATGAAGATTTAGAAGTATAGAAATATGCAGGAAAAAAGTGTTCATAGGAGTACATGAGTGTCTCGAGTGCAATGTCGATCTGGCACACTCATGCCTTGCAGTACTTAGGTTCTGAATTTTTATGGGTCGGAAGGTATTTGATCCAATATTCATTTTGTCACTCCGACTTCATTTTTATGGTTTTGATTACACATATAACCTGGAAAACAAATTTCTACATGCACATGTCCACAAACCACATCAAATCTTACAAAAAGATGCGAGAATGTGGAGTTAGTGACCACTGAAGAGTGGATTTACAACAAGAGCATTGCAATATATCTTATACTCCATGTAGTTCTCTATGATTGTGCATGAAATGATGCCCTAGGTTGCCCTTATGCAAGTTACACGATGATATCGGGCTAGATGTAGATTGTATCGAGTGTGTAAAATGTGTGTGATGGAATAGAATGAAATCCCCTCCTAGGTTGTGTTTATAGATCAATGCAACCCCTTGTCCTTTGTATGAATGTGCTAGATGTATGATTTTTAGTGCTCTCTAGCCTTCATGCAAGCTTAGGTGGTGATAGATAATGCTTATAGTGTTTGACACCTTATTTGAGAGTAATAACTAAGTATATATATATGATTCCCTTGTTTGAATTTCATAATTCACAATTGAAAGGAAAACCTAAAGTTGTAAAAGGTGACTAAAAGGTGAAAAGGACCCAAATGAGTAAATAGAAGATAAAAAGGGTAGGAGCACCCAAGAGGGACAGAGCACTGGACCCTTTCGGCCTAATTAGGTCTTTAGTGTCGAGATCATTAAAAGATAAATAAGTTAAGTGCCGAAACAGAGATGTAAGATGTGTAAAGCCAACAAAGTGTAAAATATAGTAACCAAAAGGCCCAAAGGATTTGTCAACCACTAATTTTCTTTCTTAGGAATCATGTATACATCAAGTATGCTTTAGAACCTAGAAATGTACCCAAGTGAATAGATTTAGTGTCTACATTTGCCCCACTTTATCTTTGTTGAGTAAATACTCGATAAAGCATAAAGTAGATAAAAGATTCATATCTTGTAAACCAAAGAGAAGTGTAGTCGATAATGTGCCGAGTGGACGGGTAGCATGAAGTGATCGTAATATGAAGTGTGGAAAATAGGAAATGGAATTAGACCCTAGGGGTGAAGTGTATGTGTAATAACATGCTGCTGGAGTTTGTGCTTGTAGATGTGAGATGCTTCTTGTAAGGACGAACTGTAAAAGAAGAGAAAAATAGTAGTCAAAGTCTCGTATGTGAAAAATCGAGTATGTAAAATTAGTGTGTAAAAGTAATAGTTAAGGAAAGAGTGCACTGATGTATGAGAGAGTAAAGGATAGAAAGTTGTCTATTTTTTTTGGAGATGTTGCTAGATTTGAGTGTCTTATTGCCAAAGGTGAGGTTTTTGGGTGATCTCATGCTAAGAGAAAGTTTTGGGTGATCTCACGCCAAGGACGAGTTTTTAGGTGATCTCACGCCAAGGATGAGTTTTTGGGTGATCTCACGCCAAGAGTGAGTTTTTTTGGGCGATCTCACACCAAGAGAAGAGTGTTGGGAGAGAGGTATGTTTTTTTCTCCTTCCATGACACTTCTCAAATAAGTGCCACTACAGATTGGAACATCCCAATTTGTAACTAATTATAACCGTATTATAACTAAATTGTAGCTAATTGAATGAATTCATCAGAATGAAGGCAAGTGCATGATACTATAGAATCATATCAGAATCGCTAGAAATTGTCTTTGAAATGAGAAACCGATGTCACACCTAATACACTAAAGCACCGAGGAGGGACACAAACACCCACCGTTCCTCTCTATATTGGGCACTAGTGTCTAGTATGTGTTTATGATCCAAGTTTTATTTTGGACCACTCTATGTGTGCTTGTGCCAATTCTAGAGTATGTTGTTTTGTTATGGAGCTTTGAGCTATTGGAAGGGTGATTTGTTCACCCAATAGATTCCAAATCGGTTAGGGTGCATGTGATGAATGTAGGAAGATATGACCCAAGCGAGAGGACCTAAAACTAATATGCATATTTGAGAGTGGATACCTATAGGGGTAGGGGATGTGCATGGTAGAAACCAAGGCACATACAAACAATGTAGGCTAAAAAAAAGTGTTAGTGTAAAAATAGATATCATGCAATATAATACAATGAAACAAACAACTATGAAGACAAGTGGGACCATAAAAAGTGGGTTACATATGATGGGTCACTGTATTATTCCAATCATTTAACTAACAAATTAATCTACTAGTGTCATTATTAAACCAGTAATGTGTCTTTAGTTTGTATGCAATGGAGTCCTATGTAGCCGCTGATTATCGTTGGGTCCTTATCGGGGTTTTTGTTAGATCTTTCTGAATTTGCTACTAATCTACGGAAACTCAATGTAAATCTACGAAATTAAGTTACTATGATAAAATGAATTATGAAATTTGTACTTCTAACTCAAATGGAAATGCGCATATAGAATTGAAAGAACATAATTGAAATTGCACACTCATAATCAAAACTTGTAGTAAAAGTAAAAGCACATGCTAACTAGAATTTGCATAAGAGGAAACACACATTTTGAATGGAAATTTCAATAAGGAAAATAAACACACTTGAATAGAAATTGCAAGAAACACACTGAAATAGAATTTGTAGTAAAGGAATTGAGTGATTATGACTTATCAGAAAACCATATGCATACGTAAACGTAAACAACCTCATGTCTCCTTGGTCAAGTGGGCACTTGGTCTTTCTTGGGGCGAAGAAATTTCAACAAATCAAGATTCTCAAAATGATATCTCCTTATATTAATTCAGATAAGTTCCATGACATATTCAGTGTGGAAAGGAAAAGTATCAAATGCAACAAGCTATATCACATATTATAAATATTACCAAGTACTACATTGTTCTTCAAGGAGGTGTCTTTATATAGACACAGGTGGTTATAGAATATGCCAAAATTACGGCACTAATGTCTTCCACTAATAGTATTGATCAAGACTCATAAATTCCTATAGGATTGCTAAAAACAAGACCCATACTTATAGGCCGATAGATGGAAAAAGTCTTCCACTTCTGCACTCCAACTCCAAACTCGGGGCTCCTTAATTGCATTGGCAATAAACGTTCATTATTTTCCTACACACATCACCACATTTCTCTCACGAAGGTAGTTAGTAGGAAGTTATATGGTTAATCAGGTTGCATGAGAAAAAGCAAGGAAAATGCATTAAACTCACTAAGATATACCTATACAAAACATCCCCATGCATTATCAAATCATGTTTAAATGACAAATTATCAATCATATGAATGATATAAATAAGCCAAATAATGTACTCATCATTTCCCCTACACTTTACCTATTGCATGTCCCAATGCAACTCATCTACACCCTACCCTTTGACCAAGTTGTTGGGCCATGTCATACTCTTCAAATTGGTCAGCATATTGCTTCCTGGTACCTTTACATCCCTGAGTATTTGAAATTACTTCGACCCAAGCTATGAAACTCTCATTGGATTGGGCAACATTATTCTGCCAAGTTGTAGTTGGGATAAGGAGAAGAGGTGGCCTTACCTGTAGTCCCACCCATTCATCATTATACTATTTATCATTATTTTATGATAATTGATGAATTATGGTAATGAGTGCATCTCCTCGTCTGATACTCCAACTCAAATTTTGAGGTGAAATAACCTCTCTTCTCTTTAATGGTAAACTCAAGGTGTCCCACCTCCTATCATAGGCTTTCCTTGCTGCCCCAAAGTGTTGTTGACTATAAGTTTCAAATTCCTCCACACATTTCAGTAGTATTCTCGAAGTATTCTCTCCAATACCAGCTTGGTAGTAAAGAGATCTAAAGTTCTTTCGCATAGCCACATCATTGTGATGTGTAGGCCAAATATAGAATCCTATCATGAGAGCTATTTGATTGAAGATATCCATCTGCTCACCCCACACAATCTAATTCGAAGCAAGGACTGAAAAGATTTTAATTGAAAATCCCCCACAAACAAGTTAATGAAGAAGTCAGGGACATTGGAGACTAACATGTTATGGAGGTAGAACTCACAGAAGATTCTAAATATCAGGGGTACTGGTTTTGTAAATGGATAGAAAAGTATTACCATCAGGAGCTTTGTAAGGCTCCTGAAAACACAACCTCAATAACTACCAAAAGTAAAATTGTTCTGAATAAACATGCTATAGGTAGAATACGAGTTTCGAAAAGAAAAGAGCTTACAGGATAAAGGAAAAATAGAGTCCAAAAGAGATTACAATTTCTATTTTTCATTTTTGTTGATTTCTATCTCTCCCTTTAATTTTTTGTTTTCTTTCTTTAATTCCGAATTCTAAAGAGATAATTGATTGATATCATTCAAAATGCTAAGACCTATATCTCTTTGTTACTTTAGGATGCTAACTTCTACTTGTAAAGTTGTGATTTCTCTAACCTTTTCTATTATTCATTGGGTAAATTTAGTTTGCAAAGACATATTTGTTTCTTTCATACCTTTCAACTATTCTTTAAGGAATGCAATCTCTTCCAAATAACCTTGTGGTACATCAGCTTCACATAACTTGTGGCTACCAATCTCCATTGCAATTGATTAAGGAGTGGGAATCTATGCTTTAGGTACAAAAAATATTTCGAGCTCACGAGTTGATATTTGAAGCTATGGGTATATTCAAGCTCTACGGGGTAGGGATAGCTGTAGTGAATATAACGTCCAATGATTTTTAGTAGGGACATCTAGGGTTTCTGCCTTGCCCTTCTCTTCCGAATAGGAGAAAAATCAACATCAAAACCCTCTGGTTGAGAACTTCCAGGTTTATGCAACATATAGGACTGTCGTGGCTGTAGTGAAATAGAAGAATAGAGAGGCAAGGTATTCTTACCCTTAGAACTGGAAGGTGTAGAAGATGGGCTCACTTGACTACTAGATTTTTCCACATTCTCTTAAGTACCAAGTTCCTCCACCTGCCGCTGATTGATAGGTTCCTCCACATTCTCTGGTGGAAGGCAAGAGGCTGACTTGATAGTGGGTCGAGGTATGGAAGATGACCCCTTTTGAGCTGATTTGGCTTGGAACCCTCCCCCACACTCATATGCTCGAGCCTTCTCTTCGGCCTATAAAAAACTTGATGTGAGAAGAGTAATTGAATGAGCCCTGGGTGCTTTAGCGCTGCCTTTCCTCCTCCATTCTTGTATTTTTGGCCTACTTTGATAATTGCATTAGCCAAATATTCCGGTAAATTCACCCTGAGTGTAGGGTTGGTGTAGCATTTCTTTAAATGAATGAGAATTTTGAGTGAATCTCCACCTAGCACAAATGGCTGGCCATCACATATAAAATACCTATTAACCCATTTAGCCACCTCTCTCCAAATGCGAGAAAACTTTCCCTCTTAACTCCTTTCTAAGCACCTTGGGAGGTAAGGATTACCTCGGGAAATGCTTCACCATCCACATGAAACAGAGCAAGCAAGTCCTTGAGGGGAGCATTTGTCATCACTTTCAGACCAAAATTGATAAACTAGATAGTTCATAAACAACCTAGCTAGTAATTTCCACTCTCTTTCCTCCAACACGTGAGCAAGTAGCTTCAAAATTTACCAGAATTCATCCACTAAACTTTCATCAAAACCTTTGAATTTTTGTATGAATTCAAGCCAACCGGAATCATAAAATACCTGTGAAATTGTGGCGTTCCTAAGTAATGGGTCCGGAGAATCTAGATCTGACTTTTTCTTTTGTCCCATGGTGAAGGTAAATCCAAACAGTAGAGAAATACGAAAAGGGCGTGCTTGAACCCACAATATAATGATAGTGATAATGGTGTTTTCAAATTCACCAAGCAACGACAGGAAGTGGTTAATAAGGATTAATTTAAAATGCACTCAAATCATTGAATTGCCAGAGTTGGCACAAATTTGGCGGCATGAAAAGTTGACAGGACTGGGCATGCGTGGGAAGGTTTATTATGTGGTACTACACATATCCCCTCATTTAAAATGGTATTGACACCTGGCCCTCCTAGAAGCAAAGTGCATCCTTTTCTTGGAATCCCGATACTAGTGATACCTTCTATAATTAAGACTTATTATACCTCACCTCGTGTCATAAGATTTGGAATGATATTTCTAATAAATGCATTGAACATTGTGTAGGGATGCAATTATGATAATTACATGCAATGGGGAATTTCTTCATAAGGAAATATCCATAGTGAATTAGAATGCACTTACCCATGCCAGTTCAACTTCCGATATCTGTAGATTTCCACGTCCTGCAGTCTAAGATATAATGTGATTAGTGGCCTTTTAAACAATGAATATTTCTAATTTTATTGAAAATAAGACAACTAACTAAGGGAATAAGATCAAATTCATGATCATCCTCCTTTATTTAAATTGAAAAACAAAAATTACTCTGACAGGAGGGGCTAAGTGCCTCCTTTGCATCCATTTCCTCGCTCAAAGCATGATGTTGTTGGTGAAGGTTTCCTTGTCTAGAGGACACTGATACATATTAGTCTGTGTCCATTCACAAGAATATTCCTTCTGTCTCCATCGATTGGTAATAGTCTCACAGAGCTGTTATCAAACACTTTGTCAATCTGATATGGTCCTAACCAGCGTGTCCGTAGCTTACCTTTAAACTGTTGATATTTGGAATCAAAGAGTAAGACCCATTCTCCCTCATTAAAATTCTTGTATTTGATATGAGCATCATGCCATGTCTTCCTCTGATGTTGGATAATTTTTTTTTTGTTTATGCTTCCATCCTCATTTCATCTAATTTGTTCAGCTACATCACTCATTCTCATTGTGCTTCATCCAAATTGATGCCAATTTCAGTGTTGTTCTCCATGTGCATAACTCAAACTCTATAGGTAACAGTGGCTTCTTTCCATAGAAAACTCATAAGGGGAAAAACCAAGTAGTGGTTTTCTAAGTTGTGTTATAGGCCCAAACTACCTCGGGGAGTTTTGGTACCCAGTTTTTCTTGTCCGAGTTGACCACTTTCATCAAAATGTTCTCAAGTTCTTGGTTTGTCACCTCCACTTGCCCATTGGATTGGGGATGGTATGGTGACAATTTTCCGGTGCTTGATTCGGTAGATTTCCAAAAAAGCCTCAATCATGTTAGACACAAATTGAGGTCCCTGATCAGATACAAGTGCTCGAGGGGCACCAAATTGTAGTATTATGCAATTGTACAGAAAGTAAGTAACAACATCCTCAATCGTAGAAGCCTTTGCTTGAACCTCGACCCATTTTGTGACGTATTTAGTGCACACCAACATGTATGCTTTCCCAAAATATGGGGGATCAAAAGGTCTAACGAAATCAATTCCCAATTTCTAAAATGGTCCTAATACTTGGTGAGGATTGAGAGGAATTTCCATGGATAGTGTAGGCTTCCCCATTCTTTGACATGCATCACACTGCCACACATACTTCTTTACAAATTTGTGGAGGGAAGGCCAATAGTATCTAGCTCCAAGGACCTTGTGAATTGTCCACTTCACTAAGTAATTTCCTCCTCCATGTTCATCATGACAAGCTCACAATATGTTGTATACTTCATCTTCTTGAACACACCTACGAAGAACCATATCAGGACAAAATTTGAATAAAATTCCATTACACCACTTATATGTTGCACTATTTTTGACTAATCTTCATCTCTCTTTATGAGTAAAATAGGTAAGAAACTTCCTGTAGTCAAATAATTTGCAAGATTAGAAAACCATGGAGGTTGAGTTGATACAACAAACAAATGTTCATCCAGAAAATGATCCTGGACTACTTTGTCATCACCTGAAACATTCAATCTCAAAAGAAAATCAACAATAACATTAGATTTCCCTGGCTTATCAATAATGGTTAGATTAAATGTGCTACGCCCTTAACCTATTGCTTGTATTAGGATATGAGTAACCAACTTGTGGCTTACCATATCATTTTATTATATAATTTATACTTTCTCATGCTTAATAGGTCGGCCTTGGTGATGGCCATAGCATATGAATAGTATATATAGGGGATTATAGGTAGTATTTCATTATCATTTGAGCATTTGAGTCTTGTTATATGGTTTGGAGGTTGCCCCCTCGAAGTGGCGAAGCTATTCTAATTGCATATTGAGATCATTATTCTGAAATATTGTGTTATTTTGTGCTCTACTATTGCTCTTAATCTGAATTATACAAGTAATTTCATTACAAGTGGTATCAGAGCTGCGATCTGGGCTGAAATTAGGGCAAAACCCTAATTTTTTGTTTCCACCACATATTGCGAACCAAAGAAAATTGGTGGGAGATATTTTTACCAGAGTTGTGAATAATTTCAAGTAAGGTTCCCTAAAAATTTTAGACTTTTTGATTTATTTTGCAAAAGTTATTACAAATTTAGGGTTTTTTATACAATCACTCCCTAGGGTGTAAATTGTGGAAAATTTTTAAGTTCTTTACATTTTGGAAATATCTCAAAAAAATAGTATTAGTATCTTCTCTATGTTTTTTCCTATTTGGCTGAAATTGTATCGAAACCCTAAACCCTAAGATTTGACATCATGGCGGGGCCTTCCACAAGAGCAAAAAAGAATTCGGTTACTCGGGTAAAACCCCAGATAAAGATGGGGTAGTGATTGAAGAGATGGAGTCAGAAGGGGTAAATACAGATTCCTCAGCACTAGGGTTTACCTCAGTTGATCATAAGGTTTGCCAACTTGAGTATGAGTTGCGAATTGTACAATCTGAGATGGCCTCTAAAGGAGACATAGCCCAAATCAATCATTGGTTGGATGATATCATGCAACATGTAAAGGGTAACTAGTATGGCCCAAATCTAGCCCATATCAACCAAGGAGGACCTTCAGTTCAAAATCATGGACAAACTAACCATATGGGATCACTTTTCCAGTCCCATCAGAATCAAACTTATCCGCAACCACGGAACATGATGCCGAAAGTGGATATGCGCAAATTTGATGGTAAGGATCCCCTGAATTGGATAAATCAAATGGAGAACTTCTTTGAGTTACATCAAACACCATCAAGACAAAAGGTGACATTGGCATCCCTATATCTTGAACCCGACCAATTTGTTTGGTATCGTTGGTTATGTGCTCAGAGGCAGAAGAATGGTCTAGGTGTCACTTGGACAGTTTTTACCGAGGAGTTGCAATTGCACTATAGTTCCAGTGTTTCAGAGAACTACTTTAGTCAATTAGCAAAGTTATGGAAAATAGGATCAGTCAAAGATTATGTGCATCAATTCCAAAACCTATCCTTAAGGGTGGAGAATATTCCAGAAGAGAATCTGAATGACTTGTTTCTTGGGGGTCTTAAGGACCACATCGAGCATGAGGTACGGATGTTTAATCCAATCAAGTTGTCTGATTTTATTATCATGGCACGTCATGTAGAGGAAAAAAATTATTTGTAGTAGGAGGCCACCTTTCAAGAATAACCGAGAGATCGTAGTATCTCTTCCCCTTCATTTGCTAGGCCAATTAGACTGACTCCTCAACAAATGGAAGAAAAGAGAGCAAAAGGATTATGTTTTAACTGTGATAGAAAATATGGACCAGGACATAAATGTCTTTGAGAAGAAGTTGTTCTATATTGACGGAGGTAATGAGGATGATGAGGAAGCTGAAATTATAGGAGAGGCTAAGGAACCAGTAGAAGATGAAGTAGAGGATCACCAACCTACAATTTCTTGCCATGCATTGTCAGGTATTAGTACTCCTCAAACACTCAAGGTTATTGGCTATCTCAAAAAATAGAAGGTGACAGTGTTGATTGACTCGGGGAGTACTCATAACTTCATAAATAGTAAGTTAGCTACCCGCCTCAATTGTTTTATTTACCCAGCTCCAAAAATGCAAGTTATGATTGCGGATGGTGGGACAGATCAAGTGCATAGGAAAGTGCCATAGTATCAAGCTTTCCATGGGAAACTACATGTTAGACTCACCTATGTTTGCTATTTCTATGTGAGGGGCAGATATTGTTTTGGGGGCCCAATGGCTCACAACATTAGGTATTATTGAGATGAATTTCCAAGAATTGTTCATGCGATTTCATTCAGATGGAAGGAAAATACAATTGAATGGGATGGTAGCTAAGTCTCCACAGATTATTAGCTCTCATCAGATGTAGAAGGTTCTCAGAAAAGGAGTGGATGGCTTTATAGCAAAGCTATTTTCCATAGAAGTACAAAATATAGAGTCTTCAATGCCACCCGATCTTTAGAAGATTGTGGATGCTCACTCATCTATTTTTGATGCAATTCCAAAGGGACTACCACCAATTAGGGATCATGATCATGCCATTCGATTGATTCCAGGGAGCCAAACACCTAACATCGGACCATACAGATACCCATATTCCTAGAAAAGTGAGATCAAGAAAATGGTGGAGGAAATGTTGAAGGCAGGTATCATCAGGCATAGCCAGAGTGCATATTCTTCACCAGTGGTCATGGTACGTAAAAAGGATGAAACATGGAGGATGTGTCCAGATTACCGAGAACTCAACAAGTACACCATCAAAGATAAGTTTCCTATTCCAGTAATTGATGATTTACTTGATGAATTGCATGGTGTTGTTTATTTCACAAAATTAGATCTTCGTTCAGGGGTACCATCAAATTAGGATAAAAGAGGAAGATGTTCATAAAATGGATTTTAGGACTCATGAGGGCCATTATGAGTTTTTGGTAATGCCTTTTGGTCTTACAAATGCGCCCTCAACCTTTCAAAGCTTGATGAACACTATTTTTAGGCCTTTTTAAAGGACATTTGTATTAGTTTTCTTTGATGACACATTGATTCTGATAAGACATGGGAAGAACACTTACAACATGTAAATAACTTGTTGGAAGTTTTAGAGAAACATACTCTATATGCAAAGCCATCCAAATGTTCTTTTGGTGTATAAGAGGTAGAGCATTTGGGTCATATTGTATCCCATGAAGGCATCAAAGTTGATCCTCAGAAGATCAAAGCTATGGTGGAATGGCCAAGGCCCAAAAATCTCAAAAATCTGCGTGGGTTCCTAGGACTAACAGGGTACTACAGAAGATTTGTGTGGGGATATGGTAGAATAACAACCCCACTCACTGCATTGCTAAAGAAGGATGCCTTCCATTGGACAGATGTAGCCACTAAATCCTTTGAGCAGCTGAAGGAAGCCATGTGCAAGCACCCAGTTTTGGCTACTCCCAACTTCTCAAAAACCTTCATTGTTGAATGTGACGCTTCAGGATCAGGATTGGGAGCAGTTCTAATGCAGGAAGGAAGACCAATTGCATTTGAGAGTCGTCAATTCAAAGGAAAAGATCTGCTCAAACCTGTCTATGAGAAAGAAATGATGGCTATTCTTCATGCGGTCAAGCAATGGAGGCCATATCTCATGGGTAGACACTTCAAGGTAAAAACTGATCACGATAGTCTCAAATACTTTTTGGAGCAAAGGTTATCATCTGAGGAACAACAAAAGTGGGTAACAAAAATGTTGGGTTATGATTTTGAAATCATATACAAAAAGGGTAAATAAAATGTAGTAGCTGATGCGTTGTCCAGAAGGGATACATCCGCAGATGCCTTACTATGTGGAATGTCCATGTTGGGTGATTGGGTGGAGGAAGAAAGATTGGAATGGAATCAAGATAAGGATACACAATCTCTAATACAGAATATCAAGCAAGGATCTATGACATCTAAAAAATTTGAGTGGAAAGGTAATGCCCTATGGTACAAGGATAGGTTATACTTGAGTAAAGATTCTAAGTTGAAGCATAAGATTCTTGCAGAGCTACATGCCTCACTGTTGGAGGACACTCTGGGTTTTTGAAGACATATCATAGAATAAAAAGAGAATTATTTTGGGAAGGACTCAAGGGGGATGTACAAAAGTTTGTATCAGAGTGTTTAGTGTGCCAACAGAACAAAGGGGAAACAATTAAGACACCAGGTCTATTGCAACCCTTACCAATTCCTAGCCAGAGATGGGAGGAGGTCTCCATGGATTTCATCACCGGATTGCCTTGTTCAGAGGGTAAGAATGTTATTTTCGTGATTGTGGATAGGCTCACAAAATATGCCCATTTTTGTGCCCTATCACATCCATTTGCAGCCAGTACAGTCGCAGCTATTTTTTTGGAGACAGTTCAAAGGCTACATGGAACCCCAAAGATAATTGTGAGTGATCGTGATCCTATTTTCACAAGTAATTTTTGGACGGAATTATTTTCATGTTTGGGTACTCAGCTAGCTCACAGTTCATCTTATCATCCTCAAACTGATGGGCAAACAAAAGTGGTCAACAAATGCTTAGAGGGGTATTTACGTTGTTTTGTATCAGATAAGCAAGAAAGGTGGATTAAATGGCTACCCTTTGGCGAATCATGGTATAACACATCTTTTCATACCTCTTCTCAAATGACCCCATTTTTAGCATTATATGGTTACCATCCACCTTCTATCACTTCCTCCTTGAGGGTGCAAACTAAGGTCAGAGATGTTGAGGAACACATTCAACATCAACAACAAGTTTTGGCTAGTTTGAAGGAGAATTTAGCATTAGCACAAAACAGGATGAAACAACAAGCAGATCAACACCGTAGTGAAAGACATTTTGAAATTGGTGATTGGGTTTTTATACGTCTCTAGCCTTACAAATAGATGTCCCTAAAGCAATAGAAAAAGGAAAACAAACTTGCTCCTAAATATTATGGCCCTTATCAGGTTCTATAGAAAATTGGCAGTGTTGCTTATAAACTAGAGTTGCCTCCATCTTCACACATACACCCAGTATTCCATGTTTCATGCCTGAAGAAGGTTATTGGACAGAAATTTGAAGCCCAGACAGAGTTACCAGAACTTGACAAGGAAGGAAGAATCATTTTGGAGCTAGAGAAGATTCTGCAAACACGTACTAAGAGGCTGAGAACTAGAGACATTAAGGAATATCTAATCAAGTGGAAGAATCTGAGCATAGAAGACACCACCTGGGAGGATGAAGGTTTTCTGCAACAACATCCAAGATTATTCAACATTGAGGACAACATTGGTTTGAAGGGGAAGGGCATGCTGCGCCCTTAACCTATTGCTTGTATTAGGATATGAGTAGCCGACTCGTGGCTTACCATATCATTTTATTATATCATTTATACTTTCTCATGCTTAATAGGTCGGCCTTGGTGATGGCCCACAACATTTGAATAGTATATATAGGGGATTATAGGTAGTATTTCATTATCATTAGCATTTGAGTCTTGTTATATGGTTTGGAGGTTGCCCCCTCGAAGTGGCGAAGCTAATTCTAATTGCATATTGAGATCATTATTCGAAATATTGTGTTATTTGGTTCTCTCTTGTTGCTCTTAATATGAATTATACAAGTAATTTCATTACTGAGAATATACAGTAACAAGAGTAACCATCTAATAATCTGACCTCTGACTACTAGTTTATTCATCAAATATCTTATGGCCGAGTGGTTAGTATAAACAAATATTTTGTACCCAGTAATGTAATGTTTGAATTTATTCAGGGAGTAAACAACAACTAAAAATTCCTTTTCCGTAGTGGTGTAGTTTCTCTCTGTAGGGGTCAGATTCTTGCTGATAAAGTAAATGGCATACATCTGATCTTCTTCATCTTTCTGTCCAAGAACAACTCCCATGGCTGTATTAGAGGCATCAATGTGAATATGGAAAGGTTGCCCCCAATCGGGTCCTCTCAAGACTGGAGCGGTGGTTAGCTTCTCCTTGATAATATCAAATGCTTGCTGACACTGAGGGACCATTCAAAAACACAATCTTTTGTCAGCAAAGAAAACATAGGTGCAACAATTTTACTAAAGTCTTTGATGAATCACCTATAATATCTTGCATGACCAAGGAAACTCTTGATGTTAGTATGATTTGTTGGTGTAGGCAGATTGAGTGATGACTACAATATTTTTGGGGTCGACTTGTATTCCTTTGGTAGAAATATGGTGGCCTAAGATAATTCCCTGATCAACCATAATCAGACATTTTTCATGACTCAAGGAAAGTTGGTGCTACTCACATCTACTTAATACTTTTTCAAGGTTATTCATAGATTCATCAAAAGTGGATCCATGGACAATGAAGTCATCCATTTAAACGCCATCATGTCATTTGTGAGATTTGCAAAAATTACCAAGACTACTCTCTGAAAAGTAGTAGGTGCATTACAAAGCCCAAATGGTAAGACCCGATATGAAAACGTACCCCAAGGGAAAGTGAAGGTGGTTTTATCATGGTCGATGGAGTGCGATACTTATTTGTTTATACCCACTAAACCCATCTAAGAAGGATAAATATTTCTTACTGCGAGATTATCTAGAACCTGATCAATAAAAGGCAGGGGAAAATAGTCTTTCTTCGTGGCTTTATCAAGTTCCCTATAGTCTACACAGATCCTCCATTTACCATTTTTCTTGGGAACTGTAACTAATGGTGATACCCATTGACTATCTGATATAGGATAGATGAATCCTACCTTCGCCGATTTCTCTCTCATTTTTGACTGCCTCTCGAGTCTTTGGATTAATTATTCATTATGGCTATCTTATGAGTTTAACATCCTCAGTGTAGATATGGTGAGTGTAGATGTTGGGATGAATTCCCTTCATATCCATATAATCCCAAGCAAAAGCCTGGGAATGTTTCCTCAAAATTTCAAAAACCCTAGCCTCTTGGCTGACATCTAAATTATTACCAATGGTCAGTTCTTTTCCTATGTCAATAGTCACTTGCTTGGTATCTTTCAAAATAGCGAGCTTTGCATTAGTGATTAAATAATTCAAGGGACAAACATGAGGCTGAAGCATGTGCAAAATAGTTACATTGTGAAGAGACATAATCTTGGTTAAAGGAAAATATAAATCAATGACTATGCATTATGCATTATAAGCATAGATTTCCTTACCATCTTCATTAGAAATGTCACTTACCAAGGCAATAGTATTGGATGTGTTTAGAACAAATGGTTATGTAGCCTTAGTTCCAATTTTTCGTAGCCTTAGTTCCGATTTTCGTAGCCAAAATATCCTCTTCATCAAACAATGTATACGACTCAACAATATCTGCCACGTGATTTTTCACTACAATGGTAGCCAGATAAGAAGAACTTAGAGGGTTAGTATCTGAATAATCTACCCATACATGTTCACAATTAGACACATAAGGCTGGGCAGGTAGATATAATGAAATATTCTTTATTTTTTTCCCATTTAAAATGGTCATTTTTTCGACCTACAGTCAATATATGCGGCAATGATGGTGACCAGGGTCATCCTAGGATAACAGGATATCCCAACTTCCAAGATTTAGGTACATGACGACCATGAAATCCACAGGGTACTCCCAAGATTCAACCATGACCATTATATCCTCAATCACACCATTTGGTACAACAATGGATTGATCGATAATTGAAGAATGATATTGGTAGGCTGTAATCCTGTTAAAGACAATAGATTGAACATATTTGTTGTTATAACATTGATGACAACACCAAGATCCACCAAAATGTTAGATATTGACTGATCATTTATACAAATAGTAATGACTGGACTCTTAAGATCCCGTATTTTGGTGAAATAAGTTTTCCAACAACAAGATCAACTAAATTCCCTTCCACCTTGACTGTTTTTAGGTATTTCTTCTTCCTTCCTGGTGTCTTGATACATTCATTTCTAATGGTTTGGTTTAGTTTAGGAATATCCCTTATTGCTCTTAGAAGTGGGACCTCAATGTTCACCTTTTTCAACTCTTGAACTAGCGGTGTTTCCTCTACAGTTCAAGTTTCCTATAATTGTTCAGGAAAAGGAGTTGTATGAACATTATTATTCTTTCCTTGACCATTCCTAGTGTCTTGTGTTGGTTGAGCATGCATAATTTCTTCATCTTCCTCAAGTATCTCTTATTTCTCATTGTCTACAGGTATTTCTATGATAACAATAGGAGGATTCAATATTTTCCTAGACCTTAGTCACAAATTATTGATAGTATTAACCTACATTGTATCACTCTATCCTACTTCATCAAGTGAAGTCTGCTGATTTTAGGGTTCACTATAGGCTGGGCTATAATTTGTGTTTGTGCTACTTATCCGTGTTATTGATAGTTTTGTGGTGGGGGCATTAAATCCTGTTGTGGTTGCTGGAACCTCCTCTATTGATTAGTATTCTGTTGTGGTGTCCATTGTTGGGTTTGGTTAGGATTCTGTTGAGGTATCCATTGTTGGTTTTGGTTAGGATTTTGTTGAGGTACCCACTGTTGGTTTTGCCATGGATTTGCATGGGCTAGTGATGTCCAACCCTGCTGATTGTAGGGACTCATCCATGGTGGTGGATGTGGGTAAGCCATCTAATTTGGTGGTGCCCACTCAGGTTGTCCCCAAGTAGGCTGAGGAGGCTGACCGGGCCATGACATCCTCTAGGGGTTTTGAGCAGGTCGAGGAGCATACACAACCTGATTATTTGTCCTTTGAACAAAGTTTACCTCTGCCTCAACTTGAGAGATAACATTCAATCCTCCTTTCAATTGAGGTAAGAAAGTGCAATGCTTAGTATCGTGATCAACAATGTCACAAATCAAACACATGTCTGTGACCCCTAAAGGACATTCTCTTAGAGGATGTCTCTTCCTACATTTAGGGAAATATATGTCCAATGGTTCTTTTGTAGCCTTTGGTTTTGGATTTTATCCCATCAATGGTTGATGTCAATTGTGACAAGATGTCTATTTTCATGTTGGCCATTTCCTCTAGAATTTCAGAGGTTCCTAGGGCAAGCTTGGATGTTTTTATTTTTGTATACCTCCTCATGTTCTAGAGTAACTTCGGCATAGCTCAGTGATTTGTTCCATACTAAGTTTGTGCACATCACCTCCTCCCATAAGATGGAGGGAATCCTTGGTTTCCTCATCAATTCCTTTAAGGAAAACTATCTTAGTAATTTCTGCATGTAACTCATAACCACTCCTACGATGGAGAAAGAGAAATCTATCCAGATAATCCTCTAGATTTTCATCTTCTTTTGCTTTATCTGGAAAAAATCTTCTTTCCTATCCCTTCCCTTACAATAGTCTTGATATTTATCCAAAAAGGTTGTTTCCATGGCCTCCCAAGAATGAATGGAGTTAGAGGAAAATCCCATGAACCATCTCATAACAGAGTCTTTGAGAGTGGAAGGAAAGAGTTTGAGTTTTTGATTGTTTGTTCTGTAATCATATGTCTGGAAAATAACTTTGAATTCAAACAAGAAATGATCGGGGTCTTCTGCAGACATGCCTCGGAAGATAGGGAGGATGGATGGTGAGATATTTTTCATAGGTGCATCCTCATCTTCATCCAAGACAATGGGATAAGTAAAGGTTCTACCCAAGGGTTGGTTCTCATTATTCTGTTGTCTCCCATTTTGGAATGTTGTTTTGGTTCCAAATAGGATGATGTAGAATGTTCAGAAGGGCTTCTAGGCATTGGATTGGATTCAGTGTCACTCTCAGTGTTCCCTATGTGTAATCTGTTTGGAGATATTTGTTGGATGTTGTGTGGTATAAATCTCCCTTGATTGTCTCGTGGACTATGCATCAAAGTTAGTTATGTAAAAAGGCCTAGGACTTTCTTTGGTTACATAGATGAAATCCATTAACACCCATAACATATAAAGTGAAGAAAATGGTGGGTTGTGCTTATGGTGTCCCCAAAATGATGGGTCATTGTATTCTTCCAATAATTTAACTAATAGATTAATCTACTAGTGTCATTATCAAACCAGGGTTGTGTCCTAGGTTGTATGCAATGGAGTCCTATGTAGCCAGTTATACTATTGGGTCTTTATTGGGGGGTTTCTATTAGATCTTTTTGAATTTTTACTAATCTATAGAAACTCAATGTAAATCTACGGAATTAAGTTACTGTGATAAAATGAATTCTGAAAAGTTGTACTTCTAACTCAAATGGAAATGCACACATAGAATTGAAAGAATAGAATTGAAATTACACACTCATAATCAAAACTTGTAGTAAAAGTAAAATCACACGCTAACTAGAATTTGCATAAGAGGAAACACACATTCTGAATGGAAATTTCAATAAGGAAAATAAACACACTTGAATAGAAATTGCATGAAACACACTAAAATAAAAATTATAGTAAAGGAACTGAGTGATTATGACTTATCAGAAAACCATATGCATACGTAAACATAAACAACCTCCTATCTCCTTGGTTGAGTGGGCCCTTGCTCTTCCTTGGGATAGAGGAAATCTTAATAGCTCAAGATTCTCAAAATGATATCTCCTTATATTAATTCAAATAAGTTCCATGACATATTCAGTGTGGAAAGGAAAAGTACTAAATGCAACAAGCTATATCATAGATTATAAATATTACCAACTACTACATTGTTCTTCAAGGAGGTGTCTTTATATAGACACAGGTGGTTACAAAATATGCCAAAATTACCGACACTAATGTCTTCCACTAACAATATTGATCAAGACTCATAAATTCCTATAGGACTACTAAAAACAAGACCCATACTTATAGGTCGATAGATGGAAAAATTCTTCCACTTCTGCACTCCAACTCCAAACTCGGGGCTCCTTAATTGCATTGGAAATAAATGTTCATTATTTTCCTACACACATCACCACATTTCTCTCACGAAGGTAGTTAGTAGGAAGTTATACTGATTAATCGGAGTTGAATGAGAAAAAGCAAGAAAAATTAATTAAACTCACTAAGATATACCTATACAAAGCATCCTCATGCATTATCAAATCATGTTTAAATGACAAATTATCAATCATATGAATGATATAAATAATCCAAATAATTTACTCATCAAAGCATACATGAGACATTGCTCACAATGTCATAAGGAAATCGGGGCCAAAGTGTCCATAAGAAAACAATGATTAGGCATGACATAGGGCATATGCCACAAGCAATAACAAACAATATCAAATAATAACAAGCTAAAAGTGACAGATAACCATGGTTGTATAGAGTCATGTAAGGAAAATTCTACACATAAAGCACCAAACTAGCATGCTAGGAAGATGAGTAGTATGTCGAAGTATGTATAAATCAATGAAAGGTAAGTGCTAGTGACGAAAAGTAGTGAATATTGTTATAGTAGGACTGTGATGTGTAGAGTAGCAAAAGTAGATGCCCCTAGGATCCTTGACGGGACTAGTAAAGAGAAGTGTTAAGCATCATGCATCGTGTAAGAATATGTAAAATTCCTACATTCACCTCAAGATACCAAGTGAATGTGCATGTGTGTATAGAAAAAGATAATGACATACTAAGTATCCAACTAGTATAGGAAACAAAGTGTAACATGTAAATAGGATAAGATAGTAAGAGTAAGTACAACCAAGATGTGTAGATGTTGTGTGATTGTGATGGTGTGTTGCGATATGCAAGATGTGAAGATGAGAGGGGTTGCGTTTCCCCAATGGAATGTGTGTGAGATGAGGTTCATTTAGGAATGCTCCCTCAATATTCAAGTATGAACCATAAAACAAGAGTGTGTCATTGGGTGGAAAAGGTATTACATGTGATTGAGTGTAGATTCTAGGAAAGATTTATCGTGAAGCATAGAGCGTGAAGTGTAGTAGATAAGCTATGAGTAGACAATAGAGATAACCAAGAGTGACAAAGGGGGATAAAATGCAATGCCCCCTAAGTGTGTAAGTAAGGTTCATTTAATGCCCTCAACAATCATGTATGAACCATATAATAAGAGTGTGTCATCGGGTGGCAAAGGTATTGCATGTGATTGAGAGTAAAGGTTAGAAAAGTGTTATCGTGAAGCACAAAGCATAAAGTGTAGTAGATAAACTATGAGTAGATGATAGAGATAGCCAAGAGTGATGGAAGGGGGAGAAAGTGTGATGACCCCAAGTGTGTGAGTAAGGTTCATTTAATGCCCTTAATAGTCATGGATGGACCATGGAACAAAAGCGCGTCGAGTAGAGTAATGAAGGTATTGTATGTGATTGAGATTAAATGCTAGGAATGATTTATAGTGAAACACATAACATGAGGTGTAGTAGATAAAGTAGATGATAGAGATAACAATTAGTGTTTGAGGGGGAGGGAGTGTGATGCCCTAAAATTTACAAGTGAGGTTCATTTAATGCCCTCAACATTCATGTATGAACCTTGAGAACACGAGTGCGTCATCATGTAACAAAGGTATGGTAGGCGATTGATAGTGTATTCGGTAGAAACATTGTGTTGTATAGATGGGATAGTATAGGAAGCAAGTGAGGAGGGGAGAAGTCTAATTCCCCCGAATGTGTATATCGAAGCTACTAGAAAATAGATGTGATTATTGTGAGCAAGAATTGAGTATGTATAGAGAATGAAAGGATGTGTACTATATGTATAAAGCATAATGTGTATCATGAATATAAGGATCCATAAGTAACCATGAAGAACAAAGTGTGTATTGAGTGGAATATGAGTGGAAAGGGAAGCTGTAAGTATAGATAGATGTAACAAGGTGTGCGATAGTGTAGTTAAGAGAAAGTGTCTTGCTGGAAAGATTGACTTAAAGTGCACAACAAAAGTAAGTTAAAGGTGTGTATATGAGTAGAATGGATATGAAACTACTGATTAGAACATGTGACTATGGGGGAATTTGATGCCCCCAAGTGTGAAAATGATGAAGATATATGTGATGATGTGAGAGGGACCATGCCATGGTGGTGGATGTTGAAATGGGTCAGAAGTATCGGTATTGGTGTTAGGAGGATCATATTCACCAAAGTAAGTTGTAGCATTGAGAACAAATGGAAAATAATTTTTGTGGTGGTAAGGGGAAATGGTTATAAGTTCCCATGTATTCTAGTAGAGCATCATCATTAAGGAATGTATCTAATTCATGACAAGTGGGAGAAGCGGGATCACCAATAAGCTCAAGGTATAATAGAGGAAGATGATGAGTATGTGAAGTAGTGTAAACCTCAGGAGAATATGTGGTGGGAATAAAAGAAACAAGTAGATGGAGATATCTGATGTTGAGTTTGGTGGATTTTGTTGGAATGGAAAGAGGCTCTGTGAATCCTTTCCATATTTACCTAATCCAGTGCTAGTGAATTCGTAACAAAGCATATATTGATACCGAGACCATAATTTTTTAAATTAGGAGGAGATGTGGCAGAAGTAGGGGATTCAGGTGAATGATCAATAGTGTTGTAAAAGGAAAATGGGGAGGGATCTGCTAAGGCCTCATAGACCACACCCTGGTATAGGAATTTAAGACACACATGAAGGGTTAAAGGGACCACATGCATGACATGGATCCAAGGCCTCCGAGAAGAATATTATAATTAATATTATTAGGCATTACATGGAATGGGATGGGAAAAGTGCATGGCCCAATAGTAATGGGAAGTGTGATTGTACCTAAGACCCTTTTAGGAATATTATCAAAGCCGCGAATATAAATAGATGAGGGAGTTAAGGATGCTTCAGAAAGGCCATTTTTTGAAGGAATGGTAGATTACAAATGTTAAGGCTGGAGCCATTATCAACTAAAGCTCATTTAACCCCTATATTATGGATGTGAACTTGAATATAAAGGGGTGGATCATTATCTAAAATAGATTGAGAAGAAATTTCAGCAGATGTAAAGGTAATATGTTCTTCATTAAAAGATAATGCCGTAGTGAATCTATGATAAACATATTTGGGAGAAGTGTTAGGATGAATGTAAGTGTTAGACAAAAATATTGTATTTTGTGCTCACATTCGGGATTGGCTTGAAAGAAAGTTGGGAGAGAGACACTCATGTTGGTGGAAATGGAAGGATCCAAGGGTATCTAGGGTTAGGGAAAGACAAATCCAATTGAATAGGAAAAATAAGGATCCAATTGGTCGATCATGAGTTGGGGTTCACCAAATGATTTAATCTAAATATATTTAAACCTTTCTTCCAAAGTAACTTACTGTAACTAATGATATTCAAGTAACTATATACAATAGTGCACAATAAATAAACATTCAATGATGTAAAACCCTAAGTAAATGAGAGAGCAAGATGAATTAGCTAATTTCATGCAACTTGGGAGTGATCGAAAATGAGTATCTCTTGGAACATGCCGGGAAATAGTGTCTTAAAGGATCGATAAAGATTTAGAAGTATAGAAATTTGTAGGATAGAAGTGCTCATAGGAAGACATGAACATCCTAGGTGCTAGTGTCCGCTTAGGTACTCAAGTTATGATATTTTTGGGTCGGAAGGTCTTTACTCCCATATCTCTGTTTTATCACTGGACTTCACCTGTGTGTTAGGTTATGATCACACTTATAACCTGAAAAACACATGTCTACTTGCACATGTCCACAAACCACATTAAATCTAATGAAAAATATGTAAAATGTGGAGTCAGACTAACCCGGTGGTCACCCGAAGAGTGAAATTACGACCGAGTGTTGTCGCATCCTGGACTCCATGTAGTTCTTCATAATTGTGTGTGAAATGATGCCCTAGGTCTACCTTGTGAAATTTACATTATAATAGCATGTTAGATGTAGATTGTACCACATATGTAGAATGTGTGTGATGGAATAGAACGAACTCACCTCCTATGATGTGTATGTAGATCAATGTAACCCTCGTCCCTTGTAATAATGTGCTAGATGTATGATTTTTAGTGCTCTTGTGACTTTTTGTAAGCTTAGGTGGTGATAGATAATGCTTATAGTTCTTGGCCCATTATTTGAGAGCAATAACTAAGTATATATATGATTCCCTTGTTTGAATTTCATAATTGACAACTTGAAAGGACAACCTAAAGTTTTAAAAGGTGACCAAAAGGAAAAATGTCCCAAAAGAGTAAATAGAATATTAAAAATGGGAGGAGAGGAGCACCTAGATTTCTTCCATCCTAACTAGGTGCTAGTGTTTGAGGTCATCAAAAGATAAATCAGTTAAGTGTTGATAGAGCTATAAGATGTGTAAAGCTGGTAAAGTGTGAAAAATGGTAAACAAAAGGCCCAAAGGAGTTATCAACCACTAAATTTCTTGCTTAGGAATCATGTATAAATTAGTATGCTTTAGGAAATATAAATGTACCCAAGTGCATATATTTTGTGTCTACATAACCATTTGGAGGTTTGCATAAGTCTAAAAGTGAAGATTGGTTTTTAGGCCTAATAGGCGATTTTTGTGATCATGGAGAAAGGAGGTTATCAAGAATGCATGGCCTAATTGGAGATGTATAATTCCTTTTATGGTGTTTTACACATCCAATATGACACATTCCATGCTTTTTTGAGTCCTACATGTCATTTTCGTACTACAAGCAAAGATGAGGTCATAAGTTGACCTATTTGATAGGGTTTAAGTACAATAAAGGTTCTTTATTGTAATTGGTTTGGAAGAACAATATATTGTCTTTATTCATGATTAATAGATATTAGAGAGTGATGAGGGGTTCAATTTTATCTTATTCCATGCATTGATAATTTTTAAAGTGTTAGCACAAGTGTGAGAAGCTCAAGTTTCAAGATTGGTTTCGGGCAACATAAGTATCCTAAAGGACAAAGATGTTTTGATGAATTTATCAACCTGAATCATGAAGTATAAAGTGATTTGTGATGTTAATTTGGTTATTTTATTTCTAATTAATGGTTTCATACTATGGCTGATGTGATATTTGAAGCTAGGTATTCACTTTTGAAGACTAGTCATTGGAGGTACTCAAAATGAATAGGAAACAATCCTATTTGATGGTGAAATGGCATAAATGGATGGTGCGAGATGTTCGAAGTTTATAGAATATGTTGAAATATTGTATTTGACATGTGTGAAGCTTGTGGAGTCATGATGGATCTTCCTTGTTCCCTTAGAGTCCAAGAAGTATTCAATAGAAAAGGAACTAGCCTTTTAGGCCTAATTGTGCATATTGTGCGTTTTGGTCTAATGTCGATCTATATGGTCCTTTAATGTAAATTTCTATGAGTGTGTAGGAAATTTTTGATGTTGATAAGACCAAATTTTTGGTCTTGGCTGACCTAGAGGTGTTTATGAGTTGTGTCATGTATATAAAGTGAATATTTTTAATCATTTGAGTGTGTGGAGAGGATAGAGTTGTGAGCGAGCTAGAGAAGGTGAAAGAGAGTGTTAGAGGGATCTAAGATAGAGACAAGAAGAGGCATGAGGATTTGATAAGTTTTGAAGATGAGGCATTCAAGGTCACTAGATATAATCGGCTTATGAAGGAGCAAAATTGAGTCAAGTAGAATAGAGAGTTGTTTTAGAGGGTTTGGAGGTGTTGGAGCTAATCTTATGATCACAACTAGTTGTTTGAGAAAAAAATAGGTGACCTTCATCTTAAGGTGGTCGAGTTAGTGCTTGGTCATCCTAGGGGTTGTATCCCCGTGTTGGGTTGGTACCTTGCTAAATATGGGTTGGTGCTCCTTGTGAAGTGGGTGCTTCACTAAAGAGTTCTTGTATGATATGTCATATTCATGCAAGTATTTTGAATGAGAAATATATTCAGAAGTTTCAGTGGGTTTTCTTCCCCTTGAGGGTTTCCCACTTTATATCTAGTGTCTTGTGTACTCTCTCATTCACGTGTTTGGTTGATCATGCTTAATATGATCTTATTGGTTGATGTATATTGATTTTATGTTTTAAATGATGTATGTAATATAAGACATCTAAATAAAGGTTTAAAAGGACCAATTCACCCACCCCCCATCAGTCCCTTTTGATTCTAACAATCGGTATTATAGCTATGTCGTTTTGAAGAAGTTTAATCACTTGAAAGAGATCCTTTGAAGCACTAAAATGGCGAGTCAACAAATTGGCACTTCCAAAAGAAAGCTCCTTTATTTTATGGGTTAAACTATGCATTTTGGAGCATTAGGATGAGGACTCACATCATGTCCCTAGGATGTGAAATTTGGTAGTCCGTGTTAGATGGGTGTATTATTCCTCATAATCCTCTAACCAAGATACTACAGATAAGAAGGCCAGTAATGACAACTCCAAGGCAATGAATGCAATTTTGTGTGGACTAGCAAAATCAGAACTTGTTAAGGTCATGCATTGTACATCAGCTAAAGCTATGTGGGAGAAACTTCAAGTCATCTATGAAGGAGATTCCAAGGTAAGGATGAAAAAGCTCTAGACATTCAAATCAGTTTGAAAGCCTAAAGATGAAAGAAGAAGAATCTATTGTTGCATATCTACTCAGAGTTGATCAAGTTGTCAACATCATCAGAGGTTTAGGTGAAGAGGTGAAATAAGAGGTAGTGGTGCAAAAGGTGTTGAGATATCTCACTCCCAAGTTTTATCCTAAAGTGTCTACCAATAAGGAAGCCAAGGATTTTAAAGTCATGTTGATGGATGAGCTACATGGCATTTTGACAACATATGAGATGAGGATCATTGATTCAAAACCTATCAAGAAGGAATTAGATTTCAAGGATGAGAAGAAGTCAAAGGAAAATAAGACCACTAATGTTGATGATGTTAAGATTAATGATGATGAAATGATTGCAATGTTTGCTAGAAGGTTGAAACTTGGTTCAGGTAAGTACAAGGGTAAGTTGCCTTTTAAATGCTTTAACTGTGGTGAAATAGGTCATTTTTCCAATAATTTCCCTCATAAGCAAAAAGATGAAGATGATGAAGAGCATGATGAAGATCATTACAAGATAACTCATAGGTTTGAAAAGGGCAAGAAGAAGTTTAAGAGGTTTGAGAATAAGAAAAAGTCCAAGAAGAGTTTATATACTAAAGAAAATTGGTACTCATCCGAAGAAAGTAACAATGATGGTGTTTCGAATCTAATCACGAGTTTGAACATGTGATGATGTAGGTGATGAAGTCTTATTTATGGCCAAGGATAATATGAGAACTATGAGTGATGACTCCATATTGTTTGATGACTCCATACATTTTGAAGAAGAAGAGGATGAGAATGACATAGAAATAGAGTTGATGTGTGTTCAAACAAAATCGAACCATCGAGAAGAGTAACAAGAAGTTGAGAACGTAATTCAAAGAGTATGAAGGAAAGATTCATGATCCGAGGAGAAGCACTAGTCTAAAACGAGTAAGCTTGATTAGATAATCAAGTAGTTAGAGAGACATATGGATTATATGACTAATGATTTAATATAAATGTAATTAAATATAATTTTAGAGTAACTATCGTAATGAATGATATATATTGATAATATATAATAAATTTATTCACAACAAGAAAATAATAATACGAAAACCTAAGCAATAAAGAGAGGGTGACTTAGTTGATTTCACACAATCGGAGATGATCTAGGTAGGATAACTTTTGAAACAAATTCTAAGATGTACCTTGTCAAGGCTCACGCAAGTAAGATTTTGAGACTCGAGATGTGCAGGACATAAGTTCCCATGGGAGGACATGAGTGCCAGGTTAGTGATTGATCCGGGAACTAATGTCTAGTCAAGTGTTTAGGTTCTATCCTTTTTTTTGTACAAGAGGAGCTTCATTTGTTAGCTTCCTTTGTTGCTCTAGTTTTGATATATTATTGTTGGTTGTACACTGTAACTCGTAAAGAGAGATACCTAGTTGCACATGTCCACAAACCACATCAAATATAAAAATAAAGATGTAGAATGTGGATTCAGACTGACCCCGATGGTCACCCAAAGAGTGAACTTAGTACCAAGTGCTGCACTAAATTTCAGACTCCATGTAGTTCTATGTGAATGTGTGTGTAATGATGCCCTAGGATGCTCTTGTGTAAGTTACACAATAATAGTGGGCTAGATCTATAATGTAACAATGTATAGAATGTGTGTGATGGAATAGAATGAACTTACCCCTCCTATGTCTTTGTGTATGTAGAGTGATGCATCCATTGTCCCTTGTGTGAGTATGCTAGATAAATGCCTTTGAAGTGCTCTTGTTCCTTTGAATGTAAGCTTAGGTAATGATAGGTAATGCTTAGTGCTTAACCCCTTATTTGAGAGCTATAATTATATATATATATATGATTCCCTTATTTTGATTTCATAATTAACAAACTAAAAGGCTGACCCAAAGTTGTAAAAATGACCCAAAAGTAAAAGCTACCCAAAAGAGTAAGAAGGAAGTAAATAAGGTCAAGAGAACCAGAAGGGACAAGAGCACTGAGTGCTTTTGTCCTAAATGGGCACTAATGTCCGAGGCCATAAAAGATAAATTAGTCAAATACCGAAAGGGATGTAGGTGTGTAAGGTAAAAAAGTATAAGAAACAAAGAAAAATCCCAAAAAAATGTTGTCAATTACTAGTTTTATTTCTTAGGAATCATGTATATGTTAGTATGTTCTAGGATCTAGAAATGTACCTACGTGCATAGATTTTGTGTCTACATTTTAACCCCACTTTATGTTGTTAGTGACTACTCAATGACATAAAGTAGATAAAATATGTGTACCTTGTGATCATAAAAAGAAGAGTGTAATGATAGCGTACCAAGTGGACAAGTGAAGTGTGAAGTGGTTCAAAGTGAAGCATGGAACTAGAAAGGGGATGTAGACCCTAGGGTGGAGCGTATGTCTTAGAGCTTGTGCTTTCTCGATGTGAGTTGTTTCTTATTACGTATTAAAGACAAACCTATAAAAGAAGAGAAAAAGGGTAGTCAAAGTTCAATATATTGAAAAATCGAGTAATATGCTTATAAGTATGTAAAAAGTGTGTAAAGGAAAGTGTGCACCTAATGTATGATGGAGTAAAGGGTAGAAAATTTTCTTGTTTTCTTGGAGTTGCTATATTTAAATGATGATGGTGAGAATTTTTTTGGCGAGTCTTATGCAAAGAATGGGTTTTTGTGCGATCTCATGCTAAGAGTGAGTTTTTGGGTGATCTCATGCCAAGAGAAGAGTATTTGGGGGAGAGAGGTGTGTTTTAGTCTCCATCCATAACGCTTCCCAAATAAGTGACACTTTGTAGATGGCACGATACTGCATAACGTAACTATATGTAAACTAAATGTAAATTGAATTATGAAATTGGAGTCAAGTGACTGCTACTATAGAATTATGCTGTGAACTCGCTACAAAATATGGTGAACTCGAGAAATTGTCTATTTTTACCCCTAAGACACAAGCACTGAGTGGGACAAAATTTCCACCGCTACTATCCGATCTAAGTGCTAGTGTCTCATGGTGGTTTTGACCCAAGTCTGATTCTGGGGCATTATGTGACTGTGTGCTATTGTTAATTTTGTACTGTTCTTCTCTAATTTGTAACTTTGTGCTATTGCAAGGGTGATTTTCTCACGCGAATAATGCCCCCCTCGTTTGGGATGCATGCGAAGAAATTAGGAGAAGGAATCCAAAATGAGAGGTACTAATATTGATATTAATATCTTATAATGGATGCCTACAGGGGGTAGGGGATGTGCATGGTGGAAACTAAGGCACATGCAAACAAGACAGTCTAGGAGAAAATTTTACTGTAACAATAGTTAACATGTAATAGAAAATAATTAACAAGCACCTATGAAGACAAGATATATCGTGAAAATTGGGTTTCATACATGGTACATTTCTCACAATGTCACAAGACAATTAGGGTTGGAGTGACCATAAGCAAACAATGAGCAAGTATAACATAGGTCATAGCCCGCAAATAATAGCAAACAATAGTAAATAATAAAAAGTAAAATGTGACAAATAACCATGGTTGTATGTAATCTTGCAAGGAAAATGCTACACATGAAGCACCCATTAGCATGTTAGATAGATAAATAGTATGTCAAAGTGTGGAGAGATCAATGAAAGATAAAGTGACATTAAGGAAAAGTAGTAAATAATACAACAATAGAATCTATGATGTGTAGTGTGTGAGAGTAGAAAGGTAGATGCCCTCAGAGCCTCAGAAGTGGGAATGATAAAGAGTAGTATCAAGCATCATGCATCGTGTATGAATCTGTGAGAGGTCCCACATTCACCTCAAGATACCAAGTGAACACACATATGTATATAGAAAAATATAATGTCATACTAAGTATCCAATTAGCACAAGAAACAAAGTGTAACCTGTAAGTAGAATAAGCTAACAAGAGTAAATGCAACCAAGATATGTGGAAGATGTGTAAATATGATGGATCTACAATGTGTAGGATGTAAAAAGGAGGATATCCATGTTTCCCTCTAGTAGATGTGCATGGGATGAGGTTCATTTAGAAGTTCTCCCTCAACATTCAAGAATGAACCATAGAACAAGAGTATGTCTTCGGGAAATGATGGTACAATTTTTATACCAAAGACATGAGAGTGCAGAGAATGATTTTTCATGAAGCATAAAGCATGTAGTAAATAGTAGTTGATGTGAGGTTCATTTGATAATTGGAACCTTAACAATCGAGCATGAACTATGGAACTAGAGTGCGTCATCGTAGTAATGAACATATTGTGAGAGTAGATGCAAGCAAAGTCATGAAGCGTAGAGCGTAAAATGTAGTAGAGAAACTATAAGCAGATATTAGAGATAGCCAAGAGTGATAGAGGGGGAAGTATGATGCCCCCAAGTGTGCGAGTAATGGAGATCTATGTGATGATGTGAGAAGGAGCATACTATGTAGATCAATGTAACCCCTCGTCCCTTGTAATAATGTGCTAGATGTATGATTTTTAGTGCTCTTGTGACTTTTGTAAGCTTAGTTGGTGATAGGTAATGCTTATAGTTCTTGACCCATTATTTGAGAGCAATAACTAAGTATATATATGATTCCCTTGTTTGAATTTCATAATGACAACCTGAAAGGACAACCTAAAGTTTTAAAAGGTGACCAAAAGGAAAAATGTCCCAAAAGAGTAAATAGAATATTAAAAATGGGAGGGGAGAGGAGCACCTAGATTCTTCCATCCTAACTAGGTGCTAGTGTTTGAGGTCATCAAAAGATAAACCGCTTAAGTCTTTGATAGAGCTATAAGATGTGTAAAGTCTGGGTAAAGTGTGAAAAATGGTAAACAAAAGGCCCAAAGGAGTTATCAACCACTAAATTTCTCGCTTAGGAATCATGTATAAATTAGTATGCTTTAGGAAATATAAATGTACCTAAGTGCATATATTTTGTGTCTACATAACCATTTTGGAGGTTCGCATAAGTCTAAAAGTGAAGATTGGTTTTTAGGCCTAATAGGCGCTTTTGACACAGTCATGGAGAAAGGAGGTTATCAAGAATGCATGGCCTAATTGGAGATGTATAATTCCTTTTATGGTGTTTTAAACATCCAATATGACACATTCCATGCTTTTTTTTGAGTCCTACATGTCATTTTGGTTGGCAAAGATGAGGTCATAAGTTGACCTACTTGATAGGGTTTAAGTACAATAAAGGTTCTTTATTGTAATTGGTTTGGAAGAACAATATATTGTCTTTATTCATGATTAATAGATATTAGAGAGTGATGAGGGGTTCAATTTTATCCTATTCCATGCATTGATAATTTTTAAAGTGTTAGCACAAGTGTGAGAAGCTCAAGTTTCCAAGATTGGTTTCTGGGCAACATAAGTATCCTAAAGGACAAAGATGTTTTGATGAATTTATCAACTCGAATCATGAAGTATAAAGTGATTTGTGATGTTAATTTGGTTATTTTATTTCTAATTAATGGTTTCATACTATGGCTGATGTGATATTTGAAGCTAGGTATTCACTTTTGAAGACTAGTCTATTGAGGTACTCAAAATGAATAGGAAACAATCCTATTTGATGGTGAAATGGCATAAATGGATGGTTAGATGTTCTCAAGTTTATAGAATATGTTGAAATATTGTATTTGACATGTGTGAAGCTTGTGGAGTCATGATGGATCTTCCTTGTTCCCTTAGAGTCCAAGAAGTATTCAATAGAAAAGGAACTAGCCTTTTAGGCCTAATTGTGCATATTGTGCGTTTTGGTCTAATGTCGATCTATATGGTCCTTTAATGTAAATTTCTATGAGTGTGTAGGAAATTTTGATGTTGATAAGACCAAATTTTTTGGTCTTGGCTGACCTAGAGGTGTTTATGAGTTGTGTCATGTATATAAAGTGAATATTTTTAATCATTTGAGTGTGTGGAGAGGATAGAGTTGTGAGCGAGCTAGAGAAGGTGAAAGAGAGTGTTAGAGGGATCTAAGATAGAGACAAGAAGAGGCATGAGGATTTGATAAGTTTTGAAGATGAGGCATTCAAGGTCACTAGATATAATCGGCTTATGAAGGAGCAAAATTGAGTCAAGTAGAATAGAGAGTTGTTTTAGAGGGTTTGGAGGTGTTGGAGCTAATCTTATGATCACAATTAGTTGTTTGAGAAAAAAATAGGTGACCTTCATCTTAAGGTGGTCGAGTTAGTGCTTGGTCATCCTAGGGGTTGTATCCCCGTGTTGGGTCGGGTACCTTGCTAAATATGGGTTGGTGCTCCTTGTGAAGTGGGTGCTTCACTAAAGAAATCTTGTGTGATGTGTCATATTCATGCAAGTATTTTGAATTGAGTAATATATTCAGAAGTTTCAGTGGGTTTTCTTCCCCTTGAGGGTTTCCCACTTTATATCTAGTGTCTTGTGTACTCTCTCATTCACGTGTTTGGTTGATCATGCTTAATATGATCTTATTGGTTGATGTATATTGATTTTATGTTTTAAATGATGTATGTAATATAAGACATCTAAATAAAGGTTTAAAAGGACCAATTCACCCACCCCCATCAGTCCCTTTTGATTCTAACAATCAGATTATAGCTATGTCGTTTTGAATAAGTTTAATCACTTGAAGGAGATTCTTTGAAGCACTAAAACGACGAGTCAAAAATTGGCACTTCCACCAAAGCAAAGCTCCTTTATTTTATGGGTCAAACTATGCATTTTGGAGCATCAGGATGAGGACTCACATCATGTCCCTAGGATGTGAAATTTGGAAGTCTGTGTTAGATGGGTATACTATTCCTCATAATCCTCTAACCAATACTACAAATAAGAAGGCTAGTAATGAAAAATCCAAAGCAATGAATGTAATTTTGTGTGGACTAGAAAAATGAGAACTTGTTAAGGTCATGCATTGTACATCAGCTAAAGCTATGTGGGAGAAGCTTCAAGTCATCTATGAAGGAGATTCCAAGGTAAGGATGAAAAAGCTCTAGACATTCATAAATCAGTTTGAAAGCCTAAACATGAAAGAAGAAGAATCTATTATTGCATATCTACTTAGAGTTGATTAAGTTGTCAACATCATAAAAGGTTTAGGTGAAGAGGTGAAAGAAGAGGTAGTGGTGCAAAAGTGTTGAGATGTATCACTCCCAAGTTTTATCCTAAAGTGACTACCAAATAAGGAAGCCAAGGATTTTAAAGTCATGTTGATGGATGAGTTACATGGCATTTTAACAACATATGAGATGAGGATCATTGATTCAAAACCTATCAAGAAGGAGATAGATTTCAAGGCTGAGAAGAAGTAAAAGGAAAAGAATACCACTAATGTTGATGATGTTAAGATAAATGATGATGAAATGATTCGCAATGTTTCGCTAGAAGGTTGAAACTTGGTTCAAGTAAGTACAAGGGAAAGTTTCCTTTTAAATGCTTTAACTGTGGTGAAATAGGTCATTTTTCCAATAATTTCCCTCATAAGCAAAAGGATGAAGATGATGAAGAGCATGATGAAGATCATGACAAGAAGACTCATAGGTTTGAAAAGGGCAAGAAGAAGTTTAAGAGGTTTGAGAATAAGAAAAAGTCCAAGAAGAGTTTATATACTAAAGAAAATTGGTACTCATCCAAGAAAGTAACAATGATGGTGTTTCGAATCTAATCTCGAGTTTGAACATGTGATGTAGGTGATGAAGTCTTGTTTATGGCCAAGGATGTTATGAGATCTATGAGTGAAGACTCCATATTGTTTGGTGACTCCATACATTATGAAGAAGAAGAGGATGAGAATGACATAGAAATAGAGTTGATGTGTGTTCAAACAAAATCGAACCATGCCGAGAAGAGTAACAAGAAGTTGAGAACGTAATTCAAAGAGTATGAAGGAAAGATTCATGATCCTGAGGAGAAACACTAGTCTAAAACCAAGTAAGCTTGATTAGATAATCAAGTAGTTAGAGAGACATATGGATTATATGACTACCGATTTAATATAAATGTAATTAAATATAATTTTAGAGTAACTACTGTAATGAATGATATATATTGATAATATATAATAAATTTATTCACAACAAGAAAATAATAATACGAAAACCTAAGCAATAAAGAGAGGGTGACTTAGTTGATTTCACACAATCTGGAGATGATCTAGGTAGGATAACTTTTGAAACAAATTCTAAGATGTACTGTCAAGGCTCACAGAAGATTTTGAGACTCAGAGATGTGCAGGACATAAGTTCCCATGGGAGGACATGAGTGCCTGGGTTAGTGATTGATCTGGGAACTAATGTCTAGTCAAGTGTTTAGGTTCTATCCTTTTTTGTACAAGAGGAGCTTCATTGTTAGCTTCCTTTTGTTGCTCTAGTTTTGATATATTATTGTTGGTTGTACCTGTAACCTGTAAAGAGAGATACCTAGTTGCACATGTCCACAAACCACATCAAATATAAAAATAAAGATGTAGAATGTGGATTCAGACTGACCCCGATGGTCACCCAAAGAGTGAACTTAGTACCAAGTGCTGCACTACATTTCAGACTCCATGTAGTTCTATGTGAATGTGTGTGTAATGATGCCCTAGGATGCCCTTGTGTAAGTTACACAAATAATAGTGGGCTAGATCTATAATGTAACAATGTATAGAATGTGTGTGATGGAATAGAATGAACTTACCCCTCCTATGTTGTGTATGTAGAGTGATGCATCCATTGTCCCTTGTGTGAGTATGCTAGATAAATGCCTTTGAAGTGCTCTTGTTCCTTTGAATGTAAGCTTAGGTAATGATAGGTAATGCTTAGTGCTTAACCCCTTATTCGAGAGCTATAATTATATATATATATATGATTCCCTTATTTTGATTTCATAATTAAACACTAAAAGGCTGACCCAAAGTTGTAAAAAATGACCCAAAAGTAAAAGCTACCCAAAAGAGTAAGAAGGAAGTAAATAAGGTCAAGAGAACCCAGAAGGGACAAGAGCACCTGAGTGCTTTTGTCCTAAATGGGCACTAATGTCTGAGGCCATAAAAGATAAATTAGTCAAATACCGAAAGGGATGTAGGGTGTGTAAGGTCAAAAAAAGTATAAGAAACAAAGAAAAAATCCCAAAAAATGTTGTCAATTACTAGTTTTATTTCTTAGGAATCATGTATATGTTAGTATGTTCTAGGATCTAGAAATGTACCTACGTGCATAGATTTTGTGTCTACATTTTAACCCCACTTTATGCTGTCATTAGTGACTACTCAATGACATAAAAAGTAGATAAAATATGTGTACCTTGTGATCATAAAAAGAAGAGTGTAGCTGATAGCGTACTCAAGTGGACAAGTGAAGTGTGAAGTGGTTGTAAAGTGAAGCATGGAACTAGAAAGGGGATGTAGACCCTAGGGGTGGAGCGTATGTCTTAGAGCTTGTGCTTTCTGATGTGAGTTGTTTCTTATTACGTATTAAAGACAAACCTATAAAAGAAGAGAAAAAGGGTAGTCAAAGTTCAATATATTGAAAAATCAGAGTAATATGCTTATAAGTATGTAAAAAGTGTGTAAAGGAAAGTGTGCACCTAATGTATGATGGAGTAAAGGGTAGAAAATTTTCTTGTTTTCTTGGAGTTGCTATATTTAAATGATGATGGTGAGGTTTTTGGCAGTCTTATGCAAAGAATGGGTTTTTTGGGCGATCTCATGCTAAGAGTGAGTTTTTTGGGTGATCTCATGCCAAGAGAAGAGTATTTGGGAGAGAGGTGTGTTTTAGTCTCCATCCATAACGCTTCCCAAATAAGTGACACTTTGTAGATGGCACGATACCTGTACGTAACTATATGTAAACTAAATGTAAATTGAATTATGAAATTGGAGTCAAGTGATCAAGCTATCTATAGAATTATGCTTTGAACTAACTACAAAATATGGTGAACCGAGAAATTGTCTATTTTTACCCCTAAGACACAAGCACTGAGTGGGACAAAATTTCCCACCGCTACTATCGATCTAAGTGCTAGTGTTCCGCTTGTGGTTTTGACCCAAGTCGATTCTCGGGGCATTATGTACCGTATGTGCTATTGTTAATTTTGTTTTTTCTTCTCTAATTTGTAACTTTGTGCTATTGCAAGGGTGATTTTCTCACGCGAATAATGCCCCCTCGTTTGGGATGCATGCGAAGAAATTAGGAGAAGGAATCCAAAATGAGAGGTACTAATATTGATATTAATATCTTATAATGGATGCCTACGGGGGTAGGGGATGTGCATGGTGGAAACTAAGGCACATGCAAACAAGACATCTAGAGAAAATTTTTAATTAGTGTAATAGTTAACATGTAATAGAAAATAATTAACAAGCACCTATGAAGACAAGATATATCGTGAAAATTGGGTTTCATACATGGTACATTTCTCACAATGTCACAAGACAATTAGGGTTGGAGTGACCATAAGCAAACAATGAGCAAGTATAACATAGGTCATAGCCCGCAAATAATAGCAAACAATAGTAAATAATAAAAAGTAAAATGTGACAAATAACCATGGTTGATGTAATCTTGCAAGGAAAATGCTACACATGAAGCACCCATTAGCATGTTAGATAGATAAATAGTATGTCAAAGTGTGGAGAGATCAATGAAAGATAAAGTGACATTAAGGAAAAGTAGTAAATAATACAACAATAGAATCTATGATGTGTAGTGTGTGAGAGTAGTAAAGGTAGATGCCCTAGGAGCCTCAACGGGAATGATAAAGAGTAGTATCAAGCATCATGCATCGTGTATGAATCTGTGAAAGGTCCTACATTCACCTCAAGATACCAAGTGAACGCACATATGTATATAGAAAAATATAATGACATACTAAGTATCCAATTAAAGACAAGAAACAAAGTGTAACTGTAAGTAGAATAAGCTAACAAGAGTAAATGCAACCAAGATATGTGGAAGATGTGTAAATATGATGGATTGCTACAATGTGTAGGATGTAAAAGGAGGATATCCATGTTTCCCTCTAGTAGATGTGCATGGGATGAGGTTCATTTAGAAGTTCTCCTCAACATTCAAGAATGAACCATAGAACAAGAGTATGTCTTCGGAAATGATGGTACAATTTTATACCAAAGACATGAGAGTGCAGAGAATGATTTTTCATGAAGCATAAAGCATGTAGTAAATAGTAGTTGATGTGAGGTTCATTTGATAATTGGAACCTTAACAATCGAGCATGAACTATGGAACTAGAGTGCGTCATCGGTAATGAACATATTGTGAGAGTAGATGCAAGCAAAGTCATGAAGCGTAGAGCGTAAAATGTAGTAGAGAAACTATAAGCAGTTACTAGAGACAACCAAGAGTGATAGAGGGGGGGAAGTATGATGCCCCCCAAGTGTGCAAGTGATGGAGATCCATGTGATGATGTGAGAAGGAGCATACTATGTAGATCAATGTAACCCCTCGTCCCTTGTAATAATGTGCTAGATGTATGATTTTTAGTGCTCTTGTGACTTTTTGTAAGCTTAGTTGGTGATAGATAATGCTTATAGTTCTTGGCCCATTATTTGAGAGCAATAACTAAGTATATATATGATTCCCTTGTTTGAATTTCATAATTGACAACCTGAAAGGACAACCTAAAGTTTTAAAAGGTGACCAAAAGGAAAAATGTCCCAAAAGAGTAAATAGAATATTAAAAATGGGAGGGAGAGGAGCACCTAGATTCTTCCATCCTAACTAGGTGCTAGTGTTTGAGGTCATCAAAAGATAAATCGATTAAGTCTTTGATAGAGCTATAAGATGTGTAAAGTTTGGTAAAGTGTGAAAAATGGTAAACAAAAGGCCCAAAGGAGTTATCAACCACTAAATTTCTTGCTTAGGAATCATGTATAAATTAGTATGCTTTAGGAAATATAAATGTACCTAAGTGCATATATTTTGTGTCTACATAACCATTTGGAGGTTTGCATAAGTCTAAAAGTGAAGATTGGTTTTTAGGCCTAATAGGCGCTTTTGTGATCATGGAGAAAGGAGGTTATCAAGAATGCATGGCCTAATTGGAGATGTATAATTCCTTTTATGGTGTTTTAAACATCCAATATGACACATTCCATGCTTTTTTTTTGAGTCCTACATGTCATTTTTTGGCAAAGATGAGGTCATAAGTTGACCTATTTGATAGGGTTTAAGTACAATAAAGGTTCTTTATTGTAATTGGTTTGGAAGAACAATATATTGTCTTTATTCATGATTAATAGATATTAGAGAGTGATGAGGGGTTCAATTTTATCTTATTCCATGCATTGATAATTTTTAAAGTGTTAGCACAAGTGTGAGAAGCTCAAGTTTCCAAGATTGGTTTCGGGCAACATAAGTATCCTAAAGGACAAAGATGTTTTGATGAATTTATCAACTGAATCATGAAGTATAAAGTGATTTGTGATGTTAATTTGGTTATTTTATTTCTAATTAATGGTTTCATACTATGGCTGATGTGATATTTGAAGCTAGGTATTCACTTTTGAAGACTAGTCTCTGTTGAGGTACTCAAAATGAATAGGAAACAATCCTATTTGATGGTGAAATGGCATAAATGGATGGTGCAGATGTTCAAGTTTATAGAATATGTTGAAATATTGTATTTGACATGTGTGAAGCTTGTGGAGTCATGATGGATCTTCCTTGTTCCCTTAGAGTCCAAGAAGTATTCAATAGAAAAGGAACTAGCCTTTTAGGCCTAATTGTGCATATTGTGCGTTTTGGTCTAATGTCGATCTATATGGTCCTTTAATGTAAATTTCTATGAGTGTGTAGGAAATTTTTGATGTTGATAAGACCAAATTTTTGGTCTTGGCTGACCTAGAGGTGTTTATGAGTTGTGTCATGTATATAAAGTGAATATTTTTAATCATTTGAGTGTGTGGAGAGGATAGAGTTGTGAGCGAGCTAGAGAAGGTGAAAGAGAGTGTTAGAGGGATCTAAGATAGAGACAAGAAGAGGCATGAGGATTTGATAAGTTTTGAAGATGAGGCATTCAAGGTCACTAGATATAATCGGCTTATGAAGGAGCAAAATTGAGTCAAGTAGAATAGAGAGTTGTTTTAGAGGGTTTGGAGGTGTTGGAGCTAATCTTATGATCACAACTAGTTGTTTGAGAAAAAAATAGGTGACCTTCATCTTAAGGTGGTCGAGTTAGTGCTTGGTCATCCTAGGGGTTGTATCCCCGTGTTGGGTTGGTACCTTGCTAAATATGGGTTGGTGCTCCTTGTGAAGTGGGTGCTTCACTAAAGAGTTCTTGTATGATATGTCATATTCATGCAAGTATTTTGAATTGAGAAATATATTCAGAAGTTTCAGTGGGTTTTCTTCCCGAGGGTTTCCCACTTTATATCTAGTGTCTTGTGTACTCTCTCATTCACGTGTTTGGTTGATCATGCTTAATATGATCTTATTGGTTGATGTATGTTGATTTTATGTTTTAAATGATGTATGTAATATAAGACATCTAAATAAAGGTTTAAAAGGACCAATTCACCCACCCCCCATCAGTCCCTTTTGATTCTAACAATCGGTATTATAGCTATGTCGTTTTGAAGAAGTTTAATCACTTGAAGGAGATCCTTTGAAGCACTAAAATGACGAGTCAAAAATTGGCACTTCCACCAACAAAGCTCCTTTATTTTATGGGTTAAACTATGCATTTTGGAGCATCAGGATGAGGACTCACATCATGTCCCTAGGATGTGAAATTTGGAAGTCTGTGTTAGATGGGTATACTATTCCTCATAATCCTCTAACCAATACTACAAATAAGAAGGCTAGTAATGAAAAATCCAAAGCAATGAATGTAATTTTGTGTGGACTAGAAAATCAGAACTTGTTAAGGTCATGCATTGTACATCAGCTAAAGCTATGTGGGAGAAGCTTCAAGTCATCTATGAAGGAGATTCCAAGGTAAGGATGAAAAAGCTCCAAACATTCTAGAAATCAGTTTGAAAGCCTAAAGATGAAAGAAGAAGAATCTATTTCTGCATATCTACTCAGAGTTGATCAAGTTGTCAACATCATCATAGGTTTAGGTGAAGAGGTGAAAAAGAGGTAGTGGTGCAAAAGTGTTGAGATGTATCACTCCCAAGTTTTATCCTAAAGTGACTACCAAATAAGGAAGCCAATGATTTTAAAGTCATGTTGATGGATGAGTTACATGGCATTTTAACTACATATGAGATGAGGATCATTGATTCAAAACCTATCAAGAAGGAGATTAATTTCAAGGCTGAGAAGAAGTAAAAGGAAAAGAATACCACTAATGTTGATGATGTTAAGATAAATGATGATGAAATGATTAGCAATGTTTCTAGAAGGTTGAAACTTGGTTCGAGGTAAGTACAAGGGCAAGTTGCCTTTTAAATGCTTTAACTCGTGGTGAAATAGGTCATTTTTCCAATAATTTCCCTCATAAGCAAAAAGATGAAGATGATGAAGAGCATGATGAAGATCATTACAAGATAACTCATAGGTTTGAAAAGGGCAAGAAGAAGTTTAAGAGGTTTGAGAATAAGAAAAAGTCCAAGAAGAGTTTATATACTAAAGAAAATTGGTACTCATCCGAAGAAAGTAACAATGATGGTGTTTCGAATCTAACTCGAGTTTGAACATTGTGATGTAGGTGATGAAGTCTTGTTTATGGCCAAGGATAATATGAGAACTATGAGTGATGACTCCATATTGTTTGGTGACTCCATGCATTTTGAAGAAGAAGAGGATGAGAATGACATAGAAATAGAGTTGATGTGTGTTCAAACAAAATCGAACCATTTGAGAAGAGTAACAAGAAGTTGAGAACGTAATTCAAAGAGTATGAAGGAAAGATTCATGATCCTGAGGAGAAGCACTAGTCTAAAACCAGTAAGCTTGATTAGATAATCAAGTAGTTAGAGAGACATATGGATTATATGACTACCGATTTAATATAAATGTAATTAAATATAATTTTAGAGTAACTATGTAATGAATGATATATATTGATAATATATAATAAATTTATTCACAACAAGAAAATAATAATACGAAAACCTAAGCAATAAAGAGAGGGTGACTTAGTTGATTTCACACAACTGGAGATGATCTAGGTAGGATAACTTTTGAAACAAATTCTAAGATGTAGTTTGTCAAGGCTCAGAAGATTTTGAGACTCGAGAGATGTGCAGACATAAGTTCCCATGGGAGGACATGAGTGCACGGGTTAGTGATTGATCCGGGAACTAATGTCTAGTCAAGTGTTTAGGTTCTATCCTTTTTGTACAAGAGGAGCTTATTTTGTTAGCTTCCTTTTGTTGCTCTAGTTTTGATATATTATTGTTGATTGTACCTGTAACTTGTAAAGAGAGATACCTAGTTGCACATGTCCACAAACCACATCAAATATAAAAATAAAGATGTAGAATGTGGAGTCAGACTGACCCCGATGGTCACCCAAAGAGTGAACTTAGTACCAAGTGCTACACTACATTTCAGACTCCATGTAGTTCTGTGTGAATGTGTGTGTAATGATGCCCTAGGATGCCCTTGTGCAAGTTACACAATGATAAAGTGGGCTAGATCTAGAATGTAACAATGTATAGAATGTGTGTGATGGAATAAAATGAACTTCCCCCTCCTATGTTGTGTATGTATGTAGAGTGATGCATCCCTTGTCCCTTGTGTGAGTGTGCTAGATGAATGCCTTTGAAGTGCTCTTGCCTTTGAATGTAAGCTTAGGTGATGATAGGTAATGCTTAGTGCTTGACCCCTTATTTGAGAGCTATATATATATATATATATATATGATTCCCTTGTTTGAATTTCATAATTGACAACTAAAAGGCTGACCCAAAGTTGTAAAAGATGACCCAAAAGTAAAAGAGACCCAAAAGAGTAAGAAGGAAGTAAAGAAGGTCAAGAGCACCCAAAGAAGGGACAAGAGCACCTGAGTGCTTTGTCCTAAATGGGCACTAGTGTTCGAGGCCATAAAAGATAAATTAGTCAAATACCGACAGGGATGTAGGGTGTGTAAGGTCAATAAAAGTATAAGAAACAAAGAAAAAGGCCCAAAAGATGTTGTCAATCACTAGTTTTCTTTCTTAGGAATCATGTATATATTAGTATGCTCTAGGACCTAGAAATGTACCCAAGTGCATAGATTTTGTGTCTACATTTTCCCCACTTTATGTTGTTGAGTGAATACTGATAACATAAAGTAGATAAAATATGTGTACCTTGTGATCATGTAGAGAAGAGTGTAGTGATAGCGTGCCAAGTGGACAAGTGAAGTGTGAAGTGATTGTAAGTGAAGCATGGAACTAGAAAGGGGGTAGACCTAGGGGGTATGTGGAGAGTATGTCTTGAGCTTGTGCTTTTGATGTGAGTTTTTCTTATTGCGTATTAAGGACAAACCTATGCAAAAAAAGAAAAAAGAGTAGTCAAAGTTCTATATATGAAAAATCAAAGTAACATGTGTATAAGTAAGTAAAAGTGTAAAAGTGTGTAAAGGAAAGTGTGCACCTGATGTATAAGAGAGTAAAAGATAGAAAATTTTCTTGATTTTCTTGAGAGTTGCTGGATTATTTAAATGATGAGGTTTTGGTGATCTCACACCAGAGTGAGATTTTGGTGATCTCACACCAAGAATGAGTTTTTGGGTGATCTCATGCCAAGAGTGAGTTTTTGGGTGATCTCATGCCAAGAGAAGAGTGTTGGGAGAGAGGTCTGTTTTACTCTCCATCCATGATGCTTCCCAAATAAGTGCCACTGTAGATGGCACATCATGTATGTAACTATATGTAAACTAAATGTAAACTAAAATTATGAAACTTGGAGTCAAGTGACTGCTACTATAGAATTATGTTGTGAACTAAGCTATGGAAATATGTGTTGAACGAGAAATTGTCTATTTTTACCCCTAGAGACACAAGCACCAGTGGGACACAAGCACCCACCATCGCTACTATCGATCTAAGTGCTAGTGTTTCTTTGTTTTTTGACCCAAGTCTGATTTTGGGCCATTATTCTGTGACTGTGTGTTATTGTTAATTTTGTACATTGTTTCTTCTCTAATTTGTAACTTTGTGCTATTATAAGGGTGATTTTCTCACCCGAATGATGCCCCCCTCATTTGGGTGCATGCGAAGAAAAAGTAGGAGAATGTGGCCCAAATGAGAGGACTAGATATTGATATTCATATCTGATAATGGATACCTATAGGGGTAGGGGATGTGCATGGTGGAAACCAAGGCACATGCAAACAAGATAGGCTAGAAAACAAGTGTTAGTGTAATAATAGCTAACATGTAATAGAAAATAATGTAACAAGCAACTATGAAGACAAGATGTACCGTGAAAAGTGGGTTTCATACATGGACATTCTCACAATGTCACAAGACAATTAGGGCTAAAGTGACCATAAGCAAACAATGATCAAGTAAACATAGGGCATAGCCCCAAATAATAGCAAACAATAAAAAATAATAAAAAGTAAAATGTGACAAATAACCATGGTTGTATGTAATCTGTAAGGAAAATGCTACACATGAAGCACCCATTAGCATGTTAGAGAGATAAATAGTATGTCAAAAGTGTATAGAGATCAATGAAAGGTAAAGTGATAATAATGAGAAGTAGTAAATAATGCAACAATAGAACCTATGATGTGTAGAGTGTGAGAGTAGTAAAGGTAGATGCCCCTAGAGCCTCAACGGGACTAGTAAAGAGTAGTGTCAAGCATCATGCATCGTGTATGAATCTATGAAAGGTCCACATTCACCTCAAGATACCAAGTGAACACACATGTGTATATAGAAAAATATAATGACATACTAAGTATCCAACTAGCATGGAGAAACAAAGTGTAACATGTAAGTAGAATAAGCTAACAAGAGTAAATGCAACCAAGATATGCAAATGTTGTGTGAATATGATGGTGTGTTACAATGTGTAGGATGTGAAAAGGAGGAGATCCATGTTTCCCCCTAGTAGATGTGCATGTGATGAGGTTCATTTAGAAATTCTCCTCAACATTCAAGAATGAACCATAGAACAAGAGTGTGTCATCGGGAAATGATGGTACAATGTGTATACCAAAGATGTGAGAGTGCTAGAGAAAGATTGTTCATGAAGCATAAAGCATATAGTAAAGAGTAGGTGATGTGAGGTTCATTTGATAATTGGACCCTCAACAATCGAGTATGAACTATGGAACTAGAGTGCGTCATCGGGTAATGAACATGTGTGTATCAAAGAGAGTAGATGTTAAAAATAAGTCATGAAGCGTAGAGCGTGAAATGTAGTAGAGAAACTATAAGTAGATACTAGAGATACCAAGAGTGATAGAGGGGGGAAGTATGATGCCCCAAGTGTGTGAGTAATGGAGATCTATGTGATGATGTGAGAAGGAGCATGCCATGGTGGTAGAGTTTGAAATGTGTCATAAGAAAACATATGGTCATCACAATGGTAGGTAGGAGCAAGAGTATGACCAACATCAGATTTTGGGCTTAATAGAGGAAATGCAAGTAGGTGATGGATCACATCTTGTGTCGAGTGAATTGGTTGTGTTTCCTTGGATGGTGGTTGCTTATTTGGGATTGGTAATAATGTAGATGACTTGATAGGAGGAGGTAATGGGGTAAGTATTTTTAAAGGTGGTTGTTTATTTATAATTGGTAATGTTGTAAAGGACTTGATAGGAGGTAATGGGGTAAGTATTTTTAAAGGTGGTATGACATTGGGTTGGATAGGTGGCTCTTGAATTACTAGAGAAGGAACATTAGAAATTATGGCATGATGCTCATTAGACATAGAGGGAGTAGATTTGGGATCCAGTGGGATTTAATAATTGGAGATGAGCATGTAGTAAAATTTGTGTAACAAATGAAATAAAACCTGATGCTCAAGGTGCCCAATTCTTCATTTTAAAGCATAGAAATCATTGTCATGATGTCCATTAATTATGTGATAATTACAAAATGGGTGACCTTTGTATTTTCAAGCCGATAAGGAGGGTAGTAATGAGTAGGTGGAAAGTTGATCAACTGGTGATTGAGGAATTCAGAAGAATATCATGTTGCTTAAGCATTTAGATCAAACTTGAGAGGTTCTTGGTAGTGGTAAGACTTTGGCTTCACTTGTATGAGCACATGTAGTAGACATGGGATTAGGATGAGGTGTAGAAGAAGAACTAGCATGGGCATGAGAAACATCCTTAAGATGTTGGATTTCAACTTTGAGGGATGTAATCATGGTTTCCATAGCTTGAAATTTATCTTGAAAAAAATTGTGTAAAGCTTGAATTGACTTTAAGATGGGTTGATTAGTTGTGGTATCAGGACTGATAGGGTCATCAGAGAGATAATAAAAATGGAACTTACTTGTGTAGGTGGTGTATGTGAGGGAGGTACATAATGTCTAGGAATTTTGGAGAACATATTTGCAAGGTGGTGCATTTGAAGCAATTAATACAAGGAGACTTGAGGAGACATGAAAGAAGATCGATAAAATAGGTAAAATAAAGATCCAAGTGTTTGATCACGAGTGGGGTTCACCAAATGATTTAATATAAATTTAATTAAATATAATTTCAAAGTAACTATTGTAATGAATGATATACAATGATAATATACAATAAATGGACAAGAAATAAACAAGCAATAATATGAAACCCTAAAAGAGAGAGAGAGGGTGACTTAGTTGATTTTACACAATCTGGAGATGATATGGGTAGGAGAAATGTTAAAAAATACTATAAGAAGTGTCATCAAGGCTCATTGAGGATTTCGAGACTCATATATGTGACGGAAAAAAAGTGCCCATGGGAGGACAAGAGTGCTTGGGTGCTAGTGATTGATCCGGGGTACTAGTGTCTAGTCAAGTGCTCAAGTTCTATCATTTTTTGTGCAGGAGGATATTCATTGTTAACTTCCTTTTTCACTTTGGTTTTGATGTATTATCGTTGATTGTACTTATAACATTAAAAAGAGATACCTAGCTACACATGCCCACAAACCACATCAAATCTAAAAATAAAGATGCAGAATGTGGAGTCAAATTGACCCGATGGTCACCCAAAGAGTGAACTTAGTATAGAGTGCTACACTACATTTTAGACTCCATGTAGTTTTGTGTAATGTGTGTAATGATGACATAGGATTCCCTTGTGCAATTTACACAGTGATAGTGGGCTAGATCTAGAATGTAGTAATGTATAAAATGTGTGTGATGGAATAGAATGAACTTCCCCCTCCTATGTTGTGTATGCAGAGTGATGCAACCCTTTTCCCTTGTGTGAGTGTGTTAGATGAATGCCTTTGAAGTGCTCTTGTGCCTTTGAATGCAATACTTAGGTGATGATAGGTAATTCTTAGTGCTTGGCCCCTTATTTGAGAGCTATAACTATGTATATATATGATTCCCTTGTTTGAATTTCATAATTGACAACTAAAAGGCCAACCCAAAGTTGTAAAAGATGACCCAAAAGTAAAAACCCAAAAAGAAGGAAAGTAAAGAAGGTCAAGAGCACCCACAATGGATGGAGTGCTTGGCGATTCTTTCCTAAATGGGTGCTAGTGTTTAAGGCCATAAAAGATAAATCATTCAAATACCGACAGGTTGTAGGGTGTGTAAGGTCAACTAAAGTATAAGAAACAAAGAAAAAGGCCCAAACTACAAGCCTACATTACAAGGAGGAAGAATGCATTAAGTTTGAAGAAGAAACAATATTTTTAAGAGTAGAACTATTTGAAGTAGCTAACAAAGTTAGGACATTCTAGAAGTTTGAAAAGAGCTCCAAAGATCTTGATGATCTCTTGGATATTCAAAGATCTGCTAGAGACAGGACATGTTTGGGGTTCAAGGAAGACCTCAAGGGAAAATAAGTGATGTAAGAAGACATTGTTCCAAGAAAGGAGATTGAATGTCCATACTAAAGAAGAGTAGAAGGAGATAAACTTCAAAGAAAATGTGAAGAAAAAGTCTATAAGGTAGCCCAATGCATCAAGGTATGAGAAATATTTCAATGGTTATTGTTATACTTGTAATGGTTTTGGGCATAGAGAAAAGGAGTGTAGAAGGATAGTCAAATATGATCACCCATGGAGGGATAATAGAGATGATCAGTCAAGGAAAATTGTTTGTTATAACTGTCATGAGAGATGTCACTTTGCTAGGTCTTCGCCTATAAGAATCATCTCATTCAATTTGGAGAAATAAAAGTTGTAGAGGTAAGAGTGAAGTTATATGTTTTAACTACAATAATGTTGGACATGTTGCTAGAAATTGTTTTTATGGTCCTTCAAGGAAAACCAAAAGGTTTAAAACTCCTAGACTCGGGAGAAGAGGCAAGCAGGATGTGGGAGCCATGGGTGAACAATGTAATTCCACCAAGGCGATTGTTGAAGCAAAAAGAAGGTCTTAGGTTTTGATCAGAAGAAAGAAGGAAAAGGTGAGTCATACGTGTCAAAAGCAGTCATGGAACCTCTTGATTGTTGTTCTAGAATCTTCATGTAGTAAGATGTATCTAATAGGATTTTTAAAGAGATTTACCATCTATATGAATCATGGTGTTAAGGGAAAGCATGACCGGTTTGAGGTATGCCACTATAGGAGTGTAATCATGTTATCAAGATTTGTTCATTGTATTCTTAAAGGTCTCAATATACTTAGGAGTTGGTTTAGGTACTATCGCATAATAAGGATGCTCGATTCATGAAGAAGAAAGTCATTCATTTTGTATGATGACTTGATTAGAACATCAAAGGCAGGGTGTAATGTTGAATTCCATGTATGCTTTTGAGTTGATTGGGTATATATACCATGTCTTTGTCCTTGATTCATGTATTTTGGTGTATCAAGTGTGGTCATGCATCATGGAGGTAGTATAAAGAGGGTTAAGCACTCGACAAATCAATGAAATTCAAAAGGTGAGTTCCTTAGTTAATGATTATTACTTCAAATTAGTATGTGGATGCTTGTGCTAGTAGTATATGGCATTCCAAGATGGTTAACAATGTTTACAAGACTAGAGTGAAGACTTGTATCTTGATGAAGGTATAATGAGTTTGTGCAAATGCATCTTAGCTAAGGTATGTTTATGAGTTTATCCTTGAAGAGGTAGCTATGTAGTAAGGGGAAAAATGTCTTGTTACTGACGACGCATGAAGATTCAAGGTGATGTGTATGATTGCATGATTTAAGGGGAGATTAAGTGCTCATTATCCTTAGGATGTAATGCTATAAGTGTTTAAGGACAAGTGTGTTTGAATAAAGCATCATGATAGGGTACAATATACTATGGTGTCTTGTAATGATGAGTAACAGGTGTATGAAGGCTTCTTAAGACATGAAGAGTTGACAATGACCTTCAAACAAGTGTCTAAGGTGTTAAGAAGGGGTATTAAGCAGAGTTATTGATTTTCATAGATATTTTGAAAGGGGGAGCTAGTTATATGATCAAACAAGTTGTGATGACATGAAAAGAAGATAAAGAACTCTAAAAACTTGCTTTAGGACTGTGGTATCTGATATGACCTATCTCTATGGAATTTGGTCAAGGTATGTGCTCTTGTGTTTGCATAAAAAATTAGAGGATGATGGTATGTTGTCAGGGGAAGCAATAAGGTGGTGTTTCATGTGTTTAGTATGCTCCTGTAGTAGAGAGAAAGTTGGTAACATTAGTCTGAAGGGGTGCTTTAGGGCTCTTGGTCCTAAAGATGTTTCCAGTCTGTGTATAGTAAGATATAAGTCAGATTGTGGGTGTCTTCAACTGGGCTAGGAATGTGTATGAGTCTAGCATGATGTTTTTTCTCAAGGATCAGGTATGTAGCTATGTATGCTAGGATGTGCATGTGCTTAGGGGGAGCTACGATTCTCTCATGAAGCCAAAACAATGATTAGAGAAGAATAACATAATCTTGAGCTTGTTTGATGTTTTGGTTGATGTTTCCAACCAAGAGGTGGTCCTAATATGTTGTTGAAGATGGAGACTAAGTGCTACAGGTATGTGCCTTTATCATTAATGTAAAGAGGGGGATAAGTATCATGTTGTTTTCCATCAATGACAAAGGGGGAGATTGTTGACATGTGTGTGCTAGTGTTGTCATTGATGTAAAAGGTGCAAGGAAATTAATGAAAAAGATGATGTCAAGAAGTACAAGATGAAGTTTGTTGAGGTGATGACATGGGCAGACAAGAAGTGACATGGGTGCAAGAGTGGAAATGGTGAGAGTTTCTTAGTCAAGTAGGCCTAATTAGGAGGTCTAGTCAAGCATGGGTGATGGAACATGAAGGATAGAGATGCATGGAGGCTTGTGAAGAATGGTAGAGGCATGTAGATCATGTTATTAGTATGATGAGACACTCATATAGGTTTTAAAAGGTGATTGTATGGTTTAAGCATGGTTTTTAGGTCTACATCTAGACCTAGTCTAGGTGCTTGGTAGCTTAATGGAGCATGAAGGTCAGTTGCAGTAGTTTGTGGGCCTATGAAGGCATGTAGATGAGTGATACATGTTGTATCAAAGATGTTAGTTCCTTTGAAGATCTTTGGAGTATAGATATGGTGTTAACCTACTTTTTCTAGGTCTAAATGAGACATAAGTCCATGACCTAGTTAGGAAAATGAGATAGGTTGAGATTATTTTGAGCTAATTATGGTTAGATGAGCATTGGGGAAGTTAAGAGAGGCTGTCCTAAAGCCGTTAGCAAAATTTAAGGTTTGTATGTTGAAGATTTTGCATGATATGATGTTTTTAGCTCTACCGAGCTCAAGAAGGTGTGTTTTCTAGCTTGATATGAGATATTTTGTGTTGGTTGGCATGTGTAAAGTTTGCATGGGGACCTGATCCATTCAAGGATGTTTTTTTTCACGGAGCTAAGAAGGTTTGAGTTGGAATGAGATCAAATTATGTCATGTGCTTTATGAACAATCATTAAGAAGCCAAGGAGGTCAAAAACCCTATCTAAACCCTAATTCATTAGCGATGGAGAAAAAATTGTTGGTATGAGCTCAAAATTCATTGGATCATAAAATATGATTATTTGAGGATGGAAATGACTCTCCCAAATTTTTGATGGTGGTGGTTTGGTGACTTGACAGTAGGTGGAGCCCACTCAAATTTATTTATTTTCTCGGAAAGTTTGATTTTATCTCAGGTTTTCCATTAGACCCATTTTCTAAATCGATGTTCTGAGTATAAGGGAAGATAATCTACATGTTTGATGTGATTTCAGACCTTGGTAGAACCATTTGGAGGCTTTCATAGGTCCAAAAGTGAATATTAGTTTTTAGGCCTAATAGGTCGTTTTGATAGACATGGAGAAAAGAGGTTCTTGGGCATGTGTGTCCTAAGTGGAGGAGTATAATGCATATGAGGGTGGTTTAAAAATACAATATGACATGTTCCATGATTTTTTTAGTCCTACTGAGTTAGTTTGGTGGCAAGGATGAGGTCATAAATTGACTTGTTTGATCGGGTATAAGGACAATGAAGGTTCTTTAGTGCAATTGGTCTAGAAGACCAATATATTTTCTTGATTAATTATTCCTAGCTATTGTAGAGTGACGAGGGGTTAAATTTTATCCTATTATATCCATAGAGAAGATTTGAAAGTGTCAACACAAGTGTGAGAAGGTCAAGTTTCCAAGACTAGTTTCTGGGCAACATAAGTATCCTAAATGACAAAGATGTTTTGATGACTCTATGGGCTGAGTCATGAAGTATAACATGGTTTGTGATGCTCCTAAAGTCATTTTATTTACAATGAGTGGTTTTATGCTATGTTTGAGGTTATATTTTAAAGCTAGGTCTTCATATTTGAATATTGGTCTATTGGAGGAGCTTAAAATGAGTAGGAAACAATCCTATTTGATGGTGACATGGAATAGATGGATGGTGCAGATGTTCCGAGAATGTATAAGATGTTTAGAGGTTGTAGTTGACATGTGTGAAGCTTATGGAGTCATGATGGAGCTTCCTTGTGCCCTTAGAGTCCAAGAAGTATTTGGTGGAGAAGGAACTAGCCTTTTAGGCCTAGTTGTGTATGTTGTGTGTTTTGGTCTAATGCCAACCTATATGGTCCTTTCATGTAAATTTATATGATTGTGTAGTTGTGTTTTAATTTTGAGAATACTGAATATATTGTTCTTGGCTGACCTAGAGGTTTTTATGAGTTGTGTCATGTATATAAAGTGAATATTTTTGCTCATTTGAGTGTGTGGAGAGGATAGAGTTGTGAGCGAGCTAGAGAAAGTGAAAGAGAGTGTTAGAGGGCTCTAAGAAAGAGATAAGAAGAGTCACGAAGATTTGAGAAGTGTTGAGGAGAAATAATTCAAGGTCACTAGACATAATCATCTTATGAAGAAGCAAGATTGAGCGAAGTAGAGAGAGAGTTGTTTGAGAGGGTTTTGAGGTGTTAGAGCTAATATTGTGATCACAATCAGTTGTATGCACAAAAAATCTAGATGATCTTCATCTTCAGGTGGCTGATTTTGTGTTTGGTCATCCTAAGGGGTCGTAGCCTCCTTACAAGGTTGGTGCTCCTTGTGAAGTGAGTACTTCACTAAAGAAATCTTGTATGAAGTGTTATATTCATGTAAGTATTTTGAATTGATTAATATATTCAGAATTTTCAATAGGTTTTTTTCACCTTGAGGGTTTCCCACTTTATATCTAGTGTCTTCTCGTACTATCTCATTCATGTGTATGGTCGATCATGCTTAATATGCTCTTATTGGTTGATGCATGTTGATTTGATGCTTTGAATGGTTTATGAAACATAAGACAACTAAGTAAATGTTTTAAAGGACTGATTCATCCCTCTCTTAGTCCATTCTTCTTCTAAGAAACAAGGTTTTAAGAAGGGTGTTTGTGATAGCAACATTATATCAAAACTGAAGGTGAGAATCAATTAATTGTTGTTGTGTATGTTGATGATATTATTTTTAGAGGAAGTAGTGATAAGATGTGTCAAGATTTTGTTGATGACATGAAAAAGGAATTTGAAATGTCCATGCTTGGTGAATTATATTTCTTTCTTGGTTTACAAATTTCTCAATCGAGACAAAGGTATATTTATTTCAAAAGCTAAATATGTTAAAGAAATGTTTAAGAAGTTTAAAATGGAAGAATGCAAACTATTTAGTACTCCTATGATTACAAGTTGCAAGTTGAGCAAGAATGATGAGTCTCCTGAAGCAGATCAAACTCTTTATAGATATATGATTGGTATTTTATTATATGTTATAGCCTTAGGACTTGATGTAATGTAAGCACTAGGATTGGTGGTGCATTATTAAGCCAATCCAAAAGAAACTCATGTTCAAGTTGTTAAGAGAATATTTATATATCTTAAAGGTACAGTGGACTATGGCTTATGGTATTCTAGAGATGAAGATTTTACTCTAAAAGCATACACAAATGCAGATTGGGTAGGATGTGCTGATGACAGAAAAATTACAAGTGGAGGAACATTATTTTTGGGACATAATTTGGTATCTTGGTTGAGCAAGAAACAAACATCTATCTCCTTATCTACAATTGAGGCAGAGTACATTGTAGTCATGTCATGTTGCACACAAGTTCTATGGATGAAGAAAACATTGAAGGACATCAAGGTAGAATTTGAATTTCCAATTTCCATACTTTGTGATAACACTAGTGCAATAAACATATCCAAGAATCTAGTTATGCATTCTAGAACTAAGCATATTCCCATCAAGTATCACTTTTGAGAGAGAAAGTTGCTAGAACAATAAGTTAAGCTAGAATATATTTCCACAAAAGAACAAATTGCTGATATATTTACTAAGCCTCTTCCAAAAGAAGCTTTTAAATATCTTAGACAAAAATTGGGTGTGGTATCTTTCTCATCATGTCATTAAAAGGAAGCATGAATGCGGGGGTGTAAATGCAAATGATCAACACATGCATATTCACAGGGGGAGAATTTGAGAGGTTTACTCTTTTGTCATTTATGGAAAAGGGGAGATTTAAAAAGAAGGGGGAGTAGTACCTATAAATACAACAAAAACAAAACAAGAGGATGTAGCACAACAAGATATTATTGAAGAGGAGAGTTTGATAGAAAGGGGGAACAAGCTACATTCTTAGGTTGTTCAAATGAAATATGATGGTTTGTCACCATCAATGAAAAAGGGGGATATTGTTGGAATAATTTTCATTGATTTCAAGAGAAGTTAAAATATATAGAAGATTGTTGGTGTCATTGATGTCAAAGGATGTTGTATAATTTAAGCGATAGAGCATAACGTTGAAAAAATATTGTTCGGTGCATCGATTCTTATATTTTTCTTCTTGAGTTCTCTTTTTTATTGCTTCATATTCGACCAAAAATATTTGGAGTCTGATTAAAGTGCTTCGATGTCAAATCGAATTGCTTCGAGTCTCATAGTTTTTCTTCGAGAGAATCTTTCTATTGCTTAATCATCCGAGAATGGTTTTTAGTATGTCCGAATTTTGCATTTTATCTTGGTGCAGGACCAACAGTTTGGGCCGATTATGGCAATGCATTTATAAGTTTGTTGGATAAGTTTTTATGATTATGTTTGGCTGACTTCTAAGGATTTAAAAATAGATTTATGAACTTTTTGATGTTGATTGTCTATCTATGATTTAACACTAAAATGTTCCATATATTCAATTGTCTGGCCGACCTAAGTTTATCAGTTCACTCTTGTATCTTAGCATTGATCTTTTTATTGTAACTATGGACAAACTTCATCTTGTTTGATGCCAATGATAAGAATGTGCACATGTATAAAATGAGATATAGAATCATTATTTGGTAGTGTGCTTGGGAGGGTAAATAATGAATTGTAGTGTTGGAGCTATGGAGAAAAATAAATATGAAAAGAGTAAATCTGTGAAGGAAGCATACCTGCATGAAGAACATGAAGAAGCAGAGTATAAGGTCGTGAAAAAACAACAAACATATGAAAAGAAAGAAGACATTATTTTTGTCTTAAAATAAATTTGAAGTATGAAGTAATGATGACATGATGAAGAAGAGGAAGAGAAAAATCAAAAATGACATCTTGTTGAAAGAAGAAAAAAATAGAGCATGAAGATTTGAGAAGAGGTGGAGCTTATCAAGTAGAGAAAGTAGATTAAAGTGTAAACATGATTGAAGAACATAGTATAAAGTGATCTTATTTCATTAATTGGACCAATGTCTATGTTGGAAGAAGGATCTAATCTATGTTTATGAAGAGAATGATTGAATTCCCATCATCAGGTTGAAGTAGGAACTAGAAAAGGTGGATATGTGTATTGTCGAGGTCGGTGCCTCACAATTTGGGGATTGGTGGCTACGTGAGGTAGGTTGGTACTTACAAGTAAGCTAAGTTGGTGCTCAACATTGGGGATTGGTGTCTCTAATAGTTGATGCCTATAAATAATTTGAGTTATTGCTCAACATTGGGGATTGGTTTCTCCAGTAGGTTGATGCCTACAAACTTGCTTTGAGTTGGTGCTTAGCATTGGGGATTGGTGTCTCCAGTAGATTGATGCCTACAAATGTATATTGAGATATTTTGGGTTGGATTTGGACACTAAATCCAAGTAGTCTTTCTCTGTGGTTTTCTCCCAAAAGGGTTTCCACACAAATATTGTGTTGTGTAATTATTATATCTTATGTGATTACTTCTTTTATTAATGTTAATGTATAAATAAATACAATTTTGTATAATGCTAATTCACCCCCTCTTAGTATAAGTGTGTGTTCAACACGTTTCTTAGGAGAATAACCTAATCCCCTTTATATATATATCATTTCTGGGAAAATTACACAAGTCCCCTTACATATATTATTTTTAAAGGTAAATCATCCAAGCCCCTTTCATTATCATTACTTAGGGAAAATAATCCAATCCTAGGTATGTGGAAACCTTGTCATAGGTTTTTTGAGCCCCATATCATATTCATATTTTACATCAGATCTTTTTCATGTACCAAACAACCCGTAAAGGGACACAAAAGGTATCAACATTGGAAAAATCACCTTGCTTAAGGCCACACCATTCAAAAAGCCAAAACATCAAAACAATTGAGAACCCAAAAATATCAAAATAATAAAAATGTAAAACATATGAAATCTCAAAAACATCCAAAAATTCAAAATTCTAAAAGCATCTAAATAATCATAAAACCCATAAACACAACAAAACAATCAAAAATCTCAAAAGATTGTAAAACTATAAAAAAACTAGCTAGTACTCAACCACGTAGTTAGAGACAAGTAAGACATCATGAATCACACCACACTAACTAGGTCTTGTGTTTGAAATCATAGTCTTCACAATATATATTATTCCCTTGGGCAAAGCCTGAATTGCATTGAATTCTCTTTGGGACACATTTGTTCCTGATCCAATACCTCACATGTATCCTCACTTGGGGCAACAATGTTACCCTTGTCTCAATCCTACATCACTTGGGTACTAAGAAGGAAAAAAAACTCAAATACGTTCATTTACTTTTATGTGTATTTTCTTGTGCTTATTTTTTTTTTTACTTACTTGCATTGATTTGCTATTTACTTTTGAGTCATTCACTAATATATTACAACGTTGTTATCATGGGTCTCCACACCATAATGCCTCCTCTTATACGTTATATCAAACAAAGGTTGTTTAAATCATAAAATGTTTGAGTCATATAGTGTATTCTTCATCCATACCCTATCCCTACTTCCTCTATTTCTGTCTCACATTCTTCTAACATATAACTAACATTATAGCCTTTATCATATTGATATATCCTATAAGCTATCCCTCCTAAGGCATCTCTTTTTGAAACAATAATTTTCCTTGAAAATTTAGTCTATTGATATCTTCACACAATTTTCTAAAGTGGCCCATTAATAAAAATTTCCAAGTATTATCTATCTTGTGAAATCCACCCATTAAAAACTTCAACTCACATGTGAAGGCCATATAGATATATATAAGGTGGATCGAGTCACCTCTATATATTCCGTGCCAATGAAATAAATTCTATACTATGCTATACTCACCCCCTCCTATATAGATTGGTAAGATATAGATAAGATATATAGAGAGGGGGCCCCTCCACCATATAGATATATAGGAAATGACTAGACATGAGACATGCTTGAACTCCATGCTCTCTCTTAGAACCCCATGAGACTTTGTCTTGATGTCGACCTTCCCCAACCTAAATCTCATAAGATTGGACTGAACCCCATGAGATTGGCCCGAGTGACCTATTGATCAAAATTTCTAGCTCCTTGTCTATTACTATAAGCCATGATATTAGGAGGATCTCCTTTCACCTATCTTTCACCTTTTGAGATCCCCTCTACTTATTTTATCATCACATGGGATCTCAAGGGAAAATCCTCCTACAAAATTACATTTTAATTCCAAAATCCATCTATTGTTTACTACTTTATTTCAAAGGCGCTACTAACACAATACCATCACAAAGAGGGGAAAATATAGAGACCTCAAATCCACTTGCTCTTAATTCACTATCAAAATCATGTAAATAATACTAAAATTCCTCTTCATTTATGTTTTAATGCATTTTTCAAGCCCGAAAATTCAAATTTGAACCATGACAACTAAGAAAAATGTAAAAACATTGCTTAAAAACCCCTAAACCCTTCTCTAGGTCAATTTTTCTTCTGTATCATGCTCATCCCAACTGTTTATATCCTCCCAATATGTTTAAAAATCTTGTGAAAGTGTTTTAAATGATGTAACAAGGTCATTATTTTCACCATGTAAAGTTCTTCCAAAGGCTACTTATCCGATAGGCTTGGAAAGGCCAATTTGGCCATTTCAAGGTAGGTGTGCATCCTCCGGGAAGGATTCTAAAGCCCATAATCATATGGAGGTGGTATTAGAGAGCTATGAAGGTGTTGGAAGTTATTTAGGAATATTTAGGGAATATTTGGAGGTTTAGGGACAAATTGTGCAAAAGTGAGTTTTTCGGTGTAAGGAGTAAGTAGTCAAAATTTGAACATGAACTTCTTTAGATGATTCCATGATATCCACAAGGAGTTGGAGGAAAAAAAAAGGATGGAAAGCTGAATGAATTATATACATGGTCAATCATCACATTTTTCACAATACCTAATAGTTTCTCAAGGTAGCTCAATCTTTGCAGGCACACCCTTCTATCCTGAAATGAAAAAAATAAGGTTTTGAAACATATTCCATTGATCTTGAAATGGTCTTGGGAGTCAAAATCATATAAAATTTCATATAAAAAGACCATCTGGAGCTCCAGAATTGTATCTTCAAGTCCTCTCTAGTGTAAGGTGTGCTTCTCATACTTAGCCAAATTTTGAAGTGACACATGTAAACCTTCGGCATCTTGTCAATTTACCAAGGGAAAATAGGGGACATAAAAATTCACCCAAGTTCAACCCTCCTCTCTGGTCCCCCATGCGACCTTCTAAGCCCAATGAAGTGCTTAATCAACTAAGCCCATTTCCCTAAGATGCACCGAGATCATGCCAAATGGCACAATCTTGCTCAATGAGAATTTTTGTGTCCCTCTTATACCTTTTCCAAGGGGACATAGGGGACACAAAAATTTTCCCATGCTTATATCCTTATGAGGTTCCACACATGACCATTTTTTAGTCCCCGGGTGCCCAGGCACGTTTTGTCAATCTCCCTCTCCTCGCACCATGGGGTGACAAGTGGAAAAATCTTGAGCAAAGCACATTTTTGTGTCCCTCTTGTAACTTTTCTCAAGGGTATAGAGGAGACACAAAAATTATCCCATGAGCAATGCATCAAACCCTAATTTTCAATCACGCTTAGCTTTCACAATCATGGTTAGAATTGTAGTTGCCAGATGACTCTAATTTAATAAAATATGAATATTTTATTAAAATCTAAAAGAAATGATTGCTACAATGATATACAATGAAATAAATATTCTAGGAAACTTATTTGATCATGAAATTAAATGAGAGAGATATGACACTTACCTTGATTTTGCTTATCCCGAAGTGTGTCTAGACTGGACGAACTAATGGAACAATAACTCGAATTTTAGAATCATGCTAAGAAAAATGCATAGATGTCAAAAATCAGTAGACACAGTGCATGGGCAAGGGAAAGGGCTCTCGTGGGAACCCTAGACCTCTTTGGGGTGTTGGATTTTGCTAAAAAGATTAGGAGCTGGTTTCAACACTATCGCTAGTGGTTTCAAACTTGTTCACCTTTGTTTCTATATATCACACTTTGATTCATGGAGTAATTGTAAATTTACAATATAAAAACCTCTGCAAAACCCTAAAAAATACATCAAATACTAAAAAAGAAAGATGTAAAATGAGGGGTCAGATTTTACTTACCTGTCAAACTAGTGAACTTACGAATGAGCACTGCACTACATCTCAGAACCAATATAGTTCTATGTCATTGTGTGTGCAATAGTGCTCCTAGGTTTCCCTCACACCGATGACGCAAAGATAATGGGCCGTAACTAGAAAGATTACAAATGTGTGGATGGAAAAATGAAATTCCCCTTCCTATACAGTGTGTATGTAGAGTAATAATCCCATGAAAGAGTTTGCGAGAATTGAATCGGAAACAATGAATTATGAAGTAGTTGTACTCTAAAGGAATCGTAATGGATTTGGCGTAATCGCAAGGATCAATCAACAATGGAAGAACTTACACAACAGAATCAAAGCTTGCTCATACAAGAAAGACAACTAAGTGTTTTGGCATGCTCATAAACATTAAGTGAAGGAGTACATATAGGGTGCTGAGTAACCCTAGTGCATGACACCAAAACAAACCCTAAACCTAATGCATGTGAGATGACCCTCCATATGTGAGTGGAGGACACATAGGATCCCACACACCAACACCCCCCTTCATCAAAGCTGGGGTAATGACTATGATGAGTTAGACAAAACAAGAAGACACTCCTAAACAACTAAGAAATATGTGTCAATGGGGCTTGACAACTAAAGGTCTGATAAGGTGCCCATATACAAACAACATCTTCCTAGAAGAAGAAGAAGAAGAAGAAGAGAAGGACTATATAGCCCAAAGAAGATGAGCAACTGTATAAGACCTCACCCCAAGAAAAGACCGCAAGTGAAGAAACTTCACTTAGTGAAGGGATTGGTAAATATATCTGTAATTTGATCAGTTGTCTGAATGTATTGAATGTCAATGATACCATCATGAATAAGCTCTTGTATGAAGTGCATATGGATCTCAATGTGCTTCGTCCACTGATGTTGAACTAGATTTATGCAAATTGAGATAGTGCTTGTGTTATCACAATAGATAATGGTAGGCTGCCAAAAGTGGATGCCAAACTCTGTCAGAATACCCTATAGCCAAACAATTTCTGTGGCAGTGTTAACTGCTCCTCTATATTATGCCTCTGTAGAAGATATCACAATTACATTCTACTTCTTGCTAGACAAACTAACAGGACCCAAACCAAGAGAGAAACTATAGCCAGAGGTAGATTTCCAATGATCTAAGTCACCGGCCCAATCAGAATGTGAACCTGATCAAGTCAATATCCACCCCTCCATAATAGTGAATGCCATCAGTATAGGTGCCACAAACATAATGAAGGATCCACTTAGCTGCTTTCCAATGTAGCTCATATGGCTCCTCCATGAATCTAGACACGATCCCAACAACATAAGATAAATCTAGTTGAGTGTGAGTCAAGTAAATCAAGATCCCCACCAACTATCGATAACGGGTACCATCAACCAAGGGTGTAGAGAAATCAGAAACCAACTTAACCCCGGAAAGAAAAGGAGTAGGAGAAGACTTGCAATTGAACATCTCGAAAATGAGAAAGTAAGTCAAGAGCATACTTAGGTTGTGAAATTACAATTCCGAGTTAGTGTGAAATCTGGATCCCAAGAAAGTAATGAAGCATACCTAATTCGGTCATGGAAAACTCGCATTGGCCAAGGTAATCTTCACATAATCAATGATAGAGGAAGAGTTGCCTGTGATCAACAAGTCATCAACATACAGAACAAGGATGGGTATGGAGTCATCTTGCCATAGAATATAAAAATTTAAATCGAGTGACACCTAGTAAACCTTGATGTAAGTAAAAATGAGTCCATCTTGGCATACCAAGCCCGAGGGGCTTGTTTAAGGCCATAAAGAGACTTATTTAACTTACAAATGAGGGAGGGATAATGGACATAACCTGGAGGTTGTTCCATGTAGATCTCTTCCTCTAGGTCACCATGAGGAAGACACTCTTAATGTCCATTTGATGGAATTTCCATTTGTTTTCTCGTGACAATGATAAGGGTCACCAAATAGAAGTCATCTTCGCAACCGGAGGAAAGGTTTCAAAGTATAATCAATCCCAGCTATCAAGGATAAACCCTTAGCTACTAATCACGCTTTAAAATTTTTGACATCTCCATCTACTCCATACTTTGTTTGGAACAACCACTTACACCGAATGATTTTTCTTCCTTTCAGAAGAGGGGTGAGATTCCAAGTATCGTTCTTCATGAGAGAGGAATACTCCTCATCCATGTTAGAATCCCACTCGAAATACTAGAAACGTCTCGAAAAAGTCTGTGGATCAGAAGCAAAGGTGAAGAAAGAGTGGGGTCTAACAAAATCTGAGTGAGTATGTCTCATATTTGAAGTATCTCCAACTAAATCTCCAACACTTTGTAAAGTTTTCCTAGCCCAAAGAGGACTAAGGAGGATCAAGCTTTGAGTCAAAAGATTCTTCACTTGAGTGAGAAGGGACATAGTCCTCATCATCACTACTATCAGAATCAGAAGACTCAAAGGTTTGATGGTTGGGAGGATCAGAAAGAAGAGCACGCTCAATAACATCATCATCTGATGAGTCAGAATCTGAATCAAGTGAGATAAAGAACCTCAATAGGTAGAGAAGTAGAAGTTGAAGAAGACTCATTGAACTTAACACTTCTCTCAATATAAAGCTCATGAGAATTAGGATTCAAAAAATGATATCCCTTCACGCCATCAGGATACCCTACATATATACAAGGTTTGGATTGTATTTCCAATGCTTTACGTTTCTTATTGGGAATTTGAGCCATAGCCTTGGATCTGAAGACTCGAAAGTGCTCAACATCAGGCTTGCATCCAAACCAGGATTCAAAGAGTGTCATCCCTCTTACTACCTTGTGTGGAACATAGTTCTGAATGTAATTAGCATAATTCACTGCTTTAGCCCAATATTGTGGAGGAAGAGACTTCAAGTGAATCATACAAGTGGCCATATCCTTAAGAGTATGGTTCTTTCTTTCTCGTGACTCCATTCCGTGAAGGGCTATAAGAAAGCGTATGTTGTAAGGAGATCGCTTGAAATATATGAAATCTATGAACCTATTGTTTACATATTCACCTCCATTGTCGGTTCGAAGAACCTTATAGACCGCTCCATTTGTTTCTCAAAGAAGAGCCTTAAAGTCTTAAAAATGTTCAAAGACTTCAGACTTATGCTTAAGAAAATATACCCAAGTATATCGCAAATAGTCATCAATGAAGGTGAGAACATAAAGAGCTCTAGTAAAAGAAGGAAACAAAAATGGACCAGAAATATCGTTGTGAATAGGATCCAAGGGAGGAGTAGCTCTCAGGCTATTCCTTTGTCAAAGTTATTTTCAGGATGCTTTCTAAGGGTACAAACCTCATAAAGACCCTTATAAAAATTGACGTGGGGTAACCCGTTGACCATTTTGTTTTGGCTCAATTGTTCAAGGTAGCGATAATTTAGATGTCCAAAATGCTCATGCCATAGCTTACTAACCTCATTTGCATGAGTGAGTAAGGCAGTGGGTGTAGAATCAAAAGTAAAGTGGGAAAAGGTATATAACTATGAACGGTGATCCACCTTTCCCTTAGCCACTGTAGTGTCATCATTAAGCTCATGAATAATCACCGAGTTAGGACCAAATTCCACTTGTATTCCTTCACCAAGGTGAGTAATTTGGTAAACTGATAGGAGATTGGTAGAGAGATCAGGAACACTCAACACTTGGTTGAATGTTCCCCCATCCATCTCTACCGATCCACTATCGAAACCGACATTGTCATGTCATTACCCATTGTGATTTGGGACATACCACAAGGCTCGATGTTGGAGAACTCAACATGCGAAGAAGCCATGTGGTGTGAGGCACCAAAATCTATAATCCATGTCGATGAAGGAGCAAATTTGGCTATAAGGGCCTTTCCTTTCTTCTTATCAGATTTAGACCCTTTTGCAGTAGAAGAATCGACCTTTGGAGCATTTTGTTTGATAGACTCAGGAACACCTATTTGATTTTTCTCAAGTAAATGAGTAAGGTGATCAATTTGTTTTCTCATACATAGATGCTCTTTATGACCAGGATTCTTGCAATAGGAACACAAAAACTTGTCTTTCTGTGCTCTAGGCTTAGAAGTCAAAGTGTTCATGTTAAATTTAGTTTTGGTCTTGGTTTCCTTCTTAGGTTGATCCTTTCTTTCTTTCTTCTTTTCAATCTTCTTTTCCTTACTAGTACTTGCTACAAGGGCATGTGACTTGGACTTGAGAGACCCCATTTAAATGAATTTTTCTTGTTCTCGAATGAGTTGGGATGAAAACAGTCAAAGGAGGGCATATTCCAATCATTGCCCAAGGTAACTTTTATAGTGTAAAATGTTTGACACAAAGACAGGACTATTTAGGACCTAACTTAGAGAGAATCAACAAGATAAGTTGAGAATATTTCTTCTCTACTTGAAATTCCTTTAACAACAATCTAGTGTGGAAAAAATTAGAGAAGTATGCTTGTAGGTTTTTAAAATCACTAGGATTTAACCCTAGTAATTCGTTTTCCAACTCATGCGCTCTCATGTCATCTTGTTGTCCAAAATTTTTATCTAACGTTTTCCATGAAGAATTAGGTGTTTCAGATGACTCAATGTGGAAGAGAAAGTCAGGAGAAACAGACATGCAAAGAAGACCTAAAGCTTCATCACTATAGTTTAACCACTTAGATTTTTCAGGTTCATTGTCTGGTTTAGTCTCGTTCCCATCATGATGCGAAATAACCCTTTACCTATTAGTTTCATAATCATTTTCGATCTCCACTCAAAAAAGTTGAATGGTGTAAGTAAAGGAAGTGAATAAGCATCCATTGTGAAGAGAGAGAGAGAGAAGGAATGCAGAAAATAATCATAACCACCCAGGACAATATAATAACCCCCCTGCTTTTAACACTTTATAGTTTAGTGCATTGAATACAATCAAGTGCGAGTGTGCATCGTGAAACAATTGGTCACTCACCTTGCAATCGGTGAATAATGCACAAGAGAGGGGACCATAATTAAGTTTCATGGAGCACAACAAAGTGACACCGTAAACAAGCACAACGTGAAATAAAATTGAAAAAGGGTGAAATCAAATCCTGGTTGTGAGAAAAAGCGTCTCACGTCGCAATGGATATCCCCTTGCTATAAACTGTGGTGGATGCGCTTGTTAGTCACAAGTAGTAATAAGGGTAAATACAAGTTTTAGACGAACTCAAGATGAGTCTCGATGATCTTCAGAACACGGAAAAGTGCTCGGAAGGCAAATAGGTGCTCAGAGTGTCACTACACACTTGAGCACACGATTAGTAAAAAAACAATAATAATGCCTAAAGATTACCATTTTGAAACATCCAATTTGGCTAATTTTAGAGCTATTGGATTTGTTTTAAATGACAAATAACGTTAATTTAAAAGATGATTTTAATACTTTACTAATCGAAAAAGAAGAGATCGTAATTAATAGAAATAGATTTAATTACAATTAAATCTAATTAATTACGAATAGAAACTAATTAAGATAATGAAATCCTAATTAAAATTCAAATATACTTCCCTTTTAAAAGAAATACCCACAAAAAAATGAACACCCCAAAAGAAATCCCACCAAAAATGAAATTTAAAAAAACTTACCAACTCGACATGTGGCTCGGTGGAAACCATTGGAGGTGGGAGGATCCCGAGTTGGGTGCAGTCGGGCACGGGGAAGATGGGGAGCTCGGAGTGGGAGGTGGGAGGATCCCGCGTTGGGTGGAGACCATTGGAGGTGGAGACCGTTTGGGTGCGGGAAATATGGGAAGCTCGGAGTGGGGAATAGGGAGCTCAGCACATGGGGAGTGGGTGAAGCCGTTGGAGATCCAGGTGGAGCAGGATCAGGAGCGGGTGAAGCCATTGGAGATCCAGTGGAGCAAGCTCAGGGAGCGAGATAGAGCACGAGGTAGGGAAGGAGCTTACAGAGAAGAGCAGCATAGGGAGGAGCTCGCGGGAGTGGAAAACTAGGGCCAAGGTGAGGCAAAGCAGGAGCTCGTAGCGAGAGGGCGAGACATGGCCATTGGGAAGAGCCAAGGCAAGTTTGTAGGTCGAGCAGAGCCGAGGGCATGAGTAGTTCGACTGAGGATGGGGGAAGACAAACTCGGAGGGCACAAACGGAGGACCACGCAGAAGAGAGAAAGCTCGGGGTAGAGAAAAAACACCACGCGGTTTGGGCTAAAAAGGTTAGAGGGACTTGGCCTCGTAGAGGGTGAAGAACACGACTTGGCCAGGACATGGGCCACAGTGAAAAAACCTATTTTCTGCAAAATACATGCAAACAAAAACATAGAGAAACTAGAAATAGAGATCCAAAAATTTACTTCCAGTTTAATAAATTTGATTTAAAAACTAGAAAAAGATAACCTCTTGTTTTAACTGATCTCCAAATTTATCCGCAGTTAACTAAATTTAGCTGCAAAACCCTTGAAAAACTCAAGGAGACCTGCACATGCACGAAGAACACAACAAACCAACAAATCTCCAAGAACAACTTGTTAAATACATTAGCACTAAATTTCCAGAATATAACAATTGAAAAACTTACACGAGGAGTAAAAAAATGAGACCAAGAGTAATCACAACTAAAATGACGAATGCACATTTACTTGATCTCATCTTTGATACCATGAAAGAGTTTGTGAGAATCGAATCGGAAATGATGCACCATGAAGTAGTTGCACTCCAATGGAATCGTAATGGCTCCAAAGTGTAGCAAGGATTGATAAACAATGGAAGAACTTGCACAACAGAAACAAAGCTTGCTCATACAGAAAGACAATGGAGTGTCTTGACATGCTCATAAACATCAAGTGAAGGAGTACATATAGGGTGCTGAGTAACCCTAGTACATGACACCAAAGTAAACCCTAAACCTAACACATGTGAGATGACCCTCCATATGTGAGAGGAGGACACATAGGATCCTACACACCAACAACCCAAAATGTAGTCCTTTTGATATGTAGATAGATAACCCTTGATAGAAATTTCCTGTCATTGTAATGGTATGTATGTTGTGTTTATATAGGTATCTCTTGCTTGAATTTTGACACTAATGACCCGACATGCCAACTCATAACTTGGTATATGAGTGGGAAAACCGAAAATAATAACCTCAAATTTCAAAAATAAAATAAAAAATAAAGAGGACATGGGCACTGGGAAGGATAGGAGTGCTGGGCACTAGTTTCCCAAGATAATCGACGACAAATGTGCAAAGATCGAGAGACATGGATCCACGACCTGACTAGAATTGGGTGTATGAGTGAGAAATTTTAAAGATGAAAGCAATAGAAATGAACAATACAAGAGGATGGATTAGGAAGCGTGTCATTAGTGAATACTTTTCTTTCTCAAGATCCATATGTAAAACAACATACTTGGTGGTATGGTAAATGGTAGTAAGTGCGTGATTTTGTGTCTACAGACTAAAAAAACTTTCTTTAAACCTCATTTCTTTGCACAGTTCAACCCGATCTCCATTGTTGAATGTGTAACACCTCCAAATATATGAAAAAACACTATACATGTTGCCAAAATTTTTCTAGGGCAACAATAACCACGAAAACAATGATTTCTTCTTAACTTTCAAGCCACGAAACCGATTCCGATGATATATTCATAGAAGATCATCATATCGTGTGCCTTTTAGAAGACCATTATTGAAAACCTGATGATTCCCTAGATTTTTAATAACATCAAACCTTAAACCCTTTCCCTAAAAGTTTCTTTTTTGATTTACAAAAGTTCTAGCGGAAGGATCATTGTGAAAATTAGAGCACGATATCCTGGGGAAGAGACAAATCCGATGAGGGTATATTTTTGTTGTAAACAAAAAATAGTAAGTAAAAATTATAAAATTCTAAAATGTTTAGTGTATCCACTTATTAAAAATAGAAACCATATGAAAATAGTAAGATCTCACTACTCTAAACATTAAAAAACAATGAAAACAACATACTAGGCAAAACATACAATTTTCCCCAAAAAACAATTTATTAAAAATAGAAACCTCCTAAAAATAGTAAAGCAACATCAATGGAGGTATTTAAGTATGATAGGAGCTTCACTAAACAAAATCTAAGAATAAAGAAATTTTTCCCAAAATAACAAAGACCTAAACCCTACGTGCCAAAAATAAAAAATTTCGGATTCAAGTGTAGAATGTTTATGTTAGTTTCATTTTCACTCATATTTTTAATTTTGGAATCATTAAGTTAAAATTATATGGTCTATAACCTATTTCAACCTTGGTCTCATAATATCCAGGTGTGGGTGACAATGATGTTTCTCACATGAACCTAGAAGACCTGAAGAGTCGGATGCTTGGAGGCCCAAGAGAACCGGTTGAAGATAATATTTTCACAAGAGGATTCAGATGCTGCAGGAGGTCATCTTGTGTCTCTTTAGAGTACAAAATTGGTGTAAGAATTTACTCAACACTATGAGCTAGAATCAAGAATCATAATATAAAATGAAAATTCCTTACTTGCAGGTTGCTCACCCCGAAGGGTATATCACAATCTATGCAAATTACGAGGTAAAAACATGTTCATAATACAAAAGAGTTTACATCCGGTGAATGGTCAAAGAATGAATCCTATATCAAGGGGCTTACGTTGGGATCTGTTAGGATAAAATATTATTATCCTAATATTTAATTATGCATAGTTTAATTATTTAATTAATTAAATAATAATAGTTATTTTGTTATATGGTTATTCAACCATATTTGTCTTTTATACATCTTGTTATATTGTTTTAAACAATATATTTGTTTGTATCTAATTGTTGCTTCTCGGATGTTATTGGAAACCTGTATATTTAGGAATTTGGTTCACCTATGGAACTTAATTCTTTGTTTGTATTTGGCTGTGCAATATCTATAAATATTGCAGCCCATTCTCTGTAATGATTGATTGATTGAGATTAATAAATTGATCAGGCTTCCGTCCCTATTTTTCAATCATCATTTGGTACCAGAGCGAGAATTTGGACCTGTAAAGGTGTGGAAGAGAGAGCAGCAGAGAGAGAGGAGATTGGAGAAGTGTTTGCAGCATTTGAGAGCTTGTGCAGCCTCGTGCAAACTCCCAGCCCCATCCCTGCCTCCCCCACATCCTCCTGTTCCTTCCAGGTGCTTGTAAGGCAATTTTTTTTTGCACTGGTGCTGGTTGCACTAGGAAAAATTCGCTGCAGGCATATATATTAAAAAAAAAAAGAGAAATTCCCCATCCAAGGGTTACTGAGCTGGTTGCATTGATAAAGCCAGAGAAAAGTAAGGCGAGTTTGAGCTGTAGGAACCGCAGGACTCAAAGACAAAAAAATGGCTCTATCTCCAAAAGCGGCTCGACCTGTATAAAAATGGTGGAGGAGTATTAAAAAAAAAAGGAAAGCGGCCTCCAATTCTAATTCCAATTCCAATTCCAGCACTGTGAATGTGAAGAAGCGCAGACACGCAGGGGGCGGCCTCGCAATTCATTCGCCAAAGCGTTTTACACAGTTAATCCCCCAATATCGTAGAACGAGGCGATGGCGATTTCAGGTCCCATTGTTGAAAATATAAAGCGAGGAGCCTTGCCGAGAAGGTGTTATTGCAAGAGCTGCCAGCCTTGTTAAGCAGGCTTAGAGAGGCCGAACAGGTGTTGCCCTCATTCTTTCCATATTCCACGCAGCCTGCTCCAAATCCACGCGCGGACCTGCAATAGACATTTCACCGATTATAAAAACAATGCAGCAACATTAAACAAAGAAGGAGACGGGCAGCGTGGAACTAAGGAGGCGTGGAAGATCTACGCTTTATATAGGTTTACATGCCATAGCCAAGCGTGACCTGCACAAAGAAACACACGGTGAAAACAAAAAAAAAGCGGCCAAAACCAAAGGAACCAGCGGCCAAAGCAAGGAAGCAGCGGCTGAGAAAAACAAAGGAGGCGGCAAGGCAAACAAAAAACAATAAGAAGGAAGGCGTTTCAGATCCAGTTTTTGAGCAACGTGAAACCCTAAAATAGTCGACAAGATCGCTCCACGCAAGCGCCACGTGGCATCTACTCAACCAAGTCGCCATGCAAACAAGGTAAGTCGATTTTACCTGTAATTAAATACAAGTTCCTTCATTTCATAGCACAAGCGCCCTAAGTGGCCAAGTTGGTTATTGGATGCGCCTTGGGAGTGAGAGGTCTGGGGGTCAAATCCTGCCCCAACACTCAAAAACTCACCTTTTGAAATTTGGCGGAATTTTTGGTGAAACTACTAAATTTAGCAGATTTTTGAATTTAGTTATAACTAACTAAATTTAGTGGAGAAACCCCTAAGCTAGGGTAAATTTTTTTCTCCCATCTGGTCTGTTTTTTCATTATGGACATTTTTTGCAAAGGGAGACCTATCTAAAAATTGCATCTTCAACTTCTTTTTTGCAATTTTTAGCATTTTGGGTCGTATTGGGCTCAGGAGGCCACCAGGACCCGCGAAACTGAAATTTTTTGCCTGCCATTCAAATTATACGATTTTTTGAATGTAAATTATATACTTTACATATTGTACTAATTTACAGTTGCCATAGTCAACTACAAACTTTGTAACTACTCAAAATCGGCGAATTGTAATAAAAACAATAATAAAATTGGTTCTCAGTAACACTCACGAGATCCTAGATCTCATTCGCAGCTGATTCGGTATATACGGTGCCTCCGGGAAGTGCTTACGAGTAAAGCCGTTGCCATGACTACTACCGCACTTAACGCCTAATATAGCTGCAATAATGTCATCGGGCATCGTCCCTATAAATCGATGGGAGTAATAAGGTCACAAGTGCACACACTATGAACCATCCCATCCGTCTCTGTAAATGATTGCAAGACATAAATCCAGAATGAGAAGCTATCCAAGTATATAGCGAAGTTACACGCGTGTATGAGGATATTTCTTTGAGCCGTGTCAATAATCACAGACCCCATCAAGATCGCTCTGGTACCACGTATTGAATTATTTCACGTACGTTAACGCCTCTTTCACGTAACGTCGGGTATATAGAAAGGGCGAGCTTCTTCCACGCACGACGGGTATATCGGAAAGGCGCGTATATAGAAAGGTTCAAGATATATCGATCGACGGTTTATAGATTGGGAGACCTAATACCGGAGTGATAAGAGCCAAAACTTGTCGCTGATCTCTCGCAAAATGGGCACCAATGCCCCTAATTTTTCTTCCGGATTCACAATTGCTCGGAGGAAGCAACTATGCTGCATGGAAGAAAAAAATAAAGACAACTTGAGTTTGAAGAAATCAGCCCACAGGACTCGGGTACTTTAACGAGATCACCAACGATCGATGCAACACAACAATGACAGGTTTGATAGAAGCAGATTAGAAAAGCAAAACTCATCATCTTGTTTGGAGTGTCCGACGATGTGCAAGCCCACATTCGAGATGCCACAATAGAAAAAGAAGCATGGGATAAGCTGAGCACAATATATGAGGCCAAGAACAAGAATGTCATACTAAATTTGCAGAGTCAGTTACATACATTGAAGTTCAAGCAAAATGAGAAAATTGAAGCTTTCCTAAGAAGGGTTACAGAGATGCGGGCTTCACTTCTAGCCCTAGGAGAAGAGGTCAAAGATGAATCTCTCATTCCCATTGTTCTGAGAGCTCTCCCTTCTTCTTACCACATTTTTTTCACAACTCTAAACTTGTCAGATACGACAATTAGTTTTGACAAGCTAGTAAACCTACTGCAACAAGAGGAAGCAATGCACAATAAGGATGATGAAGAGGAGCAGGCATTGTCTTCACATCAAAATGGAAAGGAAAAGGTAAAGGAAAACCTAAATCCTATCGAAGTCCCAACATCGTAATCGATATCATGGGGACAATCAATAGAAGAAGCGATGTCTAATTTGCAAAAGAGGACATGACTTACAAGATTGTGGGTATAACACTTATAAGAAAGGTTCATCAAGCAACTTTGGACCACAACAACAACAATCTTACAAGGGACATTCAAACAACTATCACGGGCAGAAAAAGGGAAACTAGAAAAGAAGACCCCACCAGCAAGGTAATATTGCTGAGCAACAAGAATAGTCGACAATGAAGACTTCTTGTTCACTCGCTTCGATCAAGTGAACCATCCACGTCATCTAGTGATGTCCTGGGTATGTTGATTCAGAGCCACTCGACACATGACCAGCCAAAGAGACTGGTTTATTTCAATGAGGGACACGCCATCAAAAAATCATGTTTCGTTGGGAGATGATTCTTCATATACAGCTGATTGGGGATTAGAAACATTTCTCTACCCTTGGTTCATGCAAATGCAGACTATCGATGTTCTATATGTCCCTGGGTTGACAAAGAATCTTCTTTCAGTCAGTCAATTCCTAGATCACAACCTGAAAATTGACTTTGATAGTCAATCCGGCAAGAAAATGTGTTTGATTTGAGATAAATCAAGAGGCTCGAAAATAATTTCAAAATCCTCAAATGTGGGACATATGTTTCAACTTGATTTCATTCACAAAAACGATCAAGCACTTGTGGCTAAAAACTCCACCTCAGCCCAGTTGTGGCATCGGAGATTTGGTCATGTAAGTTTCAAATATCTTGAAACACTTCGCCAGTGTAATATGGTACATGGGCTACCATCTCTTCAGAAGGATACAGACAAGTGTCCTCATTGCTTAGCAGGAAAACAACACAGAGTTTCATTCCAAAAGATTACTTTTCGAGCTCATGGTAAACTTGACCTGGTTCATACCGATCTTTGCGGTCCGATGCAGCCAAGTCATTCTAGGTTCCAGTACTTCATGCTTTGTGTTGACGACTATTCACGGAAAATGTGGATTTTTTGTCTTCGCAAGAAAAGTGAAGCCTTTGAAACATTCAAAAAGTTCAAAGTTGCAGTTGAGAAAGAAACTGGTCGTCACATCAGAACTCTCCGCTCAGATCGAGGGGGGGAATTCACCAGTGATGAGTTCAGAGACTACCTACAAACTCACGGGATTCGTCGACAAATGCCTCCTCCACACACCACAGCAAAATGGTGTTGTCGAGAGAAGAAATCGTACTATCATGGAAATGGTGCGATGCATGATTGATGATTCGGACTTGCAAAGACATTTTGGGCGAATAGCAAAAACATCAGCAGTGTATTTGTTGAACAGAGCACTCCACAATCGCTCTTGATGGAATTACACCACAAGAAGCATGGTCAAAAAGGAAACCATCCATTACACACCTCAGAGTATTCAGGTGCAAAGCAAGCATGCACATACCCAAACAGAACAGAAAGAAATTGGATATGAAGTCACAAAATCTCATCTTCATTGGATACAGTGAAGAAACTCTTGGGTATAGATTGATGGATCCTAAGACCAGAAAAGTCTACACAAGCAGAGATGTTGAGTTTTTTCGAGAAGAAGGAAGTAGAGACTCCTCCTCCGGACTCGCAAGATGTAGATTTTTCACCTATTGTAAAAATTGAAGCTAATGTTCCCTCAGAAGATGAAAGTGATGATGGGGATGATGGTGTTGATCAGATAGAACCACAACCCATGGGAATAGGTCAACATATGCCTAAATGGTGTACAAGTACATTACGAGATGCAAGAATGGATGTTCCACTGGATACATCCACCCCTGGACCATGGACTCATAAGTAAAGCAAGAGAAGAAGTTAACTTTGCTTTGATGAGTAGAGTTATTGAATCAGATGAGCCCTCTATAGTCCAGGAAGCCCTACAGTCAAAAGCTTGGAAAGATGCCATGGATTCTGAATATCAATCAGTGATGAAGAATAACACTTGGCAGCTTGTTGATCTTCCACCAGGGAAGAAACCCATTGGATGCAGATGGATATTCAAAACTAAGTACAAAGCAGATGGGACAGTGGACAAGTGCAAAGCAAGACTTGTAGCAAAGGGGTACACACAAAAAGAAGGCATTGACTATGAGGAGACATTTTCTCCCATAGCTAAGATCAAAATGATCAGGATGATCTTTGCTCTAGCTGCTCAGTTTGGATGGAAAGTTCACCAAATGGACGTAAAAAGTGCCTTCCTGAATGGAGATTTACAAGAAGAAGTCTACATGACTCAACCTGAGGGATATGTTGTACCTGGTCAAGAAGAAAAGGTATGCAGACTCAGGAAATCTCTGTATGGCCTCAAACAGCACCCGGGAATGGTACATCAAGATTGATGAGCATCTCATACAACATGGATTCGTCAGAATCCATACGATCCCAATCTCTACCTCAAAAGCAAGGGGGAGATGGTGATTGTTGTAGTTTATGTCGATGATCTAGTCATCAGTGGTAGTTCAGTGAAGATGATTGATGAAACGAAGAAAGATCTTAAGCGATCATTCGACATGACAGATCTCGGGCTTATGCACACTCTGTCTTGGACTAGAAGTATGGCAGAAAGAGAATCACATCTTTGTTTCTCAGATGAAATATACCAAGACAACGCTCAAGAAGTTTAGGATGATGGATTGCACACCAATTGCTACACCTATGGAGAACATATTATAGTTATCTCGTTCAGATCCATCTCCTGAGGTAAGTGCCACTCTCTATCGGCAGCTGATTGGGAGTCTCATTTACCTGACCTACACTAGACCAGATATCAGCTTTGCAGTAAGCTATCTATCCAGGTTCATGCAAGAACCCAAAGTTTGTCATTGGAAAGCAGAAAAGCACATTTTGAGATATCTCAAAGGATCAGTGGATCTTGGTCTAGAATACAAGAAGAATGAAAACTTCTTCTTGACTGGATATTCGATTCGATCATGCGCAGTAACATTGATGATAGAAAATCCACTTCTGGATTTGTATTCTTTATGGGATCTGGACCAATATCATGGGGAAGTAAGAAACAACACTTTGTTTCTCACTCTTCCATAGAAGCCGAGTATCATTCTGCAGGAGAAGCTGTCTGTGAAGCGATTTGGCTACGTCGCATACTGGAAGGACTTGGAATACCACAGGACAAACCTACTACCATGTATGTAGACAATGAAGGTGTTCTCAAACTTGTTCGCAATCCATTTTTTCACGAGAGAACAAAACACATTGAGGTTCAGGTTCATTTCATACGTGAACATGTGTTGAAGCACAACATCCAGCTTCAATTTTTTCCAACTGCTGAACAACGAGCAGATATTTTCACAAAGTCACTTGCACGTGACAAGTTTGAGTTGTTCAGAGCGTTTCTCTCCTCATCTCTTCAGACAATGCACAATTAAGGGGGGGAATGTTAGGATAAAATATTATTATCCTAATATTTAATTATGCATAGTTTAATTATTTAATTAATTTTATTAATTAAATAATAATAGTTATTTTGTTATATGGTTATTCAACCATATTTGTCTTTTATACATACTGTTATATTGTTTTAAACAATATATTTGTTTGTATCTAATTGTTGCTTCCCGGATGTTATTGGAAGCCTGTATATTTAGGAATTTGGTTCACCTGTGGAACTTAATTCTTTGTTTGTATTTGGCTGTGCAATATCTATAAATATTGCAGCCCATTCTCTGTAATGATTGATTGATTGAGATTAATAAATTGATCAGGCTTCCGTCCCTATTTTTCAATCATCGGGATCATAGTTGGGACAATTGAGAATCCCTCTTGTGCACTAAAATATTTTTCCAGAGGTGAGTTTCATGAAGGATATTCAGATACAATCATTTTGCTAAGAAAAATAATGGGTGAAGAAACCACAAGATATTTTCAAGATTGGATGACACAATTCATCCTCATTGTCATCGAAGGAAATCAGATGATTGATTAGGGATAAATCATAAGTGATAACATCCACCATCAATTGCTCCAATTGCAGGTCACCAAAAGGTTCACAATGACATCATATCTGGTATAAGATCTCGTGAGTACAAGAAAATTAAGAGGCCTAAATATTGCTCAAAATGTTTCTAGAGGTCCCCCACTTATGAAAGATACCCGCAACTCAATCTCAAAGCTAGTAATCATCATTTTTCTAGGGTGAATGATACATTCACCATGTTCGTCATCCAATTTCTTGAAGGCAACCCAAAGTTGAGATTGTCTTCCAGTGTAGCATTGATTGAGAAATATGGGTCCTATTTCACTCAATTTTCAACCTTCTCTTATATTAGAGTTTCAAGGTTTGACCTCACTCCTCCTAAGCTCACAAGATACCTCAATAATAAGATTTTGATGTTCAAACTATGCAGGTAGCTTTCCCATGTCAATGGAAAACTTAGGAACCATAAGAAGAAAGGTGTGTCATTTCCTATCTCTCTTGGAATATTCTCATGTAAGAATGTCACTTACTTTGAGAGTCTTGAAACTTCATTTTCCCCCTTGAACCTCTATTCATATACACCTAGGGCATATTTTGACATCTAAAGCAACCTTGAGATCTTCAATCTTCCCAATTTACACCATGTTCCCCAAATTAAATATTATTGGGTCAACTGCTTGGATGATTTTGAGGTAAGAAAGTGAGATCACATGAGGATGACCATCGACCAAATGAGAAAATTCAGATTTGATTGGTTTGTGGATGTTGTAGAAGATGATGGGATTGAGTTATATGATCTTGAATACCAAGTAGTGAAGGTCTCACCCTTCCCACCGGTCTCATGGAGTGTTCACTAGTCGGGGATATAAATGAAAGAAATGCATTAGTATTTCTAAGATCTAAGGAATGGTTCAAGAAAAATAAGGTTGTTCTCATTGAATCAGGTGGTCTTCAAAATCTCATAAGGAAAACATCTCATCTCTCATCTTGAAGATAATCGAGAGGAGTATGAGCTATACTCATGTAGGAGATCCCATAGAAAGGAAGGCACTAGATGTTGAAAGTTCCTACTACAGAGGTTGTATAAGAAAGAAAAATCCAAGACCCTACATAATATCTAAAACATGGAGAGATTAATCCTTCTCATCCACCAATTTTGCATCATTCTCCAATCATCTCCTCCTCTACAATGGAGTCAACTAAAAAAATGTAGGATGTACGCTCTGCACCGAGCTTGAAACAAAAATTGTGGCTAGTACCGAACCTCCGAAACAACGAAGGTCTTCTCATGGGTATAATAAGTTATTAGAGGAAAGACTCACACAACACAATAGGTAGTGGTGGCATATTTTTAAGATATTTCAAATATGGTGAAGACTAAGTGAGGTAAGAAATCCTAAATAACTTCCCGCTTCTTCAATGGTCCCTCAGAAACCAATATGTGGAGGTAGCTCAAAAAAGGTAGTAAATAAAATTGGTGAGATGACCCCATTTGACTATGAAATGACCACAATTCCTTTAGGGCCAATTCACATAAAGGAGATGCTCATCTATTCAAATAATCTTCCACTCATCTCCTTGCAAGAAATGAAGAATACAAGGAAAAGATTGAACAATTATAAGAACATGTGAGAAATCTCACTTCATATGTTCAATCCTTCATGGAGCCTAATGCCAACCCATCTCTTCTAGATGAGGAATTTACTCCAATTAGTAGCTTTGATTCAGAATCAATCAAGAAGGGGAAGGACTACACAATACAAGGTAGAGCTAATGACAAGTGGGTGAACAAAATCCTTGAGAAAGATCAGACCTTGTTTTAAGAGATTATTTCATTGTTTGAATTCATGCTTGCCACCACTGTGAAAGTGAAGATGACTAGGATGAGATTGAAAAGGAAAAAGAGCATTGGGATCAATTTTTTCCACAGGCGTGACCGACATGGAGAACATTCAATCTTTTACATTGGTAGCGAAATGTGTTAAACTCTATATCTAAAAATATGTCTCCAATTTGGTCTCAAACGCTGGTTGCTCGATATGAGATGTTGAATAATGATCTTGATGAGCTGGATTCTTGAGATGAGATCATCTCATAGATGCATGAAAAAATAAGTAAGGAAGTGCAGAAGCTTAGAATACCTATGGTAAATGAAAATAATTCAGTGAATGATCTTATGGAACCATTCAAGGAATTGGTTAGAAAAAAGAAGCAGGAGACCCATTATCCTTCAATGAAGACACCTGGAATCCTTTGTAGAAATCATATGTTCTATTTCCAACATTGCGAAGAAGTATCAAACATGGTTCATGAAATTTAAAAGCATCAATAATACTTCTGAGAATTAGATTAAGGCTTTAAGCTTCATGCACATTCCTCAAGCAAAGAAGGTTGTCACAAGCGGCTCATTTCAACAAAGAGTTCAAAGGAATTGAGATTTATCTCGGGAGAACTCTCCCAAAGTCCTTCAACAAGTGGATCTTCATCAACAAATGCATCATCTTCTTCAGAATAGCTATCTCCCCTCTTCTCTCTTTCCCACCCCTTCTTCTCTTCTCTCATGTTCTATTTCTTCATTAAGGGGGTTACTTTTCACTTTTCATCTTATTAATTTAAATGTGACATATAGTCAAACATTGTAATGAGTTTCCTCTAATTAATAAAAAGGAACTCACTTTATTTCCTAGGGATATGAAAGGTCACAAGTTGTAAAGGTAAGTGAAAAGTCATGTGGGGTAGGGTAGGTAAAGATTCATTTCATAAATCTATATATTGTATGACTCCCTCATTCCAAAGAGTTTTCAATTTGTGAGTCTCTGAGTAGATAACTATTGCACTACTAATAAACAAGCAAAAGATGGCATTCTTCCATTTATTTTCTATATGTTTCCTCCATCTCTCTTTTTATCTTTGTGCATATGACAATCTTGTATAACCAAGAAAGGTGTTAGAGCCTTTGATGAATGGATTAATGAAATTATGTGTTCATGATTCATTGTGTCTTGTCATTGTTAGCAAATTTGTTTTCTTCTAATTGTGTGTGGATAAATTTTGGTTAAAACTTGTAAAAATATGCTAGTGCCTATTTACAAGATTAACCCTCTCTCTCAAAGTTCTCACTCCCATTATCTCACCTCTCAAGAAAATTCTTCCCTTACACTAGGTGTAAACATTTATCACATGTTTAGTGGAGTGTCCCTATGTGATCTCCAACCTATTGGATACCTACAATATTTTTTTTTATCTACATTAAATAAAGGGAGCCTCCCCTTTCACAATTAGGAGGGACATAGTCCTAGAGTGTTGGTGAAAATAAACTAATTTGTCTTTGTGACAAATTATCTTCCAATAGTTTTTAGCACCCCATGGGGTAAATGTTTTTGTCTCGCACTACCTCATAAACCAAAAATCTATAAAAATTATATATCTGAAAAAATCATAAGATTCTTCATGTATGCTCTACATTTTCCCTCCATGGCTATCCTCGGAAATGCTCCCATGCTGCAGTAGAATAATCTCATTTTCTTCGAAGATACCCAATAAGACCTATTAGATGATTTAAGGAATTACGTTTGGCATAACAGAGAGCTCTTTAACCATTATCACATACCCTTTAGAATTTTTACCTTTTAAGAAGATTGTGATCAAGATCTAAACGTGTAAGACAAACTCTAAATCAACAAAGAAGAGCTTTGAAGAGTTTTGTTTTAAGTCATGTGTATTCATCCAACAAGTTGGTAGAAAGAAGGCACACAAGGGCCTCCAGAGCTACTTGACATGACCGCCCAAAATTTGAATAGAAATCACAATTTTATTTCTAACTTCCCATCACTCAAATTGCAAGGAGAACAAGTCAAGAGTATTTTCCTAAGTTTGATCCTACTTTTCCTCTTGAATACTCCATTGAAGGATCAACAGTTGAACTATTAAATTACATTCCTCTGGAAGAATAAATTATAGAAAGAAGTCGTAGAAATAGTTGTAGAAGAAGCAAATGAGGAAGAAGAACCAAAGATGGCCCTACAAACACCCTTACCTTGGGAACACAACACGGCCATATTGGCTCTAACTCCCCCTTTGCATGAATTACCTAAGGGGTCCAAAAGGAACTTTCATAAATTATATGGAGATGAGAAGTGACACCCTAATGATCACATTGCAACATTCATAACAAATGTAAGGTGTTGGGTGTAGGATATGAACATGTATCAGTTTGTTTGTTTGTAGAATCCTTATAAGATGTTGTTGCAGAATGGTTTTATCATTTACCAAGGAGATCTATTACCAACTGGGATGATATGAAATCCAAATTTGAATCTAGATTCAAACTAGCCGAGGATGCTCACACTCTTCTTGCTCAATGGTCTCAGTTGAAGAAAGAGGCCTATGAGCCCATAGGGAGTTCATGGCTAAATTCAATAGAATTATCTAGAAGATATTGAAGCAGCCCAACCATAAAAAGATAATAAATTAAGATTCTTCACTAATGTGTAACTTCCGAAGCCGTTTCATGCTGAGAATAACTCAACCAACTGATTTGAAGGAGGAAAAGAAACTTGCAGTTGAGGTAGAAGATGACTTGATTATGTCTAGAAAGATCAAAAAGGGTCCAAGCAAAGAGAAGGGTCGAGATCAAATCCTAGAACCACATACTATTAGACAAAATCAAGTAAATATGTTCTCTATCTTAAGAAGCAATTGGCCCAAGCCCCCATGTATAAGGATGTCCCTAAGAATATTTTTTAAAATAAGTAGAGGATTGGTCCACCACCTCAAATAATTTCTCTAGAAGCACCCTATAAATGAAGCTTGTGTTATTAAGGAGGAGGAAGAAGAAATTGTAGAGCTAGAACAATAAAATGATGAAAGCAATGTCCTATAGATTGAAGAAGTGGAAGATGATGCACAAATTAGTTTCCTCGAATATTCAGAAGGTGATGAATAAGATGATAAAGATGTACCTAGTTTTTCATGTGCAATGTTCACTTGTTCCCAATCTCAGAAAGGAAGTTCCCCGTTTGCTACTCCAAAAAATAAGAAAATAGAAGATCCTCCAGTGGTAACTCAAAAAAATAAAATAATCAATAAAGGATCTCCATTTCCACCTTCCATGGAGTTTTCAAAGGAGAAGCCGAATCTCGTGATGAGCAAGAAGATATTTTCTGTTCCAAGTAAGTCTCCTAATACTCCTAGTTCTAATTCATTTTCTGCAAAAGCTAGTCCTTTAAAAGCTTCTAGTGTGCCTACAAAATCAGCCATTGCTTCCCAAACATATACTCATTGCTAAATCTGTTCCAATTTCAAAGGTAGTACCTCCTATGCACCCAAAAGAACCTGTTGTCTTGAGGGTACATACCTTAAATCCATCTGCCTCCTTTGACATTATAAAACAAGTCAACAAAATCTAAAGTTCATATTTACAAATCTAAATTATTGCAAACTCATCCGAGAAAAATTTGATAGGATTGTCCGTTATATCAAAGGTAATAGCTCAAAGCCTAATACTATGGTTCCTAGTTCCAAATGACTACTACCAACTCCACCTACTCCTCCATCTCAAAATATTTGCTTTGAGTGCATCTAAGACCAATAAAGTTGATCCATTCTATCTCTCCCTTCTTATTAAAGGTCATTAGTTGAACAACTACATAATATATTTGGGAGCTTATGATAATGTGATGCCCATAAAAGTTGCTAATTCTCTCAAAATTACCTTAACATGGGGAAATGGCTCTTAGTTACTCTATGGAGTCTAAGGAAGTCCCACTTATGGGGTGAATCAAGGATGCATAGGTGGCTCTCACTGATTTTCCAGATAAAAAGTATTGTTGACTTTTTGGTAGTAGATGTCTCAAATATTTTGGAATATTGCTGAGTAGAAGTTTCTATTGGGACTTGAGAGGTGAAATATAAATGGATTGGTCTTCTACAACCATTCTGGTAAAGAGAGAAATGAAGAAATTGCTAACTATGAGAAAGATGAAATACACTATTTAGAAATCAGAGGATCCAAGGGTTGATGTATTGTTTCAGGACAACAAACATGGTAATTATTTCCCGACTTTAGGAAGAGATGAAAATCTTGACCTTTCTTGCTGTAAGATGATGAGGATCAACATGTGATTATGGAGTTTTATGGAATTCATTCTAGTACAAACTAAGGGACTAGGGGTGGTGTTATTCTAACCTCCCCTTCAGGTGAATTGTTCCCTTTTTCTTACAAGTTGCAATTTGAGAATACAAATAATACCACTGAATATGAAGCTCTCCTTTTAGGAATGGATGTAGCTGAGTCCATGGGTATTAAAAATTTGAAATGTATAGGTGATTAAAAGTAATTTTCAAGCAAGTCATCAATTAGTACCAATTCAAGAATCCAAGGCTTAAACACTAAAAATATAGAGTATGTGATTATATTGAGTCTTTATATGCTTTTCTATCCAGAAATTCCTCGTGAACAAAATGAGAAGGATGATTATCTAGTGGTATCAGATTCTCTAATAACTCACACCCTTTTTCAATAAGGATAAAGTTAATTTTGAAATGATTTTAGGACAAGTGTGCCAGATAATGCTAATCACGGGAAATTTTTTAATGATGATAATCATCTTCTCTCTTTTATGGAGCAAAGGGATAATTTCAATAATATCTTATATGAAGGAATAAATGCTCTGCACCATGAGCTCATTTCGAGATGAAGACAAAGGTGAGATTGATAGAGTTGATTTAGAGGGGGTTATCAAATTAAAAGGTAATAAAATTCCAAAATGCCTAGTTTTTCTTGAATATTTATTTGATAAACTTGATAGGTTTATAAAATAAAAAAATAAAAATAATATTCTTGTTGCACCGCTGATTTTCAAAAGGAAAACATTAGCACTTCCAAGTAGCCAAGAATGGTCAACATTGGAAAATGTTGTTTCATCGAAGAGAAAAAGAGTTTTGTTTCATTATTGAAAAGGTATTATGATGTTATAGCATATTCATATGATGAGTTGAAATCCTTCAAGCCAAAGGAAATGCATCATTCCATTCCCCTCAAGTGTGAAGCCAAGCCATTTTGGTAGAAGAAAAGGCCATACAACCCTAAAATTACTGGCACGATTAATGAGGAAGTTCTAAAAATGTGAATTCTAGAATTATATTTCCCATTCCTCACTCTACATGGGTGGCTAACATTATCTAGGTTCAAAAGAAAAATAATGAAATAAGGATTTGTGTCAAATTTTGAACTTTGAATCAAGCCTCATTAAAGGAAAACTACCCTTTTCCCATCATGGACCATATCTTGTAGGAAATCACTTGGATCCAAAATAATTTCTTTCTTGATGAATTTTATGGATACAATCAAGTTGAGATCGCAAAGGAGGACAAACTTAAAACTAATTTCACCACTCTATGGGGCACTTTTTCCTATAATAGAATGCCTTTTGGTCTCATTAATGTTGGAGCTATTTTTCAAAGGAAATGGATCTTGCTTTTAAGGATCTCAAGCATTGTATTGTCATCTATCTTGAAAATCTCATGGTATTTTCTAAAAAGTGGGGAGATCATTTGAAACACTTGGAGCAAGTGTTGATCAGATGCCAACAACACAAGATATCTTTGAATCCTAAAAAGTGTATTTTTGGTGTTATAGAAGGAAAAATCCTTGGTCACATTGTGAATAAGGAAGGAGCCAAGATTGATCCCAAAAGAATAAAATTAATTCAGGGACTCTCCTTGCCCAAAAGTAAGACGGGAGTTCACTCATTCTTTGGCAAGGTAAAATTTCTCCATTGTTTTGTTCTAGACTTTTTGAACTAACGAAGCATATTACCAGTATGATGAAACCATAGGAAAGATTTAGGTGGAGTAAAGAAGGAAAAGAGGAATTCAAAGGAATCAAATAAGAAATTGCAAAATCCCCCACCTTGGTATGCCCAAATTTTGATAAATATTTTATTCTATATTGTTATGCTTCCGAACACACTCTTTAGCTATCCTAGTTCAAAAAAATGAAGAAGGTATTAAATATCATATTTACTTTATGAGCTATCCTTTAAAGGAACATGAATTGAAACACAATCGATGGAGAAACATGCATATGTTGTGGTCAAGGAATTCAATAAATTTAGGTTCTATATTCTCAACTCTCACATTGTAGTTATGGTTTCAGGATCAACAATAAAGTCAATTTTAACTCAACAAGATCCAAGGGATAAAAGAGGTAATTAGGTTGTTAAGATTCAAGAGTATGATTTGGACATCAGACCATCAAATTTGGTCCAAGGCAATGGTTTATGTAGATTAATGGCTAAGGATGAGTCACACATGACTCAAAATGAAAAGGATGAATTTTAGTGCTATGAATGCCTAAGAAAAGACTTGCCTCAAGTTATCCTTTTTGTGAACACCACCGATGAGTGGTACTCAAGATTGCATATTACCTCACCAACAAGGAGTTTTCGAAACAATTGGGTTACAAAAAAAGTAGACTCTTAAGTTGAAATTTACAGTGTATGTCATATGGAACCATATGTTGTATAAAAGAGGATTGGATGGATGTTTTCTAAGATGTGTTAACAAGGATAAACATGAGAAGTTGCTAAATGCCTATCACGACCAAGCTTTTGTGGTGGACACTTTCTACCATGGTGACTACACATAAAATCCTCTGAGGTACGTACTACTATCCTGCCTTGTTTTTAGATGCTCATAAATGAGTTTCTAGGTATGATCCATGTCAACAATTTGTGAAAATACCCCAAATTTCTGCCCCCCCTCTTTGACTAGTGGTCATAGAGGAATCTTTCCATCAGTGGGGCTTGGATTTCATTGGTATGTTGAATCCCCACTCAAGTGTAGGCCATGCTTATGTAATCATGGCTACAAACTACTTCACCAAATGGGTGGAGGCCATCCTTGTAAAACAAGAAAACTATGAGATATTGTGCAACTTTCTTAAGGAGAACATCATTTTCATTTCAAAATACCTTAAAAAAATTTGTTTGACAATGTAATTTATTTCTCATTGATGGAATTGATTGAATTTTTCTATAGTTACAAAATTTCTTTAACATGCATCAAAATATTACCTACAAGGGAATGGAAAGGCTAAATCTAGCAATAAGAACATTGTGACAATTGTTCACAAGATTATTGATTAGAACCAAAGAAATTGAAACAAAAGGCTTTATGATGCATTATGGGAAGATATGATCACTTCAAAGAAGGAAATTGACATGTATCCATTTTAGTTGCTTTATGGGATTAATGTTGAGATTCTTGTCATGGTTGAATTACATGCTCTTCAGTTGGTCAGGGAAGTTGAAGATGGTTAGTTTCATGATTCTCTTGATAAGAGGATCTTGTATTTGGAAAATATTGGTGAAGATAGGTTGATGGTGGTTGATTGGATCTAAGAACACCAAATGAAGGTGAAGGCAAGAGAATTTTAGGTTGGTGATCTTGTCTTGCTATGGGATAAAATAAGAGAGCCTAAGGGTAGTCATGGAAAATTTGACTCATTGTGGCTCAGACCATTTCAGATTCAAGAAGTTTGTGGAGAAAACACTTTTTATCTTTTGTATCTGGATGGTAATTATATAGAATTGCCTCGCAGTGGGAAATATTTGAAATTATACAAGAAGTGAAAGTGGGATTTCCTCCACCTATACCATCATTTACATTTTATTGTGTGTGTTTTCCCTTTCTAGTGTGGTGCATTTCCTTTTTGTTGTGTGTATGTGTTTTGGTCCATTCATATTTGTTGCTTGTAATAAAGACTCTATTGCCCAATGGATAAGGCACAATGGTCCACATTATGTCTTGAGATTATAGAGTTATTGCTTATCTTTTCCTCACTATGTTTGATCTAGAATAACTCCCCCATTAAGAGCCAACTGTTGTCATGCATTTTTGTAAGCTGAAAAATTCAAACTCGAACCATGAAAGCTAAGGCAAATGTAAAAAATTACTTAAAAATCCCACTAAACCCCTCTCTAGGTCAATTTGTCTTATGTATCATGTTCATACTGACCTTACAAGTCCTCCCAATATGTTGAATGATATTTTTAAAGTGTTTGAAATGATGCAACAAGGTCTTTCTTTTCACCCTGTAAAGTGCTTCCAAAGGCTAGTTCTTCGATAGGCCTGGAAAGACAATTTTGGCCATTTCAAGGCAGGTGTGCATGCTTTGGGAAGAATACAAAATAAAATAATCATCCAAATGTGGTACTATATATCCATGAAGGTTTTGTAATTGATTTATGAAGGTTTGTGGAAAATTTTGAGGTTTAGGGACAAATTGTGCAAAAGTGAATTTTTTAGGTGTAAGGAGTAAGTAGTCAAAATTTAAACCTAAAATTATCTAGAGGATTATGGAGATCTGTAAGGATTTGTAGGGAAAATAAATAGGAATTTTAAATATGAAGGAATTATATACATGGTGGAATCATCACATTTTTCACAAGACCTAAGAGTTTCTCAAGGCAACTCAATCTTTGCGAGGAATACCCCGTTGTTCGAAGAAAAAAGGAGGAATTTTTGGAGATGAAAGAAAAATAAGGTTATGAAAAATATACAATTTATATTTAAATGGTCTTGGGAGTAAAATAATATAAAATTTCATATAAAAATACCATATGGAGCTCCGGGAATTGTATCTTCAAGTCCTCTGTAGTGCAAGGTGTGCTTCTCATACTTAAGCCAAAATTTGAAGTGACACATGTCAGCTTTTGGCTCCATGGAAAATTTTGTGTCCCTCTTGTACCTTTCCAAAGGGGATAGAGGGGACTTAAAAAATAATTCCCAAGTTCATTCCTCCTCTTTGGTACACTGTGCGAACCTCATTAGCCTAACAGAGTGCTTAACCGACTAAGCCCATTTCCCCAAGCCTGCACTACATCATGCCAAGTGGCTCAATATTTCTCAAAGAAAATTTTGTGTCTCTAGTATTCCTTTTATAAGGGAAAATAGGGTACACAAAAATACTCCCATGCTTAGCCCCTTTTGAGGCTCCTCACATGACCATTTTTCAGCCCCTAGGTGCACATACATGCTTTTCCAATCTCCCTCTCCTCACACCACAACATGACAAGTGGCACAATATTTTTCATAGAACATTTTTGTGTCCCTCTTATACATTTTTCCAAGGGGACAAATGGGACACAAAAATGCGCCATGATCAAGCCATCAAACCCTAATTTTTAATCATAATCAGCTTTCATAACCATGATTAGAACTACAAAGTTGCTGGATGAATCAAAAACAAAATAGGCTTGCTTTAAACCTAATTTCTCTACATAGTTCGACCTGGTATCCATTATTGAAGCTATAACACCTCCAAATACATGAAAAAACACTAGACATGCTGCCAAATTTTTTCTAGGGCAGCCATGACCATGAAAACAATGATTTCTTCATAACTTTCAAGCCTGAAACCATATTCCAATGAAAGCTTCACAAAAGATCATCATCCAGTGTTCCTTTGAGAATAAAATTAATGAAAACATGATGATGCCCTAGATTTTTAACAAAAACAAACTTGAAACCCTTGCCCTAATAGTTTCCTTTTCAATTTGCAAGAGTTTTAACAAAAGGATCTTTGCAACAGACACTAGTAAGTGCACATTCTAAAAATAACAAGTGTTTAGTGCATCCATTTAAGAAAAATAGAAACCTTTTGAACATAGTAATCTCTCACTACTATGAACTTTAAAAAATAGTGAAAACAACAAACTAGGTAAAATAAGTAGTTTTCCATTTCTTTTAAAAAATAACTTACTAAGAATAGAAAATTTATAAAAATAGTAAAACAACATCAATGGAGGAATTATAAGTATGATAGAGATTCACTAAGAAAAATTTGATAAAAAATTCCCAAAATAAAATCTCCTAAACCCTACTTGCCAAAAATATAAAGTTTTAGATTTAAGTGCGTAAAGATGTCTATTAGTTTTATTTTCACTCATCTTGCTGAATTTTGGAATCATGAAGTTCAAATTATCTAGTTTGAAACCTGTTTCAACCCTGGTCTCAGAATATAGAGGTGTGGGTGATAGTGATGTTTCTCACATGGACCTAGAAGGCCTAAAGAGTTAGATGCTTGGAGGCCCAAGAGAACTAGTTGAAGATAATATTTTCACAAGTGGATTATATGTTGCAGAGGTCATCCCGTGTCTATTTAGAGTATAGAATTAGTGGTAGCATTTTCTCAACACTATGAGCTAGAATCATAAGATAAAATGATAATTCCTTACCTATGAGTGCTCACCCTAAAGGGTATCTCATAATGTATGAAAATTACAACAGGTAACAACATGGTCATAGTAAAAAGGAGTTTTCCTTTGGTGAATGGTTAAAGAATGAATCCTATCTCCAGGGCCTGCACTCCAGACCATGGTTGAGACAAGGAGGAAACCATCTCATGTACCAAAATATTTGTCCAGAGGTGAGTTTCATGAAGGCTATTTGAATGCAATAATTTTGCTGAGCAAGGTAATGGGTGAAGAAACCATAAGACAATTTCAAGATTGGATGACACAATTCATCCTTATTTTCATTAAAGGAAATTAGCTGATTGATTGGGAACAAATCATAAATGATAAAATCCAACATCAATTTGTCCAGTTGTAGGAAACCAAAAGGTTCATAATGACTCGGGAACATTGACTCTTTTGCATTGGTAGGAATAAATGTGTTCAAATCTATATTTGAAAACATGTCTCTAATTTTGTCTTGAATGTTGGTTGCTCGATATGAGATTTTTAATCATTCTCTTGATGAGTTGGATTCTTGTGATGAGATCAACTCATAGATGTAGAAAAACATAAGTAAGTAGAGATCTTGGAGTACCTGTGGTAAAGGAAAATACTTCAGTGAATGATCTTCTGAAACCATTTGAGGAATTGGTTAGAAAAGAAATAAGAGACCCATTATCATTTAATGAAGACACCCTGGAATCACTTGCAGAGATCAGATGTACTATTTTGAATACTATAAAGGAGCATCAATCTTGGTTCATGAAATGTAAAAGTATCAACAACACTTCAAAGAATTGGATTATGGATTTAAGCTTCATACACATTCCTCAAGTAGAGAAGGTTGTGCCACATGAGTCCATTTTTAAAAGAGTTCAATGGAATTGAGATTTTTCTAGGATAACTCTCCCAAAGCCCTTCAATAAGTGAACCTTCATTAACAAATTCATCATCTTCTTCAAAATAGTTGTCTCCCCTCTTCTCTTTTTCCCATCCCAATCTTCTCTTCTCTCATGTTTTATTTCTTCATTAAGGGGTTTATTTTTCACTTTTCATCTTATTCATTTAAATGTGACCTATAATCAAACATTATAATGAGTTTACTCTAATTAATAAAAATGAACTCACTTTCTTTCCTAGGGATATGAAAGGTCACAAGTTATAAAGTGTTGGATTGGAGAAATTTCCTAAGTCTTAAAGGGCACAAAAATAGGGCATGTATGCGCGTGTAAGTGGTAGTTAATAGGGGTACACCGAGAAAGGCAAGTTTGGGAGTTAACCATTTTTGCATAAGACAAGATAAAACATGAAAAATAGTTAAAGTGTAGTTTAAACAAAGATAACAACATGAAGAATTCACAGCCACGGAAGAACTATTTTAGGAACAAGTGGAAGACCAAGAAACATGCATAATTTGTGCTAATAATAGGATTAAGAAAGAGTTCAATTATAGATTAATCTATTATTAGCCACCATGTAGAAGCATGCAGTTGTTGGCACATGGCTATTTTGAGCATGCAGCCTATTTTGAGAATGCATGGGTGGTGAAGGGAAAGTCCTCACCCCTATAAGTATGTAGTATTATTCCTTACTTGATATAGTTTTGAGTTGTAATAGAGATATGCTGCTGGTATGAATTTACGCGCATGTTTCCATGAGATTATTGTGATTTATTCAAATGCTATTTTATGATTTGTTGATATATTGGCTTATTGTGGATGGATTTTGGTTGTTGATGTATCTATTCATGGTACTTATATGGTAAATCTGATCTTAAGTGTGATATGATTTCCAATTTGAGCTCATGGATATGATTATTATGATGTAATATATACTTTGATAATGGTTATTATGGTTATGCATGCTAACATCTTGACAAGACAATACAAAAGTGGGACTTGGTAACTTCATGCGCTTCGGGTGAGCATTCAGATATATCTGGATGAAGTGCTACTGTGCCTAGGTAATTGAGTGGGAAAATAAAGGCTACACAAAGGTAAGTTAGAAGTCATGTGGGGGAAGGTAAATAGTAATTTTGTAAATTTATATATTGTATGACTCCCCCATTCCAAAGGGTTGTTAATTTGTGAGTTTCTAAGTAGATAACAAGTGCACTACTAATAAATAAGAAAAAGATGGCATTCTTCTATTTCTTTTCTATATGTTTCCTCCATCTCTCTCTTTAGCTTTGTGCATATGACAATCTTGTATAACTAAGACAGGTGTTAGAGTTTTAGATGAATGGATTAATGATTTTTTTGTTCATGATTCATTTTTTCTTGAGATTGTTAAAAAAATTGTTTTCTTTTAATTGTGTGCGAAAAAATTCTAGTTAAAACTTGTAAAACACCGCTAGTTCCTACTTACAAGATTAACCCCTCTATCTTAAAGTTCTCACTCCCATTATCTCACCTCTCAAGAAAATTCTTACCTTGCATTAGGTGCAAGTGATTTTTGTAGGTTCAATGGAGTATCCCCTGTGATTCCGACCTATTGGTCACCTATAATATTTGTTTTATCTGCATTCAATAAAGGGAGCCTCCTTTCACAAGTAGGAGGGACATAGTCCCGTGAGCATTGGTGAAAATCAACTAATTTTTCCTCATGAAAAATTATTCCACCAAAAATTATTTATCAATGACCCATTCATTAATTAAATAAATTACTCCATCATGATAAATTCACTCTTAATTCCCTCTCAAATTGATTCTACAAGCTAATCCAATCCTATTTATCAACTCCTAAATTGATTAATTAAATCCCCTTCCTAATAACTAATTCCCATCACATCACATGGAGTATTGATTCCACTTAATTATTCTTCCTACTAATTAACTAAGCTTAGTCCTACATCTCCATTGTTCCACATTAATTAATATCACCAATTCCCCAAATTAGAAAATTATATATGAAAGCCCCAACCTACTCCCAAAAGACACCAAAAATATAATATGAGCGTTCTACCATTGAAAATATTACCAAAGTGAGAAAACCACTTTTTTGTTTGCAAAATTTTACTAAAGATGGAAATACTTTGATTTGGGAAGACTATTTACATAATGAAAATCCCTCCTTATAACCTCACTACCTTTTATCTTGCACACAATTCAACAAACATCCACAATGAGAAGCCTATCCACAAATGTAAAAGGGAGGCTTGAGATTTTTTCATTTTTATGAATGTTTTATTAATGGTTTTCTTTCCCTTTTAAGATTCATTTCGAGGTATACGAGTTAAGATGGTTAATTTATAGGAGCTTATCAGTGTAAGTTTCCTTTCTAATTATATTAACACTCTCTCAAAGCCTTGTATACATTTGGTTGCTTCTATGTATGTGGCCTATGACCTTTACCATGTATATCTTGTAACACTATAATATCCTATGTTTGTGGCTCCACACTTCTTATATATGTGACATTGCTAATATACTTGTCTATGTGATTACTTGTAGGCTTTCTTCTTTGTGTACAACATATGTGCCTTGATTATGGTTGTCTTGTGAGAATTTTGTGTTTCATTTTTGCGGCTCCATGCCTTGATATGAATCTTGTACATGACATTACTTATGTACTAGTGTATTAGCTTACTTATATACTTATTTGCCTCTACACTTGTTTTATCTTATACATGAATGCTATTGTGAATTTTACTTGTTACTTGTTATATTTGTGTGTAATAGTCTCTACTAGTGTACCCCTTGTAGGAAAAAAATCTCAAGGATGGCCACATAAGACAACCCTTCATGTGATCCAATATAGACTATCAACTTATCCGGCATGTGTCCAAATCATTTCTTTTGAGTCATACTCTCTATTGACACATATCGTGCACCTTAAAAGAGGGGTTTTGAGTGGGGAATATTGCATACATTTTGATGACATGAAAAAAATTCAACACTTAGATACAAAATTATACAAGGCACAAATCATCGAAGCAAATACAAACATAAAACAGGTACATAATTTACATTGGTATAAAATTTTCCACTACAGATGAAACTATATTATATTATGGTCCAATCTAGGTGTTTCTATCCTATTGGAATATGCTCAAAAATAAAACACTTTCATATTCTTAAAGATGGTTATATACTTTTGTTACATATTTAGATATATATGACACAATTCAAAGTAAAATACATGGGGTGTGAATATTTAATTCCTTCTTCATTACATCATTTATATATGGTTAAAGATATAGGGTATGGGGTCATGGGCGTTATTATCCTTTTACATTATTCAACATTTACATACATCAAACACAATACTACAACTCATGTTGAGAGCATGAGACACACTTAATTCCTTTTTGAATGTGTGTAATTATACAACTAGACCTAGATCCTAGTGTAATGGTGAGTTTCATAGGGCTGAAAGATATCACAATGGGTAGATACTTTTTAGGTTATTCTTCCTTCCTCACTCTCTTTTCATGGTAAGATATCAAAGTGAATAGATCTATGTAGACTGCCCTTCCCTCTTTTTGGGGTTCTTCGAGATAAATTTATGCAGTACCTCTCTTTGGCGTTGGGTCACACACTCAACTCCTCTCATACTTTGGTTTATCATTTGGAAAAATAGGAAGTGATCATCCTTAATCATTCAACATCTCAACAAGAAATAAAAATATATAAGTACCATAAGGATACTCTTCCCTTGACAAAAAATAGGTGTATTCCTTCCATGATTTAACTCTTTACATTACCTGTAAAATTCAACTTTCAAAGTTACATATATGTTTTTCAAATTTGATTTATAGATCAATTTTTACTATAGACATTGACTACACTTTGTGTTTCAAGTTTCACCATGGAACGTGCTAACACCAACATAAGAATATTAACAATCAAGTAGATACAAAGTGTGTATGCACACTCCATTATGTTTTTTAAGTATGGATATTTCAACTTCATAATCGGGGGTGGGAATGTAGACACATAAATTTAACAACGATAAGTTTGGATTTATTCCTATACTATGAATTATGCTAACATTCTAATCTCAATTGACACATCCTTCTCTCTCCCACATGAATTTCTCAACTCTATACACTACTCTATCTATATCTCACTCAGTTACATTTATCCAAAGAAGTATATCATTCACAAACATATCACACAAAATATTTTATAAGCATCATCAATTACCTTTATGGAACTGTACATAATGGGACCAGACTATACTACAGTCTAAGCTGACCTATATGGTCATGTATCTCACATTCTAATGACTCTTTTTCAATTCGATTATATTTTATGGGTCATTATTTATTCTCTAGGTTGTCCTTAATGTGATTAACCTATGAAATCCTATATAAGTAAGTATAATTTACTATTTGAACTCACTTGGAATTATCAAGAGCACCTATTACAAATCACACTCCAAAATATCTTAAGGCTCTGCTAAATCCTCCTAAAGTAGTTGCACATCCTTTAGAGTAGCCACCACATAATTCTAAAGCATTCAATCTAGGTTCAATAGTCTAGATTCATCCCTTATAAAGTTTGTAAAGGTATTAGAGCGAGAATTTAACAAGAACAATTCACACCATGTATTACCATTGAGTTGGGTAATAAATGATCTAATCCGATCCGATCTAATCCCAGGATCTCCCATTGGATGATAGAACATAATTCAAAGTATAAGTCCCCATACATATTTAGATGGGGCAATCATCCCTCTTTATGATCAAAGAATCCAACCCCGAACTATCTATATGGCATTGCTCCTTAACTAGGATAGTCGAAAGGTTTGGAAACCGGTCCTCTATCCATAAAAAGTCTAAAGGGATATGTCATATTTGAGGGGTTAAACACATTAACCATTGAACAAGATTCAACATTAATTAAATTAATATAATAAACATTATAACAAATGTAATAAAATAAAATAACACAGACACATGGATTTAATGTGGAAAAACCCCAAAGGGGTAAAAACCATGAACAAAGGTAAGATTTCCATTAATGAGAAATTTAGTCCAGTACACCTCCTTTCCCCTCACTTCTCTCCTCTATGAACTCATTACATGAATTCTGAATTCATTACATGAATTCTGAATTTATTTCATTTGAAATGACCCCAGAGGTCAATATAAATAAAAAATGGGTGTGACTTCTCACGAAGTACCCGTAACCATTAATTGATTTTTAAATAATCAATTAACATAATAAACATGTAGTTTATATTAAATAAATTAAAATATTATATATTCTAATTTATTTAATTATAAACTATAGTTTATTTATAAGAACACTTAATATTAAATGTTCTAACACTCCCCCTTAATATTAAGTGGGGAACATATGCCAACATTACTTGTTTATACAACATGATTTACAAATCCATAAACCATAGTGAAGGTTTAGGATAACATATCACATTTGAAGGATTTATACACCTTCATCATGATCATCTTACCTTTTGGTACAAAAGGATTTGGAATCCATAAAGAAGTGAATGATTTAGGCTAAACATGATTTATGAGACTACATATCATATTTTCTCATGGAAAATATACTAACCAACATCTATAGGAGCCTTATATAACACAAGGACCTCCTTTACAACATATGAAACACACTAGAATGTACACTATAAACTTAGAGTGACAAGTTTACAAAGATCATAAAAAGATCTTTTAACAATGCTTTACAATAGAACATAAGTACAAAGGAGAAAGAGATAACACACAAGCCATTAGGAGGTGACATCGACATGCACACTCCCCATCAATGGAAACTTTGAAAGACCAAGAATTGCATGAAACTTACAGGATTTTACATCACATAATGAATTTGTAAACATATTTGTAACTTAATCTTCAATCGAGCAAGATCGAGATCTATATCACCACATAACACCTTCTCTCAGATGAAATGCATATGAATATCTATATACGTAATTCTCTAATGCTAAACTAGATTCTTAGAAAGAGCAATGCAACTTTGGATATAGAAAAGGAGTACTTCCTTTAGCTTCCATGTGTATCTCTTCAACAACCTTTTTAGCCACATAACTCCTTTCGTTGCTTCCATTGCACTTCTACTACTGTCTCGGTAGAATATATGAAATATGTTGGCTACTTTTACTTGCTCTAAGTAATTACACATGTACCAAAAACTTGAAAACCTATCTAGTTGTATATTTTATATCCAACACAACATCAACATGGTTAGAGTCATAATATCCATATAGACATTATAATAAGCATAGTATAAATCATTATCGGTTTCACTTTAAACCATCTATAAATCTTACATTGATAAGTTAAACATAGGTTTTATAACAACTTAAATAACAACATGCTTAATAAATAACCATGTTATATTACCAATAAGCTGAACAATTTCAACATATTAATCTTATAAGAATATATATTAAATGCAATCAATATTGGACATCTCAAATACTGAGACACAAAGGCATCCCCAAGTTTCATTCGATATGCATACAATACTATTTTTAGTAACCAAATACTAATATACTCAACTAGATCCGATTTCAAATCCATTAACTAGTCATTAACAAGATTTATCTTCGATAATTGGTTAAAATTACTTATAATAAGTAATTTACATAACTAAACAAGATTTGAGAATACTCAAATTGATGATGATATTTCCATCTTTATCAAGGATATTAATTGCAACTTCGGTGTGACCAAGGCTTAGTAGTATTAAGCGAGATGACATATGTTAAATACTAATTGAAGTTATTAATCAAAGCACATATAATGATATTATATTAAGGAAAGTAAATAATATGAAGGTATACATTGATTTAACATGGCGAAACGTGTCATATATTCAAGGGCTAAAAGAGGGACACATGGTGTAATTCCATAGGATTTTTAGAGAAATGTATTTCATGGACCTCAAGTTTGTGAACCGAGTTTCAAATAAAAGGTTTTGGGTATGAAGGACACACGCGGAAGGTAAAAGGTATACATCTTGACAATGAATACTTGAAAACAATATTTTACATAGAAGATTTGTGCACAAACAAGATGATTCTTATGTATTTTATCAAGATCAAAATCAAGCATTAAAAAAATGAGAGAGATACAATATTTATAGATATTGGATGACTTTTATCTCATCCACAATATATGGAAACAAATCACCTAATATGAGAAAATATGCAAAAATAACATATTGCCCCTAATCGCCCTATTTCCCCTCATGGAAATCATTCGGAAACAAAATATGCAAGATAGAACATGATCCCACAAACATAGGAATGCGAACACTATCACTTAGTTAACTAACAACTAAGGATAACTAATACCTATTGACATAAGTTTAAAGTATTTAAATTAAATACTTTAACTTATTACATTTATTCAAATATCAACTAATGATGAATTAAGATAAGTTTTATTCCTAACATTCCCCCTTAATTCAACATGGTCTCAAGTGAACAGGAGAGAAATTCTCTAAAACCCTCAAATTTACCTCGAGCAAGTGACTTTGTGAAGACATCTGCACGTTGCATATCTGTTGGGCAATATTAGAGCTGGATGTTGTTGTTCTAAACATGTTCACGAATGAAATATACCTGCACCTCAATGTGTTTGGTGTGCTCATGAAAATTGGATTCCAAACAAGTTTTACTACTCCTTCATTATCAACATGTAGGATAGTTGGATCTTTCTATGGTATTCCCAATCCTTCAAGTATACGTTGGAGCCATATTACTTCATAGACAACTCCACCTACTGCACGATATTCTAATTTTGTGGAGGATCTTGAAACACAAGTCTGCTTCTTACTCCCCCATGATATCGGTCCAGATCCCAAAAAGAATACAAATCTTGAAGTGGATTTCCTATCATCTGTTTCCTGCATGATCTGAATCTAAATATCCTATCAAGAAGAAGTCACCATTCTTCTTATATTATAGGTTATAGTCCATAGTTTCTCTGATTTACCTCAGTATCCACTTTTCTACTTTCCAGTGAGAAACCCTCGGTTATTGCATGAACCGTGAAAGATAACTAACTACATAGCTGATATCTAGCCTAGTGTAAGTCAAGTAGATGTGACTCCCGATCAATTTCCGATAGAGAGTTGCATTTACTTATGGTGATGGATCTATTCGAGACAGTTGAATTCTTGTATCCATAGGTGTGGAAAATGGCTTACAATCCATCATATTGAATTTCTCAAGCATTGTCTTGGTATATTTCAATTGTGACACAAAGATATGATTTTCTCTTTGCCAAACTTCAAGTCCAAGACAATAATGCAGAAGCCCGAGATCGGTCATGTTGAATGATCATGTTAGATCTTTCTTTGTTGACTCAATCTTCCTCACTGATCCTATACTGATGACTAGATCATCTACATATACTACAACAATCACTATCTCCCCCCCTTTCTTTTTGAGATAGAGATAAGGATCGTATAGACTCTATTGAATCCATGTTGAATGAGATGCTCATCAATTTTAATATACCATGCCATGGGAGACTGCTTTAAACCATATAGTGATTTTATGAGTTTACATACCTTTTCCTCTTTACTTGGTATGAAAAAACCTTCTAGTTGAGTCCTGTAAACTTCTTCCTATAAATCACCATTAAGAAAGGCACTTTTCACATCCATTTGGTGTATTTTCCAACCAAATTGTGCAGCTAGAGAAAAAATTAACTGAAATTTTTTATCTTAGTTGTGGGAGAAAAAAACTCCTCATAATCAATGCCTTCTTTTTGAGCACGTCATGGGAGTTGGGGGTGTTTTAATTAATCAAAGGTGATTAATTAATAGGTAGATGTAAGCTTATAGAAGCTAATTAGAGGAATATTAGTACGATTTAGGCTATTAGAAGGGGATTAAATCAATTAAATATTGATTTATTGGTTAAATGGAAGGGAAAGCTAATTAATTAATAATAATTAATTAGTCTAGGTAGAAGGGGTGATTAATTAACGGAAGGTCGTTAATTAGGTTGTTAGTTGGATAGGTGACTTAATCAATTAGTGTATTGTAATTAATTAATGACAATAAGAGGGAATATGAGCACTTTTGACGATATGTCGTCGATTTGTGAGAAAGGGGATAATTAGCACAATTTAAGTATTTAAATTGCTTGGGCATAATTATAGGTGTCTACATTTGCCCCTCTTTGGGGTGGCGTAAGTGACGCCACTTCAAAGATAGTAGACAAAAGAAAATTTTGAAGGGATAGAAGAAAAATTAGTAGGAGGGAGAGATGCCCCCTCGAGTGTCGATAGGGTGATGAAAGAAGACGATTGACGATCGAAAAAGGTGAGAGATAGAAGAATGGGAAGGGGCAGGATGCCCCGGTGAGATGAGAAGATTAGAGGTGAGAAAGAAAGTGATGCAGAAGAAATATGGAGGAGGGGAGAGAAGAGTTTAGCCTCTAGCCATTGTGTATTGGAACAATTTTGATGTCATCATATTGCCATAAGAGCTACGTCATCAGTCCTTATGAAAAATATAAGCATATGAAAAAAGTAGAATGACATGAAAATCCATACTACGAACAATTGTCCATTGCTGAAAATACTAACTCCATGCAACATACAACAATGCAATGCAATAAGAGAAGGAAACAAGCTCATATAACATGGAAAACAAGTACGAATGCACATATCTAACCTAACAATGATCAAGACCGTTGTACAAATGTTTTGTTATCGGTCTTGTCAAGAGATCCACCGATTCATGATTGATGAAAAGGGTTAAAAATGATGCCTTGAGCAAGGATACATGCAAGGGGAAATGATAATAGACACAGGGTCCAAGAAAAGCATTGTGTGCAATGAAACATCACTAGGCAACAAACGTGCCCCAGTGCAGTAGCATGCATTTAAGCAAGTAACTAGCTTTGTGAATGGTTGTGAATCCGGCGATCCGCGAGTCATATTAATCAGGGAAAATGTGAAACAAAATAGTAGGATATGGAGAGGATACCATGCGCAAGAAGACACAAGTTTCATTTGTAATAAGCAAGTTACCATTTTTGTAGGTTTTTACTTTACGGGATTTTATGAAAAATTTTGCCCTATTTTTGGATTTTTTGACGTGATATATATTGTTTTTGTTTTTTGTTTTCTAAAATGCAGTGAACATTAGAAGAAAATAGAAGAAATAGAACGAAGGGCCTAGGTGCAACAAAAAGTTCCCTAGGTGGAAGAAGGAAGAAATAAGTGACAAAAATGTCCTTGTTTAGTGGAAAAATTAATAAAAAATAATTATTTATTTAAAAATAATTATTTATGAGTGTGAATAAGAAGAAAAGTCACCTAGGAGCATAAAGGAGAAGAAAGGGGTATCGATAGCAAAAAAATTCCCAATACGGTGAAAAATAAGAGAAAAATAATTATTTAATAAAAATAATTATTCCACGGTGAATAGAGGAGAAAACGACAATTAAAACGGGCCTCCAGGCCCTCCCGGTGGTGAAAAATGGGTTAATATACCCCACCTGGGGGTAAAATCATCGCGACCAATTCATTTTAACCGAGCCCTATAGAATTTTTTACTATGAGGCTCTGATAGTGACGAGGACAATGGTGATCACATGAGATCGAGTGAGGTGCGCAGATGCAATCCGAGGGTACCAGTGACATGCAGATGATGACCCCTTCATGAGTATCAAACCCTTGCTCATTAATTTTGGTCATTAATGCCCTAAATTTAGTGTTTAGCGCTAGGAAGTCACGTCAACGTGCGTATGCACGTAGGCACGGATGTCGGAGTAAGGGTGCAGGCATCCCTTTGGGGGCACCCGCACCATAATACACACGTGCACACATGCAGGCATGAGTTGCACACACCCACGTGCACATGCACACACAACACATGTGCACGCACATGCACATACCTAAAAAGGGCCGCATACGTGAAAAGTGGGGCACACACATGAAAGGGAGGGTGGGGGTACACACACGTAAGCGCATGTATAGAAATGATGGTGCATGTGCCAAATGTGTCGCGCACATGCCAAAAAAGGGTGCACAGGTGCCTGAATGAGGGTGCAAATGCCAAAAGACAAATGCACACATGCCCAAAAGGGTGCACACATGCCCGAAAGGGCGCACAAGCATCCCAAGCCAGCAGAGGATAGATAGAAAAAATGTCAAAAAGATGACACTTAGAAGAAATTTTAGGATGTTTGGGTTAACCCTAAAATGATAGATAGATTTTTAGAAGAAATGTTAGTAACTGACGAGTGATTTGATATTTTACAGAGATAGTTGCCAGTTTACAAACGCGGGAGCGCCACTCTTGGATAATAGAGCTAGAGGATTATGCATCGGCGAGACCCAGCATGTTATGGCCATACTTCTCGAGGTGGTGGGGCTAGGCCTCATGTCTCAGATGCCCTCTATTACATTGGATCATGGCCTACTGACTACGGTAGTTGAGCGATGGCATAGCGAGAGTAAGTGTTTCAGATTTCCTACTGGGGAGATGACCATGACCCTTGAAGACATATGACGGATCCTTCACGTGCCGATCATAGGCACCTTAATTGAGTACAACTCCGATGTAGGGCTGATTAGAGCAATGGCATGCAGTGCTCTTTTTGATGTAGATGATATACCACATGACGGTATGACCATAGCCTTGCACGAGTGCATTTCTGACCTGACACTGCATTGGGGGCCTCTCTACATTATGTCTCTTATCAGTGGGTTTTTACTCACTGATAAGACAGGGACATCGTTCCGAGAGGACTATTACCTTTGGTACATGACATCTTCAGTGGTGAGAGATACTGTTGGGGACAGTGTATACTAGCCCACTTATACTGGGATTTGCATTTGATTACATACCATGGTCAGAAGACCATGGGTCTAGCTTCTTTACTACATATATGGTCATGGGACCACATTACGATCAGACGTCATGTGGGCACTTTGCGTGTCTAAGACCCAGAGGAGCCATCTTACATGGCACAGGTATCGCAGGTGGTGATGTATGTGGCCACCTCAATACCTTATTTAGATATAGGCAAGAGTTCGATGAGCTTCCAGAGATAGATATTATAGCCTTACTGAGACATTTCCGGGGCTGAGGATGCCACAAAGCTCAGTGTGTGCTCAATAGAGCACTATATCATCGGTAGTCACAAATACATTATAGAGTTATATCAAGTTGATAGGTACTGGCAGTAGCTTGGCGGTGTGTGGGGTCCCACGGCCCGAATAGTTGGTATGCATGTAGAGATTTAGAGAGGCATACCATGGGGCCTCACATACCGGTGGCCCGAGCTAGGGTGAGTTTTACATGGTGGTCCCACAGGCATGGGACCCAGCATGACAGGTGCGGGACCCGGGGACTACAACAGATTATGCAGCTTGGTATGCCACTATGTTACCCCTGGTGTCTCACTATCCTGAGGAGGCCTGGGCAGCAGGTGCTTGTCCACCTATAGAGATATGGCATGGTTCAGAGTGTAGAGAGAGAGTAGTGGCATGAAACAGCCACACACGGCCCGAGTGGCACAAATAGCCACAAAGATAACAACTACAAGCGAGCCATAACCGAGAGAGACACATCAAGAGAAGAGAGAGATGAGGCTCGAGGTTGGTGTGTGACCGTGTGATTGAGCATGATCATGCCGGACCCGTATTGTCACATTACTATTAGAGCGATATCGGAGCTCGTGCCCAAAGCTAGCGTAGGAGGTGATAGTGTGGCATGGTAGAGTCGATGCGAGAGACGGCCACAGAGGGGCTTGGATATTGAGCCTCCTACGCGAGTCCTGCACTAGGTGCAAATGGTCATTGCTAAGAGGGATCATGTATACACATAGTCACTACGGGATACGGGATACGGGATGCTACGAGGCTTGGTGGTGAGGATTTATTTTATAGGACTACCTACTTTAGGGAAATTCCCCTGAGCAGCGAGTGATACTGTCTTGATAGTCAGAGACAAGCACAACAGGTTCCAAGTCATGGAGATCAGGCCACTCAACAAGATCAGTTAGGAAGCCTATGCCAAAGCAACTAGCTGGACATGGGCCATCTAGTTAGTTCGGTGGTCCACCTAGTGTAGGTCCTTCTCAGCCATCATTGTTCCATCGACCAGGTGACAAACTTGGGAGTCCCGACGATGACGAGAGCTATGGTCGAGCTCTACATTCTTTTATTATATAGATCGTCCGTATACATGCCTCTTATGAAGGCTGGATTCCGATGTATAGCTTTGTATACCATTATTTTGATGATGCCTTGTGATGAAGGCTTGGTTATTTCGATGCATGCCCCTTTTTGCTGGACAAGGGCCATCTAGTTAGTTCGATGGTCCACCTAGTACAGTCCTTCTCAGCCACCATTGTTCCATTGACTAGGTGACAAACTTGGGAGTCTCGGCAAGGGCGAGAGCTGTGGTTGAGCTCTACATTCTTTTTGTTGTACAGATTGTTTGTATACATGCCTCTTATGAAGGCTGGATTCCAATGTATAGCTTTGTATACCATTATTTTGATGATGCCTCGTGATGAAGGCTTGATTCTTTCTGATGCATGCCCCTTTTTGATGGCACATTGTATTCGATGATGTATTATTTTGAGTACCGACCTGGCACAGTTTATACTTGTATATATATATATATATATATATATATGATATAATATTATATATATATATATATATATATGGAAATTTTGATGTATCATCTTTGTATGCCTCAGCTGAAGGCATTTTTGATATAGAGTAGTTTTGATACATGCCTCTAATGAAGGCTTTTATTCTGTTATAGATGTATCACTCTTTTGTATGCCTCAGATGAAGGCTTTTATCATGCACTTCCGTGATGTATATCCATTTTTGACATAGATATACCATACATGTATGATTTGGACATTTGTGACATGACATATGTGTATATGAGATGGACATTTGTTTATTATTTCTCATGGATAGATAGATGTGTTTATGATGTATTCTGATTTGATTTGACATGTATATGTATCATGATCTTGTTGATGTATCACATGTGTTTTTATTTCCAGATGATGTGATCTTGTAGAATATATCAAATGTGTTTTGTTTATGAGATGTGCCATACTTAGTGGATGGGATGATATGATGATAAGGGTGCTGGGGGATAGATTTTGATATTTGTGATCCCTCTTGCCCCCATTTGATGATACAATATGTGATGATTAGCTTAACATTCATGTATGATGTATACTTAGCCTTTCCTTAATATATGATGTATAGATGATGTTAGATGTGATGATAATGATGGTAACATGATGTTGTGATAACAAAACAATGCACATGTAATAAACACAATCAAATGCTAACAAAGAACACAATGAAATAACATAATAACACACCATGATTCACTAGCATGCAAAAACACATCTCAATATGCACAAGAAAGAATAAATCTAATCTAAGCAAGAAAATATGAATCCTAACAAAGTATGCCCAAGCAACAAACAACCCAAAAGCAAAAACATAAAACAACTATACAAGTAACAAGCAAAGCAAGAAACAAGACAATGCAAGTAAATGTTTTTGTAAGATTTGTTTTCATGCAACAATTTTCTATTTTTGGTGTTTTGAAACAATTTTCTATTGTTTAGGTTTATGTGAAACAATTTTCTATTGTTTAGGTTTATGTGAAACAATTTTATATTTTTAGGTTTTGACATTTTGAATGTTTTTACAGTTTTTGAGGAATAGTTTTCTATTGTTTTCACATTATTTTCTAACAGTTTTCCAGAGTTATGCATAGGTAACCAAGAAAGCATGGATGCCCCCAATGTTAGAAGGGGAATATACAAGGGCAGAAGCCACACATTTATGAACAAGAAGGTGAAGTCGTTGAATTGCCCCCCAGTGTAAGATGGGAAATAGCGAAAGACCATGCCCCTTACAAACGAATAAAAGAAGACAAAGCCGGATCAAGGCCTGATAGGACGAGGTTCACAGGGAATCTCGAAGGCAGAACTAGGGTTAGGCCAAGTAAAACTACCTTCCAGATGCTAGATGCTTGTGAACAACGAATCCTCCCAAGGTGCCGGAAACCGGTTTTCACCCAAGGACCTATCCAAAGTTCCACAATTGTGTGGTTTTCACTTATGGATGACCTGTTTTCTCTTTTTCTTTTTCTCTTTTTGATTTTTTTGTATTTTTGATCATTTTACCATGTTTTTGAATTATTTGCTTTTTTGAATTTCAAAGTGCCATGTTTAAGCATAGAACCACTTAAGATGCATGGCATTCATGGGCTCACGGAGCTCATCACCATTGGGGTGAGAAAGTTTGTATGCCCCTGTGTCGTACTTGGTGACTATAACATAGGGTCCCAACCAATGTGGTTTGAACTTCCCTTTCTTTTCTCGTTCCACTCTGGTGTTGAACTGGTTCTCCTTCATGACTAAATCACCAACCTCAAACTGATGAGGGATGATTCTCTTGTTGTAGTTTCTGGAGACTCTATTTTGATACACTTTCAGGTGATTAAGAGCATGAATGCACCTCTCATCTAGGAGCTCCAATTCAGCTAGTCTTGCTACCCGGTAATCCTCATCTTTATCCAAATAGTCCCTAAGAGAGATTCTCAGGGAAGGAAGTTCAATTTCTAATGGGATGATGGATTATGTCCCAAACACTAGAGAATATGGTGTCACACCCATAGGAGTGTGAATGGATGTTTTGTAAGCCCAAAGGGCTGGGTGGATTTGCAAGTGCCAATTATGACCTATTTTACTGACCATCTTCTCCATTATTCTCACCAAATTCTTGTTTGTGGCTTCACTTGTCCATTACCTTGAGGGTAATATGGTGTGGACCATTTTAGCCTGATTTGGAACCGTTGACAGAGACCTTTCACCATCTTATTCTTAAATGAATTCCCATTATCTGAACAATGGCCGCAGGAATGCCATATCGACAAATGATATGATTCATGATAAATTTGGAAATTTGAGCTCCTGTTACATAGGTTAAAGGGACAACCTCCACCCATTTTGTAAAGTATTCCGTAGCCATGATGATGTGTGTATGACCATCAGATGAGGTAGGAGTAAGTTTCCCTATCAAGTCAAGTCCCCACTTAGAGAATGGCCATGGGGTAGTGATAGGTTACAATGGTTGCGATGGAGCATGGATGAAGTTTCCATACTTTTGGCAAAGTACACATTTCCTGACATAATTGCAACAATCGGTTTCCATGGTAGGCCAATAGTATCCTACTCTCAACAATTTCTTAGCTAAGACCATTCCGTTTGTATGTGCTCCACACACCCCTTCATGTACTTCTTTGATCACTTGGATTGACTTTGTCACATCAAGACAACGTAATAGATTCCCATCGTAGCCACGATGATAAAGTGTACCTCCTAAAAGGGTGTAATGGGCTATTTGGCGAATCAGGATTTGCTTTTAGAATGGGAGATATCGGGAGGGAACGTGTTGTCCTTAAGATAGGTAAATATGGGTTCGTACCATGGGGAATTGGGACCAACAACATCACAAGCCAGATAAGATTCTGGCATGTCATACATGGGCTGGCATAAATTTTCTACAAAGAATGACATGTCATTATTCCCTGGTGGAATATGAAGCATAGAACCCACTATTGCCATGGCATCTGCCGATCTATTATGTGCTCTTGGGATTTGTTCAAATGTAATGCACACGAAGTACTCCTTTAGAGTTTCGACCAACTTTTTGTAAGGTATGAGCTTGTCATCCTTAACCTTATATTCATCATTAACCTATTTGATAATTAATTAAGAATCACCCACAACCTTGACATGATGAATGTTCCACTTGATAGCTAGCTTCATCCCTGTAATAAGTGCCTCATACTCCGCAATATTGTTTGTGCAAGGGAAGCCCAGGTAAAAATCCTATGGTATAGGATCACCAGAAGGAGTAATAAGGACTACCCCTACACCTGAACCGTGAAATGTAAAGGACCCATCAAAATGTATCTGCCATACGATAGATTCTTCAATGTAGAGCAAGGAGGCATCTGGAAGATCCAGATTCAAAGGTTCAGTGCCTTGCAAAGGTGCTTCTGCTAGTTGGTCAGCAAGTACTTGTCCTTTAACCGACTTATGATGTACAAATTCTATGTCAAACTCACTGAGTAGAATGATCCAATTAGCCATTCTACTGTGAGGGTGGGTTTAGATAAAGAAGTACTTGAGTGGGTCAACCTTGGATATTAGCTTGGTTTTGGTATTCAATAGATAATGGAAAAGTTTTTGAAAAGTAAAAACAACAACCAAGCAAGATTTTTCAATTTGAGGATAGTTGAGCTCATAGGAGATAAGGGTGTGACTGAGATAATACACCACTTTTTCCTTATGACCAAGGTCATATTGGGTGAGCAACGCACCAATAGAAAATTATGTAGCAGAGATATAGAGCAAGAGTGGTTCTCTAGGAGTTGGAGGCATGAGGACAAGCGGATTAACCAAGTATTGTTTAAGAAAATAAAAGGATTGTTGTTTCTCAGGTCCCCAGATGAAGGTGACATCATTTTTAAGCAAGTGGGTGAATGAGTGACACTTATCTACGAGCTGGGAGATGAAGTGGTGAATGGCCTAGATTCTCTCCCGTAAGTCGTGCAGCTTGCTTGATATTCTTAGGTGGAGGCCTTTTAGTAACAACGAAACTTTAGCAGGGTCTACCTCAATTCCTCATCTTGATACAATGAAGCCCAACAATTTTCCTGATAGCACGCCGAATACACACTTCTTTGGATTCAACCTAACCTTGTATTCTCGTAGGCACTCAAAGATACACCTCAAAATGATAGGGTGATCTTCTCTTGTTTTATACTTCCCGATGATGTCATCCACATAGTCCTCCATGATATCATGAATCATATCATGAAAAATTACTATCATCGCCCGCTGATAAGTAGCTCCTACATTTTTGAGACCAAATGGAATCTCTTGATAACAGAAGGTACCCCAAGGAGTCATGAAAGCCATTTTGTGCTGATCTTCTTTAGCTATCTTGATTTGGTTGTATCCTGAAAAGCAATCTATGAGAGATAACATCTCGTATAATGCTTTGTTGAGTCGACAATCATGTTAATATTTGACAATGAAAATCATCTTTAGGAAAGCCTTATTAATGTCTCTAAAATCCGTGCAGATTCAGATACTGACAAGATTTTTCTGGATAGGAACAATGTTCGATATCCATTCAGAATAATTAATAGGCCGGATGAATCTTGCCACAATCAATCTTTATAACTCTTCTTTAACCAGTAAAGCCACTCTTGGTTGCATCTTTCTAAGCTTCTATTTGATAGGCTTAGCATCTGCGTGCACAACTAGGTTGTGCACGACCAAAGTTGGGTCTAACCTTACATGTTTTGTAAGACCATGCAAACACGTCTATAAACTCTCGCAGAAGCATAGTGAATGTCTTCTATTCTCTAAATAGAGAGTGATGCTCCCAGCTTTAACATATTGGGATCTTCTTCTTTACCAATATTTACATCAATGGTTTCCTCAACTAGCAATTTTGATAAGTCCTCCATACGCGTAGGATCAGGAGGAAGGTTGAGATCTTCGTCCAAGGATGTCTCCACAAGATTTTCATCCTTGGCATGGTAAATTTGTTTGTACTTTGATTTTTTTACTTGTTTGTCGGCCAATGCCTCAAATAATTTTTCACTATGTGATTTGGACTTTGATTTTTTACGAGGCTTTACATTGGAAAATTTTCCCTTGCTTTTCTTTAAGTTTTGCTGACCACGAAACTCAATCTCCTCACCGAAATAGGCGCATGTATCCAAGTCAATAAATAAACCCTTCTTATGGTCTCTAATGGGAATTGTATCCCTTATGCCCATGAACTTTGAGATAGCTTCGTCATTCTCAAATGAATCTAGCGACTTGTGAGGTTGTTGGTCCCATTTAACAAGGGCAGTGGTAAACAAGGTCAAGGGTTAGTTCCATAGGGGTTATGGTTAGGAAAACGTTGTTCATGAATAGGTATATGGAAGCAAGATCCTCATATTAGCTTAATGGGAATCCATATCACCGTTTGTCTAGATAGTCGAGCTATCCTCATGTTTAGAACAAGTAGTGTCTTGATCATTGGGGTGTGTTCCATAAGGGCGAATCCTAATGCTGTATCTTTCTATTTTAAAATGCGGAAGAGGTACGGGTTCTCTCTCGTCCTTGTTCATTTCTTCCACATCATTTTACTAGATTTATCATATTCGGGGTTTGATAACGGGATGGCTGATTATCCTCTCGAGACCCTAGATGTAGGCGGATCAAGTAATTTTTCCTCGCCTAACAAGCCTCCGAGTAAAAATGATGAATAGTGTGTTCATTTCTAGGTCTTCTGAAGTGATAGTTGGGTCAACCTCTAGTCTTGGGTGACAATGAGAGGTCTGAAACCAAGAGGGATTATTGTACATTATATTCTCTCGTAGCCATATTCAAGGATTTTCATCTCCCAGGAATCAAAAGGAGATGTTGAAGTAGATGCACCATGGGCACAAGAAATGAGAGAATCTGAATCTATCCAGGGATTCCATGGCCTCAGATTGGAGAGGAACAACTATATCAATGGAGGGACATGCATATGTGCCCCTTTGTGCAAAGCTATTGAGAGCTCTACAAAGTGAGCGAAGGGCTTTGAATCTCCTTGTATTGTAATGGTGTGTCCCTCATGCTTCAATTTAATGCACTAATGGAACGTTGATGACATGGCTTGCATGGCATGAATCCATGGTCGGCCTAGAAGCATATTATACGAAAGTTCCAAGTCTAGGACATGAAACTTTTTTTGATGGCAAGTGGGACCCACCTCCATGGGCAATGTGATTGTGCCCGCTGAATCCCTTTCATGTTGTCGTATGTGGTGATAGTGATGATATTGGACTCAAGATCTGCCTCAGTATGTCCTAAGCTGTTTAACCAACTTGAGTGTACAAATGTTCAACCCAGATCCGTTATCCACAAGCACCCATTTGATCTTCCTACGGGTAACAACTACCTCAATATATAAAGGAAGATTATGTGTTGGATTCTCAGTAGGGATCTCCCTATGGTTAAAGGAAATATGTTCATTTGGTACGATGTTTCATGCGACTGCGGCTCGGAGGTGTGTAGGATCGAACTCTAATGGCACTCCTGACCCCTGAAGAGTTTGGTATAGAATGGATTTATGCACATTGGATATCTTAAGAAGATCTAAGATCAAAATCTTAGCAGACGTCTTCTCAAGTTGCTCTAAAAGGATATATTTACTAGTTTGTGGGGTTGACAGAGAAGGTTCCAAAATCACGAGGTGGGAATGCCTTGTTACTGTGGCACAATCCTTTCCCTTGATTCGGATGGTGTTGACATGGTCAATAGGAGAGAAAATACATCCAATAAGTGAATCATAATAATCGTTTTTATTTTTTGGTGTACAAGTAATTCACTACTTTATAACCTTGGGATGACTCTCCCCAATCCGTCTTTGACTTCTCTGACTTATCATGATTGGGGAATGGCTCTTTATATATCCCCATTTTCTTGTTAGGTGTTTGTGTTTTGCATGGGTTGTCCACCTCTATCTCCCCATTTTCAATGAGGTCTTGAATATAATGACAGAGTCACAAACATTTATCTATCTTATGCCCCTTGACACGATGCATTTCATAATATTCATGCTCCTTGTACCATGAAGGTTTTGGAGCATTGTCGTCAAATGGTTGCATCGTAGGATATGTCATCATGTGGGCCACATCCAATTGTTTTAATATAACTGACAAAGGTTCATTAAGAGAGGTGAACGTTCTTCACTTTTGTGGTGGTTGAATTGGTCCTTTGGTCAATTTAAAAGGTTGACCGGTTTGGACCGTTTGTACACGTTTGGAATCAGTGATCCCATCTCCCACCACATTTTTGTTTTTGTTAAAGACCTTTAGCTTTTCCGTGGGTTTAACATTTTGATTATCTCTAGATTGGGTTTTGAGGGTTCCTTTGGAAATGAGAGCTTTCTCTATCTAAACCCCTTTTTGATGACCTCCTCAAAAGTGCGAACACAATGCATTTGGAGGTGGAAAGCTATATCCAGGTTTAGGTTGGGAATGAAAATACTAACCAACTATTTTTCTGGGAAAGCGCAAGGGAAGAAGCTAGCTATCCCTCTCCACTATTGGAGGAAGCTGGTGAAAGTATCATTAGGGCATTGTTTGGTGCCACATAAATTTGCCATGGTGACATCACTCTCTATGTTGTATGAGAAGTGATGCACGAACCTTCTCGCCATTCGGCCAAGTGAAAATCGATCCCCAAGGTAAACGTGTAAACCACTCCAAGGCTTCACCTCCGAGATTCTTGGGGAAAAGTCTGATGAGATAATTGTCACTATAAGACACCTCTTAACATGCCATATAGAAATCTTTGACATGATCCTCGTGGATCCCCCTTCCCTTTATATTTGTCAAATTTTGGCATATCAAATTTCTTAGGAAAGGGTTGAAGGGTCATAGTCTTGTCAAAAGGATAGGGGCATAATTCTTCATATTGATACTTTCTAATGCTCCCTATATTGCTCTCTTGTAGGCTCATGAGTGTCACTTTCATAGACTGTACCTCTTGTGTGAGTAATTTTTCTCTAGTGGGAGAAGCGGGGATATATACGCGATGATACCCTGTATCGTCTTCTCCTTGGTTTTCTCTATGGAGTTCATTGATCTTAACCTTAGGCCTCAACTTTTGAACGTTTTTGTTTGCTTCCTTCTATACATGGGAGGTTAGCAAAGCTAATTGTCGGCTTAGGTTACTAATCTATTGTTGAATTGTGGTTTCTTCTTCTAAAGGTTCTTCCTCTTCCTCGTATTGTGGAGGTTCTTCACCAGTCTCATGTCCTGTCTTGTTTCTACGTGGCACTTTGATAAAGGGTATTCTATGCCCCACCACTTTATCATTCCCTGCATTGGAGGTAGAAGCATGTCCATGTGTCAAAATATCCTCCATATTGATAAGGGGTCGTTCTTCCTCATTAGTGTTATTTGTAGGTGGGATTGTTTCATTTTCAGTGGGCAATTTGGCCCCTAATTCTACAACCCATGCTAGCACTCTATCCTTATTTCTGAAAAGAAACTCATCTAATAAAGTAGGGTCAAAATCAAATTCTACGTGTGGGGATTCTAATTCATTTCCACTATGATCGACCATATCTTCTATCTCTTTTTCTACGAGAAACAAAAGTCCTAGATCATGTTCAATGAAGGGGTTTGACCATTGTCTGTTAGAGGCTTCCCAAGCTTGTGCTTGTTATTCCTCGTATGTCTATTTCTTGAGTCCTAATCATGTTTTAGGAGCCATGTTTTTGTGATAATTTCACTAAGTTAAGTTGTAAATGTATTCAAAACTTTGTGACCACACCTAAGTGAAATGCAAGATGTATTTCCAAGAATACGAATAAAAAAATGTGAGAATACTAATGTGATAGAGTGATAAATCACCGGTGACACAAATGTTTGGTATCTAAACTCGTCAAATGACGTACCTCCTAGACTACGTCTCAAAAAGTAGTTTTGCGTCACAAGATACTTAACAAGATGTTTTTACTTATGCTAAGTTCACGAGAATGAACAAAACATAAGTAAATACAAAAATTCACAACACAAAGAGATAAGATTTAACGTGGTTCACCCAATTTGGGCTACGTCCACCAAGAATCACTTGCTCAGATTTTATTACAAGCCTCCACTCTCTCAATACAATACCCAGATCCATTTGGAGCTATGCTCAACAAACTCTACAGAATTCACACCCGAATTCAAAACACATCTGCAATACATTTGCTTGTCTATCTATCATATGCATAAGACCATATAAATAGACAACTACTTAAGCAGTTTGATACAAAACCGTGGGTATCAAAACCATGGGCAAAAAACCATGGGTATCAAAACAATGGGTATCGAAAAACCATGGGCCCAAAAATAGCCCATAACGGTTACCCATTACCCATGGGTTAATAAACCACCCATGAAAATTTATTTCGGGGCTTCGCCCAACCCCCTTCCATCGGGGGGCTTCACCCCCTCGAACCCCCTTGACCCACTCACCGGCGAGCGGGACTACCGTAAAAATACCCGAGTGTAACACATAGAAGGTGTACCACACTCTAACATGAAAATAGGCTCCACAAACATAACAATCTCCCACTTGGAGACTAATTTTCATTGAGCAAGCTTCTCAACCCTTCATTGTCATCCGCGAAGGCCAACCAAAGCTGAACATAGATTTATTTTATCCCTTGTGACCATCTTGGTCATCATGTCTGTAGGATTCTGATTGGTATGAATCTTCTCCAACTTCAACTTATCTTCCTCCAAAGCTATCCTGATGAAGTGATATCTCAACTGTATATGCTTTGTCCTGGAGTGGAAAGCAGAGTTCTTAGCTAGGTGTATAGCACTCTGACTATCACTATGCAGCTTACATTTCTCCTACTTATGCCCCAACTCCTTAAGCAATTGTTGTAACCAAATCATCTATTTACTTGCCTCTGTAGCAGCAACATACTCAGCCTCCGTGGTCGACAAAGCCACTAGCTTCTATAGTCGTGAAATCTAGCTTACTGCTGTCCCACCTACAATGTAAATATAACCTGTTGTGCTCCTTCTACTGTCTACATCTCCAGCCATGTCTGAATCTACATAACCACGTAAAGTGGTGTCTGATCCATTGTAGCACAAAATTGTCCCCATGGTCCCTCTCAAATACCAAAGGATCCACTTTACTACTTTCTAATGCTCTTTACCTAGATCACTCATAAATCTACTCACATCTCCCACTGCATGGGCAATATCAGGCCTAGTGCACACCATGGCATACATCAAATTGCCAACTACTGATGAGTAAGGTACCTTGGACATCTGGTTTCTTTCCTGCTCTGTCTTGGGACACTGCTCCTTTGATAACTTAAAATAGCTTGCCAAAGGAGTCCCAACCGGTTTAGCATCATGTATGTTAAACCTGTCCAATACCTTCTTAATGTACTCTTCCTGAGATAAAGTCAACTTCCATTCCTTCCTATCCCGAGTTATCCTCATACCAAGGATTTGTCTGGCTGCCCCCAAATCCTTCATATCAAAGGATTCACTTAGCTATTTCTTGAGTACTTTTATTTCTTGCATGTTTTTACCTGCAACCAACATGTCATCAACATACAAACACTAGGATAATATAACTTCCATCCTCAAATTTCTTTGTATACATGCAATGGTCAGAATGACATCTAATATAACCTTGCTCCATCATGAAGCTATCAAACTTCTTATACCATTGACGTGGAGCTTGTTTCAAGCCATACAAGCTCTTCTTCAGTTTACACACCATCTCCTCTTTACCTTTGACCTCATAGCCCTCTGGTTGCTGCATATATAGTTCCTCCTCCAAATCACCATGGAGAAATGTAGTATTTACATCTAACTATTCTAAGTGCAAGTCTTTTGCTGCCACTATTCCAAGAACAGTTCTAATAGAAGTCATTTTTACTACAAGAGAAAATATCTCATCAAAATCTATACCTTGTTTCTGTGCAAACCCCTTGACCACCAACTGGGCCTTATATATTTTCTTTCCTCCTTCTTCGTCTTTAACTCTGTACACCCACTTGTTCTGCAATGCTCTTTTACCTTCCTAAGTAGCTTCACCAAATCCCAAGTCCTGGTTCTCCATGAGAGACTTATGCTCCTCATCCATTGCTTGCTCCCACTTTATCGACATCTACCCGCATTGCTTCATCAAAGCTCTCTCTGGCTCTCCACTATCGGTGAGTAATAAATAATAAAGAGAAGGAGAAAAACATTGTGTTCTTTTCTTACCCTAGAAGATCGCTCACCGTAGGACCTTGGGGTTCCTGTTTTGTAGGTTCCCGAACCGATTCATGGGTCACTTTCCCATCCAGAAGATCCTCTACCACTACATATTCTTTCGTGGATTCTTCCTTGTTTTCCGCAATCGTTGCTTATACATGACTTTCTCATTAAAGACCACATCCCTAGACCAAATGATTTTCTTGTCCTTAATATTCCAACATTTAAACCCAAAGTCATCACCACCATAACCAATGAAAGTAAATTTTTCGATTTAGCCTCTAGCTTGGTCCTATCATCCTTGTCTTTATGAACAAACACCTCACATTCAAAGACTCTAAGAAAAGAATAATCAACTTTCTTACCATACCATGCCTCCTCGTATGCCTCCATTCAAGGCACTTCGAGGGTCCTCTATTTATCAAGTACACAAACAGTGTCACTCGCTTCGCCCAAAAAGAAAGAGGCGATTCTGCATGTAACCTCATGCTCCTCTCACGTTCCATTATTGTTCTTTTCATCCTTTCGATACCCCATTCTGTTGTGGAGTTCCTGGAACCATCTTTTTCCTATGGATTCCATTCTTAGAACAGTAATCATTAAATTCATTTTTGCAATACTCCCTCCATTATCCGACTTGAGACATTTTCGCTTAAGACCTGTTTCATTCTCTACCAAGGCTTTCCACTTAACAAAAAGTGTCAAATACATCAGATTTGTTTCTAATACAATAAACCCAAACTTTCCTTGTTGCATCATCAATAAAAGTAACATAATAACTTGAACCCCTAAGAGATGATACCTAAGCCGACCCCCACACATCAGAATGTACCAGCTCTAACTTACTCTCTTTCTTCATAGGTCCAACCTTGAGAAACCTTACTTGCTTCTGTTTCCCATATATGCAGTTCTCACATAAATCCAAACTTGTTTCTGTATATCTAGGAAATTTTTTCTTTATGATGTTCATGCCCTTATGGCTCATATGACCTAGCCTATAGTGCCATAATGTCAAAATGCATCCGAATCCACAAGATTACAATCATTAGTAGTATCGGTGGTTAAATACAATGTTCCAACCTTCTTACCTCTTGCCACCACAAGAGCACCCTTAGTAACCTTCCAAGAGTTAGCTGTAAATATCACAATACAACCATCACTTCCCAATTGCCTTGCCGATATCAAATTTCTCCTTAATGTAGGCACATGTTTGACATCCTTCAATAGCCATGTATTCCCATTCTACATCTTAAATCGAACAGAACCGTTTCCAACTATACTACAAGGCTCATCATCACTAAGAAAAACATGCCCAAAATCCCTCTTGAACATAATCAACAAAATAATGCCTATGTGGAGTAGCATGAAAAAAAGCCCCTGAATCTAAAACCCAAGATTTAGTAATATTATGCAAAGAAAGAATCAAAGCAACCTAACATACATTACCCGATGCCACATTTGCCTCCTTATTTTCTTCCTGTTGTTTCTTCTTGTCTTGAAGCTCCCAAAAATCCTTCTTTGCATGCCCAGACTTTCCACAGTTGCAACATACAATCTTGCTCTTGGATTTTGACCTTGCCCGATCTTTCAATTTTCCACGGTTTCCTCTATTCTTCTGTCTCCCTCTAGTTTCCACTGTCAAAGCATTCCTCGAAGTAGAAGATTCCCGAACTTTTTCTTCGCATTTCCTCGCTTAGAATCACCCCTACAACATCCTCAAACTTCAACTTTGAGTTAGCTGGAGCCGAGTTGCTTACCGCCATTACTAGGCTATTCTAACTTTTAGGTAAAGAGCACAGGAATTAATAAAGCCCTAACTTCTTCATCAAATTCTATCAGAATCAAGCTAGCATATTCACAATGTATTGAAATCATTTAAATGACCCGCTACATGAACTATTCTCAGACATCTTCATATTAAACAACTTTTTCATTAAAAATATCTTGTTAGAGGCAGAGGGTTTTTCATACAACTTCCCTAATGCATCCATTAGATCTTTTGTAGTCTTCTCCTTTCAAACATTAAATAATACCAAAGATGCAAGACACAACAGATCGTTCCAAGTGCCTTCCGATCCAACAAATTCCATTCGCATCTGTCATACTCGAGGGTTTGTTTACCTTCTCGCATAAACGGAGTATAAAGATCCTTCGATAAATGTAATCTTCCATCCGCATCTTCCAAAGACTCGAAATTCTACCCGTTGAATTTATCAACCCTAGATCTTCCATCATCTCTGTCATAGCTCCCACTCAAGATAAAACTTTCCTGTGATTTAACACTTGAAAAAAACAAAACTAGGCTCTGATACCAATTTTTAGGAAATAAGAGATAAAATATGTAGAATAATCCCTTACAAAATCGCAACAGTAGAAACTAATATGCAGAAAATATTATAGATCTCAAATAAAAGTGCAGAATAAATAACACAACACAGAGAGACAAGATTTAACGTGGTTCACCCAATTTGGGCTACGTCCACCAAGAATCACTTGCTCAGATTTTATTACAAGCCTCCACTCTCTCAATACAATACCAGATCCATTTGGAGCTATGCTCAACAAACTCTACAAAATTCACACCCGAATTCAAAACACATCTGCAATACATTTGCTTCTATCTATCATATGCATAAGACCAAATAAATAGACATCTACTTAAGCAGTTTAATACAAAACCGTGGTATCAAAACAATGGGTACCGAAAAACCATAGGCCCAAAATAGCCCATAACTGGTTACCCATTACCCATGGGTTAATAAACCACCCATGAAAATTTGCTTTGGGGCTTCACCCTGAGCCCCCTTATCATGTGGGGCTTCACCCCCGAACCCCCGACCCGCTCACGGCGAGTGAGATTGTTGTAAAAATACCCGAGTTTAACACATAGAAGGTGTACCACACTCTAACATGAAAATAGGCTCCACAAACATAACAGTAACACCCAACACTCTTCAAAATTGAGGTAATAATAGAATCAAACCAAAGAGCTCAAAGTATAGCTAGGAATAGTTAAAAATGTGTGTAGCGTAACCTTACAATATAGATATTTAGGCCTGAGTTTACAAGAAATAAGACGTAAATATCAAAATTGTAGTGATACGATACAAACAAGCTAACCCTTCTAAGGAAGTTCAAGATGATGAACCACGCCTAACTACAATGATGATCTTGACATGGGTATCAAGATCACAATGGTCACCAATGATATGAATATGTCTCTACACACTTTAGATGTTTAACTTACCCAGTCGCAAACATGGATGGGCGTAAACGGACAAAAAAGTGGCGAAACAATCAATTGGTAACACAAAGGTAGTCACCCTCCTTTTGATCAACAAAGTGTCAAAATAATGTGAAGGAAGCAAATCAAAAATGGGATGAAAAATGCTAGCTTCACTTCGGTAGAGTTTCACCTCGCCCTAAGGCAAGTAAAAACTAAGTGAAAGTAATGCGTCACATGTTTTGCAATAAAAATATGGTTCACAACTCAACATTGTTTTAGAATGGTCAAAGTGGGATCCTGGCCAAAGTATATTTTCCTAGGTGGTTCTCTCGTCCTAGGTGTTACAAAGATTATCCATGAGTGGGACGATTTACCCAAATAGTCCCGACTATCTTGGGAGTATCTCAACTTTTCCCCCTTCAAGCACAGTGGGTAGTAAATGCATCCATCATGTACTTAAAAGGGTTGTGTAGGGACAACTTGTAACTCTATCTCACAAAGGAATCACTAGTCGAGATAGGTGGTACGGAGCACTTCCCGTTTCATCCACAAGGTTCCTCTTGCGTGGACTACTTTGGGGTTCTGGAACCACCCCCCCATTGTTGTAAGCTTAAGGTGTTATGCCAAAGGGGTTATGTTCCAGTTGAGTGGAGAGGGATGTACCCTTTTCTGAAACCTACAATATAGTGTTTTGAATATGTTGTTCTTTTTATCTTGTTTAATTAGGTGTGGTTTTCTCGAACACCGTTTGGCAACCTATATAACAACTATATTAGTAGTTTTTGACTTTGTTTTGATTCCTCCGTTCTTTGACAAGCAATGGTGTTTTGGTCTGTATGATGATTTTTAGTAGTTTTCCATCAAAAGAGAAGGCACCATTTTTGATTCTCCAGATCGCCCAAGGACGCAAGAGAAGAGCATACGTGATGTCTTCAAAATCCAAAAAGATATCAAATGGAAAAACACTTTAATTCAACTACGCCAAGTTAACCAATTCCAACTCAAATATTCCTAACAACCTCAAAGCATCCAAAAAGGACTTAAGAATCATTTCTGATTCCCAAGATCACCCCAAGGGACGTGAGGGAAGAGCATACATGATCTTATTCCTATAAGTAAACAATGTAAAATTTATCTAATCAAGTAAAAACATGTAAAAACAACCTGCAAAGACAAGTATATGATTAGATAAAACCTGTAAGAATGTTAGAACCTCAACACATTAATTTCAACAACACAAAAGGACACCTATGCCCTTGTTTTGGCATCTGCATGCGAGTTAGGGCGTATACGCCACTCTATGTTTTTTTCGATTTATAGTGCACCTGTGCCACCCGAGAGGTGTGTGCCACAAAAACAATTTATGCACTACTCTGCGTGTTTTTGGCTTACCATGCACGTGTGCCACCAGAGAGGCATGTGCACCACAAAAAATGTAGTCGCCACCTTCGAGAAAAATAGATGGAAAATCAGACAGAATGCTTGCATCACTAGGAAAACGTGTGCGCCATCACTTTGTAACACGGTCCCATATTCAGAAAAAATGTCCACGCCACCAGAAATGTGTCTACGCCACTAAAACATCATGCGCGCTCTCTGGTTAGGGTGTACGCACTGATCTCGACAGTTTCAAAAATGAAGTGAAGGTATAAGTACGAAACAACGTCTGCGCCTGTGAGTTAGTGCATCGCACGCTGGTTAGGTATGTGTCTTTGGGGTTAGCGTGCATGCGCTAGGGTTGATAGACAAAGAACTAGGTTTTGATAGTGTGCTTGTGCCACTAGAGAGGTGTGTGGGCCACAAAAAATGTGCTTGTGCTCTAAAATGTTCTGCGCTACACCTGCAACAAAAATACGACAAAAAACACAAGAAAAATCACAATATCTCAAATTTTGACAAGTTATTTTAAAAATGGCAACAACCCATTAAAATGATGGCTATGAACAAGAAGTTACACATCAAATTAGCAAAAATTCCAAGAAAATGGACAATAATTACTACATGTGCATATCAAAAGTTAGCCAAAATAATCAAACTTAAACTAAAATTCCATGGGACTAGGGCTCCCACCGGTGTGCAAAATGTGCATGTGTACTTTGCTTAAGCTAAATTAAATGAAGAAAGAACTACCACCTAAAATAGTTCTATAATCTAGCTAAGACAAAGCCTAAGCACCATCAAGATAAAGAGCTAAACAAGATCTATACTAAACATCATAACTTTGAAACATAAGATCAAAACTAGCATGCTATTCAAAATCTCTACTCTCCTAGATTACCAACAAAATGAATGGACCTATTTAGCTCCAATGGCAATAAAAAATTGCTTGTTTGATCCTTAAAGAATGCAAGAATAGGAAGCTTAGCTCTTAACAATGGTGACCTCTCAAGAAAACAAAAGGCAAGCTCTTAGTCTCTTTGCTATATGCTTTGCATTTGCTCTCTCAAGAAGTTTAGGTGTAGGTATAAAGGTAGAAGGAGGGCTCCTTATATAGCCCAATGGATAAAGGAAACACTTCATCCCTTTGCATGTGGGATAAAGGTAAAACATGATTAGGAATGGATAAGGTTGCTTTATAAAAGGTAACCTTACTTTAGAAGGGTTTAATTTATGCTTAGCAAGTCATGGGAGTTGGGGGGTGTTTTAATTAATCAAAGGTGATTAACTAATAGGTAGATGTAAGCTTATAGAAGCTAATTAGAGGAATATTAGTACGATTTAGGATATTAGAAGGGGATTAAATCAATTAAATATTGATTTATTGGTTAAATGGAAGGGAAAACTAATTAATTAATCTAGGTATAAGGGGTGATTAATTAACAAAAGGTTGTTAATTAGGTTATTAGTTGGATAGGCGACTTAATCAATTAGCGCATTATCAGAATTAATTAATGACAATAAGGGGGATATGAGTGCTTTTGACAATATGTCATCGATTTGTGAGAAAGGGGATAATTAGCACAATTTAAGTATTTAAATTGCTTGGGTGTAATTATAGGTGTCTACAGTGACTTATATTCTATATCCATAACATCTTTCCAAGGTTTAGATTGTAGGGATTTTGAAATTGTGGATGGCTCAGTAGTTTCAACAACTTTACCCATTAAGGCCAAATTGACCTCATTTCGAGCCATACTGTGAGTCCTAATCCTAGTGGTAGATGTGTCGGGAAACTATCCAATTTTACATCTCTAATCATACTTGTATACCATTTAGGCATACCTTTTGTGGTTCCTGTGGGAGGTTGAATTTCATTATCTTCCCCATCATCACTATAATCATAAAAGTGATTACCATCCTCTATTTTCACCGTAGGAATGATTTTTTCATCATGTTAGTGTATGGAAGGAACATATTCTTCTTTCTTCTCAAAGAAATCAACATCATGACTAGTGTATACCCTTCTTGATCTTGGATCCATAAGTATATAGCCAAGTGCTTCATCACTATATTCAAGAAGATAAGTTTTTCGATTTCATATCAAGTTTAGTTATTTGTTTCTTAGGAATGTGCATACTTGCTTCACATCCATAAACTCTAAGGTGTGATATAGATGGCTTATCCCCTAACCATGTTTCTTTTGGTGTTACTCCATCAAGAGCTGCAGTGGGAACTCTGTTTAGTAAATAACCGTTGTTTTAGCTACTTCGGCCCAACATGTTTTTGATAAACCTGCATCATCAATCATACATCGCACCATATCCATGATAGTATGATTTATCCTTTCAGCAACACCATTTTGTTGCGATGTGCGAGGAGGATCCATTTGATGATGAATGCCACATGTTTCCAAAAAATTATTAAACTCATTACTAGTGTATTCTCCCCCTTGATCTGAGAGGAGTGTTTTTATTTTCCTACCAGACTCTATTTCAACAAGGGCTTTGAACTTCTTGAAAGTTTCCAAAACTTGGTCTTTTGTAGCAAGACAATATATCCACATTTTTCTTGAAAAATCATCAACACAGAGCATGAAATATTGAAACCCAGAGGGGCTACGTCTCATTGGTCCACACAGATCAGTATGCACCAAGTCAAGTTTTTCTTTGGCCCAAAATGTACTATGTTTGAATGATGCTCTATGTTGTTTTCCTGTTAAAAAATGTTGACATTTATCTGTACCCTTTTTTGTAAGTGGAAAACCCCTAACCATATTGTATCGACAAAGTGTGTCAAGATAGCCAAAAATCGCATGTCCAGGTCTTCAATGCCATAGTTGACTTGATGATGTATCACCTGGCTACAAATTCTTGATCATTTCGTTGAACAAAATCCAATTGAAACATTCTTCTCACATTCGAAGCTTTTGTAACAATTTTCGAGCTTCGTGACTTATCTTGAATTAGGCACATCTTTTTACCGCCTTTACAATCAAAGTCAATTTTGAAATTGTGATCTAATAATTTGCTCACGGATAATAGATTTTTTGTTAAACTAGGGACACAAAGAACATCTATAATTTTATAATTATTTTGCCCAAGTGGTAATGAAAAGGAACCAATACCTTCAACACTCGTAAGATGTATCATCGCCCAAAGAGACATAATTTTTAGAGGGTGTTTTACTCATTGTGAAGAACCAATATTTCTTTCTTGTCATGTGTTGAGTTGTACTTGAGTTGACATACCAAATTTGATTTGTAGAATTTGATATTTCATTTGATCGTGCAGAATATAGGAAGTCATCATCATCAAATTGATCTTCTGCTCGCTACATTTCCTTGTTGAGTTGGTTTCTTCTTCCACTTATGATTATTTTTCCTTGTTTACTCTATTGTTGACCTTTGATTCATTTGTTGCTAATTAATATTTTTACCACTTGATGATCCTTATTAGAATGTGTTGTACCAACAATTTTTTAACTCATGTCCTTTTTACTACAAATGAGACATTTTTAGGGTCCTTTTGGCCTTGTTGAATATTACCTGCTTCTAAGCCTATTTACTAGACTTAGCCTATTTTTTTCCTTTTTGATTAGAAGCAAGTGCCTGCTCTTTAGTTTCAGTAGTTGAGTGAATAACTTCCTCTTGTTGTAGCATATTCACTAACTCTTCAAAAGTTGTTGTTTGACCAATTATGTTTAACGTGGTCACAAAAATCATATAAGAAGGAGGAAGAGCTCTCAATATCATAGGCATGAGTGATGTGTCAGTTACTTCTTCTTCCAAAGCTTGAAGTAATGCACACAAAGTGCTACCCTTCTAAAAAATATTTCAACTTTTTCAGTTGGTTGCATTTTCAAGTTCAATAGTTGACTTTGGAGATGAAGTATTGTGTTCTTATTTTTAACTCGTATAGTATTTTAAACTTATCCCAATATTATTTTGATGTTGTGGCCTCACAAATATGAGGTTGGCCCATCTGAAACACTAAACAAGATTATTAACTTTTCTTTTTTATTTGTACCATCAAATGTAGCTTGTTGTGTAACATCGGTTGTAGATCTTGTTAATGTACTAGAAACAATGGACCATAGATTTTCAAAATCAAGTTGTGCGTGAATTTTTATTTTCCATGTTAGATAATTATTAGAATGCAAAAGTTGAGAATCTGGCAAAAATAATTTTGGTGCCATAATTATGGCCATTGTGAAGACTCGATAAATAGTAGAGGAAAAAAAATGAACACTTTTCCCCTTAAAGCATGCACACCCCCAAAAATATTATTTCATTTATTTTGGGATCCTTTTCAAATTTGTGTATGAGGAATTTTTGGCACTATTGGCCCTATTATAAATTTGGCCCTTTGGCTGATTTGCAAAAATAAAATGGCTCTCTAGGCTGATTTAAAAAAAAAATTGGACTCTTTGGCCTCTTTTCAAATACAAAAAAATATAATTTTTGCAATTTTTACAAAACATATATTATTAAAAAATTGGACCAAGATGTAGAGCTAAAAAAAAACACACTTTCAAAAATAACGGCACCTCAATCCGAGGTACCGGTTGAAATAAAGTTATGAATTTTTTAGATTGCGATTTCAATATCTTTAGGGCCCCTTTCAAAATATGGATTCTTTTTTCTGCGTGTAATGGATGGGTGTGCAAATGGAGGTCGGTTTCCAAGCAAGATCAGTTGTTTTCTTCTTTTGTATTTGACTTCTTTCAACACAGTAGAAAAAAAACGTCCAAGCTTGTACTAAACGCTTTGGATAGAGAACTTACAGACATGTACAATTCTCTTGCCAGATATATGAAAAGACAAAGCACAAAGAACATGAAGGAGAAGTTATGTGGGGAGCTTGAAAATCTTAGGTACCCATAATAAAAAAATATTGTATATATATTTTTTAAAATGCTTCCAATTTTTTTTTAAATTGTAGGTACATGTAATTTTTTAAAAACAAAATACCAGAGAATGAAACAATGTCACCTTTTACAACAAAGTTACATCCAGGTTTGCAAAGGCCTATGATTTCACTCCAGGTGTTCTTCAACTACAAAAAACCATAAACCGAGGTGTGGATTCAAGTAGGGGCTGTGAAATGGCCGGGGAACCTATGGCTCCTTCAAGATCTATAATTTCTCTAGATCTCCCTAAACTTCCCTAAAACTTCCTAAACTCTCTCCGGATCAAAATTGCTCTGATACTAAATCTTGACAATGAATACTTGAAAACAATATTTGACATAAAATCTTTGCACAGAAACAAGATGGTGCTTGTGTATTTTATTAATATCAAAATCAAGCATTACAAAACAAATGAGAGAGCTGCAATATTTATAGATATTGGACAACTTCTATCTCATCCACAATATATGGAAACAAATCACCTAATCTGAGAAAATATGTAGAAATAACATATTGCCCCTAACTACCCCTATTGCCCCTCATGGAAATCATCCGGGAACAAAATATGCAAGATAAAACATGATCCCACAAACATAGGAATGAGAACACTATCACTTAGTTAACTGACAACTAAGGATACCTAATACATATCGACATAAGTTTAAAGTATTTAAAGTAAATACTTTAATTTATTACATTTATTCAAATATCGACTAATGATAAATTAAGTTAAGTTTTATTCCTAAAATTACATGAGGGAAAGAAGGAAATAATCACAAAGTCACACATAGGAAAACTTGAAGCAAATAAGAAGTTGCCACATGTTAACTTGTTGTTCCTCCCGAGATGCACAACTTTAAATGGCCATAACTTTCTCTCCACAACTCTAAATTAGGAAAAATTGGTCTCGTTGAAATGTATCTTCGAGCCCTTCAATGCATCATTATTAGATTTAAGAATTGATGAAATTTTGTGCAAGAAAAAAGGAAAAATAGTTTGGGTATTAAAATGTAGTTCCAAACTCCCAAGCACCAGATTAAATTAATTAATTTATTTGAAACCTTTTGAACCTACTTTGATGCCATGTCAGATCCGAGGGGTTAAACACATTAACCATTAAATAATATTCAATATTAATTAAATTAATATAATAAAAATGTTATAACAAATGCAATAAAATAAAATAACACAGACACATAGATTTAATGTGGAAAAACCCCGAGGGGTAAAAACCACGAACAAAGGTAAAATTTTCAGTAATGAGAGACTTAGTCTAGTACACCTCCATTCCCCTCACTTTTCTCCTCCATGAATTCATCACATGAATTTTGAATTCATTACATTTGAAATGACCCCACAAGTCAATATAAATAAATCAAACGGGTGTGACTTCTCATGAAGTACCCTGTAACCATTAATTGATTTTTAAATAATCAATTAACATAATAAACACGCAATTTATATTAAATAAATTAAAATATTATATATTATAATTTAATTATAAAATATAGTTTATTTATAAGAACACTTAATATTAATCTGTTATAACATAATAAAGGGAATCAAATTAGCATCCGAATCACATCACTACATCATTACCTCTCATGGTACATCTATATTCTATCCGTAGTTATGCTCTTTTTATGTCAAGATAAGTAATGGAAATATACAACATTAGCTTAGATTTATATACAAAATTACACCTACACTAGGAGAGTTACGTGGATTTTTATCCTACTTGTGAGGGGATGTAGTGTAGTGTAGTTCTTGGATTGTTTTAACAGGGGTTGACTACTAAGTTCGGTCTAACTCTACACACACAAGGATTTACTATTTTGTAATTGAATTGCATGTATGAAGTGCTAGTACATGTATTTTAGGGTTTCACTTATTGTAGGTCATTACATGAAGGTGTTGCAGTACGCAAACCCTAATAAAAATAACAAATCTCATGTACACACCACAAGTTGGAGAACCCCAACGTTTTTCGGTTTAAGAACAAAGATCAGATAGATTAGGACAAGAATATACTATGCCCAAACATGAGTTGTACAATTTTGTACATGAGCATTTTGCAATCATAATCCCACGAACAAAGCACTTTTACGTTTTTACTCGTATTTTTTTAGCCATTCTACACATTTAGATTACCTTTTACCACTTTGATAAGATATGTAACCATAATTTTGTATGTTTTAACAATTTTTTTCTTTGTTCTATTCTTGTTTGATGCATTATTAGCTAAAATCGAGAGTTGTACGGTTAATGCATATTATTTAATTTAGAATATTCTACATGTAACATTCTTACACCTATTAATAAGTAAGGAAATAACTCTTATTAAATCCTCACTTATTTTATTTATGGTGTAATGAAAGGCTTATGATAGAGTAAGAAGTCTTTGAATCGTCTATAAATAAGTAAATGGGATAATGCCAAAGTGAGTGTCATGAGACAAAATTTTGGGTTGTCACACACACACACACACACACACACACACATGGTAAAAGAGGGTTGATGGGTTCCTAACACTCTATATTAATTTAAAAACTAATACACAACCATTGACCTCTAGACTATTAGACAAAAAGAAAAAAATCTGAAAGGACATTGTAAGTTACAAGAAGGAACCATTTAGGTAAAAAAATAGTCTAATCAATTATTTAAAATAAAATAAATGATTATATTTTAATTGGGTTAATCCTGCATTAATAATAATTTTACAATAAAGGTGATTCACAATTTAACATAATTTAAATCTTTATCGAGGGCTGAGATCAAATAGATAATATCATAAAAACATAAGATCTAACATGTAATGGAAAACAAGTACAAGTAATGAGAGGATGAGAGTGAATTAGTTTATATCTAACTATTTGAAATGATTTTGGGAAGGAACAAGATAGATCTAGGTTGTATATGCTTCGTCTAGAAAATAAATATATATAATTCTTCTTGATAGAAACACTCAAAATGGGACAAGACCATGTGGGTTCTAGTGTAAGGTACCTATTTTTACACCAGGACGAAACACCCACAATTCCTGTCTGCTTTGGGCACTTATGTCCCTGCACTACTTTTGGCCCAAGTTTGATTCTAAATAGTTTTATTAGCACTTGTTTGGTCAAATTTTTATATGTACCATTTTGTGTCTAGTTTTTGGATTGCTTAGAGGGTGAAATAATCACCGATGATTACCCCCACTCATTTTGGGTGTGTGAGATGAACCATCGTGAATGCGGCCCAAATGAGGAAAGTTAAAACTAATGTGCACATCTTGAAGAAGGAATCAGAGGGGAAAGGGAATGTGCATGGTAACAACCATGACACATGTAAAAAAATGGAATAAACTAGCAAAAAAGTGTTAGTGACAAGAAAACATGGCATAATGTAATAGAAAACTAGTCAAAACACGTAGTAATGCATCAAGAGATCAACATAGTAGCTAGTAGTAAACATGGGACACCACTCAAGATGTCACAAGACACTCAAGGCCTTCAAGGCCATAAAATTAAACAAGTAATCAAGCATAGGAAAATGCCATAAAAATAACAAACAATATACAAGCGTAGGAGACAAGATACAATCAAATTAGATAACTATGGTTGGGAGTAGGTTTGCAAGACAAATGCTACACATGAAGCACCCATTAACATGTTATAAAATTGATAGTATGCCACAATGTATACAACTAAATAATATGAATGAAAGTAGTAAATATTACAATGATAACACTTGAATGTAGATAAGTAGGGAAGGTAGATGCCCCAGAGCTTCGGTGGGATTGGAGGAGAATAGTGTAAAACATCATGCATCATGTGATAACATGTATATAGCTCACATTTACCTCAAAGTACCATGTGAATGTGCATGTGTATATGTAAAAAGATAGAACATACTATGAATCAAAGGACCGTGATAAGAGAAGTATAACATAGAATAGTATAATCAAGAAAGGATACATCCAATCAAGATATAAGCTATTATTTTTGAATTTTTGTAAATATTTGAATGTTTTGAATTAGTAGAATGTGAAATACTATGACTAGGGGAGGAAGTAAGGTTTTCCCTAGTGTATGTGTGCAAAGTGAGGTTTATGTAGGTAAGTGCGCCCTCAGAACCTAGAAAAAGAGTGTGTCATTGGGTAGTAAGGGGGAAATGTTATGCTCCCTAAGTGTGTGAGCAATAGTGATATATCCATTGAGGGTAGAAGGCAAGGGCCTACTATCTACTAATGTGAGAGAGGAATGGATGTGAATATGATCCAAGGACCTAATGCCATATGAAAGTGTATGTGTTAAGATGTGAAGAGTAGTACTATGTTGTGCATGTGGGGAATGGGACCAAGAAGTGGGCTTAGAGGTACCAGGTGTAGTATGCATATGATCTGTAGATCCATCCCTATGAGGAGGTCTATGGGACTGATGTCTGTTGTGAGTGAGAAGCAAAAGTCACATGTGCAGGAGATATAGGTGGAGGTGTGGAAGTAACACAAGAAGTGATAGGAGCTCTAGATTCCTGAGTAGTGTATGCCAAAGCTATGGGACTATCATTAGTAGGTGTAGAAGTAGGTGCACTAGTGATAGTAGCAACTGAATATGTGATGGTGAGAGGTGCCAAAGATAAAGGGGCCCATGGTGGGATATCTTAAATAGTGACAACGTGATGCTCGTGTATAAACTTAAGGCATAAATGAAATATGGATGGGAAAAATTTGGGGTCCTAAGCCAATGAATTCCTAAGACCATGCCACAATGCGTAACCTTATATCCAACAAAGAAAATCATAAAGAGAGTAAGAGGTCCAAAAATGATTGGGAGGACCACGTGCCCATGAGAATTAGGTGATATACGTGTCATCTGAGATAATGGAAAGCCAATAGATTGAAAGAAAAATAACACACATGCATTACGCTTAAAATTAGGATGCACTAGAAATTTTTAACAATGTGAGTACTAAAAAAACATCAATTAGTAATCTATGTGATGAGAAAGAAGAATGAAAATCAACATCAATAAAAGTAATGACATGTGGAGGAAGATTAGTAGTACCAACAAGAAATCCAAGAGGATGATCCAAAGATGATGGAGGTGGGACCACATGATAAACATGATTAGAAGATGATTTAGGAGATGTTTTTTCATGTTTAGGTAATGGATCATTAAATATTTTAAGCTTTTCATTATCATTAGTAGATTTAGAAATAGAAACATTAGGCTCAGGCAGCTCAATTTCATTGTTTTCAATCAAATCTTGGATTAAATGTCTAAGCTTAAATCATTTATCAGTAGAATGGCCCATTACATCTATGATAATCACAATGTGCATTTTCATCAAAAATCTTTCCACGAGGATGATTATGATCTAGCTCAAGAGGAGATGGAAGAGAAATCAGATTGCTTTCAATGAGCTAAGGCAACAACATATGAGGTGGATATGGAAATCTAGTAAAATTGCACCATGTAGGTTATAGTTGGAGCTTTTTAGGTTGGGATACAACATTGATAATAGGCTTAGGCTCACTAGGATTTCCTTTAAAGGAAAATTTTGCTTGAAATTTGTTAGTAGATTGATTGGAAATATTATCACCATACTTAAGCTTGCCCATAAAAATTAACTTATTTTTGCATGATTTAAGAGTATAATATAAATGATCGAAAGAATGAAAATAATTAAAGAGAACACATTCTTGCAAAGGAGGCAATAAACTTTGGATAAACAGATCTTGTAATTTAGATTCAACCAATCCATTATTCATTTTGGAAAGATTATTCTTATAACAAAAATATAGTCACTAAGATGCTCATTAGATCTTTGCTTCATTTTGGCCATTTGTGCATATGAAATTTTAGTTCTAATGTTCATAAAAAAGTGGGCCAAAAATAGATTTGCTAGAGGGGTGAATGATTTAATAGAGTGTTAGGAAAATAATAAAACCATCGTAAAGCATAGTCTTGTAAGCTCCTAGGAAACAACTTATTCAATAATGTATCATCAAAAGCATAATCCAAGCATGCAACATGAAATGATCTAAGATGCTCTTGTGGATATCCATGGCCTTAAAAAAGAGGAAAATTAGGTGAAGCAAATTTGGACGAAAGTGGATAAGATGACACTTCATATGTAAGAGGACTATGTAGGAGAAGTGAAAAATCAAGAGATGAAGAGGAAGAAGAGGAAACATGTTGCAATTGATGAATTTGAGCTTGTAAATCATGGTATAAGGACTCTAAGGCATGGGTGCTTGAATAAGAAATGGGTTATATATGAGAAATGAGAGGGGAAGAAAGGTGATTATTAGGTGAAAAATAGGAATATGGCTAATGAATGCCCCTTGTATTGGTGGGAGGAGAGGAGAGTGGAATAAAGGATGTTGGGGGCATAGTGGGATAACAATAATGTCCGGAGGGTGAAGAAGGAAAATATCTACTGGGATTCTTCACGAGTAATAAATAAAAAGAGATCTAGGATCTCAGGATGATCAACAATTTATGTATTTAGGTCATTAATATTTTTAGTAGTAAACTCATGAGAGGTGCTAGCCATGATAGGAAACAAAGAGATACAATAAAGAGCATGCAAGGATCGGGTTCACCAAATGATTTAATAGAATTTACATATTTATAAGAGGGTTGAGTTCAAATAGATAATATCATAAACACATAAGATATAATATGCAATGGCAAACAAGTGCAAGTAATGAGAGGATGAGAGCGGCTTAGCTTGTATCTCGAATTTTTGGGATGATTATGGGGAACATGTTGGATCTGGGTTGCATATGATTCATATGAAAAATAGAGATATGCAATTCATCCGGACAAAAATACTAGAAGGGGATAGGACCACTTGGGTGTTAGTATCGATACTAGGCACTAGTGTCCTAGTTGTGAGTTTGGATATGATATTTTAGGGTTTGATAATCTCACTTTCACTTCACTCTTTGTTACTTCGAATTCACCGTATGGTTTAAATACCAAACTTGACTGTAAAATAAACCCTGCTACTGCACAAGGCTTAAACACACATTAGATTAAATAAAATATGCATATGCTTGAGTTAGAATGACCTGGTGCTCACCCCAATGTGATTATCATAAAGCACTACACTACATTTCAGACTCAATGTAGTTCGATCTATGTGTGATAGAATTATGTCCCTTGAAGCTAGGTTTCCCTTATGCCAATCACACCAAGATAATGGGCTATAACTACTTTTCCCCTAAGATGAATGTGTGAGATGGAATTCAAAATTTTCCCTTCATATGTGTTATCAGCTAATTTTGACTTCACAAAATTATTGAGCATGAAATTTTTAAAATAAATTAAAAGTGTTCTTTCACATGATTTATCACCCTCGTTATGTTCATCTTATTCTCGTGATCATTTTGGTCTTCGTTTCGTCCATTTTGGGTGAGAAATCCTCCCACCATATTGCAAACTATGTTAAAATTAATTAATTTCTTACCCTTTTATTTAATAAAATTAATTTTATTAATTTTTGGGGGTTTTTAATTAAATAAATATTAATTTAACATTCATTAAAAATCGATCGACAAGTTTTTCTCATTGCCATGGGCAATTAAAATACTACCTCCAATTGCCGGGAATGCCAAGTTGGCTCTCCACTCCCAATTTTCCCTTTCCTAGAATTTTTTTCATTTTTTCCCACTTGTTGGAGATTTCCTTATTGATTGCCAACCCGATGAATGGAAAAATATCTCCCAATTTCCCACATGGGGAAATAGATGGGAATTGTCAGCCCGCTTTGCCATTGCCACGGGAAAATGATTAAGTTTTTTCCCATACTCCTGGCAATTAATGCCCACTACCTAAAGAAGGAGGAAATTGGTTATTTCAATGGAAAGAAATAAATAGTTACAAGGAAGCTTCTTTAATCCGCGTAACAAATCCTCCATGAAAGTCTATTGGAAAAAGTTGTGCGAAGAAGATTTCAAGATTTTTATTTTCAACTTCTTCTTATTTCCTCTGTAGAAGTGTTTTCCGAGAAATATTTTTATCACATCCCTCATAGATGACTCAAGAAGCAATAGTCCATGCTCGGAAACAAATATTAAGTATTCACCCATTCATCCTTGGCAATTTCTCATCACACATCCATTCGTCGAATAAGAAGATCACGTGGGAGAGGAATTAAGAAGTTTCCATGTAGAGCATGCAAAGGAAATAAGCCATGCAAAATAGAGAAGACAAACCATTTCCTTTGCATTTCCACGCAATCCGTAACAACAAAAATATCCACACATTTTTGTAGCAGATCTCCATGCAGTTTTGAGGAGCAAGATCCACGCGCCAAGAGGAAATAAAAACAAAAATTACAGCCCACGTAGCTATAAAGCAAGGAAGAGGAATGCCAAGAGTGGAGAAAAGAAAACAACTCCATCGCATTTACATAAACTAGGAGAATTCACGTGCAAAGGAAAAGAATACACTAACCATGCCTAAAAAGAATATTCCACCACACATTGAGGAAACAAAATGCCGGGCAAGAGAAAGAAGATACTCCAAAACGTATTTTACTGAGCAATTTTCCACACATTCAAAGAAAGACCAATCTAAGCATTTGCCAAGGCCAACTAGAGGAAGAATAACATGTTTCCATGCCAAGGTAGAAATAAGATTGCCACGCATGCATGAGAGGTTTCAATGCCAAAGAAAATTACAGGCCCACATAGCTGTAAAAGAGGGAAAGAGAATAATCAATGCATGTTTTGAGAAGAAAGAAAACAATCCACATTGAAAGAAATAGCAGAATCCACACCAAATAATAAAAATCCCATGCTTTTATCCTTGGCAATAGTTGCATGCAATTGAAGAAAAGTCACGATTATCACATACAAAGGAAAACTTACTAACACGTTGCGAAAATGAAAGATTGAAATCCACGCAGAGATCAAGAAAGAGGTAGAGAATTAAATAATTCAAATTGATCTTGCACAAATCCATTTGCAAATGGATAATAAATTTTTTTATTGTTTTAAGTCGGTTCGTAACTCAAGGCTTAGTCTTAATATTTTGCTTGAGATAGCAGTTTTAATTTTTTTTATAACCCAGGATCGATTATTATTATTTTTAAAATAATAATAATAATAATAAAACAAGTAATATTTTTCTTGCGTTGACGGTGGTTCAGAGTCTAAGACCCGATACCATTCTCATCATTTTACATGCTTGCTTTGTTTTTCTGTGAAATTCATAATGGCTGAAAAATCTAGCAAATCTACAAGAAAGTCGAAGAAGTTAGTAGAGAGGTCAAACAAGTCTACACTCAAATACAAATTCCAAGGGGTCATTCCTCCCACTTCCATCAAGTCTACATATGATAATATAACCGACATTGATCTTGGCCACATCAACGTGCAACAATTTTGTGATTGGGTGAAAGCCGAAGGGAAAACTATATTCTCGGATAGGATTTATAATAGCGGTTTGCCTCAAGCAACAATTTTACTGTTTTGGTACAATGCCTTGAGCTATTCATTGCCTGTTCAAGCATTATGATCCCGAAAGGTGAGGAATTTTCAAGGATAATCGTGAGCCTTTCCTCTTGATCACACCAGAGCACATTGAAGAATTGCTTAGCATCCCTGATTTCCCTGAGAATGCTGACATCACTCGAAAGTCAACATAAGATGTTTAGGATGAAGAACCCCTCAGATGGAGCACAATAGTTAACAACAATTGGTTAGTGACCAAGAGGCCTTGTGTTGACTAGCTTCCTAAGGAATTGTACCATGTTGAATTTGTGGAGGAAATTGGTGACATGATCACTCTTCTGAGTGAGTCTTTGGTCTACCCTCTGTCAGGATTTTCCACCCATGGATGTATCAATTCATCTGCATCATCCTTGCTAAGAGAATGGTTGTAGATTGTGCCACCATCATCAGTGATACTCTTCACAAACAATTAATCAAAGTGAAGATGACTGGGTGTTTCTACATGACATCATACCTAACTTATGCAGTGGCTAGAAGGAAGCTATTCTCGGGGCTAGAAATGAAAGGTGTCATGGGTTCATAAAATAGTGTTTTCCACTATTATCCACAGTTGAGTTTCAAGAATAGCTCTCATCACTTCAAGAGAGTTAATGATGCTTTCACCTTCCACGTGATTAGAAACTTGAATAGAAATTTGGAAGAAAGATTCTCCAAAGATGCCATGGTTGTCATTTCTCAGTGGGGAACATGGTTTATTCAATTTCCATCCTTTTCCTACATTCACGTGAGAAAATTTTCAGAAATATATGGAAGCTTCCCAAGTATGGTTGATGGAGGTTGCATGAATTTTTTTTCAAGTTGATTGTCTTTTGAGCAACAAACACCATTTAAAGCGTCCATTTCCCAATCCAAATTGGGAATTCCAATGTCCAAATATATTCAATGTGCAAGTCATGGAGAAGGAATTTTCTCTCATTACCATACATCCATTTGTGAAGAGATCCCAATTTGACATCAATGGATATATGCAAAAGATTCTTGGAGAAAAGTATCAACACAATCCAACCATGGAAGACTTTTGGGTTTCCCTGTTCAGATGAACACAAAGTAAGAAGGCGAGAATCTTCCCACCTGACCCTTTCTCAGATCAAGGCTTTCCGCATCAGAGATCCTCCAAATTCATTAGTGGATGATGGTGAAGATGTTATTGATCCCTCATATGATGTCATTGCCTTTACTCCATTGCCCCAATTGATTGGACCAAAAGAGATGAATTTTCTCTTGATAATAAGAATCAACTCGATTCTTGAAAGGAGCATAGCCTGGTATGAACAAGAACTTGTAAAGTTACCATCAATCCAAGTTCATACCCTAGGTTCATAGAAATTTCCAACACAAGGAGGTCTCCAGTCAACTAAATCCTCTTCTCAATCAACCTTTGTGCCATCTACCCATACACATCAAGCTAGAAAAGAATGGTTTCCCAAATCCACTTCTCTAAAGAAGGTGTCACGAGGAGAAACATCCAAAGGTCTTGGCCCTATTGAAGGAAGAGAATGTGTATCAGGGATTTCCACTTCAAGTAGAGATTCCTCTACTCATGTTTGATAGTTCAAGGAAGCTCATAACAAACACTCCTTAGTTGTATCATGCACAAGAGTCTACTCAAGTACAAGTGGTCCAAATACCAAATGCTTCTGAACCTCTAGTTCATAAAGAGGTTTCTCAAGGTCTCCCGAGGTTCAAGAGGTTGATATCGAATTTATTTCTTCGAGATATTGAAACTATGGTAAAGACTCTTATATAATCTAATGATATCAAGAATAATGTGAATGTTGCTTCGGACTCCAGGCTTTTGTATGTAGAATTGGTGAAGGAGACCCCTTCTTGGGTTGATTGTGAAATCAAGAAAAGAAAGAGGGTTGTCAAGGAAATTGATATTGACTTCAATGCCCTTTTCAAGATTTCAAATGATGTCATTCCCAAGAAGCCTAAAGTGTTCTCGAGAATAGTGGTGGATGGAGACAAACAAATTTGTGGATCTTGCCATCCCATGAGTTGAGAAAGAATGTAATGCCATGACACCTATTGACTATGAAGTATCCAGGCTTGGACTTGGGAAGTCTACATTAGAAAGTGACATAGAAATGGCTCGAGATTCCATGGATATTGTGCTAAGAAGGCTTGAGAAATATAAATATTAGAACTCTCAACTCAAGGCCGAAAAGAATCAATTGGTGGATTATGTTCAACATATGATAAATCCAATATCCTCCACTTTTCTAGAACCTAATGTAGTGGCTGCCCCGATGAAGAAACACTCAACTTGTCAAAAGAAGTAAACACTTTGGGCCATGTCACTAAATCCTAGCTTTCAGAGATTCTCATTTTTAGGGAGAGACAATCAAAGTAGCCATAAAGCTCCATGAAGACATTAGTGCATACCTAGATCCAATCCTTTCTTTTAAGGAATCTTTTTCTTCAAGCATATCAAATTTGGATGAGATATTGCCTAGTCTATAGGAGATGACAAGTATGGAATCTACAACTCTAGCCATTGAAGGGATCCTTGAATTTGAATGCCGAGGGACACACTTTCTTTGGTGTCTACATCTCAAGTCATGAAAGACACTTCTTGAAGATTCTATGATTCATTATGAGAGCATATGCAGTGAAGCCTTCACTTCACTTGCCTCAATTCAGGAGTTCATAGCTGAAATCCCTTGTGATCTTGTGAATGAGCATAATCAGAGGCATTCATCAGAACATGTTGAGGAACAATTCTCACAATTGTTCAAAGACATGTACATTCCTGCCATCAATTTCTCTTCAACTTCAATGGAACATTGTATCAAATTAAGGAACTTGTTTGAAAATTCCCAGTAAAAAATGGTCAATCTAAATGATATGCCAAGTAGGATTTTGGAATTATAGGTGTTCTGCATGAGGCTGCACTTCAACCAAGTGAACCTCCTAAAGAAGAGATTATGTTTGAAACATTGGGAAGGTTCAGATTTGTTCAATTGGAAAAGGCAAAAAATCCTAATTTGACCAATGAGATGAGGGGATAGTTTTTTGGTATCTAACGAAGTGGGAGAGTTCATTTCTCATACGATTGAGATAGGGGACCCCACTTTAATAGATAAGGCAATCAGGTCTTGTTATATGTTAAAATGGTTTTTTAAGTGATGTTATTGTTAAACTCACTTTGGAAAACTTTTGATAACTTAAGTGATTTGTATTTTCAAGTTACTTTTAAAGTTGGTTGAAAAATTCTAAGTCACTTAAGATGCCCTATTTAATGTTCATGTAAACCCTAAATACTTTGTAACGAAGGAATATCATTTTAATCTTGCCACATCAAGTATTGGATAATGAATAGAATCAATTGCAAGAGTTGCAGAGTCATTCAAGCAAAAAGATATCAAGAAAGAGAGAAAATAGAAAAGGTTAAAGCTGATCGAAATGTGCCAGTTATCCCTCCACGGTAAAGGTTTCAAACTAGTAGGAAGGAGGTTTACACAAGGAGAAAAAGATAAAGGTCAATCTAATCCCATTTTTATTTTCAAGGAAAGTTTGATTTCAAGTTATCTCCAAGGAGGAACACTCCCAGTAAATCCAGTAAGCCTTGCATTAAGTCCTGAAAGAGCAAGTAAGGGAGGAATCACTACAAGTCAAGCACTTTTGCTTTCTCGTGTTGTTTTACCTTTGCATACCACCTTTCCTAAGATGAAAATTAGCGTACCTTGGGAAATTCCATAGGCCCATTGGCATTACCACTCGACATGACCTCCCACAAGGATTGATGAAGATTCTTCCTAAGTTCAATGGAGATGGGAAGACTTCACCGATGACCACATTTCCACCTTCTTTGTTGCATGTGTAGTTTTTTCTAGTGGAATATGAAGATGTTTTTGTTCACCTCTTCATTGAAACATTGCAGGACATTGTTGCAGATTGGTTTAGACATCTCTGAATGGATGCATTACAAACTAGGATACTATGAAGAGTAAGTTTGAAGACAGGTTCAAAACGACATAAGATGAACATGCTGATGAGGCCATAAATTGACCATAAATTACCATTATTTTTTCCTTCTAAGTTACCTTTGAAAGTGGATTTAAATGTAATCTAGGAACTTATAGTTTTCTTAAGATATAATATAGGATATATATCTTGTTCATTCTTTATAAATCTTTTGTTATCTATTTTGTTGACTAATCCTATTGATTATTTGGGAAAAGATGCAAAGTCTTGTGTATGCAGGCCATAAAGGAAAGATAATGATAGTATTGGGAAAAGTGGAATTGATCATGGATGGTATATATAAACTCAAAACTGATTTCATATTTAGATTCCTCTCAAAAAATTATGCAAGTTCAAAAAAGAATCATCTCAATCCGAGATTGTATGTAAAAGTTATAGTTGTTTTAAGTTAGCTCTGGAACTTGTAGAGTTAGTTCGGAACTCACAGGTTTAGTTTTAAAACTCACATAGTTAGTTCCGAAACTCGCAGAGTTAGTTCCGGAACTCACAAGTTTAGTTCGAAACTTGCAGATTTAGTTCTGGAACTTGCATCAAATGGGGACTGTGAATAATCAGAGAGTCAAATAGAAAATATGAGAGAGGTTTTTGTTCATAGAAATGTGTTTAACATAAACCTCATTTATATTTTCTACAGGTTTTACCAATAAAGATAAATCTAACTTTTAGTGAGTTGCAGTCCGAGGAAAAAGTGTATCAGATAAGCACTTAAAGTTCCATAAACAGAAACAAAAATTCAAATGAAAAATATGAGAGAGGGTTTTGTTCATAGAAATGTGTTTAACAAAAATCTCATTCATATTTGCTACAGTTTTACCAATGAAGAGAGATCTAACTTTTAGTGAGCTGCAGTCTGAGGAAAAGTGTATCAGACGAGCGCTAAAAGTTTCATAAATAGAAACAAAAATTCAAATAAAAATATGAGAGAGGTTTTTGTTCATAGAAATATGTTTAACAAAAACCTCATTCATATTTGCAACAAGTTTTACCAATGAAGATAAATCTAAATTTTAGTGAACTACAGTCCGAGGAAAAAGCGTATCAGACAAACGTCAAAAGTTCCACAATCAAAAATAGCAAAGTCAAACAGAAAATCCTAGAAAGGTATTTGGTCAAAATCATCTTTTGAGGAAAACCTCCTTCCAATAATATAGGAGAATAAAATCATTATGATTCTTGTTACCGAAAAGCAAGGAGAATATTTGGGAGCAAATCTTCCTAAAATAAGTAAGATAAGACTTTGACTCCAATAATAGATCTCTCTCCATATTTTGTGGAGACAGAGATCTTAGTTGTTAGGATTAGAATAAAGATAAGATCAGATTGTATCTCCAAAAATAAGGATTTGGTTGGACACATAAATTATAAATGCAACCTTCCACACTCATATATGTAATGTTTTACCACCAAGAAATGAATATGTTCTTTTCTCTCTAATATTATGCAATTTTGAGTTAAGATCTCAAAGCATGGTTTAAATCCTCTTCCAAGGAATGAGCTGGCCACTCATTCTAAGGAAGATGGATCTGTATATTTGTGTTTTTATTTTGTAATAATTTGTGTTTATTTCTTTTTCTATAATTATCATCTTGTTGTGTTGTTCTTCTCTTTGTATTGTAACATTCAGTCTGTTGTAAACCTGCAGGTGTTTCATTTAATTTTGCTTATTTCCAATTCAGCAATTTCAATTTATGTAAGTGTGTTTTATTCCTGCAAGTTTGATTTCCTTTATGCAAGTGTTTTTACATTTATGCAAGTGTGCATTTAAATTTCTGCATGTGTGCTTTCAATTTATGCAAGTTTGGATTGTGTTTAAGGGAGCTTCTTTCCAAGATCTTCTTCTCTTAATGCATACAACCTTTAGACACCAACCCAGATTGACATTATTAATGGCAAGGATTGAAGACCTCATCACACACCCTTCTTTCCAACTATCTTAGGAAAAGAAAGAACCAACAGAACACATGAGGAATTTCGTGGCTAAGTTCAACAAAATGGTGAACAAAGTTCTTGCAGAATTCACCCAAACCCCGACGTAAAAAATGTTTCTTCATTAATGCACAACAACCGAAGTATTCTATCAAATGAGAATATCTAAAGTGGCTACTTTGGAACTTTCTCAATCCTTAGCCATATAAATTGAGGATGAATTAATCATGGTGAGAAAATTCAAGAAAAATTTCCTCAATGGAAAGAGTCAAGAAACCCCCAATGCTTCTGAGACCATACTCACTAAGTTGGCTAATGATGTGCTAGCTATAAAAATAAGTTGCTCAAAATAGTAAACATGATATTTACAAAGACATCCCAAGGAAAGGATACATTCCTAACAAATCCAGGATTGTAGGTGCTTGAACAAGGCTTGCTTATTTAAGTGACTCCTGCAACTAACTCAAAATGTGATGTCGTTGAAGAAAGTGATGATGAAGTTGAAGTCATCGAGGTTGACGAAGAAGAGCCAAAATCTACAACATCCGAACCTGAAGTCGAAGAACCTCAAGGAGAAAGTAATAATAATTTCTTTGAGTATCGTTTAGAAGAATAAGATGAATATGAAGAAATTGTAGAAGATATGAATAGTCAATCCTTCATTGTCTTCACACGCTCTCAAAAAAGGAGCAGAGTACCACCAAGGTGGAAGATAAAAAGAGCTCCAAGGAAGTTCCTAAAGAATCTAAAACTAAGGAAACTTCCAAAGAATCTAAAATAACTGATATTCCTAAAGAGTCCAAGGCAACTGAGGTTTCCAAGGTCAAAACTATCTTAAAGAAAGGAGGACCTTTGTCAAGTCAATTAGTTGATAAATCAACTACGAAGAAAGTTTCTTCTTCCACATCAATATCAACTAAGCCCGAAGCAAAGGTCAAAAGTGAGCCATCATCAAGTTTGAAAGAACTAGTATCTGAGACGTCAAGTATGGTCATTTTTCCCAAATTTGATATTATTGATCATATCAATAAAATAAAAATTTCCATGTCACAAGAAGAGTACTTGAAGTCCAATAAGGATCAACTCGAAAAATTGGTCCAGTTTCTCAAAGGTGACTCTACTATTCATTCCTCTAAAGGAATTCTAAAAACTCCTAAATACGGGAAGACATAAAATATTTTGGTAGCCACTACACCTTCAAATGAAAAGGTTAAACCTTTCTTTATGTCATTTCTGATCAACGTATGCAAATTAAGTAATTACATTATAGATTCTGGAGCCTCAAATAATGTGATGCCTGCAAAAGTAGCACATGCTCTTGGGTTGACTTGTACGAGAACATTCAGATCTTATTACTCCATGGAGATAAGACAAGTTCCTTTGATTGGGCAGATTAAAGATGCTCAAATGGTTTTAGCTCAATTTCCTCAAAAGCGAGTCAAGGTAACCATTCTAGTTGTTGACATTCCCGCTTCATATGGTATGTTGTTGAGCAAGAAATTTTGTAGAGATCTGGGTGGTGATATTTAAATGGAATGGTCCCTTGTTATGATCCCCATCAATGGAGAAATGAAGAAGCTAATACCAAAGACTCAAGTAAAGTTCACAGTAATGAAAACTGATGATCCCCACGCATAGGTCCTATTTCAAAACTCAAGTATTCGTAATTACATGATGAATACAAAGGTTCATGCATTTGAGGTCACTTGCCACGATCCTAATGAAATTTTAACTCTTGAGTTTGATAGAAGTTGTTTCTCAACTGGTTTTGGTGCAAGAGTGGTGCTTATATCTCCAAATGGTAAAATGTTTCCTTTTTCTTACAAAATCAAAATTTTAAATACTAACAACACCCTGCAGAATACAAGGCATTAATCCTTGGCCTCCAAGTTGTAGAAGAGAAAGGGATAAATTTTTTTAAGGTCTTTGGGGATGCAAATTTGAACATGAAACAAGTAAAAAATCAGTTTTAAGTAAAGAATGATCATTTGAGACACTGCTGAAATAAAGTGTGGGATGCGATAGAAACCTTTGATGATTTTTCTATAGAATTCATCCCTCGTGAAATAAATGACAAAGAATATTCTTTTTAAATCTCAACTTCATTGATGATCCCTCATTCAATGTTTGATAAAGACAAATACACTATTAAAATGGTTTTTAGACCAAGTGTTCTTGACAATGCAAAAAATTGGCAAGTCTTCAATGATGATCAACAAATTATTGTTTTCTTGGAAAATATGGATAATTTTGAAGCAGTTGTACTTTGAAGGAAGTGATCATGTATTTCACAAATCAATGACCCCACCCATTTAAGAAGGATTTGTGAGTGAGGATCCCAGTGATGGCATCATTCAACTCAAAGGAAATAAAATTCCAAAAGGATTGGTTTCTCTTGAAGAACTTTTTGATAAGCATGATAGGTTTATCAAAGAGAAAGAATAGGTAGGACCTATGAATTCTACTGACTATGAGCAAGTTAACATTAGTACCAAGGAAAAACCTCACCTAATCAACATTGGTAAGTGTTGCTCACTTGAGGAGCGAAATTTTTTTGTAAGCCTCTTTACCAAATATTCAGACGTCTTGTCTTACTCATATGAAGACTTGAAGTCTTTCCAACCTAGGGAAATGGAGCATGCCATACCTTTGAAATCTAGTGCAACTCTATTTAGGAAGAAGCAAAGGGACAATATTCCATGAGGTTTAAAAGATGTTAGATGCACGAATAGTATTTCCTATTCAACATTTAACTTGGATAGCTAATATTGTCCTAGTTTGCAAGAAAAATGGAGAAATTAGGATTTGCATGGATTTATGCAATCTTAATCAAGCATCCTTAAAGGATAACTATCCTCATGCCGATCATGGACCATATTTGATAGGCAAGAATCGGATTAGAAATGCTAATCATGCTAGATGGTTTCTCTAGTTAATCAGATTGAAGTAGCTAGAGAAGACTAACATAAAACCGCATTCACCACCCCTTTGGGGTATGTTCACGTATAGAAGAATGCCTTATGATATGATCAATGCTTTGGCATAAAATTTCAAAGAGATATGGACATGGAATTCACATGATTATAAAGACAAGATCATCGTGATATACCTAGATGACTTGAAAATGTTCTTAAAGAAGCAAGAAGATCACCTAAGAGATTTGGAGAAAATATTACAAAGGTGCATACTTCATAAGATCTCCCTAAATCCATATAAGTAAGCTTTTGGAGTTATGGAAGGGAAACTCCTAGGACATATTGTTTCTAAAGAGGGAACTAAGATTGATCATGAATGTGTTCAAGCTATCAAGAATATTTCCTTACCCACAAGTAAGCCTGGAGTCCACTCATTCTTTGGGAAGGTGAAATTTTTGAGAAGGTTTGTGCCAAATTTTTATGAGCTAACCAAAGAAATCACTGACATGATGAAAGGTAAAGAATCCTTTAAATGGTCGAAGGAAGGTAGAGAAGAATTTGAACAAATCAAGGATGCTATTACAAAATATCCTACATTGGTGTGTCCCGATTTTAAAAAGGATTTCATAGTCTATTGCTATACTTCTCCACACACGATATCCACCATTTTGACTCAACATAATCAAGAGGGAATTGAATCTCCTATTGCATTCATGAGTTCAGATTCAAGAAACATGAAATGAATTACACTCCCCTTGAGAGGCATGTATACGTGGTGGTTAGATCCTTGAAACATTTTAGATACTATGTGTTGAATTCTCACACCAAAGTCTTAGTTCCAAACACTGTAGTTAAATCAATGTTGACACAATAGGAATCAAGATCTAAAAGAGGTAACTGGGTCTCCAAGATCCAAGAATATGACTTGGACATAAAACCTACCAAGTTAGTTCAAGGAAGAGGAATCTGCCAACTCATCATAGAGAATGTGCCACGAGGTGACTATGAGGAAGAACCAGTTGAAGAGAGTTTACCAATGGTAGTTTTCGTCAGCACCATAAATGAGTGGTATTTACGATATAGCTTACTTTATCACATATGGTGAATGTCATGAGAATATGAAAACTATGGAAAAAAGAGCTATCAAGTTAAGAGTTGTCAAGTACGTCATCTTGGAAAATACTTTATTTAAGAAAGGTATCGATGGCATGTTCCTCAGATATGTTGATAAGGAATAACAACCCAAGTTGTTTGAAGCTTTTCAAAATCATGCTTGCGGTGGGAATTTCTTTGGACTAGTAAAAACTCATAAGAAATTGCGATCACATTATTACTGGCCCACTATGTTTTCTAATGCCCAAAAATGGGTATCCAAATGCGAAGCTTGTCAACAATTTGTTAGAATACCTAAATTGGTAGTTTTTCCATTTAAAGCTAGGTGTAATTGAAGAACCCTTTCAATAATGGGGGTCAGATTTCATCTGGTTCTTGAACCCAAATTCCAAAGTGCTTTGGTTATACTCATGTGCTCATGGCAACTCGATTACTTTACGAAGTGGGTATAATCCATTCCAGTAAAACAAACATCTACTATGGTAATCTATGAATTCATCAAAGAGAATATGTTGGTTCATTACGGAATTCCACAAAAGATCATGATGCATCATGCCACCAATTTATCTTCTATAGAGATGATAGGTTTTTGTTATGGATATGGGATATCTTTATCTCATTCATCAAGTTAATACCCTCAAGGAAACAGTCAAGAAGAATCCAATAACAAAAACATCATTACTGTCGTGCGCAAGTTATTCGAAGAAAATCAAAGAACTTAGCACAAGAAGTTATATGATGCATGCATTGTGGGCTGACCGCATAAATCCTAAAAGAGAAATTAGAATGTATCCATTCCAAATCTTGTATGAAACCGATGCTTGAATTCCCATTACATTGGAGTTACCCACATTACAATTGGCTCAAGCTCAATGATTGTGATGATTGTTTCACCAATGCGTTGGATAAAAGGATCATGTTCCTAAGCAAGCTTGAAGAACAGAGAAGTCAAGTAGTGAACAATATTAAGGAGCATCAATCAAAGGTAAAGAAATTTTTTGATAGAAAAACTAAGGAGAGACAATTTCAACTTAATGACCTAGTTCTTCTATGGGACAAAATGCATGAACCAAAAGGAAATCACATGAAATTTGATTCATTGTGGCTAGGCCCTTTCAAAATTAGGCATTTCTGTGGAGATAACACCTATTACTTGGCTTACCTTGATGGAACTCATTTTCCTTTTCCCTACAACACACAATATCTCAAGCACTATCAAAATTGAAAATGGGTTGTCCCCCATATGTACATAGGTAATTAGGATTTTGGTTTGTTTCCTTTTTTTCTTGTTTTTCAATTTCCCTTTCTTTTGTCATCCCATTTTTTTGCATCACTATATTTGAGATCATGTTCATTAAATTTTTGGTGTTGGGTCCATTGTTGCGTCTATGAAGTCCTTTTCCCCAATCAGAGACATATGTTATCATCTAATTTTGACTTCGCAAAATTAATGAGCATGAAATTTTAAAAAAATCAAAAGTGTTCGTTCACGTGATTTTTTTGGATTATGGTAAAAGGTGAGGGTTTTGATAGGACCCACATCCATCTTACAAAAAGGCCCTTAACCGGCCAGATAAGCTTGATAAAACATAAGAGTAGCTAGTCTATCGACAAAAAGAAACCATAATCCAAAAAGATCGAGTAGGGCCCACAACCCAGGCTACATAGGTATATTAGTCTTAAGTTCATTCACAACACCAATCACAACAGAATCCACAATTTTTCTAGCAAGAGTTTCAACAACACTGAACATTTCCTTGCATCCATTTTGGAGATGGAGCTAGGTTTCATCTGTAGAGTCTTTCCATTTTTAATGACTTTAAAACTTTTTTGATGTTACCAACAACTCCATGAATCAGCTCCACAACAGTTTCAACACTCTTTTCCATAAAGCAACACAACATTCCAAATCTTTATCTAGATTGGCCATATCCTCAACAACATCCTCAACAACATCCTCCTGACATCCTTTCTAGAAAATTCCTCAAAGAAAATCCTCTGAATCATCTTCCTCTACATAATCTTCACCATCCCCTTCATCATCCTCTACTGCAAAACCAGTTTCCTCCTCAGCCTCATCAGATTCATTCATTTTTTCACCAGAGCCAGAAGAAATTGGGGATTATGGGTAGGCTTTATTAATGCTAAGAAGAATCTAGGGAATCAGATCATATTTTGCAGAACCCAAAATATCCAAAGAAGGAGGAACAACACCCACAGATCTAGGAGAGGGGAAACATGAGTGGGAGGGGAAATTGCCCACTGGGACCGAGAATGGGCGGGGGAGGGGAAGCAAAGTGACAAAATGATCAGTAATCCTAACTTTTGAGTTGGGAGAAAGAGAGGGATTCAAGCGGTGCTAACGGTGGTGAGTAGTGGGGTGGGGAGGAGGTAAAGGTGGAGGGTGGTAGCAAGCAGAGCCAATGATAGTGAGAAAATGTTTCGTAACACGAGAATCCGCAACTTGCTTAAAGAGCAGAGTAAATTAAACCATGATGAAGTAAATTACCTTCACCTATTTGAGCCTTTTAGATAGAAAAACTAGAGACTGGTGAAGAAATTTGGCTAAGTTAACCTTACCACCATTATGGAATTGAGCCAAAATTATAAGTTGTGGCCCATAAACCAGCTTGTATCGGCCCTCCAAAGTAAAATTTCTACTACTCATTCCCGATTTGTAGAAGTAAAATTTCTCCTTTTTTTTGGCCAGAAAGGCCACCATTTGCACCTTTAAGGACTGTTTAAAGTAAATATCACCATCATTGGGGAGTCTTGTAGCTTCCATGATACTCTCCACCAAGATTTCAAACTTTGTTTTTCCCACTTTGACATGGCCATGCTTCCAGGAAGACAAAACACTGCTAGACACTACCACAGAATGCCTGAGAGCCTTTCAATAAAAGTCGCGACCCCCTTCTCCTCAAGAATTTTCCATACCACCTCATATTTTTTCAGGTCCTCATAATTCGTAGGCTCCAACTAAACTAAAGTGCCCCCATATTTTGCGACAAGAAACAAAAGATACAAATGAATTGAAATAAAAAAAATTTGCGGGCATATATAAAGAATTTCGAGTCTCGTTTGACACGTGCCTACTAGGACGATGGGTTGCACACCATTATTATTAAAAATATTCATTAAAGGAGCAAAAATTGATTGCTTGACTTCCCATGTGTGACTAATAATCCCATTAAAATACTCTTTCAAATCATCATAAATTGAAACATCACCATCGGTAAGGGAAATATATGGCCAAATAAATCTATAACCCAAATAATCATGAGAAGTGATGCAAGTAGAAAACTTTCTTAAATTATCACTTTTTTAATAGTCATCATTAAATGCTTTTAGCAATAATTCTAGAAATTTCGATCCATATTTGTTGTTTCTGTTGAGAGACTCCAATATTAGCAAGCAGGTCAACTACCTTATTTCCTTCTCTGAAAACATGCTGATATTGAACATTGCTAAAATGAGATTAGAGGAGTCTGATATTGGATATAATACTGCTGATAGTCCAACTGATGACTCCCTTGTTATTAAGGAGGTTTATCAGATTTAGGGAGTCACTTTCCACAATTATGTTGATTCTGCCAAAATTAGTGGCAAGTTCAAGACCTTTTAAAATGGCTAGAGCCTCAGCTCTATGGTTGGAACCCATGTCAAAAAATGATGTAGAAGCGGCCATCGGTTGTCCAAATTCATCTCTAATAGCAACACCCCCACCTGAGATACCCGTGTTACCTTTAGCAGCCCCATCGGTGTTGACTTTAAGCCATCCTAATTGGGGAGGGTTCCAAATGGTACTTTCCTTAGAGCATAAGAATTATGAGGCTGGAGGGGAATCTAGAGTTACTAAAACCACTATCTATCCATGTTAAGGAAAAATTTACATTTATGTTGTTGCTAAATGTAACAGTTTAGATTTTCTTGTAGATGTGTTGTCACCAGAGTGAAGACCTGCTAAGGGGTACTTGTGTTGGTCCTTAAAAATTCTTCTGTTGCGTTCTTTCCAGATGTTCCATATTATATGAGGAAGGAGAAATTTCCAGGAAATATTGACAATTGGATGATGAAAGAGAGGCACCCATTGACTAATAACATCAAAATGGACTTGGGAAAACCCAAGACACTCCAAAAATATGAAGGAGAAGACTCCAAATAGTGACCAAAAAATTACAATGAAAAATTAGATGACCTGAAGATTCAATAGCATTAAAACACAACACACACCTGGTAGGTAAAGAATAACCCCTCCTTTTGAGATTCTCTCTAGAAAGAAAGGCATCTCTGGATGCAAGCCAAGTGAAAAAACCCAATTTGGGGATAACTTGAGGCGACCAGACTTGATGAAGTGCGGGGCCCTCCGAGCTGTGTGGAAGAGAAAGATAGGCAACCTTGACCATGAAAGAGCCAGAAACAAAAAGAGGCCAGATTCTAACATCCTCCATACAGGAGGATGGAAAAAAATGATGCAACAAAACCATCTTCAGTTTTTCAATCAACTAAATCTGGTGACAACACACTTCCTCCCAAACAAGTATGGCCCAACATGGGTGTATTGAAGATCTATCAATATAATTTGTAACATAAGAACCACAAGTTATAATTAGCCTCGACTTTATAGGATCCCAGGAGGGGTCAATAGATAAAGCATTGTCACCAGTCCATTTGTCATTCTAGAAGGCCACCTTATTGCCATTACCAATTTTCCATCTAGTGCCACCTATATCAAGTTTCTGGTGCTTTTGATGGATTTCCAAATGGCTGAACCATTTGGAGTGTTTTCATCAAAGAAATCCTCCATCGAATAAAGGTATTTAGAGATCATCATCTGTGTCCAAGGGGTTGTTCCATTGTTAACAATTTCCCATCCTAATTTTACAAGCATTACAAAGTTCATTTCAACTATTCTACGCAAACCCAAACCTCCTAAAGTCGTTGGTTTACAAACCACCTTCCAAGAAACTAGGTGGATTCTCTTTCTTTCTTCAGATCCTAACCAGAGAAATGTTTTTTGAATTTTTTCAATAACAACCACCTGAAATAGGCATTTTTAGAAGAGACATAAAATAAATTAGTAGATTCTGTAAGGTAGCTTTAACTAGCTGAAGCTTCCCTACCTGGTTGAGGAGAGATCCTTTCCATCCAACAAGTTTATTTTTGAATCTATCAATAACTGTGTTCCAGAGTCTCTTAGTTTGTCTTCCCAGAAAGAGTGGGAGTCCTAGATAGGAAGAGGGGAGATCCATAATGCTGCAGCCAAATATGTCAACAATTTTCCTCTGTTTGTTTATAGGGGTATTGATAAAAGCAATACTACTCTTCCCAAAATTTATCTTTTGACCAGAAGTTGCTTGATAGCAATCTAGAATCTATTTCAAAACGTTAGCTTCCTATACAAAAGCTATACCCAATATAAGAGTGTCATCATCAAATTGGCTATGTGAATCTACTAGAGTTCTAGAGGTAGTAGTGATACCTTTGATGTTGCCATCACTTTTAGCTACTTCCAAATCTCTACTAAGAGTGTCAACCATGAGGATAAACAAGAAGGGAGATAGGGGATCCCCTTTCCTAATTCCATGACTGGATGGGAAGTAACCTTGAGGGACACCATTTATCGAATGGAGAATTTAGGGGTTGAAATATAATTAAAAATCCAGGATCTCCATTTCTCCCCAAAACCAAATTTCTCTAGGACTCGAAGAAGGAAGGGTCAGCTGACTCTATCGAACGCCTTTTATATGTTAAGTTTTATCATCATATTGACCAAATTTTTAAGAGAAGTAGAGTGCATCACCTCATGAACCATTATGATTCCTCCTTGTATCAACCTACCTCTTATGAACCCATTTTGTTGTTCCGAGATTAAACTAGCCATCAATGGTTTTAGCCTAGAAGCAAGCATTTTTGTAATAATATTGTAAGAGGTATTGCAGAGGCTTATGGGCCTATAGTTAGAGATCAATTTGGATCCCATAGACTTAGGAGAAAGGACAAAAACATATTATTCCATTCCTTTAATAGGAGGTCTTTTTGCTGAAAATATAAAGTAGCCGCTTGAAAATCGACTTCAAAAATGTGCTAGAAAGTTTGAAAGAACTCCATTGGGAAGAAATCCGGGCTAGGTGCTTTATCACTCTTCATATCAAAGACAAATTTTCTGATTTCTTCCACAGAGAAGGGCTGGGTGAGTTTGGAATTCATAGCATCATTGATCAAATTAGGTATATGCTAGAACATTTCTGACAATCTTCTTCATGCGGGGAGGGGGCTCATGCAAGAGGCTAGCATAATAGTTGATAAGCTCAACAACAATTTCTTCATCTTTATTTATGTATGATCCTTCCATAGTGACCAAATCTTTGATTTTATCTCCACTCTTATGTTTCATGGCCGTCATATGATTTTTTTGTGTGTTTGGTCTCACGATGAAGCCATATTGCTCTAGACCTTTGCCAACAATAGATTTCTTCCTCAACAAGAGTATTGTGGTAGTCACTAAGAAGGGATATCTCTTATTGGTGAAGTTGGGATGATCTACCATTTGATTCAATATCCTTTGAAATAGAGGCAAAATCTAGAGATAACAAATCCTTTCTTTTGCGGATGTCCCCAAAAACCTAAGTTTTCCAATTCTTAAGTTTATTCTTGACAAAATTGAGCTTCTTAGCAAACCTATACATAGCTGAGCCCTGGATGTCAGTCTGGCACCAATCCTTGACAAGATTCTCTAGTTGATGATTTTGTAACCAAGACAACTCAAAATGAAAAGGGGGATGTTTCGAGCATAGAGCTTGTGAGGCAGTGAGGAGTAAAGGGTAGTGATCTGAGGCTATCTTAGGAAAATCCTGCAAGTAGAAATCATGGTAATGATCAATCCAGTCCATGGAAACCATAAATCTATCTAATTTAATTTGAATGTGGTTGCTTCTAAGATGTCTATTGGACTAGGTATAAGTAGCTCCATGAAGATCAATATCAAAAAATTCCCCCATTCGATAAAGTCAACAAAGGCTTCAATGTTGTTGTTCTTTGACATTGGTTCCTCCTTGTTTCTCAGACAGATATAGAGGAGTATTGAAATCTCTAGCTATTAGCCACAACAGGTGTTTATAGGAGAATCGAAAATCTAACAAGTCTTTCCAATTTTTCTCTCTCTATGTTTCAGTGTTAGGAGCATAGATATTTACAACAATCCAACCCAAATTCGAACCAATCTCTTGGAAGAACATTCCCAAAAAATGGGGGGTTTTAATGATACATTCCTAAATAGAGTCTTGATTATAAAAGGTGCACAAACCACCAACATTACCAGTAGACACCTGAGAAACCATTGAGGCATTGGGCTAGAATTTATGCAACATATTCTCCTCTTTCAATTTAGTTTCTTGTAACATCAAAATATCAGGACAATGTTTGAGTCTAAAATCCTTGAGGATTTTTTTTTCTAGGAGCGTTTAATCCCCAAACATTCCAAGAGAAAATCTTCATTTCTTAGATTTTGGCTTACCTCCACTTGGGATGGAAAGCATTCCCTGTGTTCCTTGTGCTATATTGAGGAATGCTTCCTCTTGAAGCTTTTCTTGATTTGTTTGTCTCCCTTTCATTTTCTTAGCTCCCACATCAATTTTTGACTTGGTGTTGTTTCTAGTGTTCTTTACAAACCTGCGATCAGCGGATAGTGGATCGGAAGAAGAGATGTTGGCATTCTCCTAAAGAGGAGAATGAGTAGGCTGTAAGGACAAAATATGAACTAGAAGGCATGCAACGAAGGATAGGCTCCATAAAATCACCAAGGGAAGGGGAGGAAGGAGGAGAGGAGGCTGAAGGGGAGGAGCCAAAAAGAGGGAAGGTAAGAGGAAATTCAAAAGAAGGAGAGGAGGATAGGGACATAACAAAAGGAGAAGGCCGAGATGGAGAGGGGAGGTGGAGTAGAAGTTGAGGATGATAAGGAGGAGCCTCAATAGAGGAGGAAGCAAAGCAGAGACATACAAAACCACCAAACAGGTAGAGGGAGGAGGGGGGAGCTGAGCCGAAGAAGGTAGGGAACACACTCCTTTGAAATAAAATCAAATAGATTGGAAGTACTAAAATATTTTGTGTTTTTGTGAATGAGATTACCTTTGTGCAATGGTGACCGAGTCTTATCTCTTGTGACTGGGGCTGGCTTTGAAGGGAATTTCTGAGCACTATGACCTATGCTTTTGAATTTAGAGCATGCTTGAGGAATGCATTCATATTTAATGGGATGCATCCAAGTTCCCACTCAAAATGAAGATCAATGAAGGAAGGAAGTGGCTAGCTTATGTCATCATTGACACAAAATTTGGCATGTATGAATCTAGATCCTACCTTGGTTGCTTGATACATTGTTATTAGAGAACCAATGGAGTGGGCTATGCCATCAATGATGATAAAATTCCAAAACTCCAAGGTGAGGTTCAAAAGCCTAACCTAGATTAGTGCCTGGGAAATTGTTTCAGTTTTAGCATTGAACCTGGGTGTTCAACACCGTATGTAGAATCCTCTCCTACCAAAGAACCATGGTCCACCCAATAGAACATAGGTGAAATATTCTTTATGTGAGAAAGTAAAAATATGAAACCATTAGAAAGAGCAGCTATATCTACCAAGCCACAAGGAACCCATTTAATACAAACCTACTTACGAATATCTTCCAAGGGTAGTTTGGGACCCATAAGTTTTCCGATCAGCGAAAATTCCTTAGAGGCTTGCGTAGCTTTAGTAATCGAGGCAAGGATTTGAAGAGACAAAGTCCCATCAATGCTATGAGGATGGAGTTTTCCAAGGTTCGTAGTTTTTGAAGAGCTAGTAACAATGTACTTCCGAGGAGCCAAGAAAGATGTCGAGGCGAAATCAAGAGGGGGTCGGAGCCACCAAAAGGATCTGCCATTGAAGCAGGAGTTAGTCACAAAAAAAAATTCAAAAAGTTGCAAAGCGGGAAAAAATGTCCTTTTTAAAATAAATTTTGGATGGTAAATGCTTTTAATTATACCGGGTTCTTTTGTGTGATTTATCACCCTTGCCATGATCATATTATTTGCGTAATAGTTTTGGTATTCATTTAGTCCATTTCGGGTAAGAACTCCTCCTGCGATGTTGCAAACTACATTTAAATTAAGTAATTAATATTTAATTAATTTCTTACTATTTTATTTAATAAAATTAATTTTATTAATTTTTGGGGGTTTTTAATTAAATAAATATTAATTTAACATTCATTAAAATTTGATCGACAAGTTTTTCTTATTGCCACGGGAGATTAAAAATCGCCTCAATCGCCGTGAATGCCAAGTTGGCTCTCCACTCCCAATTTTCCCTTTCCTGGAAATTTTTTCATTTTTTCTCACTTGTTGGAGATTTCCTTGTTGATTGCCAACCCGATTGAATGGAAAAATGGAAAAATATCTCCGATTTCCCATATGGGGAAATATATGGGAATTGCCATCCCGCTTTGTCATTACCATGACAAAATGATTGATATTTTTCCCATACTCCTTGGCAATTAATGCCCACTACCCGAAGAAGGAGGAAATTGGTTATTTCAACGAAAAGAAATAAACGCTTATGGGGAAGCTTCTTTAATGCGTGTAAAAATCCTCCATTAAAGTCTGTTGGAAGAATTCGTGTGAAGAATCTTTCAAGATTTTTATTTTCAACTTCTTATTTCCTCTATAGAAGTGTTTTCCGAGAAATATTTTTATCACATCCCTCACAGACAACTTAGGAAGCAATAGTCCATGCTCAGAAACAAAGATCAAGTATTCACTCATTCATCCTTGGCAATTTCTCATCACACATCCATTGGGTAGAATAAGAAGACCACGTGGGAGAGGAATTACAAATTTCCACATAGAGCAAGCAAAGGAAAACAAGCCATGCTAAACCAAGAATACAATCCATTTCCTTTACATTTCCACGTAGTCCAAAACACAAAAAATATACACGTATTTTGCAGCGGTATCACGTAGGTTTTGAGGGAGAAAGATCCACATGCCGGGAGGAAATAAAAAACAAATATTACAGGCCCACGTAGCTATAAAGTAAGGAGGAGGAAGGACACGTGTGGAGAAAAATAAAACAACTCCTGCACATTTGCATAAACTAAGAGAATTCACGTGCCAAGGAAAAATAATACGCTACCCACATCAAAAAATAATATTCCACCATGCATAAAAAAATGCCATCCAGGAGAAAGAAGACAATCCAAAACACATTTTACTGAGCAATTGTCCATGCATTCAAAGCAAGACCAATCCGAGCATCTTCCAATGCTAGCTAGAGGAAGAATAACAAGTTTCCATGCCAAGGTAGAAACAAGACTGCCACACATGCATGAGAGGTTTTAGTGCCCAAGAAAATTACAGGCCCACGTAGCTGTAAAGGAGGGAAAGAGAATAATCAACACAGGTTTTGAGAAGAAAGAAAACAGTCCATGTTGAAAGAAATAGCAAAACCCATGCCAAAGAATAAAAAATCCCACACTTTTATCCTTGGAAATAGTTACATGTAGTTGAAGAAAAGTCACAGTTCTCACATGCAAAGGAAAACTTGCTAACACGTTGCCGAAAATGAAAGATTGAAATCCAAGCAGAGATCGAGAAAGAGGTAGAGAATTAAATAATTCAAATCAATACAGTGCAAAGCAATTTACAACTGGATAATAAAAATTTATATTATTTTAACCCAGTTTGTAACTCAAGCTTAGTCTCTATATTTTTCTTGTGTTAGTATTTTTTAAAAAAATGTATCTAAGGATCGATTATTATTTTTTTAAAATAATAATAATAATAAAACGAGTCATATTTTTCTTGCATAGCACGGTATGAATAGGAATTTGCAAATTTACCATCAATCCAAGTTCATAACCCAGGTTCATAGAAATTACCAACATGAGGAGGTATCCAGTCAACTAAATCCTCTTCTTAATCAACCTTGAGCCATCTACCCATAAACATCAAATTATAAAATAATGGTTTCCCAAATCCACTTCTCCAAAGCGGAGTTTCACAAGGAGAAACATCCAAAGGTCCTAGCCCTGGTGAAGGGAGAGAACATGTATTAGGGATTTCCACTTCAAGTAGGGATTCCTCTACTCATGTTGTTGATAGCTCAAGGAAGCTCATAACAAACACTCACCAACCATATCATGCACATGAGTCTACTCAAGTACAAGTGGTCCATATACCAAATGCTTCCAAACCTCTAGTTCATGAAGAGGTTTCTCATGGTCTCCTTGAGTTTTAATAGGTTGATATCAAATTTATTTCATTGAGATTGAAGTCATGGAAAATACTCTTATAGAATCTAATGATATCGAGGATAATGTGAATGTTGCATCAAACTCTAGGCCTCTGTATGCGAGAATTGGTGAAGAGGACCCCTTCTTGGGTTGATTGTGAAATCAAGAAAATAAAGAGGTTTGTTAAGGCAATTGATATCGAATTTGATTCCCTTTTCAAGATTTCAAATGATTTCATTCCCAAGAATCCTAAATTGTTCTTGAGAATAATGGTGGATGGAGATAGAAACAAATTTGTGAATCTTGCCATCTTACGAGTTGAGAAAGAACGTAATGCCATGACACCTATTGACTATAAAGTATCCAAGCTTGGACTTGGGAAATCTACATTGAGAGTGACATAATAATGACTTGTGATTCCATGGATATTGTGCTAAGAAGGCTTGAGAAATATAAATATCGAACTCTCAACTCAAGGCCAAAACAAATCGGTTGGTGGATTATGTTCAACATCTGATAAATCCAATATCCTTAACTTTTCTAGTACTTGATGTAGTGGCTGCCTCCGATGAAGAAACACTCAACCTATCAAAATAAGTAAACAAGCTAGGCCATGTCACTAAATCTTGGATTTCAAAGATTCTCATTTTTGGGGGAGAGACGATCAAATCAGCCATAAATCTCCATGAAGACATTAGTGTATACCTAGATCCAATCATTTCTTTTAAGAAATTTATTTCTTCAAGCATATCAAATTTGAATGAGATATTGCCTAGTCTACAGGAAATGAAAAATATGGAATCTACAACTCTAGCCATTGAAGGGATCCTTGAATTCGAATGCCAAGGACATGCTTTCTTTGGTGTCTACATCTCAAGTCACAGAAGACACTTCTTGAAGATTTTATGATTCATTATGAGAGCATATGTAGTGAAGCCTTCACTTCACTTGTCTCAATTCAAGAGTTCACAACTGAAATCCCTTGTGATCTTTTGAACGAGCATAATCATAGGCATTCATCAGAACATGTTTAGGAAGAATTCTCACAATTGTTCAAAGACATGTACATTCCTGCCATCAATTTCTCTTCAGCTTCAATGGAACATTGTATTAAATTAAGGAACTTGTTTGAAAATTCTCAGTAAAAAAAGGTCAATTTAAAATATATTCCGGGTAGGATTTTGGAATTGCAGGTGTTTTGTGAGGTTGTGCTTCAACCGAGTGAACCTATTGAAGAAGAGAAGATGTTCGAAACATTGGGAAGGTTCAGATATTTTCAATTGGAAAAGGCGGTGAATCCTAATTTCACCAATGAGATGAGGGGATAGTTTTCTGATATCTAAAAAAGTGGGAGAGTCCATTTATCCTACGATTGAGATAAGTAGACCCCACTTTAATGGATAAGGCACTGGGTCTTGTTATATGTTAAAATGGTATTTTAAGTGATGTTATTGTTAAACTCACTTTTGGTGAACTTTTGATAACTTAAGTGATTTCTATTTTCAAGTTACTTTTTAAAGTTGGTTGAAAAATTCAAAGTCACTTAAGATGCCCTATTTAATGTTCATGTAAACCCTAACTACTTTGTAACCAACTTTTGGGTTATAAAAGGAAGTTAGAGGCTCATTTGTAAGGGTGAATTTGAGAGAGGAGAAGAAAATACTTTTGTGTGCAAGCTTTGTTTCAAGAAATAAACTTTGTGTTATTTTGTGAAGACATTTTGGAGTTAATGAAATATGAACTTTTTTGTCCCATTCATTATCTCTTGTAGCATTTGATGTTATTATTTTCATTTAATGTTAGTGTTTAAATCTTGCATGCAAATATTTTCTTTGATCTTATTGTCAACATTATTAATCTGTTGTTCTTGTTCACAGTGATCAAGCTCTAATATTTACTTGTTCATGTGTGTTCCCTTTTACTTATTCTTGTTTATCTGATTCGAACTCTGCTTTATTTGAGTTAGTTATTCATTGTTTTCCTCTATGAAATATTAGAATATGCTTTTACCTAACTATTTCATGTTCCTTCCATTCATTCCTTTCCATTTCTTTCCTTCATTCCATTCCATCTCCCTCATTCACATTTATTTCCATTTGATGTTCCAAAACACCCCCACATACAATTTTGAATGTACAAATGTAAATACTGTTTTGGTTTTCAATAAAGGAAGCCTCACCTTTATTGATGAAGAACTTTGTTCCATTCCTGTTACATGTCATTTGCATGCATGCAAATCCATATGCTAACAATATGCAATGAATGATGCATCCTAAGTGTAGTACTTGAATTTTTCTCTTTGCCTAGGTAGTAGATAGGAAGTAATAACCCAAATTTCCTAGCCTCTTAGGATAGTAAGTAAGTCATGTATATATGTACTTCCCTTACTTTAATTTTTTCATTAACAACTAAAAATCCAATCCAAAGTAATAATATAATTTTTAGAAAATATAATTGTTGATGTAGCATTTTAAAACATAAGATAAGGGGAAAGAGGAAAAAGGCACCCAAAGGGAACAATAACATCGGGCGCTCCTGTCCCTAATGGGCGCTATTGTCCTAAAGGCTCTGAAGATAAAAAATGGGTCACATGTTGTGCAATGTCCAAAAGTAAAGGGATAGTTTCAGAAAATCGAAGGGTAGAAGTATAAAAAGATAAATTAATGTAAATGCAAAGCAAAACAAGTGTTCTTTAATGTCTAGTTTTCTTTCTTAGGAATCATGCATATAATGACATACTAGAGGTGTGATGTAATAGTACTAAGTGTGTGCTTTTGTTTCTACAATTTACCTGCTACTACACTCAACAAAAAAATTGTCAATGGGGAAAGAGCCTAGAGGAGAGGATCCCAAAGTGGTGAATTACATTCACTATTCCCCCTACTAATAAACGCTTATGATGTTTGTGTGATAAAAGGGTTTCCTTTCCTTGTAATTTTTTACCAAAAATACATGAGGAAAAATATCATTATGGTAATTATTACTCATGGAGGTCAATTACGTAATGAGTAAAAACTCATAAAATAAATAATCTAAAAATAATATTAAAAAATAATGACCCCAATCACCCACAACCATAATATGACATCCCCTTCATCTATAGTATAAGTAAAGCAATAAAATAAATCCATAAACCAATTATTAACAACATAGAATAGGATAGCCCAATAAGCAATAATGTAGTCTCACCACAAAGTATTGAAATTCACATCCTCAAAAGGAAGAGAATGTCATCCAACACCACTGTAAAATAGATGTAGTGGGTAAACCTCATAGGAATCCAAAATCCATCCTTATAGTTCCATAAGGAATAAAGAGATTTTAATTCCTAGAAAAAAATTCACAACCATAACAAAAATCAAAACAAACCCAAAATAATGTTCTCTCTCTTTGTGCTCCATTATTTTGGTACTTAAACTATCTTCCACACCAACAACCGTAGTCATTCGTAGCCTACAACATAATATATCTTTCATCAATATTTGAAGGGAACCAAAAAGAAAGGCCCACATTATAATAAGGGATACCAACATCCACCACCGTAGCCACCCCATATGGTATCCAAACCCACGACCATGAAAATAAAAGAATATTAAATAATACCTCACAAAAACCCATGGCAAATAAATATACTAATAATCCAAAATCCCGCATAATCTTGTTAGGAAGAAAAAAGGCCTAGATTAACAAGGTTCCCTTAAAATTCAATAAAAATTATTTATGTTTCCATAGCTATAGTCATACTAATCGTAAAAAATAATAGTTTATTTTAATTATCTTGTTTACACCCTAAATAAAATAAATAAGTGTGTGATGTGATTTTGTTCCTTCTATAGTAATTGGTGTAAAAATGTTACCGGTAAAATGTTTTGAATTAATTAATCCAAATTAAACATAAAACTTAGAATATTTCTATGAGTACAACATACAATGATAAAATGATGAAACAATTTCTCAAAACATAAAGAGGGATGAGTACTTAGTTTAACTAAGAATCAATCTTGTGATATGGGTGTACAAACTAGATGTACAAATTTATGAGGATATCGAAATGCTTCATCTCTAGAACTACAACTACAAAATTGTCATGCACAAAAGTGTATGAATTACTCGTTAGGGCATAATATGCTTTGGTCTTTGGCTATATGGTCTTGGAATGGCATATGCTAGGGTTTAATAACTTTTAATGCTCACTAGTAACTCTGAAAATATGCTTAATGTCTATTGATAGGGCTCATAACTATGTGATAACTTCTTGTGATGATTTGTAATAGATAAAACCTTAGAGTACCTACACTATAACTTCACAAACATGATTATAAACAAATGATAAATTCATGTGTGGGTGGATTTAGACCGATCTTGACAATCAACCCCCATTGAAACAATCGACTAATGTACTACATCCCCTCATAAATGGGAGAAAAATCCATGTATTTCTCCTATTGTAGGTCTGATAGTGTATATAAATATACGTCAACCCCATAGCAATCCCTTATGTTCCTTGACATAATGAGTATCGGGCATAACTATAGATAGAATAAGTATGTACCTTATGTGATAGTGATATAGTGTGATATGCCTTGGATGTTAAATAGATTCAATTTGTCTCTTAAGACCTTTAACAATACTTCATATGACATGCTCTTACTAAGAATTGACCCTAGGGCCTTTGGAGGCTTGTAGAAGGGGAAGCTAAAATCTTGAACCTAGTTTAAGTGCTTGAGAACTAAGTGGTGGCTTCTACGAAACATGTGTTACTACTTTAGGAAGGTTTAGGACAACATTTGGTGCTTTAGGCATGTAATTTGTAATATATTCTCTTGAGAATTGCAAATGAGATCTTACGTGAATTTGATTTTCTTATATAGGATTTCATAACTTAGGTATTGCATTAAGGGTGACCAATAGGATAAGAAAAAACTCATAATAGATATTCCATTTTAGAAAAGAGTCATTTGAAAGTAGGATATAAGACTATACAGGGTGGTATAGAATTTAGTAGGACTTGGTTCCATTCTCAAAAGGTTTTAGATAGGAAATTAATGATGTTCGATCAATATTTCAGAAATATGCATATGTATGATATATTACTTTGGGTTAATGCAAGCGAGCGAGCAAACAACATACAAAGTGTGTAGAGTTAAGTAAGTCATGTGAGATAAAAAGGATATGCCAAAGTATAGAAACAAAGCCAAAATTTTCATTGGAAAATGATAAATTTTCTAAATTTATCCCCTTCGTCCCCCTTTAAGTGTGAAATTGAAAATTGTGTACCGAAATGGAAAAATACTCGAGTATGCACACACACTATCTGTTCTTGAAGTTGTTATTTTTATGTTGGGGTTGGCATGCTACATGATGAAACCTACAACATAGATTGTAATTAATGTACATAAAATAAATTGAAGTTTACCTCAAATGGGAATAGCGTATGTAAGTTTAAAAAATGATATTTTCATGGTAAATAGACAAAGTATGGAAGGAGTAGACCTATTTACTTTTCCCAAAAAGGAGATCCTATTCCTTTTATGCTTGGCTATTTTTATTTTCATTGAGATGATAAATGATTTGGGGTAGTTGGTACCCAATTTTTCCAAAGGAGAAGATGTAGTAGGAGAGGAGTTAAGTACGCTTGACCCAACACCAAGAGGAGAGGTACCATGGGACTTTTATCCCAAATAACCCTAAAACTATGGAAGAATAATTTATAAAGTATCTAGCCACTTTGATATCTTCCCAAAAAAAAGAGCGAGGAAGGAATAATAATATATAGAGTATCGATCCGTCATGATATCTTCCAACCCTAGAAACATAACGCTACAAATGGATCTAGGCCCAAGTTTTTAATAACATAAAGTTGAAAGGGATAAAGTGCATATCATGCCCCCATCGTCTGTTGTAAATATTGTATATGATGTATTCAAATGTTGAATAATTCCAAAGAGAAGAATTCCCATTCCCCTATACCCTATAATTGAATGATGTAGTGAAGAAGGAATGAAGAAATCAAACTTCATACATTTTATAGTGAAATCTACTCTAAATTGTACTATTTTTATTTTAATTTGTACTAGATGTTTGTAACCATATGTAGAAATCTGAAAATTATTATAAATCTTCCCCTAAGATGGAAACATCCATCATAAACCATGACATAATATGAATTCATCCTTAGTGGATAGTTATGTACCAGTGTGACTTTTTCTTGTTTTTTATATATATCTATTTATGATGATATATACCTATACAATTCTATATTTGGGTGTTGAATTATGCCCGTGTCATTGATATGTGTTTAATACACCCCACTTAATTTCCCTTCTTTTAAATCATGTAAAATGTGACAATAAAGCATGTGGCTCAAACAAAATAATATGTACTGTGTGAGATAAGTCGATAGTTTCTATTGGATCACATGGAAGGATATGTTTTGTGTCTACCATTGGGATCATGTTCTTAGATAGGGATGCACATGGTGGAGACCATGGTTCTTAAATATAGCAACACCCAATAATCACCAAACAATAATCATAGTATTAATCATGTATAAGAGTAAAAAAGTGCATAGGAAAACAAGTATACAAGTAAGCTAACATATAAGTACATAAAACAATTCCATGTAAAAGAGTCATATCAAATCATGAAACCACAAACATGGGACACAAAAGTGTCATAATATAATCATAATAAAGGAACATAAGCTACATATAAAATGAAAAGTATAGAAGTAATCACACATATAAGTAGACACAACATGTCACATTCATAAGAGGCATAAAGATAGACACTAGGGACAAAAAAATGTCATAAGACAAGTAAGGAAAAGTCTAGAGGATGCATGCATAGAAGAAATCAAACAATCAAATAAGTGAAAACCAATAGCTAATAATATCCATGATGTACATAGAGAAAGATAAGTTAGTACTACACAAGACACTTGTTAGTCTTGTTAGTCCAAAATATAACACATACACAATATAAGTAATTGAAACTAACAAGGAAATGAAAGTAATTCCACTCAAACAAAAGCAACTAAATAGTGTAGGAGATGCCCTGAGAAGATTAGGGTCAAATGGGAAGGATTTAGGCCAAAAAATGTCAACATAAAGCTCAAAATACCTCATGAATGAATGTGTGCAAATATTATATAGTAAAATATGTTATATATCCAACCATATGACACATAACATATGTAAAGTAACAAGCTATAAAACCAAGTCATATGTAGGTCTCGATTTTATATTTTTGTAAATATTTTTAATGTTTTTATATTACATAATTGTTTGAATGTTTTTGTATTTTGTCAGTATTGGTATCATGTATAATATTAGCATAAATGCATGATGCTCATAGGATTCTCAATAGGCTTTCTTTTAATTGATGACAAGCGATAGACCCTTGGACCAATAATCTTAGTAAATTTTTAAGGGCCTAACCAATTGGGTTCAAATTTTCCTTTTAGTGTAGTTCCTACATTCATATGCTTTTGAATTTTTGAGTATAAAAGACTATAAAACTTCTATTATGGCATAATATGGTTTCTCTTGGATTATATGATCTTGGAGCGACATAAGTTAGGGTTATGTAATTCTTATTGCTCATTGGCAACCTCTAAATATTCTTCATTGTCTATCGCTAGGGCTTGTTTGTGAGACTCCTTCTAATGACTTGTAATAGATGAAACCCTAAAATACCAACTCTAACACTTCATGAACAAGATTAGATTAAAAAAATTATAAATCCATGTGCATGTGGAGTTAGAATAAATTATTGGTCAATTCATGCTGAACCAATTTAGGTGTTACACTACACCCCCTCATAAGTGGGAGAAAAATCTATGTAGTTATCCTAGTGTAGGTGCAATGTTGTATGAAAATCTAAGCCAACCGCTATGTTTCCCTTGTATCTCTTGACAAAAATATTAAGGGGCGTATATATATATATATTTAATAAAGATGTACCATGTGTAGTAGTGATTTATTATGACATGCTTCATATGTTAAATTGATTCCCTTGTCCCTTTATACCTTTGGTAATTATTCATGCAAATTACTCTTCTTTTGTGAATTGGATTTAGGGTCATTGGAGGATTTTAGATAAGAAAGATAAACTCTTGAACTTGGTTTGAATGCTTGAGACATAACTTTTGACTACTCTAAAAGAATTGTTTATGCTTTAGGAAGTTTAGGAGAGTCTTGAGTGATTTAGGGATGTAATTTGAAATAGAAGCTCTTGAGAATGCTAAGAAAATTCTTAAGTGAATTAGAATTTCTTATATATGATTTTATATGTTAGGTATCACATTAAGACTAACATATAAGATAAGGAAAAACCATAAAATATATTCACATTGAGAAAAGAGTCATTAAGGAGTGGGAGACATTTGTATAGGTTGGCCTAGAATATAGTATGATCTAGTCCCATGTTGTATGGTGTCATGTAGGTAGATAATTCTGTTCAAGAAAGATTTTATGTGAGATAAATGTGAGTGATATAATAATTTGGATAAATTCAACCTGAGTGGGTGAGCGTTAGATCAATGTGTAGAGTTAAACAAGTCATGTAAGAGAGAGAGAGATATATATTTATGTCAATTAATCTTATGATGTGTATGTAAGTCATAGGAAACAAATGAAGCCAACATTTTCATTGTCAAAGTAAGTTGCAAAATTTGCATGTCTACATTTACCTATTTAAGTGTGAAATTGAAAATGCATACTTAAAGGAAAAACATGCTCGAGTGAGTGCACACACTTTATTTTTGTTCAAATTTATTGTTCTTGAGTTGGCATTGGCATGCTCTATAACAAAAACAACATAGAGAGTAGTAAATGTCCATAAAAGAAATTGAATTATAACTCAAATGTTAATAATTTATGTAAATTTGAAAATTAAATTTTGTATACTAAAGGAACAAAGCATGAAAGGAGTACACATGTTTACTTTGTATGGGGAGGAGCTCTCATTCTTATTGTGCTTAGTGATTTTGATTTGCATTGAGATAATAAAGGATTGGGGCGAGAAGTCCCCAATTTTACCAAAGGGGAAGTTGAAGTAGGAGAAGAGTTGATTAAAATTTACGGAACTGATGTAGAGCTCTAATGATGCAACTAATGCTAATAACAAGTTAGAAATCAAAATACTTCAACTTCCTTATTTTCTCTACTAGAGGATCTTGTAAGTAGCCATAGAATGACTCAAATATGAAATCTTTGGACCTTTTAAGTAATAATGTTCCCTAATAACAATATACCCTACCTTGTACACCTTATGCAATGCCAATTCAACATTTACAAAGATCAAAAAACAAGAAAACACAATTGCACTTACCTTCTCCCAAACTCGCCCATTATCTCTTGAGAATAGGACTCAAATAAGAAAATTTTGGATATTTTGGTTTTACCTACCACTGAAATTGAAGGGAATCTACTAGTACAACCAATCTAATGTTATATCAACCATTAACTTGAATGAAATCAAGAAAATCATCAAACTTCTTGTCATACACTCAAACTGTCCTATCTAGGCTCTTAAGAGTAATAACCTCCACCAAAACTCGTTGGGAGCTATCTATGCATGCCCAAAACAAGGTAAAAGCATTATCAAATACCCTTTATGCTCTTGAAGGCGTGTTCCAAATTTTAAGGATAAAATCTCTAAACTCCTCTCTTAACCACCTCACTCTTCTCTAGTTACACTAATCTCTATTAGCGCTATCACTATTTCAAGGCATAAATTTTCATGTATGAGGTTATCGTCCATAATGTAGACCTTTTATAATACCCATTTTCTTTTTCAATGGTCTAAAAAAAATTAGAGATTTATTCCAAAGGAAAACCCTTTTCTTGATAGATTATTTTATAATTAGGTTTATGATTGTACATTCCTATCTACAAGCAAAGCATTAAGCATAACATGTAAATAATGGATTTTTTTCACCAACATCCTTCTTAATCTATGAGTTCACCCTCAATAGATGATATATTCCTAGTTTGATGGATTGAAAAAATTCTATGACTTCTCAAATGCCGATTCTTACTAAACCCTCATTAGGGTTTTAAGCGATCTGAGAGAGCTCAAAACTCTATAAAACCCTTCAAAATCCTCTTCAAGGCTCAAAACATAAACCCTATATCCATATTCACCTCTTGAACATGACTAAATCTATAGTGAAGACTAAAAAATCATCAATTCACAAAAATGAGACTTTCCTTAACTATGTAATTGTAGATAGCAGAGTATACCTTCAACAGTCAAAGTCTTCAAACATGTTATCATTTATTCCTTCATGCATAATGACTTCTAAAAACATCTCTCTCGATGGATACCTCAAGCTTGAATTTTGATCTTCAAAGCAAATAAGCATTTCTCATACAAAGCACAAAAGCAAGATAGTCATAGTCGGGTTGAATGAATCTTGTTGAAGAAATAAATACCAAAAATAGAGTATTATCTTGTAAGCCCTTGAGAAAACATATCAAAAACCTTCCACAACATGATTTCTATTATAATAACCTCATCATTAGGATAAAAATTAAATACATAATAAAGTACTTGTAAAAACATTGTCTCATTTGTTTAATACGGTCATATGCATTAGCTTTCATGCCAAAAATGGGGCATTCACAACTCAAAACTTCATAAATTATTCTAATGGTATCCAAAAAAAAATTCATATGATCATTGGGAAAGATCACACATTCTTGACTAAGATATAAAAAACATAGAAATTCTATATGAAGAAGACTATTTTGTTTTGCAAAAACCGAGTTTCTTTCATAACTATATTTTCATAAAAATTATCTTCTCCTCCTTACTTTTCTTCATCTAAATCCTTGAATGAATAGATACAACCGGATAATAATTTCATTTTATCCCATTCTCTTTTCCATTTCATAACCCTAACTAACTCGCATGACTCATGATGCCCAAACATAGCAAAATATGCATATTTACATCATTTTAGACATTTATTGATTCACACTTATTTCTAGGACTTATAGTCACATTATTAGACACTTACACACACTTGAAACCATCAAGACTCCCCTTGCATCACTTAAAATCCCTAATTTCTCTTTTACAACCTTAGGAGGTTTGAATTACAAAATGGAGGAAAATACAAATTTGAAATTTTGATTGCTAGATCACCCGAGACTCTTTATCACGACTTCCATTATCTAACCTAACTTGACCTCCACAACCATGAATGATGAAGGATTTTAATTTTTGAAGTTATTTTAGTGATGCCCCTACATCACTAGAACTAAGAAGAGAGGTATCATAGGATGTTTTCCTAAAAGAACCTTGAAAAGAGGAAACAACATTATACATAATATCTAGACAATCTAATATTGTTACAACCCAAATTTCTTGCCACATTTATTGTGGATGTAATTTTAAAAATAATAATAATAATTGGTTTAGTTATTGATTTCAATGATGAACTATGGGTTATCATTATTATGAATGAGATTACATGTTAAGTTTGATGGATAAAGTTTAGGAAAAACATGAAATAATTGTGTCATAATTAATGTGCCCACAATAGTTAATGATTTATTTATATTTAAACTTTAATTACTAATTTTATGGTTTTATGTGATGATTGAGGTCTAACAACTTACATGTTTTCATGATCTTTTAGGTAAAATGACATGTACCCCTCACTAAGACTTGTATACCTAGAGGAAGGATATCATTAGGAAGGAGGTATCGGACATGGTGTAAACATCACCATGCAGAGAGAGGTAAAAGGAGGACTAACACACACAATAGTTACATGCATGATTAAAATATGATGGAGACTTGTGAAAAGCATCATTGATACTTGTACTTTAATTATTTCATGATTGTCAGTCCAGGGCGGTGTCCACGGTTGTTTGCAACAAAGAGAATGATTGAAATTTTTCTAAGCATACATTAACTATTGAATTCAATCAAATAATATTTCTAAATGTATTTAAGAAATGGCTTATATGATAAAATAAAGATTACTAAATTCACGAATTGAAATGTTGAAAGTGCTTGAATTCTTGTAACTAAGAAAATGTTGAATAAATGGAGATTTAAACAAACAAAAATGCTTCCCTTCATGTTGGGGAGGAGTGGCCCTTGCTCCTTCCCTCTAATCTGATTTCAAGATTGAAAATTACACTAGGCAATTTAACTTAGAATCATGCACTTTATTGAATGTAATACAATACTTCTTTCATCAGAAACCAACCACACTAATTCTACTACAAACACTTTTTATAATAAGTGTAGTCCTTGTCACTCTAGAAGAGGAATGATTATTTGCAATAACTAACTAATAGTTAACTAACAAATTTCTATGAGAACGATTGCTTGTTAAGTAGTTAAAAGTTCAACAGAACAAGTGCATGTCACACTTTGGATTAGATTTCATCTTGTTAACTCTCGAATGCCTTGATTAATGCTCAACTAAGATGATTTAGCAATTTTAGAGGATGTCAAAGCTCATGCATTTGAATCCCTTGAATCATGGTGACTACCAATTTGTGTTATCCATTTGTTCCATGTTTCCAATCAAACTTGATGTTAAATTGGAATCTCATAATCTACATGAGTCACATGATGACTAGATGATAACATGCATTAAATGTTCCTTTCATCATACAATCCATGTGCTGACTAGATCAACTCTCATCCTTGTTGTCCGAGTCCTTTGCTTCCTTCATATGAGTCCTGCGCTTCCATAACACTAATGAGTCTTGCACTTCAAGGCAAGTCATGTGCCAATGATTAGGTGAGTCCTACACTAGGCTTAAGATAGGTCCTTCATCCACATTGTTAGCACATATAAATATTTATTTCAACTCATTCAAAGAAGCATATATAAAATGAAAATGAAAAGTTTTATGCACAAAACTTCCTTTTAAATATATTAAAGTATTAATTACAGAATGCTAATATCAGTCTTAGTACAAAATGATGAAACAAAAAAGGTGTTTACATAGGAATTAATAATGTTCATCACTAACGCACACTTAAGGATTAGCAAGTCCTCCTACTACAGGGTTTCTATTTAGGGATTCTACCATCCGTGTGCAATTATACTCATTTGTGAAAGTGAGCCATGTTTCATCTTCTTGTATTGTAGAACCCAGAAAATTTGATTATCATTTCTCTCCATCTTTTGTAGCTCTCAGCTGGTTGGTCCTGTGTGTTATTCCATCTAGGCACTGGTGCTAATATAAGTGGTGGTTGAAATCTCATACCTACCCATTTTTCTTGCATTTCTAGCATGATTTTTGCATGTCTTTTTCTCTCTTTACTGACCAGAAGGTTAGTTGGAGATATAACCTCTTTCTTTTTCAAAACTTTGGAAGTAATCCATACCATATTTGGAAAGAAAATAAAGACATATTAAAATTTGGAAGTACATACCCCTTGAAGTCAAACACACAAGTGGAGATGTTTTCCTTGTATTTATCCACCAGCTATAGGTAATAACCTGGGCAATATATCTCATCAAGAATCAATCTGTGTCTTTGGAAGATCATGCCTCATTAGGAGGCCTACATTAGTTTCTTCTTTCATGTAATCTCCCTTTGATCACACCATATGGATTGATGCCTCAAGGTGGAAATAAAAGATCTCAATTGCACCTCCCCTACATACAAGTTAATTGGTATTTCTACCTGTTCAAGGAGTAGAAATTTGTGAACATAAAATTCACATAACAAATTCTTCCCAATTGTATCAGCTGTTGCATATGCTCCCATGAATTGTTTTTCATTTTAAAAGTCTATAGATTCAGTGGAGTAGATTCTAGAGTTTTCTATTTGAATTTTTTTTCCTTTAGGGATAAAGCATAAAAATTGGAGTGTGCTCCATAAGCACGGGCTTTTTCATAAAAATGATAGAGAACAATCATGTTATCCTGGAGTATTTTATTTTCTTCTCTTAATACCTTGTTCTCATTTGCTACCCTTATGAGATCATAACACTACTACATCCATTTGACCATCCCTCTTAATATAATAATTTGTGGAAATACAAAGTCTGTTTGAATCATTTTGTCAGTGGTTGTCACAGGCTCTATTTTCTCCTTCTCTCTTTGTAAAAGTGCAAGTTTAGTAGATAGTTCTTCATTTCTAGACTGTATTGATTGAATTTTCTATTCTTTTTCCTCTACAACCCATTGAAGTTGTTGCATTATTCCATCTTTTTTCTCCAATGCTTGTTGGAGCTCTTTGAACTCCATTATCTTTTTCTACCTCCAATTGAGAAATGCATGCATCTTTTGCTTGCAAGATGAGTTGTAATTGGTTAATCATTTCTTGAGCTTGATGTAGCTCATAATATACCTTATAAATGTCTAGCACTTGAGGGGAAAAGGTTTCAATATCAATAGGTGAGCTAGGCTCACCTTCAAGCATAGTTACTTTTCCTTTGTAGAGACAGAGGGATTCCTCAATAATGGTTGTTTTGTTTAAAATGTCTTATTCACAAACATGGTCGAGATGGATGTAAAGGCATGTGAGAAAGTAGGAGGTGTTTGGTTTAAGGTTTGCATTATAGTTGTTGCCTCTTTTTCCTCCTGTGAGGGAACATTTTCAGTTTGGTGTTCCTCAATAGCCTAGGTTGGTACAGATGACCTAAGCCTTTTCTTGGGCCTGACTTTGATGGAGGGCCCTATTTCTGGAACTATAGCAGGTTCAAGGGCATATTTATTTTGGAATTTGACCCACTTCTTGAGCCCATTCATGCTTCTTGATGAAGTGATGCTTACAAATAAGGTGAATGAGCCCTTGTAACTTTAGATATGGGGAACCCCAATGGAATTTCTAGTGGTAGAGGAAATAGAGTCAAACAGGAACTATGGGAGATTAATTTTGTTTTGGTCTTTGGCTTGTCCATGGTGTAGGTGGATAAGAATTCTCAAGACCGGGCCTAGGATAACCTCATATTGGCCCTCACAAGTGAAATATTTTATGACCCATTTTTCCACATCTGCCCACGACTCAAGGAAAGTGCTTCTTTTGATTCCCTTAGCCTTTCCTTTGTTATCAAAAACTAATTCCATTTTTCTTTCTTTCCCACAACAAACCTTTTAATAATTTTAGAGTAAGAAGTCCTAAAATTGACTAATTTCCCTTCTTTTGGAATACCAGAAATTTGAATAATAATGGAGGGGCTAAATAATATTTTTGTACCTTTTACTCTTGAGTGTCCTTCCACAAGGTTTTCTACAAATTCCTCTATCATCTGGGGTTGAATTCCTCATATGAAAGCATGAAATCCAACCATCCCATTTTCTCGAAGACTGTCATTATTTTTCTGTCTCGATAAAAATTTGACCAGAGCTAGATGGTTTAGGGAAAAGCATAATCCCCATTTTTGGTATGAAACAAAACTAGTAGTGGTGTAGGACTGAAAAAGACTAGAGCACAGGAATGGAAATAGTGATAACACAGGAGTGAAATAACAATGGTGAAGAAGTGACAATGAGGGGAAAATAGGGGAATGAAAATGGTTTTATATATAAACAAACACCAATTGGGTAAAATTAACCAATTATGATGAAACAACGAAAAGTGTGGAGAATAAATTGGAACATGGGAGTGATCAATTAGGGACGTGTGAAATATTTATTAGGATGTGGGATGTGTGTGGAAACATTGGAAATGGGGAGTCATCATTTCACATAAGAGCAATAATTAACATCCTATAATTAAAATTTTTAACATTTAAAGGAGATTAATGGCACATACCTCATTGATAATCATTTGTCACATCTTCTTACAACACTAGATTCTCATTTTTTCTCTCTCCACATTGTCTCGATACATTTATTTATGGCATGATTCCTAGGTGATTGCCATTGCTGGTTTTTAGCCACCTGCATTTTATTTTCAAATATTTTTTTCTTTTTTTTAGAAGAAATGGTCACATTTTTAGTTTTCAACCATTCCTTCATAGGAAGATGGCTGCCATTGCTAGTTTTCAACCATCCCCTATTTATTATTTTTATTGAGAGATAAATTCAACCTTGAGTTGACTTAGACAAGGCAACCTTGTCCAAGCAATTTAGAGCTGAATTATCTTATAGTAATAAATTCTTCCTCTTTGATGTTGGATTTTGGTATAACCTAATTCTATGACCATTAACCAACATCACTCTTCTTTCACCATCAATTGGGATCAGCTACATGGTCCCATTGTTGAAGACTTCATCAATTTGGTATGAGCCCATCCATCTTGTTTGTAAATTCCCCTTAAAGTATTTGTATTTTGAATCAAATAGAAGAGCCCAATCCCCTTTTTGAAACTTACTTTGATTGATATGGCTATCATGCCATAATTTTATTTGATATTGGATTTATCTATTTGGTGTAATGATTGTAACCTCATCTCATCTAGTTCATTCAACTGAAGAATTCTTTCTTGTTGTGCTTCTAACAAGTCAATTCCTAATGCAAAGTAGTTGTCATTAAGTTTTGAATCTAAAATTCTATGGGAAAGATAGGTTTCTTCCCATAGACCAACTCATATGGATTGAATCATGTGGTTGTCTTCCAAGTGGTGTTGTAGGCCCATACTGCATCGGGTAACTTCTGAACCCAATTCTTCCTTGAGAGATCTACTATTTTGGTCAAAATGTTCTCAAATTCCCTGTTAGTGACTTCAACTTGACCATTGGATTGAGGGTGGTATAGAGATAATTTTTATGCCTTAGTTGATAGGTTTCCACAAAATAATTGACTACATTAGACATGAACTTTGGTCCCTAATATGAAATAATCAATCTCGGTCCCTTAAATCGCTAGAAGATGTGTTCATAAAAGAAGTTTTCTACTTTCTCATCCCTTGCATATTGGAGATCTTGTACCTCGTCCAATTTTGTAACATAGTATGTACAAACCAAGATGTACTTATTCCTTGAGAAGGTGGGTCAATTGGTCCAATGAAATCCAATCCCCACTTCTCAAATGGCTCTAGAACTACTTGAGGTTAGAGTGGCATCTCAGTTGTAAGTGTTGGCTTTCCCATCCTTTGACATTGATCACATTGTCATACATAATTTTTGACATCTTTATGCAAAGGAAAATAATAGCTAGCTCCAAGAACTTTGTGGATCATTCTTTTGACTGAATAGTGTCCCCTTGATGGTTCATCATGACATGCCCGAGTATATCAAAGATCTCATCTTCAACTACACACCTACGTAATACATGATCATGTCCACATTTGAAAAGCATTCCATTAAACCATGTATACATCAAAATTTGTTTAATTAATTATTTTCTTTTTTTATGTGTGAGGAAACATGGGAAATTCCCATGACTAATTAATTAGCCATGTTTACAAACCAATGAGAGATAATTGAAATTATAAATAAATTTTCATCCAGAAAAATCATCATTGACCTACTCCTTTGTACCTAAAACAATTATCCTTGAGAGAAAGTTAGATACACATCTTATTTTCCTAGTATATCAATAATCTTTATGTTGAATTCTTGCAATAAAAAAATCCACCTTACAATTCGCCATGCACTAAAGGTTTATTCATTATATATTTAATGGTGGAATGATCTATATGAAAAATTACTTCATATCCTATAATGTAATGGTGAAACTTGTTAATTACATAAACAACTACAAGAAAATTCTTTCTCTGTGGTAGTTTAATTCCTTTCAGCAGGGGAGAGGTTTTTACTAATGTAGTAGATGGCATGCATTACCTCTCCTTCCTCTTGTTGTCTAAGCACAACTCCTACTGCCTCATTAGAAGCATCAATTTGTATGTGAAAGGGAAGCTTCCAATTTGGACCTCTTAAAATGGGGTATTTGTCAATTTGTCCTTGATGATGTCAAAATATTTTTGACACGCTTTTGTCCATTCAAATTCAAAATCTTTTGTTAGAAGGTAAAACAATGAGAAGATATTTTAATTAAATTGAAATGAATCTTCTATAATAGCCCACATGTCCTAGAAAGATTCTTACTTCAGTTTGATTTTTATGGGATGGAAGTTACACAATGATATTGACCTTATCAAGATCTACCTTGATTCCCTTAGCTGAAACATGGTGGCCTAAGACTATCCCTTTCTCCATAATGAACAAAAATTTCTCATGGTTTAAAGATAATTGATGTTTCTTATACCTAAAGAGTAATTTTTCCAAATTATCAATTTCCTCTTGGAATGTTGTCCCATAAATTGTAAAATCATCCATATAAATCTCCATAGAATCATGAGTGAGATTAGTAAAAGTAGCATGAGCATTACATAAGACAAAAGTTAAGACCCTGAAGGAAAATTTCCCCCATGGGTATTTGAATATAGTCTTATCTTGGTCTTCTAGTAACACCATGATTGGCTTGTACCCACTAAAACCATCTAGGAATGAAAAATACATTTTTTGGATAATTATCCAAGACTTGGTCAATAAAAGGTAAAGGGAAATAGTCTCGACATGTTTCCTTATTAAAATTCCTATAATCCACACAAACCCTCCATTTACCATTATTATTAGGCACTATAACTAATGGAGAAACCATTGGCTATTTGAAATTGGATAGATAAATCCTACCCAGAAGAAGTTTCTCAATCTCAGTTTTTACAATATCTCTTAAGGGGTTTATCCTCCTTTGTGGTTTCCTGACTAGTCTAGAATCAATTGTGTAAATGTGATGTGTACAAATACTGGGATGAATACCCTTCATGTCATTATATTCCCAAGAAAAATATTGAGGATGAGAGCATAGAAGCTTGAATAGGGTATTCTCCTCTTGACTAGTCAACCAGAAATTACCGCCAATGTTTTCCTAGGAAAAAATGAATACTTGTTTGGTGTCTGGATAGAGAGAATTTACCATGAGTATTATCTTAGTAATGAATTAAGGGGAATTTATGGGGAAGTAATTGTGGATTTCAATGATGTGAAATATAAACTTAGTCAGATCTATGTTTCGTGAGAAAGGACAGATTATAGGTTGTAGGTTTTCATCTATCATATCATCCTTTATCTCCATTAGTTGTGACTATAGTTCAGAAGGATCCCAATTCTAGATCTGTTATGGGTGTTCTTGAATTATAACCATAGCTAGTGAGGAAACAACATCCTCTACTTCCTCTAAATCATCCTTCCACCATTGTTTGTCCTCAGTGGCGAAAGGTTTGGCAACTGGATATATAGATAGTTTATTTGAATCATGTCCATTTGTAATTATCATGTTTCTATTCTACAATCAATAAGAGCTACAACGGTGGCTAACCAAGGGCATCCTAGAATCAAGGGATATCTAATTTTCTTATTCTTTGTTTTAATAACCATAAAATCTACTTGAATAATCCCATGCTTCAATTGTGATGGTCACATCCTCTATGATCCCTTTGGGTTTGGCTATAGATTGGTCAACCATTTGTAACACTATTGAAGTTGATTATGGTTCAAGAAGAGACAATGTGGAAAAGGTATCAATAGTCATCACATTGATTGTATCCCCTAATTCAATTAGAACATTTGGAATCTTCACATCTCCAATACAAATTGTAATAATTGGACTTCCAAGGTCACCATATTTTGGAGGGGTCATCTTCCCTTCTAATATGCTAGCTAGTTTTCCATCAACGTGGATTGTTCTAGGCTGATTTTTCCTTCTACCTGGAGTTTTAACACATAGCTCTTTAATAGTTTTATTTAACTCTAGGATATCTCTAAGAGCTTGTAACAAAGGGATTCTAATACTTATTTTTTTAATCCTTGAATCAAATTTGACTCTGGTTTCTCTTAGGTTATAGTATTTTCTTTTCTAAAAGTCTGGATGGAAATGGCCTATTTACGTTTAGTTTAGATGTTTCTTCAAGAAAATGTTTGGGTTGTGTCTCTTCTGATTTTTTCTTTGTCTTTGGGGACTTATTCTATAATTGGAGATGATGGTTTTGAAGTAACCTTCCCTGACCATAATAGTAGGTTTCTATAATCTACAAAATTCACCATGGGAATCTTGTCAAATTCGACAATGTATGTTATGTTTCCTGCCTTACATTCTTGGGATTTGCCACAATTTGAGATAGAATTTGTGGTTGGGTAGGTTGTTCAGATGGAGTAGTTTTTGTAGGTGCAATGAACAATTTTTTTGTTCTTGGGGTCTTTTGGAATATAATGCTTGTTGAACCGATCCTTGGGGTACATTCAAATGTTGTTTAAATTATGGATTGAATTTTTGGAATGGTGGAATGTTTGAGTTTTGACTTCATGGTTATGGATAATAATTTGGTTTTGCATTACACTAAGGACTCCATTCCTATGGGACTTATTGAACCAAAGGTTGGGAGTATGATCATGGTGTGTTCCACTAGTTTGAAACCCATTATGTTTTTTGTGTATAGGACTGGTTTTGATTTTTTGGAAAATTCACTCCTTATCTTTGAGCCACATAATTAACCTTAACCTCACTTTGTGTATTATGTTTTAAATGATTATTTAGCAAGGGAAACAGTCCACATTGATCAGTGGCATGCTTCAGATCACAGATAAGGAAAATGTCTATCTTATCTAAGAGATAATCCTTAAGCCCATTTTTTTTTCCTCCATATTGGACAATATATGAACAATGGATCTGTATTCGTAGCTTTCACCCTATCTACAATTGTGTTAAGCTGAAATAAGATATCCCTTATTAAATTTGTAATCTATTCTATTAGTTTGGATATGTCGCCATTGGAAATATTTCCTTTCTGCTTTCAAAAATTTAGGCAAATTAGGGAGTAGTTTCTACTGAGCTCAATGATATTAGTGAATTCCAACTTGTTCATGTACCCTTTTCCCATTAGATTAAAGGATTATTTTGTGTCTTCATCAAATCCTTTAAGGAATAGAGTTTTTATAAGAGTAATATCAAAACCTATACCACAGCTCCCATGAAGGAAGAGGAATCAATCAAGATAGTCCTCAACACTCACATCCTTCTTTTTTGTATCCTAAAGAGTTCTTCTTTTTGGTCCCTAACCCTACAATAATTTTGGTATTTTTCCAAGAAAACTATTTACATCTCTTCCCAAGAATGGATAGAGTTGGGGTTTAGGCTCATAAACCACCTCATGGTTGTATCTTTTAGATTTTAAGGAAATAAATTAAAATTTGAGTGTCGAGGTATATTCATAGGTTTTCCACAACACTTTTAAATCATTCCAAGTGGGGGCTTTCCATTGTTTTCAGCATTTGGATTTTCTACTCCATCATCCATCCTTCGTTGTTGATAAAGTTGATCCACAGGTTGATTTTGAGGGGATTTTTGTAAGTTTATTCTAATAAATCTACCTCTATGGTCTCTAGGTCTAAACATAAAATCCTACCATGCTTAATAATAATCTCCTAACTATAAGTGCTTAACTGATTACTTGTGTTCCACATACTCAAAAGCACAAGAAATAATCTTGCTTTATCACTAAAAGGTTTTATTTCAAAAGAATGATTCATGGAAAAATATTTCTAAATGGAAACTTACCAGGCTATCAGGAAGTATGCAAGTTAGTACCTTGATCTTTGCTAACACCTTAAAAATTCCTTGGTAGTGGCGCTAAAAGAGACGAGCATCAATTATACGCGTACTTTAACTATTTCATGATTGTCAGTCCATGGTAGTGTCTATGACTATTTGTGATAAAGAGAATGATTGAAATTTTTCTAAGAATGCATTAACTACTGAATTCAATCAAATACTATTTCTAAACATATTTTAGAAATGGCTTCTATGATAAAACAAAGATTACTAAATTCATGAATTGAAATGTTGAAAGTGCTTGAATTCTTGTAACTAATAAAATGATGAATAAACAGATTTTTAAAAAATACCAATGCTTCCCTTCACATTGGGGAGGAGTGGCCCTTGCTTTCTCCCCGATCCAGTTTCAAGATTGAAAATTACACCAAATGATTTAACTCAGAATCATGCACTTTATTGAATGTAATACAATACTTCTTTCATCAACAACCAACCACACTAATTCTACTACAAAAGATTTTTATAATAAGCACAATCCTTGTCACTCTAGAAGAGGATTGATTATTTGTAATAACTAACTAATAGTTAACACAAATATTTCTATGAGAACAAATGCTTGTTAAGGAGTTACAAGTTTGACATAATAAGTGCATGTCGTACTTTGGATTAGATTTCATCTTGTTAACTCCGAATGGAGTCTTTGATTAATGATCAGCTGAGATGGTTTAACAATGTTAGAGGATGTCAAAGCTCATGCATTAAAATCCCTTGAATCATGGTGACTTCCAGTTTGTTTTGTTTAATTTTTTCATGTTTCCAATCAAAATTGATGTTAAATTAGACTCTCATAATCTATACGAGTCAGATGATGACTATATGACAACCTTATCTCAATGCTCCTTTCATCATGAAATCCATGTGTTGATTAGATCATCTCTCTTCCTTTTTTCCTAGTCCTTTGATTCCTTAATACGATTCATGCACTTCCATAACACAAGTCTTGTGTTCCAAGGCAAGTCCTACACTCCAAGCGAGTCTTGTGCCGATGCCTAAGTGAGTCTTGTGTTGGGAAATGTATGTGTCCTATTTGGGATTAAGATAGGCCCTTCATCCACATTGTTAGCGCATATACAAATTTATTTAAACTCATTCAAAGAAGCATAGATAAGATGAAAATGAACAAGGTTTATGTACAAAAATTCCTTTTAAATATATTAAAGTATTAATTACGAAATGCTAATATCAGTCTTAGTGTTTAATAATGAAATAAAAAAATGGGGGTTTACATAAGAATTAACAAGGCTCATTAGCTTGGATTCTCATTATCCGGCCTTTCAAGTGCTTGAACATGGGTTAAGTTGTAAATAGGGATAGAATCAAAATGGAACCATTCTTATTTTCAAAAACATGAGAAACAAGGTTTGTCGGAAAGTAACCCTTTGAGCATGTTCATTTGCTTATATTATCTTTTCTCTCAACTTCTAGTTGGAGTTTTAGGTGTCAAAACCAAATTTATAATAATTTCTCTTAACAATTATTTAATCATGGTTTATGACCCTAATTCAAGGTTTAATTGCATAATAGAGACAAAGAACTAGGTTTTATAAAGACATTATATCTCGGGACACTTGATGTCACTCTAGACTCTGTCTACCTTCCTAAATATGATAAATTTATTATATTATACCATGACCAAATACTCATGTAACAAAGAATTATGAATACTTAAAATAGGCCAGTTTACTATTCCTAAAAAGACTAAATTAGAGTGTAGACTTTGAATTCACTTATCAATGCATAGATAAGAGTCCCTAGAGGATTTTCACTAGGTTCAAAGGCCTTCACACATTTTCCTTTTATAAGATAGTTGTTTTTCCATAATTCATGTCCCAAATTAGAGTGTAGACTATGATAGGGTAGTGAGTAAAAGTTTTCCAATGATACTAACATACAAACACTTAGATTAGGCTCTATGTACACCTCACTCCTCTAACATAAGTTCAAAAATTTATCATTCATTGATATACAAACACCTATAATAAGAGGAAATATAAGGAAAACAATATAGTGCTCAAGATTGTGATAGTCCACAATAGAACAAGGGAATTGTAATTATTCCTCACCTTTACATAAAACCTATGTCGATTTTAAAGGTTTGTATACATGCTTCAAGTCCTAACTAGATTTCTCATACAACCAAATTCCAACAGAAAAGACAAACAATACACATGCTTTTGCTTATACAATCAGGGTTTCAATCAACTTTAAATGTATCAACACAAAACTAGAAGGTTTTACCCAATTGAGAGGATCATATTCACCCTAATTGACTTGTAATCAGCTATATTCTATATATCAAAAGTTTGGAGAAATACGAACATTACAAAAACTCTATTTTTCTTATGTATATTTGAAACTGTACATACAAATTTTTGAGAGAAATATATAGCTTTTAATTTGAAGTTTTTCCCTTAAAAATTTCATACCCTGCTACCTTTTCTCTGTCCTCCTTCCATGGAATCGATGAGCTCTTTTCCTCTTTTGGGCCTAGAAGTCAATTATCCAACTAAACTCATTTGAGTTTATTGACTTGAGGTGGCCAAATTAGCTCCTAACTTAGGTTTAGCATATGTGGCCAAGAACTATAAAGTGATCAAGCACCATAAAACATGTCATTAGAATTGATTCACTCACTATGAAGGGAACATGCAAAGATAACACGACTTAGACATTAGACTTCCTTCAAACCCTTGCTTACAAGTTAAAAAAATTAAATTCCTAGTTTTGGAGAAAAAACTAATTCAAGATGATTTGAGAGGTATAAAGAAAGGTAAATGATGTACAAAATATGTCTTATTAGCCAAAATAAGGTCCTAGTGTAGACACAAAATCATGCACTTTGGGTAATTATCTATTCCTAATTGCATACTACTATTTATATGATTCCTAAGTAAGAAAAGTACTAATTAACCCATGTCTTTGGCCACATTTCTTTGATTTCTATTGCCACTTTTGGTCTTGCACCCTTACTTGCTCAGTTTTCCTTTTTATACCCTAAAATTTATCATCCTGGACACCAACTCCCAACCAGGATGTCAGCGCTAGGCGCCCTCATCCCCTTCGGCTGCCCCTAACCTCAGTATACTTTATTCACATATTTTGGGTCCTTTCTAGCCGTTTGAACATCTTATCTTTTTGGTATTCATCCTTTTCAGGGTTAATTACAAAATTCAAGTAAGGAATCATATAAATATAAAGTTATGTGATAATAATAAATGACCAAACACTAAGCATTAGCTATCACCACCTAATCTTGCATCCATCAAACATATAAGAGCTCCATTGCATCCATTCAACACCATCTAAGGGAGATAATGGCTGGTTATTCTGCATACACTTAATAGGAGGGGAGTTCATTCTATTCCATGCACACATATATTACATTTCTTTACATCTAGCTTACTTATTCACTATCAAGTGCAACACGCGTAAGAGCCACCTAGGAACGATTCTACACATACATGCATAGAACTACATTGGGTATGAGATGTAGTACAGCTCTCGGATTGTAAGATCACCATTGTGACAATTGAGGATAGTTTGACCCCTCATTTTGAATCTATATTTTTAGGATTTGATGTCTCTTTGAGGGTTTTGCAGGTCATTGTTTCATTGCGGAGTTTTCGGTGACTTTAGCGATCATTATGTGACCACATACTAACCAAATGTGAACAACAATGAGTACCTCATGACCACTAGGAGATGGTTTCATGAGCATTTCCACAGACACATGCACCCAGAAATAGGCCTAGGGTGCTCAAAGGTGCCTTGTCCTCTCCGGGCGCCCGAGTCTAGGAAGTTCGTGAGCTCAAACACTTTTCTAAGGATTTGTACAATGCTCCTCCCTCTCTGTTCATATGGTTAGGAATTTGGCATAGTTAAGGAATAATTATGAAATAGCTATGCCATTTTACCTCTTTTGTGCACTTAGGGTTTCATATATTTTGGCTTAGGTTTCTTGGGTTAATTTTGTACTTATTTTTTTATTCATTTATTGTTGTAATAACAATCAGATTAGGCATATAAATTCATATTTTAGCTTAATCATTTTGGTGAACCTCCATGCTCTACTTCACATAGGTGTCCATCACCTCTACACTCTATTTCACATAGGTGTCCATCACCTCCACACTTTGCTTCACATTGGTCTCCATCACCTCCACACTTTGTTACACAAAGGTGCTCACCATATGCTCATTGGTTGCATACATATAGCCTTCACTCACCTGCATAAGATCTATCTCATATACCACCACTCTTAGAGCATAGCCACGTGCCTTCATCACCACAAGCATCAGGTAGAGGAACTTCATCCTTTACTTTCATCGGATAGCTCACTCATCATCATATACTTGGGGGGCATCACACTTATTTTTATTCCCCCTTCTAGCATCAAAAGTGTCTTATTTTCTCATCACTTCACATCTAGTCTATCACATACACCATATACATTTTGATACATGTTCGTATCATCATTACTCGATGATGCACTCTTTTGATTCATTTCACACTCATTGTTGAGGGCATCCTATACACATGAACCTCACACACAACACACTACACATCACACTACACACTATATTACACATCATCTTATTTCTCACACATATTCATCACAATCAACAAACATACAACACCTTCTACCACACATTCAACATTACATACTACATACTCAACACACAAACAATACATATTTCTTGCACTTATTCATCAATACAAACTCAACACAACAACAAGCAACACATACTCTCCTTGCATCTTCAACATAACATACAACACACTTGATACATTTACAACATGCTTCACACTTGAATATTTCACAACATATCACTCGAAATCACACAACATAACTCCCTTACATCATATGACACATTTCTCTTATGTACAATCAACACATACATCTTACATGATCCATACCTCTACCATACACTACCTACTTGACACTTTCACATGCGACACAACCTACTACAAGCCTCACATGTTCACAATATATATCTTTCAACACAAGACATTACACACTCCATGTGATTATAATAAATGCAACCTACTACACATTCACCATCTTTGTGATACACAACACAATAGACAACTTCATAATCAATCTCCTACAAAAGCAACACATTCCCGACATCTTTCTCTCATGTGCAAACAACACAACACAACACACATATCTCTTACACAACCAACATGACACACTACCCTATTATGCACTCTAGTTTCATGATCCATACTCAATTCTTGTATAACTCAAATAGACCTCATCACACTCACACATTCAATCACTCACTCACTTATTCATGCATTTACACTCTACACTTTGCACTTAGATGATCACATCTTTCGAATACACACATTTCAGACCATTTCCCGATGACACACTCTCAGTTACATTTCATTCTTGACTGCTAAGGGGGTATAAATAAATTAACCTCATCTCATACATACACATCCACTCGGGGCACACTACTCCTATAATTCACACTACATTCCATTTTGTCTCATCCACAACATACTACATATCTTGGTTGCATTTACTCTTGTTTACTTATGCTTTTACATGTACACTTTATGCTAGATAGATATCTTGTATGTCATTATCTTTACCATACACACATATGCCTTCACTTAACTTTCTAGTTGTGATCACAGATTTTACATATCCATACATGCAACATGGATGCTTGGCGCAATACCTATTACTATTCCCACAATGGCTCCTAGGGGCATCCACTTTCCTACATTACTGATTGATATTGTTTCATTTTGTTTCATAGCACATTACATTATCGATTATACAAGTCTTGACGTACTCTTTATCTTTCCAACATGCTAATGGGTGTTTCATTGTAACATTTTTATGCGAGACTATTTGCTTTCATGGTTGTTTGTTACATTACTTTCTTGTGTAGTCACAAAAAATGCACTTTAGACATTTATTTATCTTGGTTTTATACTATTATTTAGAAGGTTTATGAGTGAAGAAAGTACTAATTAACCCCCGTATTTTGGCCATCATATTTTATTTTATTTCATCATTACTACCCCTTTTCAAGCGACATGCCCACCTATTATGGCCATTTCCCATCATTTTATCCTTGATTGGGGAACCCGAGCTAGTATTGGGGCACCCATCGGTGCCCTAGTCCCACCAGGAGCACCCCAGTCCTTTTCACACTTTCCTGCCACTTTTTGGGCTCTTTCTAGCCATTTGACATATTTATTTTTCTTGTGGTCAGCCTTTTCGGGGTTAATTATGAAATTAGATCAAGATAACCCTATAAATATAAAGTTATGAGACCATAATGAGGGACCTAACATCACTTACTACTATCACTCCATCTAGAGTTGCATCCATCTATTACATTGAAGATCACTTGCATCCACGTAGCTCCATCATCAAGGCTAGGACATCTGCATCACACTTTATAGGGGGATTCTATTCTATTTCATGCACACATTCTATTACATTTTCTATATGTCATACATAACCACTACATATACACATTCATCACAACGTGTTAGACACAACACACACTACTCAACCATTTCTCGATGACACACTCTCGTTTACGGTTCATTCTTGACTATTGAGGGGGGAAAAAAATGAACCTCATTGCATACATTTCTATTCACTTGGGGGCACGTAGCTCCTATCATTCCATCTTGTATTCCATTCCATCCATCCACTACATATTACTTTGTCTTAGGGAATTTACTCTTGTTTACTAGTGTTCTACATGGTCACTTTACTACACATGTTAGACTGATTTCTTATATGGCATTATATATACCATCCACATGTGTGCGTTCACACCTTTGTTTAGTTATGATAGCATATACAAATATTTTACATGTAGCATGGATGATCATCTTCTACCCTTCCTACACTGGTTGTTGGGGGCATCCACATTTGATTCTCACAGGTGTTATTAATTCATTTTATCCTTAGCACTTTACCTTACTTGGTTATTCAAACTTTGACATATTGGTTATTTCTCTAACATGCTAATGGGTGTTCTATGTACATCACTTGTTTCTAGGATTACATGTTTTCATGAATACTTTATTTTTACTTATCTGCCATTGTTTGTTTCTTGTATGTAGGCATTGCCCTATGTTTGGTGTGCACACTTGTTTGTTGTTTGTAGCCATGATGGAATTACGTGTCTTGCGACATTGTGAGTGATGTCCCATGTTTGTACCCACTTTTTGTGGCTTACTTGTCTTCTTGTGTGTTTACATTACTTTTCTTGGTAGCTTTTATGTTGTTTGTGTAGATTACACATTATCTTCTACATACATGCTTTTTCATACTAACACTTGTCTTTGGCTATCCATCTTGTTTGTGCGCACCTTGGTTTCTACCAAGCACATTTTTGAAACTTACTATAATTATACATACAAAACCTTGTACACTTACTATTTTTAGAAAGGGTACTTACATATGTCGTTTGCGGTGAAAACACTATCAAAAGTTTCTATTTTGCTTAAGAACTCTCTGCTCCAATTTTTAAGGTTTTCCATATGTAGGATCTTCGTAAATATGAAAAGGAAACTTTTGTGTTTGATAATTTTAGATTGTTGATGTAAATAATAAATATCATTAATGGGTTATTTTGACGATCAACTTAAAGGTGTTTTGGAGAGGAATGTATAGGAAATTTTTTGTTGGAAACAGATGCACAATTGAGGAGTTATGAGTAATTCTTCATTTTTATGGTTATGTAGCTCTGATGAAATTTAAGCATCATTCCTGGTTTAAAATGGAGGTTGAGTGGATATTTCAACAACACTTTCAAAAAAATGATTGTGTTTTGGAGAGATGGAGAGTTTTTTTAATTTCCATGTGATTTTTAACTCACATGTCACCATAGCTACCTAACTGGGGTTGGGGTGAGGTTAAAGTGACTTGCACTAGTGAAATAGAGATAGAGGGGACACAAGGGAAACCAAAGTTCAACTTTCACTCGATGGTGACAAGTGATAGCCTCCGGTGCCTTGTGTGTGAGATGTAGGTGTTGGGAATGAGCATCGGAGGGCTAAGAGGTGGTTTTGTAGTGACCACGGGTTGTATGGAGAAAGTGGGTCACACTTTTATGTCCCCTTTTCACCTTCGGGGATAAAGGTTATATGTAAGTGAAAAATTGTGTTAACCATCATGAGGGGGGGCAAGTGACGGAAGTATGTTGTGTAACCTAGGGGCAGAAGTTATGAGGAGTAAGTGACAAAAGTTTAGCATGATGGGGGGTCAAAATTTTGTGTGCCCCTTGTCCCTTTTGTCCTTTGGTGGAAAGAGGGGACATATGAGTGAAAAAAATGTGACCTGGCCACTTTTTTTGGAAGGCAAATATCACCCATTGTGTCCAAATCGAGACACCGAGAGTGAAATTACCACCCTGAGAGCATATAAAAGTATTTCAAGGTCAAAACTTATATGATTTTGAATCTAAAAAACTTTTTGAGATGAATGAAACCATTATTAAGATCAAATTATTCATATAATTTAATTTTTATAGAATATTTCATCTTTGACTGAGAGGAGCAACTATTATGTTCTGAATTACCTCAAGAAATATTTGAGTCTGTGAAAAATTTCATGTTTCTATCTTGTAGAGGATTCCAAGATATTTCTGATGACTACTTGTTTTCCTCCTAACTCCCCCTCCTGAAACTCCCATAATCATCTGGAGAAGTCATCTTTCACCATTGGAGCTTTCATTCCTTACACCCAAAATTACCCGATGTGGCACAAGTTGTTCCTGAATCAAATTTCTTCCACCAAATTTTCCTAAACTACCTTGGACACCTTCAATGTTCTCTGACATCACCCTCAGATGCTTTATATTTTCCCTGTAGACTTCAGAGGGTGTTTACTTAGTTGCAGAATGGTTAAAAATGACGTTTTTAGGCCTCCGAGAGAAGTTGTCTTTCATCAAATCTCAACGAGTTCACCAATCACATTAGGAACTCTATTTTACACACTAAAACACACTTAAAATTTATTTTTATCACTTTTCTCTAAGCTTGAGTGAGGGTGGAACTAAGGTGGGTTGGCTAGAGAAAGGATTCATAGTAACTGGGAAACAAAGTTTTCAATTATGGGTTTAGTTTTCATGATCAAAATTTTTAGTTTTTCATGCTAGACATTTTTATGAAAATAATGGCATAACTTACCCAACCATAAATGTAAATAAATATCTTGAGGATGCAAAACCCCAACATGTATGACTCAAACAACAACAATAAACATAAACTAAGAGAATTGGGGTGCAATAACTCCAACACTCAATGAAAGGAGGAACTAAATGGGTCCCATATATGTATTTTCATAGGATGTTATGTGTCATTAAACCCTAATGTTCCTTTTATACACCACACCATTGTAGACGGGTCTAGGTTTGCAATTCTCGAACCTCTTGAAATAGAAATAAAAATATATAAAGTGATAAATGTGTAACCTATAATAATCTAAAAATAATGAGCTACACGGGGTCTTGGGTGTTCAAGTGGGAAATATATTTTTAAATGGAGGGTTAATATGCATTCAACAACCTATTATGCATAAAATACTACATATAGTGCCAAAAATGTCATAATTTATGTCGATGCATTGATTCGTGTTTCATGTTTATTTTTCATTTTTAATGGTGTTTCCAACGTAAGTATGTCCCAAATGTTGTAGCACAAATGTGATGTTATTAATGTCACCTTTTTACCACATTTACACCACGGTAGTCCCTAACTTCAAAATTAAAATTTCAAGCCCATATGTTTCCTTTTCATTATTGTTAAGTGTATGTGCTATGCCAAAACATAGAAAAAGAAAGTGCACCTAGAGAAACATGTCGGGGTTCAAATGTAGAGGAGGGGAAGATAAAGGGAAAAATTGTATGTGGAATAAGAATAAAATGGAAGAAGTGTATAGATAAAACAATTACATACAACCTTTGAAGAGGAGGAGAAACATGATAGAGACGTGAGGAAATAAAAAATGTGTAATGAGGATGTGGAAGAGGAGTAATACTATGGGGACATAAGAAGAGAGGTACATACATAGTTTTTATTACGAGTTTTTATGTTGTTCAAATTTATTGTATAGAAAAAATCCAAATATAACCAAAAATAGAAAATCATAGAAATCAAAAAATCAAAAATTAAAATATCTAGCGCAAAAAATAGCAAAACTAAACCAAGAAAACTATGAAATCAAATAACAAACCCTATAAAAAAATAGAAAACCTTAGCCTTAAAACAAACAAACAAATGATTTAAAAATAACTAGTAAAAGAAATTAACTCTACAAAAATAAAACACTCTAGTACTAAATAGAAAATCCTAGCAAACAAAACTAGGAAAACAAACAAAGTGTAGCAAAAAATAACAAATCCTCATGTGAAAAATAAGAAACCCTAGCCAAAAAACAACAAACCCTAGAACTATTTTATTACAAGAAACCCTATGATTTTTTTCATATTTAATGTTATTGTTATTAATTTATGTTTTAATATTAGGCACGTAAAAATAAGAATTTTTTTATCATTGGTCAATTTTTTGAAAAGGGTATGTACAATGTGAGGTTTAGCATAAGTAATGTTCATGACATTGTCGCATGAGAAATAGAGGACTACTCTACCCCTCAATATTACAATAGTCATGCTTCTTGACATTCATATCATGGACATAAAAATTTATATTATTGTATTCTGATGTACATCGATGGTATTCAAGGGATGAGATTCTCAAGACTTGCACTCTTGTTTCACATGATACTGAAAAGAGCTTATGAGGTAATATTTTATTTTATTTTATAATATTTGTAGTCATTTTCAAAAAATTATTTTAGAATATATTTTGGGGTTTAATTTATTTTATAATTGTAGATCCTCCTCTTCAATGTCATTGCAGCCTCATACATCTTGTGATCACTAATCCAAAATTGGCGACATTTATGGGGCGGCCTATTATCTTTCACCTGCTTGAGGAGGTAAGGAGGTAAAATTTATTTTATTCTATATTATTTGTAGCCATAATCGAAATTGTTTTTAAAGTTTATTTGATGTTTTTATTTATTGGAAATTTTAATTTAGCATATAATTTCATATCCTCCTTTTAGTGTCAATGTATTTGTAGCCTCGTACATCTCGTGATCGATAATCCAGAAGTGGTGACATTTCAAATGTGGCCTATCATGTTTCACCTACTTCAAAGGAGGAAAGGAGGTAAAATGTTATTTTATTCTATATTATTTGTAGTTATATTCAAAATTATTTTTAGAATTTATTTGATTATTTAATTTATTGTATAATCACATATCATCATCTTTCGTGCCAACGTCTTCGATGTAATTGTTGGTGTCTCAAACTTGCACCTATGTCTCATATCCGAAAGAATTGAATCATTCAAGTAAATAATGGGATTGTCTCCAAGTTGTGGGACTTTGTGCACTTGAGACAGGACCTGCGGAGAAGGCTAGTTCCTTTACCTATTTCTACTATTATGGCAACTCCTAATGTTGAAAGGGAAACCTAAGTAAATATGCCAAGAGGCTAGGGATAGAAGGATAACATATAAATGAAAATACACTAAGAGAGGTGATATCACCATAAAGAAGGGGGTGAACATGATTGACTTTGAGTGAAAACAAAGGAAGACGTGCGAGAGGAAGGCTAGACACACGTAACACATACCGTAACGCAATTACGCAATCGTTTTCATGAAACAAAATCATAAAAGGATATGTAAGGGACGTGAGAAGGCACATAAAACACAAAACGTGGGGAGAGGCAAGAAAGAAGAACATAAACAAGCTAAGGTAAAATATAGCCACAAAAAAATGCTTCTATTACTTCTAGAAATGCACAATAGATTACAATGGCATATGAGGCTAATATCCACATGTAAGGACTAGATCTAAAGGTCTGTAACTCAAAATGCAAGGAAATGCCTATATAAACTGAAAGAATCCAACCCTTATCAATGAGCAATGCTCTTACATTTATAGAAGGATGGAGAAAAGAGGAAGAGAAAGAGGAAAATTCAAATTTTAATCACAACCACTAACAAGCAATGGATTTCTGTAAAGATGGTAAATGTGTCTCCTCATGCTTGATGTAGCTTGTGGAAGAAGGAAGGAGACAAGATCTGCAAAAAATATGGTGGTTGAGTTTGCATTCATGGTTGAAGGTGCATTTTCCCTACTTCTCACCTACCCAATCTTGCCAAGATTTGAATTTGAACATTTTACATTGTAGCCCATGTCAAACAGCTATTAAATAAGATAAACCACACCCTCTTTTGAGCTCTACAACAAAATATATGACATTCGACATATGCAACTCGCTCGACACACAATGACATATGGAGTGAGTAGAATGGATGAAGGATCAACCAATTGTATATTTGTTTTGTTTTTTTGACAGATGTCATGTAGCGCTTCATCACGGGGATTAGGTGTCCGGTTGGCACGCTACGATTGGTTGCGTGTGATCTACTCAATGTCTGATAGTCCACATGGCACATGAATTGGTGCGAGAAGAAAGTGTGATATTGTGCGAAGGAAAGAAGCATGGAAGAAGAAAGTAGGAGGCACGCAAAAGTAATGCATGTAAGAGGAATGGAAGGAACACCTACGGAGGAATGTATGGAAGAGGCACAATCATTACAAAATAATGTGTGACATCGGGAAGGGAGCATGCAAGAAGTGTAGGGACTTAGCTAATTTTGGGAAGTAATTCCGAGTACGCACGGAGGATGCATGAACTGCATAAGAAGGTAAACGCGTAGATATTGGGCATGAGGGAAAATGGATTAGTTAGAGGAAAAGGGGGAGAAAATATGAGAAGTGCGGGAAAGGACGAGTGCGTAAAAGTGCACAAGGAAATGCGGCGAAGGGAATGTACCAAAGGAGCAACATGAGTGTGTGCAACTTGCAATGTGGAACCTTGGAGTCAGAATGGAAATACAAGTTGTCCAAATAACCAAGGGAGTTATTTTGGATAACAATAACATCATAAATTTGGTGTTCGCCAATGTAAACAATAGGAAACAACCACCACAAGTATCGAGGAGGTATTTTCTATTGCGAATGAGAAGGGATAAAAATATCCACTTGATTCGAGGAGGACCTGGTCATCTTGTCTAAAATTGAAGTACAAGTATCGAGTGTGGGGAAGTTTGCATATGAAATTATATGTGAACCATGACATCAAAATATTACAATATGTTTGTGGCAAGTAAGTATTAGTTTATATTTTGTTTTAATTTAATCATTATTTTGCATGTTATCAAAATTGCCAAAAAAATTAAATTACTTTAATTTCGTTATTTTCTTTTAGGTACTTCAAAAAATTATTATTATGTGAGCAAAAATATTATTTTCTAAAAAAATCCGCCTCAAATTCAAATTCGCAACTAATTAAATGTAGAAAATGGTTGGTTACATCTACTAAAAAAGAGTGCCTACTATGATGTGGGAATTATTAAAAAAATTGCAACATATGCGCTTAGGATAATGAGGCCACATATATGGGTATGATTATGAAATAAATTAAAATTATGTTTTATTTTTATTTTTATATTTATATTTATATTAATTTATGGAAAACTTAATATGCAAGAGAAATTACGGGGTAATACGCATGTAGAGAGACTAGCCCATAGACTTGTAGGTATGAATGCATCTTTGTGAAAATATAATATGAAAAGTGGCTCAAACACGACACAAAATAAACTTATGGTAATTTGGAAAAACAAGTTTATAAAGTGAAAAATTGTGTTTTCGTCATATTCATTAATTCTAATTTTTTATGTATTGATATTAATAGAAGGGTTCAAAGTTTCTACAACAAATCCCACCAAGCCAAAATGACGACTCGTCATTTGGGATAAATGAGCATAGATGAGGTTGTTTATGAATTTGTGAGTTTATTTAAATAATGTGGCATGCATTGTTTATTAATTCTTACCTCGATTATATTTGTAACTTTAAATTATTTTTATAGGAGAATATGTATGACTTCAAAGCCACCGAATTATTATATAATGAATGTTTTATTCATAATACTCTATTCGAAATTTATGAATATTTAGCAAATTCTAAGAAAAATTGTAGGTACATCTAGTGCGTGAATGGCAAACCATCTAACTATAAAAATTGGCACAACTCAAAGACCTTGGATGAAACACCAATGCGTTTCAACGAATTGGCACATTCTCGTGGGTTTGTGTTGGTAAGATGTCAATAATTTATTAAATAATTATTAGAATCAAGTAGGTAACATAAGTTTAATTTTGAATATTTTGATAAACATTAAATAATGGCATTGTAGGTGAATAAACCAAAACTTTTAGTTGTTGGAATTGAATATAAAGAGGGTAGTGACGATGATCATGTATATGGCTATGAAAATCCATCATTGTATGGAATGGATTATAGTTCAAACAATACATACAATGAGTACATAGATTATCAAGATGTTAATGAGATATTAGATGATGTTGGTGAAGTTGATGATGATTTAGCTAGTTCATAGTAGTAGTTTTTATATAAATTGTAACTTGAATTCATGTTATTGTATTGGATGTATGAGAAATTAAATATTTTCTCATGTTTAAGATTACATTGCTATTTTGTGATTAACTTACCTAAAACATGATTTTATTCTATCATTACATTTAAAGTGGATAGAAAGAATGGCTACCCAGTACCCTCCAAACAACCAGTTTGTTTAAGACCCATCGGATGATGAGTCATGTTGTGTTCGTTTATGCCTAGTTTCTCATAATGTTATGTTTTGTTAGTTATTTATCGCCTTTTGACGTATTTTTGGGTCATGATTGTATCCATCCACCCATTTTATTGTAACTTTTTTATAGCAATATAATTGTGATGGTTCCAATAAAAAAATGATTTTATGTTTGAAAACTTAAATATGTTAGTTTAGTAATGTTAAGTTCATTTAGAAAATAAGTGATTTTTTTGATGTATGATATTTTATTTTAGAATTTTAATTTACATTTAAAATTTATTTTTATATTTTAATTATATTTTTTTGTAAATTTTATTAGGATTTTAGTAATGTTTTTGTCTGAGTGGTATTCACTATCACTTTTAAGTATATGTACTAGTCATTCAAAATATGACAATTTTATTTTACATTTACAAACATTTATGTGTGTGTGTGTGTTATAAAAATGTAAAATAGTTATTTGATATTTCAAATAATTATATTACATTTTTAAAAAAAATATCGAGCAAATTTTTCATCACATTTTTGCCACTTGGCGGTGTGAAAATGACAGGGTTGACATAATGAATATATGGCATAAATGTGTGGAAAATGTGGCGAAATGAAAATCAATAAAAATGTCTAATCGTATCAAGGTCAAGTCATGATAAAAATGTCTAGTCGCATCAAGGTTGTGTCACATTTGTGCCACCTTTCATGACATGATTTCTTCAAAGAAATGTGACGAAAAAAGCTAAAAATGTTTTTTTAGCAAATTCAACTTTTAAATGGTGTTATTTTCTTTTTGTGTAGCGATTGTCGGATCGAAAGGGTTATTCAAACATTGGAAAAGAGGATGATAATAATCCTTGATTGGGCCTTTTATACCTCGATCGGGCACGTAAAGGGAAAAGATTGGGGAAATGACGATTCAAAATTCATAGGCTAATAGAATCCAAAGAAAATAGCCTTGTGAGGAGAGTATCTCCATCAACCTAATAAAGAAAGAGGGGAGCTTCATTCTATACATTTTCGGTAAGATAGTTGAGTGATCAAACAAAAAATTAGAGATTTTGCTTCTTAATAAATTTCTCATATCTAGACCTAATATTGATGTATTTAGGGCTTGGGCATATAGGAAATGTGAACTTAAGGGTCAATTTGAGATCTCAACACTTTAAAGGGGCTTATTTATTATCTCCTTTTATTTTCATGAATATTATTTTCAATTCATTCTTGGAGTCCCTTGGTTTTTAGGAAAAGCTAGGCTTTTCTTTAAAAGTGGTCTCAAGCTTCATTATAGATAATGAAAGCTTAGATTTGATTCCAATTTGAGTTAAATTAACCAAATTTCCATTAGAGTTCTTGGAATTCTAATTATTCAAGGGTATCAACAAATATTTTGTACATCTAATAGATTTTAAACCTATTACCAAATCCAAGAGATTGGTTTTTTCCCATTTCATGTGGATGTCATGTTGGAAAAGGAACTTCCTTCCTCCATTAAGACGGTCTCTAAATTTAGTGAGTAAATACAACCCATTGAATATGAGTACAATATCCTTAGTTGTTGTAAATGTGATAAACTTGGACATTTAACGAGGAAATGTCCTATAAAAATAAGGTAGAGAAAAATATAGAGCCCAAAAAGAAAGTGTCGGAGGTTAGGGACTCTAGAAAAGAAAAAACTCTAATAAACAAAGATGTAGTAGACAATAGAACATATCAAGACTTAGTTAAATATATTTGGGATAAAATAAAACCGTTCAAGATTTCCCCTTTTTAGATGATAAAGGTGTTAGGTCCAGGCATACTCACTAAAGGAGATGCATTAAAAGCTCAATGTAGAGATCCAAAATCTTATGTTACAATAAAGAAGAATTAATAAGAAAAAGGACCTAGGTAGGGATTACGACAAGATGTTATCCTCTCGAGGATAATTTTTTGGGGATATGTCACACATTTTTGATGAATCGTGTTTATAGGAAAGGGAGATCCTTGAGGAGAAGTGCATTTTTTTCCTTCCTCTTTGAAGAATCTAGATTATTTTCTTGATGGAAAATATTTTTATGGAGACTCCTTGGAACATTGATAAGTCTAATGAAGTGCGATTTGATTCAATGATTGTGGATTAATAGGTTCCTTTGGCCTTGGATTCCTTTAATCCTTTGGGTGAAGAAGAAATTATGGTGAATATTATGGAGATTAAGGGATCCATCAGAACTTTATCTTTGGAAAACAAAGGATGGGAGGAAATTCAGAATTAGAATGAATCAAAATTAATAATGGCTCTCAAAATTTATGTTTTTAAGGGAAATAATATTATCCAATAATGGAGGTGAGCTAAGGTTGTAAATCCTAAAATCTTAGGAACGTAATATGTACAAATAGTATGCTTATAGAGCAAAGGAGGGAACCAAAAAGGACTTTATGTAGGGGATACCTCAAGATAACTCATATTGACTTGAGGGATGGAACATGGTTTCACGTGGGAAAAGGAAAGCTAAAATGAACCAATAGAATTCTCCCCCTCTTGGGATAATCACTAATGGAAGAGAGAAACATCAAGATATTTTTAGGTGATCTAGAAGCTACCCAATTGAGAGTATTTGAACGGAGATCCTATATCCACCCGCCCGCCTATATCTATTTATAGGTAGATGAAACGAGGGTTATTAGGTATGTTTCGGTCAACAAAACTTGGGGCCTGGGGAATTATGGTATGGTCTAATTGGCGAGTCAAATTTTATTCAATAAAATTTAAGGAAAGTGTTTGTTGTCGGTCCACTGGACTTCATTCAAGTACATAACATAAAGCTAAGGGGTGGGGATAAAGCTAAGGGAGTTGGGGCCCCTACTCCTGGTTCGTTTAAGGAAGATTTGGATCATTCAATCTCATGTCGAGAGGAATAGGACCTATGTAAGGTCCATAAGATACCAAGCTCATTGTAACATCAAAACCCTTTATCCCCTATCTATATGGGATTGAGGGATGGGCCCTTTGTCTCTAGAGTTCCCTCCCCCTCCTGTGGCCTCCCAGGAGAGATAAGATATAGAGTCAACATCAAGCCCGCCTCTCCCTATATATAGATGGATGCCCCTGTCCAACTAGAAATTTGGTGTTTCTCTCCCCACCCCCTTCCCCACTCTATTTTGATAGGCCTCACCCCATAGTTCTAGAGGATTTCCTACGGGACCAATCTCTACCGTTTGCATTGTTGTCGGTTGATTTCCCCTTATACCCTTTCTCCGGTGGGGGGTAGAAAAGAAGGAGTGTATAGGGATATTAATTGGGAGGAGGTTGGGGACTCGCCTTGAGAGAGTGATCGATCTTGACCACCATGTAATTTATTCACTCAAAAAATTGTCGATGCATCCAATCCATATTTTATATGCTCCATAATCTTGATTTCATGTTATTCTTCATTCGATAGAGGGGATGAGGATTTTGGTATATGCATTGGTGACTCTACGGAGTAGTTAAAAGTGTCCTATACTACATATTTTGGCGTACTTATAGTTCTATCTAGAACCCCTTTAATAGATTTGGGGATAGCTCGAATGAACCCCTAACTCCAAGTTAGGACTAGTAAAAGGCTCCAAATGAACACCTAATCCGGTCTATAGATAGTAGGTCATTTTCATAACTCCATAATTGCCCCCACCCCATAGACCCTATAGAGTTATGGGATATAGGGGCACTACAAGAATACCCCCTCTCTTTATGGGGTGTACCTTATCCCTATATATCTAAGGGAAGGGAATATGCACACCTAATTAATAATTCGTAATACTTAGGGGAGAGGAGAATATATCTACTCTACTCCCATATAGAGATAGGGGGGGGGGTACTCGATAGATCGAGGGCGTCCATCTCATCTATTCCATAGATGGATGGGGAGATAGGGCTGGAACCAATCTCCACTCTCTAGTCAGTCCAGACTGAACCAACCCCTCCCAAGCGGAGAGAAATGCCCCATATAGAGTATAGAGAGGGCCCCTATAGTTCTATGGGTCCCCCCTCCGGCACTATCTATAGGTGCCCCGCCGACCACATTGCTGGATAGATCTACAGGGCTGCTCGGGAGCCCTATAGATCTATCTGGTTGAGGCCCCCAGGATCTATATAGTACGGGACCCTATATCTATATGGTATGGAGGGAATATATATCTAGGGGGCTCTTTGGCTACTATAGATATGCATATTTGATCGGGTCATTTATGTTTCCCCCTCCCCTATAGATCGGTCCAGACGCATCCAGATCAAAAAGTAGTTCAGGGCCCATAGAGAGATCTAGATGGGCCCAACCGCCCCTCCCCATATCCTATACCTGTTTAGGTGGGAGGATCTCTCTAGATATGGATCAGATGGGGATGGATAATATATCTATTCTATATGGCTGTTCTGCTTGCTCGGGAGGTATGGTGATTCAGACCAGACTTGTAGCCGTAGCCAGCCCCCTTTCTCCTTTCTTTAGCTGCTTATATATAGATATGGCCGAACTCGTGACTGATTTAGCTTTCTTGGTGGAGGAGCTTCTACTCTAACATAATGTTCTTGTTTTGATAACTCAAACGTAGGGGAAGGTTTTTTACTAATAAATCGAGATTCAAAATCGTTCCATTGCGAATCTTTTCCCTTATTTAGACGTCGGACCTCTAAATTCTCATAGGGCCCTCCCGGAATTACTTCTAGGGCCTGTCTAATTATTCTTATAGATTCTTTCATTTCCCCGATTCGAAGCAAATAACGAGCTAACGAATCTCCTTATTTTCCCCCTCCTCTCTCCTTGACTCCACTCCCCCTTTCGAAAAGGGAAAATCACCCTTCCCGAAAATTAAACCCCCCTTCCCAAAAATGGAAATAGAAACAAAATCAAGATGAAAAATTCCTTCAATTGTCCCCCTCCCTCAACTCAAAGGGTGGGCGAGAGAGGCAAGGCCTCTGTTCCAAGAATTTATCCTTCCTCTCCACCTGGATCCTTTAGAGTGACCCTAAAGAACCTTGCTTAGAGATAAATTTATATGGTGGTGGATGGGCATATAATATACCAAGGGCCATAGATTTCTAGTTGAATTTGAGGGCATAAACCTCAATATATGGTGCAATAGACCGGGCTGCGAGAAGAGATCCATATAGTTCTATCTAATTCTCTCCTTTGTGTGGCACTTGACACCCATAGTGATTAAGGATCTATATATCTATCCACACCCCTTATGTGGCACTTGTCCTCCCCCTCACTATAGTACTAATTAATCTCTGTGGCACCTCTACCGAAGGGAAGGGCTGGAGAAATTTTGGATGCGGGAAGATCTTATAGTTTCTCTAGACCCATAACTATAATTTTATCCAATAAAACAGAAGAATTATAAATTTCCGAGATAATAGATAAGAATACTGCAAATAAAACCATTGCAGTGCCCATGAGAGGAGCAGTTCCCCATCCGGGAGCTACTTTACCAGATTCTGTATTAAGTGGTTTTAAATAATTTCGAGACTAGTTTGTATCGGCTCGGGTAAAAACATCTCATGATTATAGGCAAGGGAATCACTACCCGAGAAAGCCAACTCCTCCATTTCCTAGGAAAAATCACATCGATATAGCTCACCTGTGATTTTCTTTTTGATGGGTTTGATCATTCCTACAATTTTCTTCTTTTCCTCCTCGATAAAAGAGAAGGATGGTGGAGGAATTGGATTAACCTTCTTTCCGAAATAGGTTATACACTCCCTTGTTGATTCTCCCACCCTATCCACAAATACATTAATTTTCTCATCATCATAACCCTGCATTCCATTAGTACCAAAGCTACTAGTACCTAGACACTTTGATACTCCCTTCTCCTTAGTCTACAACTCATCACTATGTATGAACCCTAGGCTTATAGAATACAAATCATGCCATATAGATATAGATTCCACTTCAGGTCAGTCACCATATATTGAGAATATTTCCTTTATTAGTCATGACATATATATTCAACCCCTCATGGCTCATCGGCGAGCCTTCCCGTCTCGATTAGCCCCCTTTCTCCACCATAAATAAACAGGGGCGAATACTCCACAAGTATCCGTGGAGAGCGATCAGATCGGCCCCAACTATGTATATCACAGATCCTTCATGCTGATGCTGCTTATAGCTTGCTCCCTCCCGTCCGTGCCATCTATCTATCTATAAGTGTCCCAATCCCCCTTCACTCTAAAATCCCCTATCTCCACCCTAAACTAGATATGGGAGAGAGGGGGCATGGAGAACTAGGCCGGGGTAGGGGAGTCCTGACCCCTATCTCTATTCTATATGGCATGGTGAGGGTCCTATCCCCTATCTATTATATGGTATGGATGGTATGGCATTGATTCACTTTCCTAGTCATGTTTGTAAGACCCAAAACCATAGAGATATGATCTTTAGGTGATCAATGAGTTGATCACCCATATATCATATCTCTCTAGATAGGTGAGCAAGTTTCTCTATTCTATGGGAGTCACTCTTCTAGTCACGTGGGATGAAGAACATGCTTCAACGGATAAATATTGAAATTAAGATTCCTAATAAGAGTCCAAAATCTCCCACACGATTAGTTATAAATGCTTTTTGACAAGCATTAGCCGCACTGGGTCGTGTAAACCAGAAACCTATCAATAAATAGGAACATCCAAAAAAGGGAGATGATAAATCCCCACGGCATAGAGTTGCACACCATGGCATACATAATTCCATAAGGAAGGGTTACATATTTGTACAAGAAGAAGTGAACCCAAGTGCTTATCTATTTTATTCTATCTATATCAAGAGTAAGTGAATCAAAGTACCATCTCTATCTCTTAGCCAATCCCAATCTATTCTTAAATCCCTCGATCAATAGGCTAGGGGATAGGCTATAGAACCGAGCTATCTTCTCCATGAATTGATAGACCGGATATATCTCTACGGGATGAACTGAATATCTATATCTATCTATACTTGTGAGTAAACACCATATCATATGTTGAATAGATATTATAGGGGCATTTTCGTGGTGATAGTTGTTTTTCGATGCCATATAGTTCCCCCTATCACACTATGGGGCATGATGGACCGAGACCACCATAGTGTGATAGGGAAATTAGGTGTATATATAATTATCTATATATGGTGGTGACGGTTTCAAGGTCCTAGATAGAGCTCCATACCCCCGCCCCAAACTATAGATTGGTATGGCTGATATGAAAGCTATATATTATGATGTGGTCCATAGTATATAGACTGGTGTTTATTTGGCCTAGATTGAGAATGGGCCAAATAAACACTACATGTGCCAAAATACTATGGGTTGTTGATGGTTTGGTTTAATTCATAGTTGGTTGAGTCCACAATCACAATATATAGTATATTATAGTATAGTATAGTATAGTATAGTATAGAATGCGATTTGAAATAAAAAGAAAATATTGTGTTTTGGCCCGGGGCGGTTGACGGTTGGGGCGGTTCATGCGACGTATATAATGTAATTCATTTCAAACATTGACGAGCACAATGTAGCAAGATTTGAGAAAGGAATTGATCGTGATTTTGAACCTGTTCTTTCCATGACCCCTCTTAATTAAACGATAAAATAAACTAGATAAAATCATAATTCATCTAATTTCTTTTCATTTACCATGTTGGGAGACGGGATAGCAGGATCCTTCGATATTTTTTCCATCTATGGCTCTTCTTGTATGTTTTGAAGGGAGACATTATTCTACCTATCTGTCTTGGTAGGTCCCCCTTTCTAGATATGGGATCTTGATATCTAGATAAGGGCCCTCATCCTATCCATAATTTGAGCACCCCATATAGATAGATATATAAATAGTTGGACCGCTTATAGATATATGGACGGGAAAGGGGCCTATTAATCTACATGTGCCCATAAATGTGTTGTCCTCTCAGAGAAGGTGGGTAGTTGGTTTTTTTATCAACCACAATCTGTCGACCACCCATAGGTGGTTGTTCTACAACCTCGAAAAAGGGAAATGTAGTGATCTTGGATAAATATCCTACAGCGATGAATAGAATCCCCACAAAAATACCACTAGATTGAGCAGCGCTTAATAGAATCTATAAGGATAGGATCCTACCGGTAAGGTGAGGTACGGTCATTTTTTTAGGGATGGCATCTCATCTCCCAGAATCAGTAGGAGACTCATTCATTCACGATAAAAATGATCTCAAATATCCAATTGATCACCACGTCGGTACTGTAAATATGCAGTTACGAATAATCCAGCCAAAGTTATAGGAATCAGACCTAACACAATTCCGGATAACAAAACTTCAATAATATCATATGAACATTACGAAATATAGATATATGTATATCTTGCATAAGGAGTGACTCCGGAACAGACTTACTGAACAGTCCCTTATTCATGTTTGACATTACAAATTAATATACATGTAATCTTTTCTGGTATTATTTTTATGGATTATCCAATTTTGAATATACAAATAGACTTATTAAAATAAAGAATTATTGGGCCCCAGTTCGGGTAGGCCATATCTTGAACTCTCTATAGGGAGGGAGGGGTAGATTTTGTATGATTTGGGCCTTTGGTCGGTATATGGAGTATAAATCTATGGGTTAATCCGGTAGGTAACTCATGTGGCCCTATAAATAATTCCCTAAGGAGCTTACTAACACTTCTATTGGTTCTATATACATAATATCTTTCAATGCCTATCGTAAATAAATTACACTAATTGCAAATCAATCAAATTTTCTAGAAATCCAACCAATCAATAGTGGGGCCAATCTACTTCTATTATACATATCTAACCCTTGAGTGATAAATAAATATGGGCCTACCCGAGCATGCCCCGAATAACCCTCAGCCCATAGAGAGTTCGGATCTCGGTTGGGTCAGAAAAGTTCTATTAAGTTTATTATTTTCCATTATCTAAGGAATAAAATGATTCCTCTGCAATCTAAAAGATAAAATTTTGGTAGTTCCATGTCAATTTTCGAGTGATGTACCACTATAGGACTTGAGGTAGAGAAAAAAATCTATTTATTTATATTTTTTTAAACTATAAGCCTTCTCTGGCTAGGTATCCTTATACCCATATTTATTGTTCTTCACATATACTTGTATTACTTAATCTTCTAGATATTAGGTATACACATATTATGGCCCTTTCCAAAACCCTCCTTTTACCCTTATCCAAAAAAAAATAACCTTTAATTCTCATAGTAATCATACCCCTATTTTTTTCCATAAAATGCAAAGTGACTATGTAATGTAGTTTATATTTCTATGAACCACTATAAAATCTAAATTTTATCGAGAACTTGTATTTTTATTATTGAAATTGACATGGATAAAATTGTATCAAAATAGGGCACTACCATACCACAATTTTTTCCAAGTGCATGATAATCTCCTATATATAAACTTTACATGTTCCTATTTATAACAATGTAAATGATTTCTTGTATTTTGTATCATGTAACCTTGTTTATGTGCATATTTTTCATTTATATTTATGTAATATCCCCACTAAATGTACCCTCTTTTGAGTTGAGTGAGAGAGACTATATATTTCTTGTCTCAAAATAAATGAAGTGTGCCCATGTCATATATGGAAAATGATCATCGTTGGAAGATATAGAATATGGATGTATATATAAATAATGTAGTGCAGACACCAAAATTGGGTCACACTCCCCTTGGTCCCTTGTCAAATAATCACCTCGAACACACTCACCTAATCATGGCCCCTTTCACCCCACTCTAATATTAATTTAATTACTTTAATTAAATTAATTCATGATCTCATAATGTTTATTATTTAAATATCCTAATTGAGATAATTCTCACACCACCACCTCACCTATACACCTCACCTAGCCACCTCACCCTAGACCTATTCTTAGTATGTTGCCATAACTAACTAAGACCTACCTAAAACCCTAAAAATCAAAGCCTACATTCCCTCTAACCACATTCCCGCCCGTTAGAAAGGAATATTTCATTCTAATCTATGGAGAAAAACGAACAAGATCCAAGAAATCAAGTGGATCTTCCCAGTTTAGTAAATCTAGGAAATCCCACCCTAACCGACACCGGTCACCCTAAACTACCACCGGTCATCCCGGAACCATCGTCGGTTACCATTTATTCCCCAAAACAACCTTATTTCGAGGTTGGCACATTCTGAGAAAGAAGAGACGAAACCAGAGCTACATGCAAGAATAACTAGCATTCGTACACGCATCAGAGCATTCACAGCCATCATCAAAAGCAATCACAAAAACATTTGCATTCACGGAAGCATCCAAGGAGGCACCATCACCACACCAAACTCCATCCATCTAATCAACTACCATTTCCATCTAGCCATCAAGCTCATATAAATGATAAGTGTTTCATTAACCAACATTCATCTACTGTCATTTTAGTAGGCTCTGTTACCTCTGTTATTAGTTTCTACTTACATTCCCATTCTCCCATCTTCCACCTTCATGTAAACTTGATCATTCCTTCACCCACACCATTAAATTTCCCATACCTAACTTTTAAAGATCTTTGAGTATATCCCAGATCTCCATAGACCTTGCCATTGCCCTCTCCATTTCCATTTAGCCCCAGATTTGTCCTCATACTGAGATTTTAATAAATTTCCTCTACCCCGACCATAACGACGTTGGTTACCCACAACTATCTCCGGTTCACTTAAACCAACATCGGTCATCCCAGACTGACATCGATCTCTATGTTTTACCCTCAGACCAAGAACAGAGCCTAAAATCCCCACCAAATACCCAAAACAGCCCAAAACTAGACCCTGACTAGTACCACTACCCTGACAGACCTTGACCTTCAGATTAAATCATAGCCTAGCCTATTGTGAATGAATATGCTTATTTTAGTCAAATGAGATACCTAAATCATTTTAACTATAGTAGGATTTTGTTATTGTTAACATTGAGTTGTTTTAAACAGTGGATTGGCAAAGCCTTCTAGGGAGTATCACACTTCCGGATCTAGCATACGCTAGGTAGTCCACTGCATATACTATTTAACTTCTATTTGGTGGTCTTGTTTTCTATTTCAGGTAGTTCCTCCTAGCCAAAAGGAAGCTCTCAAAGGATCAAGAAGTCATACACGCACAACAACCTTCAACCAACTTTAACAAGTATTCCTCCTAGCCCATTTACCCTTATCTGTTTCGTCAATATTCAAAGAAACGCTCTAAGAATTAGGTGAAACATCTATAACCATATAGAATAAATAATTCATGATGTAAATCATGCACATAGAGAGTAACAAGTACAAAAAGTATACAAGATTACATAAATTCATGCACAATGTCACATAGAATGGAAAATGGCCATATACAAGGGACATAAAAGTGTCACACATGCACAATGGGTCAAGCCCCATATAATAAAAGGCTACTAAGGCCATAAAAAGGACACCAAAGTGTCATACACACATATACTAGGTCAAGGGCCACACACATAAGAAAAGCAATAAGCAATCTAGTGCGTAAAAAGATATAGATAATAGTCAATAGGCACATAGAATAAGATATACTAGTCCTACACAATACATGTGTTACCCCCAAATATCTTGATGATATCATATATCATAATGTATAGCATAAACAGATATAGAGTATGTGAAGTATAAATGAAAATATTTGTCAAGTAAATACAAGAAAAGCAAGTGATAGTATAGAAGATTCCTCCAAATAAACAAAGCCATTGGGTGAAGGGAAAGTACTAAATTTGAAAACATGTAGAGTCTTGTGTATCCTGCATCATGCTAATGCACCTCTTAAAACACATGTGTATAGAAAATAGAATATGATATCTATCAAATCATGTGACAAACATAATATAGAAAGTATAAGTTAGTAACTTAAGTTATGCTTATGTCCCGATTTTTTATTTTTAGAATATTTTAATGTTTTTAGTTTTTTTGAAAACATTTGATCTTTTTATATATTTTTATAAATATCTAAGAGTGTGATATTAAATGAAAAATCAACATGGAGGGGGAATCAATAATTATGTTTGAGTGTGTGTGATAGTTGAGAATGGATTCATGTGACATGTCATCAAGATGTCATAATACTGAGATGAATGTGAAAAATAGACCATTGGATGAGGTGTGTGTCTTGATTGAGTAATGTGTGAGATAGGAGGTTGTGTCACTTTATATTTGAGATGTAGGACCTGATCACGTGACTAAAATTCTCTAAGAGAAGCAAATCGACTTAGATTTACATTATTTTGATTGTGGCCTATGTTAACGAGGTGGTAATATAGAAATACTTATCATTTTAGTGGGGGTGTTATAATAGATGAGGTGTTTGAGGTCATGAGACCATTTCCACAAGAGAATTAGGATCAAGAATAACAACCATAAGCTGACAATGTGATTCATAAGGAATAGATTGAGTTGTACTATAATGATAATTGATAAATGGTCCCATTATGTAATAAAAATTTAATGTAGTTGTTTGAAATTATTTTTGCACTCTATGTTTATCCATTTATGAATCTCAATATTCATTAGTAAGAAGCTTGAAAATTAGTTCTATCTTGATTAAAGTACTAATCTCTATATGTATACCCTATTTTGTGCTTCATTGATGAGAAACCCTTTCTTGAAAATATTTTTTGTGTTGCACATGAGACTTGGGTAAGTGCACCAAGTTGGGGGGCCAAAAAGTGGATAATAACCCAAAAACCACCAAAACGTGTACACGTTTTGCCACAACGTGATCAATATTTATTTTTCTTGGATTGGTAATTACCGAGCCTAAAACATGTACTCGTTATAATGCGTACGTGTTTTAGTTAAGTAAAAATGAGTACGTGTTATAACATGTACATGTTTTGTATACTATAGACTATATATGTGTATTTGGGGGATTATACTTACAAAAATAAATGTTTAAGTATAAGATTTCTTTTATTATTTCTTTATACTTTTATTACTTTTATTATTTCTTCTTTATACTTTTATTACTTTTATTATTTCTTATACTTAAAGAAATAATAAAAGAAATCTTATACTTTAAATTTATTTTAGTAAATATAAGAAGTTAGGGTCACTCTACACCTAATGGAAGTGGTCCCATAGCTCCAAATGATTATAATCTAGAAGATAGTTTTTCAAAATCTAATCTGGTCAGTACTTAACTCATTTTTAGGATTTCAACAAAGGACCTAAAACTTTCAGGGCATATATATTGTAGTTGGTCTTTGTTTTGGGAAAGCATATACTCGTTTTGTAGGTTTTTTTACCTTCTAAATTGGATTTTGGCCCTACCATTGCTTGAATTGGTACCAATTTTTAAATTTGGTCCATAATTCACTTTAGTGACCATGAATCAACTCTATGATACTTGTCTATTTCTTACTAAAATGAGATCCTCACTTTGTAGATAGAGGATTGCTCCCTGAATGGGATTCTTGTCCTATGGCCAAAATGAGGTGATTGTAATGTGCCTTCTCCTTAGTGTTTGATCACACTACTAGGATTTGAATGAGATTTTATGAATAGTACTAAGTGAATTACATCAAGTAAACTCAGATGATTTCTCATTCTTAGAAATATGGTGCTTCGTATAAAGATCATCCCCTCACCTTTCCTAGCTCTAAAATTACCCTTTCATGTAATCAAATTCACAATTTTACTCATATGCCTCTCATGGAGACAAACGATGCCTTAATACTTCACACATGATGGTCCTTGATACCTCGATGACATGACTAACTTATTTTAGATTGTTCTTAAGGGTGTTCAATCATCTACAAAATTGACCAAAAATGGCCTTTTTAGACCTTCGAAGAACTAATCTCTCTTCAAATCTAAATGAGTTGATCAATCATCTTATACATTATTCCCTACACACTAAAACACGTTGAATGGTCTTATTATGACTTTTTTTTGGTTCGTGGGTTTTGATTTAGGGTTTAGGGCTCAAGGTTCGGGGTTTAGGGCTCATGGTTCATATTTTAGGGTTTAGGGTTTAGGGTTCACAGTTTAGGGTTTATGGTTTAGGGTTTAGAGTTTAGGGTTTATGGCTTAGGGTTAAGGGTTGAGGGTTTAGGATTTAGGGTTTAGGGTTTAGGGCTCAAGGTTCAGGGTTTAGGGCTCAGAATTTAGGGTTTAGGGTTTAGGGTTTAGGGCTCAGGGTTTAGGGTTTATTATTTAGGGTTTAGGGTTGAGGGTTCATGTTTTAGGGTTCAATGTTTAGGGTTTGAGCTTAGGCTTAGGGATTAGGGCTCAAGGTTCAAGGCTTAGGGTTTAGGGTTTAGGGATCAAGGTTTAGGGTTTAGGGTTTAAGGCTTAGGGTTTAGGTTTTAGGGTTTAGGGTTAAGGGTTTAGGGCTTATGGCTTAGGGTTTAGGGTTTTATGGTTTTATGGTTTATGGTTTAGGGTTTAGGGTTTAAGGATCATGGTTTAAGGTTTAAATGTCAATGTTCAAGGTTTAGGGGATAGGTTTTAGGGTTTAGGGGTTAGGGTTTAGGGCCCAAGGTTTAAGGCTTAAGGTTTAGGATCATCCATTCACTCATTGTAATGTTCTTTCTTACCCATTTTATAGGTATTGACAGAGAGTGTTCAACTAAAAATGGTTCATCTACTTTGTAGGTAGAACATTCAAAGGGATTCATCACAATTTGATGCCTTTCATCTACTGATATTTTGAAGGAGGGAAATGTCAGATATCTAAGAAAAATTCAGTACAAACAAATGTTACCCAATACATCTATATTCTTTTTTCCCATCGCATGGGAGCTATTTCACTCACTATAATGTTATGTGTCTTACCTATTCTTATTAGTATTACCACAGAGTATTCAACTGAAAAGGGTTCATCTACTTCCTAGGTAGAAAATTTAAAGAGAGTAATCACAATTTGGTGTCTTTCATCTGTTGATATTTTGAAGGAGGGAAATGTCGATCATCTAGGAACAATTTGGTACAAAGAAATTTTTTTGATACTCTTTTGAATAATTATTTCGATTGCACAGTTAAGTTTGTGAACAAGGTTTCATTTGAAGAATAAAGCTTGATATGTCAAATTCTTTTGTAATCTAGAAATTTGAGAGGATTTTTGAGGTTCAAGTTTATTTTCCAAGATGCATTACTCCAATGTTTGAAAATGTTTCTCTAGATGTAATGACATTCTGATTCAGACACTCAATGATTCTGAATGTCCAATCCTACCCATAGACCCCAGTAGTCCTAGATCCTTGGGTATAAAGAGACACATTACTTGGATTCCATTTATAACGATATAGATATTTGTAAATTCATGTTATGACCTCTAAATTTGTATGAATTTCAAGTTGTTTGGAAATCACATCACACCCTTCACTAGGATTGATGACTACCCCTATCTTTTGAAGGTGCTTTTGAAAGCATCCATGGGTTTATCATAGAAGGAATTATCAATGAATGGAAGGTCATTAATTCATAGGCTAGTTGACTCCCATTTAGAACTAAACAAGAAATATTTACTAGGGGATTGATAACTCCTTTGTGTTCTTAGCCATTCCCAGTTTCTATGCTTATTTTGAACACTTTAGGAAGTTTTGTCAAATTTACTATCCATTCTAGTAATAGAAGAGATTTCTCTTTCTCCAAAGGAGAGGATACTACAGGTAATTTGGTTTTGATCCTACACCTCTGCGTTGGTATATTATCTATGTTTCTTCCATTTCCTTTGAGATTAATTTTTGTGTTGTAATCGTAATCTTTTCCAACTTCCAATGGGTCATCCTGGCTTGCATAATACCATAAATGAAAATATGAGAAATGTGAAATTTGTTTTAGAGTGTAAATAAATTGACATTCAAAAATGCAAGTATATGTGGGGATAAACAAGTTTGGCAAAGATGTGTAATATGCATTGTAATGAACAAAGTATATATCATATACATTTAGTTTCTTGTCCCACCTCTCATAAAAATGTAGTTGTACAAGAAGAATCAATTATGGTTTAGAGCACAAGACTAGGAAATAAATTCCTAATATTGATATTCAAAAATATGAACTCACTCATAAGACCTATTGGAAATACATGAGGTTTAGAGGTAAGAGATTAGGGCTCTAGATTCAAAGTGTTTACGATTTAGGTTTTGGGGCTCATGGTTCAAGGTTTAAGGTTTAGGATTTAGGGTTTAGGGTTGGATTTAGTGTTCAAGGTTTATAGTTTAGGGTTTAGGTCTAAGGGTTAAGGGTTTAGGTCATAGAGTTCGAGTTTAGGGTTTAGTGTTTAGGGCTCAAGATTTAGGGTTTAAGGTTAAGGGTTTAGGGTTTAGGGTTCAAGGCTCGGGGTTTAGGTTTTAGGGTTTAGGGTTCGGGGTTTAGTTTTTAGGGTTGAGGGTTTAAAATTTAGGGCTCATAGTTCGGGTTTTAGGGTTTATGGTTTATGATTTAACATTTAAGTCTAATGGTTTAGGGTTTAGGGTTTAGGGCTTATGGTACATGGTTTAGGGTTTAGGGCTCAGGGATCAAGGTGTAGGGTTCAAGGCTTATGGTTTAGGGTTTATGGTTTAGATCTTAGGGTTTAGGGTGCATGGTTCAGGGTTTATGGCTTAGGGTTCAATGTTCAGAGTTACGGGTTTAAGGTTTACGATTTAGATCTCAGGGATCTGAATTTAGGGTTTAGGGTCATTGTTTAAAGTTTGGGGTTTAGGGTTTAGGGATAAAGGATCAAGGTATAGGGTTTAAGACTTAGGGTTTATGGTTTAGGGTTTAAGGATTATGGTTTAGGGTTCATGGTTTAGGGTTTATGGCTCAAGGTTTGGGGTTTAGAGTTATGGGTTTAAGGTTTAGGGGTTAGAGCTCAGGGCTCTGGATTTAGTGTTTAGGGTTTAGGGCTTAAGGCTCAGGGTTTAGGGTTTAGGGTTTAGGTTTTAGGGTTTAGGGTTTAGGATTTAGTGTTCAGGGTTGAGGGTTTATTATTTTGGTTTTAGGGTTTAGGGTTTATAGTTTAGGGTTTAGGTCTTAGGGTTAATGGTTGAGGGTTAAGGGTTTAGGTCGTAGAGTTCAGGGTTTAGGGTTTAGGGCTTAGGCTTTAGGGTTTAGGATTCATTGTTTAGGGTTTAGGGGTTGGGGTTTAGGGTTTAGGATTTAGTTTTTAGGGTTTAAGGTTTAGTATTTAGGGCTCATGGTTCATGGTTTAGGGTTTAGGGCTTAGGGCTTAAGGCTCAAGGTTTAGGGTTTAGGGCTCACGGGTAAGGGTTGAATGTTTAATGTTTAGGGTTTAGGTTTTAGGGTTTAGGTTCTAGGGTTTAAGGATGATGGTTTAGGGTCTAGGGTATAGGGTTTAGGTTTAGGGCCTCAGGTTTAGGGTTTAAGGTTTAGGGTTTTGATTGTAGAATTTAAACACTAAAAGCTTTAGGCTAGTTGTTGAAATCTTGAAAATTACCTATGTATTGACCAGATTATACTATAAATAACTATCTCCTAAATCATGATTAATGGAGCTGTGAGACTAGTTCCATAAGGTGCAGAGTGGCCCTAATTTCTTATATTTAATAAAATTAATTTAAAGTATACTAAACATTTTTTTTTGTAAATAAAAGCATGTTAAAAGCACATATAATGTTCATATTATACATAATGCGTATGCATTATAGACGTAGGCATTTTTTGTTTTCACTTTTTCCAAGCCATGCCTCAAGACTTGGATCCAGTTTAGATACCCAACCCGAGGCATGTACTATACAAACACAAAATCAATGTGCATTTGCAAGAAAATGCAAAAAATCCACTTCCACCATGATAAATCAACATAAAACGATTGATTCATTTTAAAAAATTATACCACGACGTAGAGAAAAGTTTATTCTTTCGAAAAATATAATTTTTCAAATTTTCTAACTAATATAAGGTTTCCATATTATTTATTTTCTAACTATGCCTTTTTATAGCTGTTTTTTTAAGTTTAAATATGCCTATCTTTCATCGTGTATCTTTTTTTTGGCTCATCAAAACTGAAAAAAAAAAAAGATAGTAGCATAAACTAGGCCTAATTCTATACATATTAAAAAAAAATCTAATTTTCAATATTTTTGAGGTAGTTATGGGGAGCATGGTCGGAGCTCCATTATTTTTCAAAACTTTAAATTTTTGTGCTACAAAAATCATAAAAAAATATACTCACTAAAAAAATCTAAAAAAACTCTAGAACAAACCAGATGCTCCTAGCAATCTTTCTACAAAAAGGTTTTCAAAAATATTAAATGGTGCTCAAAAATGGTGGGGGCACGAAAGTCATTCTATTATGTTTTTTAACAAAAATAAGAGCACTGTTGGTATTTTAGTTATTTGACCCACTTACAATTATCCATTTTCAATAAAATTTAATTTCTTAGAAACTAGACTCAAAATGCTACAATTCATATTTATACATCTTCCAATTTTGAAGGTAACTATTTCAAAAACCCGTACAAGTTGAAGTTTTTATTTTTCAAAAAATGCGTCCACTTAAGGCCCCCTTTTCGCCCCCAACTTGGTGCACTTACCCACTTATCTTTTGGTAAGTGTTCAACTTATGTCTTTCTCTTGTAGTAACCAATCATACAACCTCTCATGTTCCAAGTTTTCCTTTTGTAATCAATCCTCTTACACCATGATATATCTTAGATATTTTATTGATATAAATTTTTTGTATGATTTATTTTGCTCGTATTTTCTTTGGATTTTATTGTGTATCTTTTTTTCCCATATATACTTTGTAGATTCAACACTGGTTATCAATTATCATAGGTCTCATGGGATGTACATAAAAGTAATATGTTTTCCAATATGTTTCACTCATAGAAGGTCGATGGACAAATATTTCCCATGAAGGTGCATTTTGGGATGTCTCAACTATAGAATGTATTGCATGAGAAAAGGAACAAGATCGAGAAGATGTAGTGGTGACCATATTGAATATGTAAACACCTAAATTTGGCATAAATCATTATTACATAACACTTTTGGAAAATTGTGTGGGGGTCTCAAACAATTAAATTATCATCTATTAGTGCAAGTCCTTGTTTGGTTTGTTTTCATATGACTTGATTTTTTAGTTACTTATTTTCCACTCAATTACATAGGCGCATTGGCACTTCGGATAGTCAAAATTGAATGCTCACATGAAGCACGCAAAGCTGCCAGTGTCCCTCCTTTATACATTCTTGTCAAGATGTTAGCATGATTGTTCATGATTACCATTACCAAATCATACATTCAGATGTAGATCATTACAAACATCATAAGGAAACACATGTAATAAGGAAACATAACAAATTACGAAGTACTAAGATCAATTGCACCATGTGATCACCATACTCAAATACATCAATAACTAGAATCCATCCACAATGATCCATTAATAACCAAAATATTACATAGCAGAAGTTAAATACATCACAATAATAATACCAGTCTCCACAAAGTTATGCATGCTAGAACATCATATAAGCATAACAGTACAATACATAACCGGTTTCATACATGGTGTCCAAAATAATGTAGAAAAATACATATATGTAGGGGTGGAGACTTTCCCTTCACCACCCATGTGTTCTCAAAATAACTTGCATTCTCAAAATAACCATGCATACATACAAAAGCAACTATAAAGCATGCATATTTTTCTAACAAGCCTAATAATAGATTAAATCTATAAATCAATTCTTCTTTAATCCTATTATTAGTTTGATCCATGTGTGACCTTTGATCTTCACTTGCATGTGCTTTATCCCAAAAATAGGCATTCCTTATTCCTCAAGTTTCCTTACTTCTCTCTTTGCGTGATCCACACTCCTCATTTTTTCTATTTTTAGCCTATATATGTAAATTCAAATGTAAGACTATGAAGGGTTCTCTCTCGGCTAAGTCTTGGAACTTGTCTTTCTCAGTGCAAGCCCTCTCGTGAGCCACTTTTTGAACCTCACACATGTTTATGCACCCTACTTGCACACCTCACTACTCTATGCGCTCTTCTGATACTTATTCAATTTTTTAGACCCAACATTACCCCACACTAATTACATTGTCTCTCTCTGCAATGGGGTTGCACAACTTGTCTCTCCAATGAATAGAATAATAAAAAATGTCTATACAAGAATGAATCAATCAATTAAATGAAATAATAACTAGCGCATCTTAATCCCGAGTTGGTATCAAGACTTACGGATACTCCTTATTTATGTCATCATTTAACTTGTTCCACTTACCTATCTATTAGGATATAAGGGATAAAATATGTGGAATGATCCCTCACAGAATCGCATAACAAGAGAAACTAATATGTAGAAAATATTACAGGATCTCAAATAAAATTGCAGAATAAAATAACACAACACAAAGAAATAGTATTTAACATGGTTCACCCAATTTGGGCTATGTCCACTAAGAATCACTTGATCATATTTTATTACAAGCCACCGCTCTCTCAATACAAAACCCATATATGTTTGGAGCTATGCTCAACAAACTCTACATAATTTACACTCGAATACAAAACACATCTCCAATGTTTTTATATTACCTACCATATGCACAAAACCATATAAATAGACAACTACTTAAGCAGTTTTACAAAACCGTGGGTATCAAAACCATGGGCCAAAACCGTCCCATAAACCTATGGGTCAAAATCCTACCCATATGAGAAAAGCATGCTTCCCAAGTATATGGGGCACGTTTTAAGCCAATAAAAAATTCTTGGGGGTTGACCCCAAACCCCTGCTACCAGGGGATTTCACCTTCAAACTCCAATGAGACAACTATGGAAAGTGTATAGTACTCTTAGTGTACAGTCTTCAACACTTTCTCACATGAAAATAGGCTCCACAACCTAACAATCTCCCACTTGGAGACTATTTTTCCTCTAAGCAAGCTTCTCAACCCTTCACTAGTTTCCTGAAGACCAACCAAAGCTGAACACAACTTCAGTTTTTCCCTTGTGACCACCTTAGTCATCATGTCTGTAGGATTCTAACTGGTATGAATCTTCTCTAGCTTCAACTTCTCTTCCTCCAAAGTTGTCCTGATGAAATGGTACCTTAACTGTATATGCTTCATCCTAGAGTGGAAAGTAGAGTTCTTAGCTAGGTGTATAACACTCTGACTATCACTATGTAGCTTTCCTTCCTCCTTCTTATGCCCCAAATCCTCAAGCAATTTTGTAACCAAATCATTTCTTTTCTTTCCTCTATGGCAACAACATACTCAGCCTTTGTGGTTGACAAAGCCACCAGCTTTTGTAGTCGTGAAATCCAGCTCATTATTGTCCCACCTACAATGTAAACATAACCTATTGTGCTCCTCCTATTGTCTACATCTCCAGCCATATCTTGAATCTACATAACCACACAAAGTGGTGTCTAATCCACTATAACACAAATTGTCCCCATGGTCCCTCTCAAATACCAAAGGATCCACTTTACTATATGCCAGTGATCTCTACCTGGATCACTCATAAATCTACTCACCGCTCCCACTATATGGGAAATATCAGGCCTGGTGCACACCATGGCATACATCAAACTACCAACCACTGATGAGTAAGGTACCTTGGACATCTGGTTTTCTTTCTTTGCTCTCTCTTGGGACACTTGTCCTTTGATAACTTGAAATGGTCTGCCAAAGGAGTCCCAATCGGTTTAGCATCCTACATGTTAAACCTCTCCAAGACCTTCTTAATGTACTCTTCTTAAGATAAAGTCATCTTCCGTTTCTTCCTATCCAAAGATATCTTCATACCAAGGATTTGTTTGGCTGCCCCCAAATCCTTCATAGCAAAGGATTCACTTAGATGCTTCTTGAGTACTTTTATTTCCTACATGTTTTTACCTACAACCAACATGTCATCTACATACGAGACAAAGGATAATACATGCAATGGTCAAAATGACATCTAATATAACCTTGCTCCATCATGAAGCTATCAAATTTCTTATACCATTGACGTGGAGCTTGTTTCAAGCCATACAAGCTCTTCTTCAGTTTGCATATATAGTTCCTCCTCCAAATCACCATGGAGAAATGCAGTCTTTACATCAAGTTGTTCTAATTTCAAGTCTTCTGCTGCAACTATTCCTAGAACAGTTCTAATAGAAGTCATTTTTACTATAGGAAAAAAAATCTCATCAAAATCTATACCTTTTTCTCGTGCAAACCCCTTGACCACCAATTGGGCCTTGTATCTTTTCTTGCCTCATTATTCCTCTTTGACTCGAACACCCACTTGTTGTAATGCTCTTTCCCTTCGGGTAGTTTCATCAAATTCCATATCTAGTTCTCCATGAGATCCTGATGCTCCTCATCTATGGCTTGCTCCCACTTCTTCCTGGCATCTACCTACATTACTTCATCAAAGGTCTTTGGCTCTCCACTATCAGTGAGTAATAAATAATAGAGAGAAGGACAAAAACATTTAAGTTATCTTCTTACCCTAGCAGAGCTCCTCAATATAGGAGTTTGGGGTTCTGTTGAGGAGGTTCCTGAATTGATTCATGTGTCACTTTTCCATCCGAAAGATCCTCTACCATTGCATATTATTTCTTGGATTCTTCCCTATTTTCCTGCAACTACTACTTATACATGACTTTCTCATTAAATACCACATCCCTAGATTGAATGATTTTCTTGTCCTTAATACTCCAACATTTATATCCAAAGTCATCACCACCATAACTAATGAAAGTACATTTTTCTAATTTAGCCTCTAGCTTGGTCCTATCATCCTTGTCTATATGGAAAAATGCCTCACATCCAAAGAATCTAAGAAATGAATAATCAACTTTCTTACCATACCAATCCTCCTCAGGTATGCCTCCATCCAAGGCACTTGAGGGTCCTCTATTTATCAAGTACACAGTTGTGCTCACCGCTTCTGCCCAAAAAGAAAGAGGTAGTCCTATATGTAACCTCATGCTCCTAGTATGCTCCATTATTGCTTTGTTCATCCTTTCGACACCCCATTCTATTGAGGAGTTCTTGGAACCGTATTTTCTTTCGGATTCAAATCTTAGAACAATAATCATCAAATTCATTGTTGCAATACTCCCCTCCATTATCTGACCTGAGACATTTTAGCTTAAGATCTGTTTCATTCTCTACCAAGGCTTTCCATTTAACAAAAGTGTCAAATACATCAGATTTGTTTCTAATACAATAAACCCAAACTTTCCTTGTTGCATCATCAATAAAAGTAACATAATAACTTGAACCCCTAAGAGATGATACTTGAGCCGGCCCCATACATCAGAATGCACTAGCTCTAACTTACTCTCTTTCTTTGTAGGTCCAACCTTGAGAAACCTTACTCACTTTTGTTTCCCATATATGCAGTCCTCACAGAACTCCAAACATGTTTCTATATATCTAGGAAAATCCTTCTTTATGATCTCCATGCCCTTATGGCTCATATGACTGAGCCTATAGTGCCACAATGTTGTATCTACTTCTGAAGCCAAAAGATTACAAACATTAGTGCTATAAGTGATTAAATACAAGGTTCCAACATTCTTACCTCTTGCCACCACAAGAGCACCCTTGGTAACCTTCTAAGAGTCCAGCTGTAAATATCATAATATAACCATCACTTCCCAACTACCCCATCAATATAAAATTTCATCTTAATGTAGGCAAATGTCCGACATCCTTTAATAGCCAAGTATTCCCATTTGCATATTAACCTAAATAGAATCTTTTCCAACTATCTTTTGCAAGGCTCATCATCACTAAGAAAAACATGCCCAAAATCTCCTTGAACATAAACAACAAAATAATGCCTATGTGGAGTAGCATGGAAAGAAGCCCCGAATCTAAAACCCAAAATTCAATAATATTGTGCAAAGAAAGAATCAAAGCATCCTGACATACATTACCTGTTGCCACATTTTCCTCCTTATTTTCTTCATGTTGTTTCTTCTTATCCCAAAGCTCCCAATAGTCCTTTACATGCCTAGAATTTCCATAGTGCCAACATACTATCTTGCTTTTGGATTTTGACCTTTCCGATCCTTTGATTTTCCACGGCTTCCTCTATTCTTCTGTCTCCCTCTAGTTTCCACTGTCAAAGCATTCCCTAAAGTAGAAGATTCACCAAATATTTTTCTTCACATTTCCTCGCTTAGAATCACCCCTACAACATCCTCAAACTTCAACTTTGAGTTAGCTAGAACCGAGTTTCTTACCACCATTACCAGGCTATTCCAACTCTCAGGTAAAGAGCATAGAACTAATAAAGCCCTAACTTCTTCATCAAATTCTATTATAACTAAAGCTAACATATTTACAACCGTATTAAAATCATTTAGATGATTTGCTACTAAACCATTCTCATACATCTTCATATTAAACAACTTTTTCATTAAAAATATCTTATTAGAGGTAAAGGGTTTTTCATACAACTTCCCTAATGCATCCATCAGTTCTTTTGTAGTCTTTTCCTTTGAAACATTAAATAATACCAAAGATGCAAGACACAGCCGAATTATCCCAAGTGCCTTCCTATCCAGAAAATCCCATTCCACATTTGTCATGCTCAAGGGTTTGTTCACCTTCTCAGACAATGGAATATAAAGATCCTTCTGATAAAGGTAATCTTCCATCTGCATCTTCCAAATACTGAAATTTTGCCCGTTGAATTTATCAACCCTAAATCTTCCATCATCTGCCATAGCTCCCACTCAAAAAAAAATCCCTGTGATTCAACACTTCAGCAAACCAAACCAGGCTCTGATATCAATTGTTAGGATATAAGGGATAAAATATGTGGAATAATCCCTCACAAAATCACAACAATAGAAACTAATATGCAGAAAATATTACAGATCTCAAATAAAATAACACAACACAAAGAGACAAAGTATTTAACATGGTTCACCCAATTTGGGCTACATCCACCAAGAATCACTTGCTCATATTTTATTACAAGCCACCACTCTCTCAATACAATACCCAGATCTATTTGGAGCTATGCTCAACAAACTCTACAAAATTCACACCCGAATTCAAAACACATCTGCAATGTTTTTATATTACCTACCATATGCACAAAACCATATAAATAAACAACTTTAGTTTTACAAAATTGTGGGTATCAAAACCATGGGCCAAAACCATCCCATAAACCTATGGGTCAAAATCTCACCCATATGAGAAAAGCACATTTCCCAGTATATCAGGCACATTTTAAGGCCAAAAAAATTCTCGAGGGTTGCGCCCCAAAACCCCGATGAGACAACTGTGGAAAGTGTACAGCACTATTAGTGTATAGTCTTCAACACTTTCTCACATGAAAACAGACTCCACAACCTAACACTATCCCCTTCTTCACTTTACCAAGGACATCTCCAAGTATTTTCTCCATTTCATCCAGAGTCATATCCTGACCCTTATGCTTCAATTCCCTTGTTACCCTAGCCAAACCGGATACCATACCCTCTATGAAATCCATCATACGTGCGACTAGCACCCCTAGATCCTTTATCTACATCTCATGAGGGTCCCTGATGGCCTTAAGTGCATCACACTTCTTCACAACAGTGGCAAAATTTTCTTCTCTACCCAAGGACTCATCCTTCTTGGTTGTTAGGACATCATTCTCCTCCTGCACCGTATACGCCTTAAGGATCTTCTTGGGATCCTCACAGTTGTCCAACACCCAATTTTCCTTCTTCAATTCATCTTTTAGTGTTTGGATTATGGCATCATACTCTAAAATCCACTATGTTATTATCTTCTTAGTCTTTTTTTCTCGACATTCACTTCTTCTTGAGTCTTCCCTTGTATGGATAAATTTTACTTGAGTAGAAAATGAAGGCAATCTTGCAAAAATGCAAGGTGAGGGTAGGTATTCTATGTCCGCTCATCAAACTCTAAACGCACCTCTAAAATTTCACCCCCAATCTCGCTGAGGAAAAATCCAAAATCTCCTTCTTTCGTTTCTCATCCCTTCTATGTGTCTCAATCGGTTGCTCAATTTTCTTTGTCTTATTCTTATTATCTTCATCAAGGCATTGATAGCATGCTCATCTTATCCAATTTCCTTCATGCCACTTCTACCTCCATCTTCATCAAGGCATTCTTAACCTACTCATCCGTAAACTCGATCGGCTTTATTGTCATATAGGGTGTTTAAGGTAATTTCTTTATCTTGTGCTTAGTGCAAGATTCCTTTTTAACATCAAACTCAAGTTCATCCATGTGCGTTTGCATACTCCAGGAAATTTCCTTTCTAGTGATCATGAGCAAGGATCATTGACATATCCTAAGTCAGGCATCTTCAAAATTTCTTCTCCCTTATTCCTACCAGACCGCTTGCCCTAGGGAATATGTGTCTCTATGCCTAGAATTGGGCATTAACCTAATGCACCCCCATGCTCTCCCAATGGCTCACCATCACTCTTATCATGTTCTTCATCACCTCTCATGGGGCCTTCCTCCTCATGCTCATCTTGTGCCTTTGTGTCATTATGATCTTATTCTTCTCTAAACTCCTCTCCTCCTTTCACTTTAGTCACTTTGGTGTTACCCCTACATTATACGCAACCCGAATCGATATTTATTCTTCACTATCACCCCTAGGCACATACTTGTGCCTTCTCTTTGTTTTCTTTTGTGGGCTTGGTTTGATAGGTGATATCCTTGGTGACTGCTTAGCGGATCGAGGGTCCCTTGTCATTGCTTTATGTCCTAGATGTTCTTGTTAACTCCCTTCAAGCCCTAGTCAACCAAAGTTGCCTTCCTTTTTTTCATCTCCTTGACTTGATCTCAATTCTCACTTCTTCTTCTTCCTTCCTAAGGGAGTACTCTTGTGTAGCCTCTTGTTTACCCGAGCTTGGTTTCCTTCTTGCACCATCATCTAGAGTGCCAAAATCCTCCATCTCCTCCTTATCCTTAGGATCCTCTTCTTCTATTTTGGGAGGATTAAGGTCATTCTCTGTCTTGTTCCGATTTGTATACTTCCCCTGGGTATCTCTCGGGAGCTTGAATTCATTCTCAATATATTTTCCATTAACCAATTTACGCTTAAGGTTGATGTACACCTTATCCTCTCCCACCTTTCCAATCACCAAATTCAAAAAATTAATAATGATATCATCGGATATCATGGTCTCAATATATGCAGACTTACCAAGATATACATAAGTCTTTCAAAGTGTGTGGTACTCATAATAAAAATTTTCTCGCATCAAAATAGAACCTTTATGGGTTTGAAAATTTGTTAATGTAAGCCTGAAATAGTGCACTATAAAATCATAAAGGAGCTTACACCAAGGGCTCCACTGACCAATCTTCATGCAAAATCGACAATACAAGAATGCTAATAAATAGTAAACATTGCATCCTCATCCACCATCGCAAGTAATTCCTTCGGTATGTGTCACTCATGTTCAAAGGATTCACACATAAGTCTATACCAAAGCTCAAATCTTTCCTTATATGCATTTCCGAGGCTCCATCACAAGCATATTTTGTAAATTTCTCATCCAGTGACTTATTTTCTTCTAGGTATTGCCATATTTTTTCCTTAAGCCCATTTGTGATCCCAATCTCTGTAAATATAATTAACAAAAGGATAGCGCCCTAGCTAATTTTATCTCCCTTGTGTGCTTCCTTAATTATACCTTCGCGATCAAGGTAGCAAAATTTTAGATAGTCCCCTTCGACATCTTCTTAGCAATGTGAAGCCATTTCTTATTCACTTGGCCCCAATGCTCTTGGTTATTGAACTTTGTTAGGAGGTGCATGGAAATTTTCACAATAGGATCAGTCACTTTGGATATATCCATTACACACCCTCATTTCTAGTACGCCATCTCCACATAAGTGGATTCTATAACCACTTAAGTCGTCAATATCACTTTGGTAATCCCGGTGCGAGATTATCAGTCCTATGAGCTTCCAAATCAAAGGTGTGGTGATACACACCCACCTACCTACAAAGTAAAATAATCCCTCATGGGATTTGGACATTAGCCACTGGTAAAATTTTTTCTTATTTTCTAAATTTTGGAAATTCATATATTTGCAAGACTTACGCTTTCTCCAAGGTCTTGTGTCCAACATCATCATAAATTGGTTTATCATCTTCAATTCTCAAATCTTTCTTCTTCACCAACTCTTTCTCAATCTGGTATTTATTTTCTTTGGTGTGGTGATTGTAGTCACTCACCTTACTCTTTCGACATGGGATTCCTAGTCAAGCCCCATGATAATTCCCTCATAATACTACATCTCAAAAAAATCTTCCTTCCGGCGCGTCTTCGACCTCTACTTTTGGTTCTTTCTTATTCTTTCCTTTTGTAGTTGTGGTAGGTGCTCTCTTGGTTTTTGTTTCAACCTTTCACTACCTTATCCTTTCCTTTTTCTACTTCTGAAACCCCGAACTCCTGTGCCCTAGCCATAGCCATGATTCAAACCCTACTTTTCGCATGTATTTTTTCTCATTCCCAAACTGCCTACGCATGAGCTTCACTACATCCATGAACAAATTCAGCTTGTTCAATGCTCTTCTTGATTGTAATCACACTTTTTCTCATTCACTCTTCACTTATCTTTTCTCGAGGCTCAAAACTTAAATATGCAAGGTAAGAATGAACTCGCATGCACCCCTTTTATAGATTTTGTAAAAATTCCCACATTAATTATTCCTCACCTACCACCGTACTTCATCTTTAATGATGTTTTTATGTTTTTTCTGCACTTTTCGTTACTTTCTTCCACGCCCCATTCGTAACCTTCTAGCATGCCTACTACTTCTCAACCACAGACCTCCTTACGCATGCCTCCCCATGCCTAAGTACATAACCCTCTATGCCTTACACCAAGTATTTCATCATGTTTTTTCCTACCTCGCATTACACCGCACGAACCTTTTCCTCATGTGTTCTTCAATCGAGAAAAATTCCTATAACACCTTCAACCCGAGCACCAAGTAACACAATTCTCCTATGTGCTTGATCCTTGAGAACAACCAAATCCCATATATGTACCTTTGTTCCAATTTTCATATGCATCACAACACAAATTAATTCCTTTTTCTTGTACCTTCTCCACCCCACACTAAAAGTATGTGTGGTCCTCTATGCATGAACTCAATAGATAATAATCAGCTTCTCGTGCGCAAGTGTGATTTTTACAAAAAAAACAAAGAACTAAGTTGACAAATCATAGCAACGATGAAAGGAAAAACAAAAAAGGAAATCTAATCTAAATGGCAATATTGCCTTATTACAAACACTAAGAATCCTTATTTATAGTAGGGCTTCACCTACTCCCATTGAAGTAACCAAGAAACATGGTTCCATCCGAACTCCTTGTAATTGACAAGCACCTGATTCGAGTATCTTGGTTACTACAAAAGGTCCCAACAAATACACCTTCAATTTTCTGGATGGCACGCAAACATGGAGTCATAGAGAAGGATCATCTTGCCAATTGCAAATTTCTTATTCTTAATGTGCCTATCATGTCATGCCTTCTGCCTTGCCTTCTCAATATTTTGGCTCCAACATGCAATGACACGTCACTCATCTAGCTACATCAGTTCATCAATGTGCTCTTCAACATTTTGATCATTAACTAGTCTACATGTGTGTGCAATACGCAAGGATGGTAACATAAATTCAATAAGTAATATAATTTATGTGCCAAACACCAACTAAAAAGGTGTGGCCTTATTCAACCTCTTATAAGTGGTCCTATATTCCCAAAGTACAATTGATACTTTATCATCCCAATATTTTCTTCCAACATCACATATTTTTGTCAATGTTTGTCCCAGAATATTGTTGAAAGCTTCTACAATATCATTATCCTATGGGTGATAAGGAGTAGTCTTATGGTGTGCCACCATAAAATTTTCCAATAGAATTTTTATTGTCTCATTAAGGAAATGAGTTCCTCTATCACTTGTCAAGATTAATGGACAATCATACATGCTAATGATATTTTCCCATAATAATATTGTTGTTGTGGTTGTTGTACAATATTTTGTAGGTGATGCATCTACCCACCTTATCAGATAGTTTGTACAAGTAATAATGTAGCATGCATTAGTCCTACACATGGGTGGTGAAATAGGACATGCAAAGTGAATATCCCACTTCTCAAAAGTCTCAGTGCTTGCAATAGGCCGCAACGACATCTCATATTTTGTTCTAGGATTTCCAAGGCATTGACATTGCTCACACACCTTGACATATTCCTTAGTATCCTTGTACAAATTTTCCCACCAAATTCCAACTAGTATAATCTTACATGTGGTAGCATCACCATCGTAATGCCCTCTTGTTATTCCACCATGAGCTTCCTTCATAATAGCCTCATGCTCATGCTCTAGGACACACCGGCACAAAACTTCATCACATGCCCAAATTGTATAGATCTTTTCCAATCAATTGATAAGGCATCATGTGTATAGTGTTGGGCCCCTAAAATATTGGCTAAGTATAAAGGGCGCATAGGCACGCAAGGCCTAGTTGAAGAAAAGTGTGCAAGGATAAATCACATAGGGCAAGGTTTAAGGAAGGCTTTAAGGAAACCCATGGGCACGTACGAGACAAAACCAAGGGTTCAAGACTTAGCCATATTGGGCATTTTTGGTAGAACACATGAAAAGCATGACCCGACTACGTATGCGAAGTGGATAAGGTGTCATCCTGGTGATAGGTTGGCCCAAAAAGGAGCATGCCTGTGGTAGAAGCTTCTAGAAGCTCATCATGATAAAAAGTGGAAAGCTCGGGCCTAGAGGAGCATTCTTGCATGGAGGACCACATTCAGACACTTGGCATCATATTTGAGGCCGTTGGAGGATGATTTGGCAGTCTAGAAATCCTATATATACAAGTGCTGCAAAAGTAAATAGAGAGAGATAGATAAAGGGTGGAGCTCTGTAGAAATACTGCAAGAACTCTATTAGTTTGGGTAATTGTGTTTAGGAAAGGATGTATCAAGGGTATGGGGTTTATAAATTTCTTTTGAGAGCCTAGCCATATGAGTCCAGATATAATGCATGATTGTGGTGCCTTCTCTACAATACTTTGTAATGGCTCCACAAATGTAATGAGGTTACAAACTTACATGAATATGAATATTGATGATTCTAATACATACATCTTTCTCATAGTTCCTTTTTAATTATGTTTATGATTAATTATGGATGTATGTACAACTTCTTTTTGTTTTGGTATAGTTATAAAATATGTTAAAGAAAATCCTATCGGAATGACTACAAGGACCTAGAAGCCGTTCTGAGCTCTATGGTGCTTGTATGTTTTACTTCCATTTAGATCTCTTAACATGAATCATAGATGATGTTTCCCACTAAAATCACATAAAAGAGAGACTCAAAGCACCTACACGTGCCTCGAGTGAGCACCAGCGCCTACTAGGTGATATTTCGGCATGATGGGGTTCCTTTCTTTTGTGATGAGGGTAAAAATAACTACATATAGCAAGCTAAATTTTCTCAAGTGTCTTCATTCCTTCAGGTGCATGTCCAATGCATAAGAACATGTAATATCCTAAGTCTACTAGCACGCATTTTAACCTAAAAATTTGTGCATCGGATAAACATGACAGACAGAGGCAAAGTGGCGGGCATGTCGCCACTCATGAAGTAGAACTCAAGGAGTTTCAAGAGAAGAATAAAGGAAATAGGGCGGAAAGGGACATAATCCTTGTCAAGGTCGAAAGAAAATCTGAATCCATTGAAGCCTTAAGGGGTTTAATTAAAAACCAGTTGAAGGAATACCCATATATTACACGAAGAATGGATGCACTAGATGATGTAGGAAAGGAGTTAGAGAAAGTTTGCTAACACCATAAACACACAAGGAAATGGGCTAAGATTTGTGGAGGTGAGCAAACAGTGGCCGACCTTTGTCAAAGAGCGTGGAATGAACTAGTTAAAGAAAATGCGCAAGGATAAAGCATGCGGGGGTAGGGTTTAAGGAAGGGATTTAAGGAAAATCATGGCGCAGTGCACATAGAAAACCAAGGGTTTAGGACTTAGCCATATTGGGCATTTTTGGTAGAACATGTGAAAAGCATGACCTGACTATGCATGCATGCGGAGTGGATAAGGTGTCACCTCGTGAGAGTTGGCTTGGCCCAGAAGGAGCAGCTAGAATCTAGAAGCTCATCATGGTAAAAAGTGGAAAGCTCGGGCCTGGAGGAGCATGCTCACATGGAGGACCACATTCAGACACTTGGCATCAGATCCTGAGGCCGTTGGAGGATGAGTTGGTAGTCAAAAAGCCTATATATACAAGCACCTACTAGAAGTAAAGGAGAGAGAGATAGATAGAGGGCGGAGCTCTGTAGAAATACTGCAAGAACTCTGTTAGTTTGGGTAATTGTGTTTAGGGAAGGATGTATCAAGGGTATGGGGTTTATAAATTTCTTTTGAGAGCCTAGCCATATGAGTCAGATATAATGCATGATTGGTCTGCTTCTCTGTATAATACTTTGTAATGGCTCCATGAATGTAATGAGGTTACCAACTTACATGAATATGAACATTGATGATTCTAATGCATACATATTTCTCATAGTTCCTTTTCAATTATGTTTATGATTAAGTATGGATGTCTTGTACAACTTCTTTCTATTTTGGTATAGTTATAAAATATATTAAAGCACTTTCTATCTGGAATGACTGCAAGGACCTAGAAGCCATTCTGAGCTCTATGGTGCTTGTATGTTTTACTTCCATTCAAGATCTCTTAAACATGAATCATAGATGATGTTTCCCACTAAACTCACATAAAAGAGAGACTCGGCACCCATGTGCCTCGGGTGAGCACCCAAGCACCCATTGGGTGATAGGCCGTGTGCATGGGGTTCCTTTCTTTTGTGATGAGGGTAAAAATGACTACATCTTGGTTCCATTTCGGGACCTCTTTTGAAGTTGTAGTGGGAAATGGCATACATCATGATCTAGGTAATGAGTAATGACAGAATGTTTAACTCTGGAAAGTGTTGAATCATGGTTCAAGAGCACGGAGGATGAATTTTCTTAGAGATTCAACACTGGACCTGAGTTTGATGCACGTAGATGGGTAGAAGAGAACCTCTACCATGATTTATATGAAACATTTTTTATGTTGTTTCCTAGTAGAGTTGTATGAATGGCTCTCAACATATGCATCTAGATCAAGTTGGTATTCTAGATCACACGTGGACCCAAGAAGAATACTAGAGGTTGCAGGATGCAGATATGATGTGGACTCATGTTGTGGATCATTGGTGGGAAGGTGTGTTGGCTAGCTACACTCTAGAGTACGCTATTTCCACATATTCTTGCCCGAGAAGTTGTTGAGTTTGAATTTCTATGGGAGCCCAGAGGATCATTTCTATGTGTTATCCCTCTGGAAATGAAGATCTTGGTTGTTACTTTGAGTTTAGAGGCATTTCCAATGGCTGGCTAAACCATTGAGTGTTGGGTGAGGGAGCTAGGGTGGAGGAAGATGGTAGATATTATGATGGAGAAGGAAAGGGAGGAGAGATGGCTCAAGTATAGTGAAGCATGTGAAAGGGAGATTTCTAGATGATGAGCTGAAGGCTGCAAGTGTGATGGATCTATGGAGGTAGACGTTGTGGGAAGGAGTTGAGGTTCACGTGGAGGATGTGGAACCTGAGCAGTCTGTGCTTTACCCCATCTTGGAAAGCATGTAAGAGAGACCCCTTTGGCTTCTGATGAGAGTTCATCATGGAGAAAGAAGAGTCATTGGCACATGTATCTGAACCCACCCAGTGACCAAACCCTGGTGCTTGGTTTTCTAGAACAAGGAAGGAGTATCATTGACCTAGTTGGTATCAGTGGAAGTGATAGATCTGTGCCTAGGAGGTACAATTTTTTAGTTCCCACTTCTATGGCTACACATATTCTAGTATTTAGAGGAGTCTTTAGACAAGGAGAAAGTATACAAGCCTTTGGTCTCACATCTGGAAGTGGCGTGGGGTATAATAGTGGTAGTGGGGCATTATCACAGACCATCGGTGCATAGTTCAGTGGAACCTTGGGGGCACTTGGCACAACTACTATAGGACTGGTGGTTGGTGGATCTAGTGGGTTAGGAGGGACAGGACCTAGTGGACCTAGTGGTTCTGGTGGATCTGGTGGCTCAGGAGGCATAAGACCTAGTGGACTAGTGGATCCAGTGGTGGAGGAAACACCAGGGAAACCAAGGCTCTAGCTCAGGAGGACAAGGGCCCCTGACCACCCCCTCAAGTCTTCTTTGAGATGTCTTTACACTTTCCAGATTATAGAGGATTGAAGATGCTGTAGAACATGTTCACAAGTGTGAGCTGCTATGGCATGCAAAGGGGATCACAACCTCGGAGTGGAAGGCTAGTCAATTTGCAACAATGTTGTAGGGGCACACACATAGCTGGTATAGGAAATATGACCCTCATCAAATGGTGGTGGATTATACTACTTTAAAGAATGCCTTCTTGGTAGAATTCCACATCCTGAGTTTGAACAAAAGAGCATCAGATGCCCTAAAAGAGATTCAACAAGGAATGGCAGAGAATGTGTGGGAGTATGATGCACACTTTAAAACTCTCTTATCTAAGTTATCATATGATATTCACCCTTCACAACATGCTCAGTGGTTTGTTGGAGGATTGATCACACCTTTTAGAAGGGCCTTATCTCATAAAACTTTCATCAGACCCGCGTGAGGCATTGGAAGCTGCTCTGTGCCGAGGCTATTGGTAGTGTTGATACTGGAGTTAGCCCATTCTGGAGGCTCAAATTATGCTATGCTATGGCTAAGTAGCTGGAGAAGTTTCTCATGAACTCAGCCCATGAGACTCAAGTGGTTTATGGTGTACATATTGTGAAGTAGAGGGGCATGTCAAGGGTAGTTGTCCCCAGGAGGGTAGTACGCACCGTGATAGTAGACTATGAAATTTTTCATGGGGACCATGATGCAAGTAGATGCCCCTTGTTACAATGTGTAATTTAGAAGAATGTGTCTTGCTACTATAATATTTACACCTCTACAACCCATGATACTAAGGATTGTAGGCTCATTGATCAGATCCATGAAGCCATTGATCATGGGGTATGCCAAACCAACATTGCCAGTAGTTCTAAAGGAGATGATCACCACTATGAGGAGCATGCGTAGATGGTGGCATGTGGAAGGGGATTTTCATGGAGGATTTGTGGTCATGGTAACCATGGAGGAGGAAGGAGTGAGTTCCCATGTGGAACCTATTTTAATTGTGGGTCTACATAGAACATTATAAATGAGAGTGCCCAGACCTATTGTAGTGCTCATGGTGTGGAAAGAAGCACAAGTATGAGGAATGCCCGAGTTGTTTGAGCACATGAACCAGTAACAATGGAAAGACAAGGGCACTACAATGGTAAGCATTAAGAAGACAGACACACAATGGATGCCATGGGTGACACGTGATGTAGGCTTGGAACCTATTTTAGTAAAACAAAGAGAGAGCCATGCGTGCAAAAGAAATACCAAGGTAGAGGACCTGGTTTCAAGAGAGGAAGTAGTTCATGGGAAGTACCTAGACCCTACGCATCAAAAGGAAGTATATCAAGATACCATGGATGTCATTTAGAGTTTACAAGGAGAAATCTAGTGTCTAAAGGAGTAGTCCAGGAGGGAGGAGCAAAGGAGGAAGGTCGAGGCACCAAAGGATGACCTGGATGAGGTCAAGGAAGTATGTAAAATGCTAAGGCAAGAGAATGTTATTCCCTTGCTAGGAGCATGGTTGAGGGAGAAGGTACACATGCCGAGAGAAGAGCATGAGAGATAGATCTGCATGCAAACCTTCCCCCTCACAACCTTGACTATGACAAAGAGATCACATTGGATGCAGTCGTAGATGGATGGCTCCTTAGTAATATCCTCATTGACACAGTGTGAGAGGTCAATGTTCTCACATTGGATGCTTGGCATCAGATGGGGAGACTGCATTACAACCATCTTTGAAATGTGTTGTATATGGAAAAAAAATGAAGGAAATGCCCATTGGTGTCTTAAAGGATGCAACTATCACTATCCAGGGAGCTAAGTTTATTGGGGACTTCAAGTCTCTTGCTCACTCGAGGTAGACAATTTCCCAGCACTACTTGGGCACCCATGGTGTTACAAGAACAATGTTGACCTTCGGTTCAACAAGGGGTACATCAGCTTTGAAAATAAGGAGGAGCGGGTTATTATACCCTTGGATGATGGGAAGTCGACACCCTATACTGAACCTTTGGGGGAAGAGGTCCTAGATAGGATATATGTGTGCTCAATCAGGGATCAGAGATAATCCATCCTACCAATGGAGTTATCTAGTTTGAGGATGCTCAGTCAATAAGTGACACCACCAGCCTAGCATGTGATAATTGGGTGCATGGGACTTATGAATTGATCGGATGGTAGTTGAGAGGATCGGTAACAAAAGTAACAAAGGTGCATATAGTCCGGTGCCTAGGAGGAAAAAAACTACCTAAGTATTCAGGAGGGGCCTTCCTGAGATATTTTTATAGGAGATGGAAGCTCAGTGGAAGGAGGAGAAGGAACAGAGGGGATGTTAAGTTATGTCCTACTCAACACAGTGACATGGTGGTGGGCTACACATCAGGAGAGCCTTTTGGAATGGTGTGAGGTGAGAATTGCTCTCTCTGTAGGTTTTCTAGAAGCAATGTGCCCACCACCATCAAGGACTACCATGGTAAGGAACCCACCTCTTTCCACATCCAAGCTTGTGAGAAGGTCTAGAGAGAAGGTGTGGAAGCTTTTCCACCATCCCTTTGGGTGCACAAGTTATATTCTACACTGCAAGGTTTGCGCATGTGCATGGTACATACATTTATGAGACACGCCACCAAATAGGGAATTGGCAAGAGCTAGCAGCTGACCTCATTCAAATGTTTGAATATCAAAGTACCAAGCCATCAGTTGATAAGGCATTGTAGGTTGTTAAGTGCCTTACCATGGGGGATAGTGCCATGGCAAAAGATAGGTTATTGGAACTACTAGGTGGACCAGGTTTGGAGGTGTGCTTTGAAAGAAGTAGAGAAGAAGCAGAAGAGATACAACTTGAGTGCATGCGTGCTTGGAAAAGGAGAAAGGGAAATTAGTATATGTTATTGATGGGGAGGAAGTAGAGAGCTTGGATGTTAACCATTCTGTAGGGATGCGTGAGGTAGTGGATAGTGTTGATGCTCACGTGTGTGCCTACCATGAGCCCTTAAAGACAAAGAAGGTTAACATCGGCTCAGGAGAAGAACCTAAGGAAGCTATTATTGGAGATTACTAGTTGGAGAAGGAGGTTTCTAAGATCATTGATCTTTTGCGTGAATTTGAGGATTTATTCCCGTGTGGGTACCATGAGCTCAAAGGCATCCACCATTCCTTGGGGGAGATGAGGATAAAGCTGAAGGATGGTGTGTGGTCCAGTTAGGAAGAGACCCTACTAGGATGAATCCCAATTTGTGTGTAAAGGTAAAGGAAGAGATAGACAAAATGATAGCTTTTGGGATCATTGAAAGTTGTGGAAGAATCAGAATGGATAAGTCGATGGTAATCAACATCAAGAAGGATGGGTGGATTAGGATCTGTGGATTATAGGGAGCTGAAATGTAGTTTGTGTCATCGATCCTTTTCCAACCCCCTTCACTGAAGAAATTTTAGAGGAGTCGTTGGGTGAAAAATCTATTCCTTTACGGATGGATTTTTGAGGTACCACCAAGTCAGATTGCAAAGGAAGACCAGGAGAAGAAAATTTTCACTTGAATGGGGAAGTTTTGCATACATGGTCATGCCCTTTGGGTTGAAGAATGCCTACTATTTTTTTCATGCATAGTGGTTTAGGTGTTCAGGACTTCATCCACAAATTTCTTTAGGTTTATCTGGATGATTGGACAAGTGTATGGGCTAGTGAAAGACCATTGTGATAATTTGAGGCTGATGTTTGAGAGGTGTCGGTAGTTAAGGATATCCCTCAACATTAAAAAGTGTGTCTTTGCTACACCCTTTGGGATGTTATTGGGGCATATCATATGTAAGGAGGGCTTGCTAGTAGATCCTGCCAAGGTTGTAGTTATTGTGGGATTGGGGGAGCCTACTAGCCAAGAGCGCAAGTGTGTGGATTTCTTGGGCATACGGGTTATTATAGGAAATTCATCAAGGGGTATGCCAAGATCCATGCCTAGAAGAATTGCTAGACATAAAAGTGCTTTCCATTGGGGAGAGGCTGCAATAGAAGGCATTTGACACATTAAAGGATAGGCTTGTCACCGTGCCTATATTACATTTTCCCTCTTGGGACAAGCCCTTCCATGTTCATGTAGATGCCTCAGGAACCACCATTGGAGTAGTGCTTGCACAAGCTAGGGAGAAGGAATTGTTGATCATCCTCTATGTTTTGCAAGTAGGAAGTTGACACCAGTAGAAGAATTACACCATGACTGAGCGTGAAGCATTGTCAATGATCTACGTGCTTTTCAAGTTCAGACAATATCTGTTGGCAACACCCTTTGTATTTTACACCGACCACATGGCGTTAAAGTACTTGGTGAACAAGCCCATTCTACAAGGGTGCATATGTTGGTGGGTGCTATTATTTCAAGAGTTTGAGTTTACGGTAGTTGTGAAGCCTGGAAAGAGTAATTGTGGACCTGATCATCTGTCAAGAATTGATTCAGGGGAGGACGTAGAGTATTGAAGAGACTATATGCTAGACACAACTATTTAGGTTATGTGTGCCCTTGGATTTGGAGGAGATTGTAGTATTCCTAAAGGAAGGTGTGGTGTCGGAAGGGATGAAGGCATTAGAAAGAAAGCAACTAGCCATACGCGTCGTGCCCTACATGTTGATCAGTGGGGACTTATACAAGTTAGGGTGTGATGAAGTTTTTGTAGGTGTGTACTAGAGCATGAGCACCTCGCCATCATAGAGGAAGCACATGGAGGAAGTGTGGGTGGACATTATGTAGGTGACACCCACCATGCGTAAAATTTTAATGGCAAGGATTGTGGTGGGAAACTCTTGTATAAGGATTACAAGGACTATTGTAAAGTGTGTGACCATTGTCAGTGCATTGGAAAGCCAAGAAAGAGAGATGAAATGCCTTTGTGCCCTATCCCTAGTGTTGAACCTTTTGAGAAATGGGAAATAGACTTTGTAGGCCCTATTGCACCAATAACGCGTAGGACTAGATCATGCTATGTAATCACTTGCATGGACTATTTGACAAGGTGGGTAGAGGCAGCCCCAACTAAAGACTACACAACAGCCACAATGGCAAGATTTTTGTGGGAGAACATTATCACAAGGTATGGATGTCCTTTAAGTTTAACCAGTGATAGGGGTACACATTTCTTGAATGAGACCATGAGGATCTGTTAGTAGAGTTCATGGTAGCTCATCACAAGACTACCCCTTATCACCCACAAGAAAATGGAACCATGGAAGCATTTAACAAAATATTGAGTCATACCCTGACCAAGATTTGTGATGTCGGAAGACAAGATTGGGATGACAAGGTATCAGCCATATTATGGGCTTACAGGACAACTTATAAAAGGTTGAACAAAGCCACACCATTTCAATTGGTGTTTGGCATGGAAGTTATTTTGGTTGAATTCATGTTACCTTCTCTGTGAATAGCGTGCATGTAGGAGGGATGGCTGATGAGAAAGCATTGGAAGAGAGAATTGATGAACTGATGAAGCTGGATGAAAGATGATCACTCACCAGGTGGAGCCAAACAACAGAAAAAGAAAAGAAAAAAGCATGGCATGATCGCCACATCAGAAACAAGAAGTTTGAGGTTGGGAAGATGGTCTTGTTGTATGATTCTAAGTTTCTGCACCATGCCATCTGGGAAGTTGAAGGTCCATTGGTTAGGTCCCTATAAAATCTCGTACATCCTTGATTGGGTGTGTGCCAATTACAAGTGCTGGATGGAATGAAATTTCTGGACACTTCAATGGGAGTAGGCTGAAGCCCTACTATAAATAAGTCTTCTTGGTGTTTGTAAATAAGGTAGTTTTTTCTAGTTAGTTTAGAATTTCCTTTATGCATTTCTTTTCTTGTGTTTCCCTTTTCGTGTTGTTGTTTTGTTTTTGCCTTGGGCACCTAGTAACCCTTATTACTCTTTGAGGATTTTTGAGTGTAGAGGACCACACATCATTTTTAGTGTGGGGTGGAGTAATGTGAAGGAGAGCATGGGTAAAGTGCCAAGGAAGTTTGTGTTGAAAATCGGTTGAATGGCCTGTTGAAAGAGGTGCATGGAAAGAAAATATGGAAAAGGATGGTTGGTGTCAAGATAAGGCTACTTTTAGATCCCACGTACAAAGGAGGAAAAAGTGCATAAGCAACACGAGGTAGGTGAGAGAAAAAATTAGGATAGAAGAAGTGCCTTTGGTGTGCACCGGTGATGCATGTGCATGCAAGAGTCTCCTATCTAGATAGATTGGTTGCATGTGCTAGAAGGTTGGAAGATTATCTGCGCAGGGTCGGGCGTGTGAGTTAAAGTGCTAAAGTCAGACTTTGTTTGAAAAATATGCATTAAATGTGAAAAGTATGGTGGTAGGTGAAGTAGCATTTAATGCTTAAAAAGGAAAAACTATAAATAAAGGGTCGAGGCATTTCATTATTCACTTTGTGTATAAGGAGAAAGAAGCACTTTTTGCATTTTGCAAACTAGGGCTTCCAAAAATTGTGTGAAGAAAAATTTGAAGAGATTGAGCGTAAGTGACTAGTTTGGATCTGCGAACTAGAAAAAAAGGGATTTCATGGGTGTAAGAGAGTTGTGAGAAGGCATCATCTTGTGAAGGGATTATCCCAGCTAGGGTTTGAAGAACTAGGGCATGGGTTTAAGGAATTTTCTTCACAAATTTGAGATCTAAGGTGGGAAAGAGTGGAAGAAAATAGAGTTACAAGAAGTGATTGAAGTAAGAAGAGAACCTAGACAATGGCACCCAAGAAACCTAGTTAGCACACCCAAGAAGGGAAAAAGGGCAAGGGAAAAAAACAAGAAACTGATGCACATACAAATGAAGAGTGGTATGTAGAAATGTAGTACCCAGATGGAGTATTCTTTAGGGAAGGAGTGGGAGTCCCACCTAAGAAACATGTCTGTGAATGACTACAATCATCATACGAGCACAATCGAGAAGGAGATGGCACTGGAGTTAGTGTGCCAATGAATAAAAGGACACCAGAGGGTTTTCCCATTTATAATGATGATGTGAAGGTAAAGTTGGAGAAGGTAGGGTTATTGCAACTCTTTGAGTTGCCCTACTTTGGGAAGCTTGAGCACCTATATCAATGGTTGATGTCGCGTGCACGCATACATGAAGACTACTTCCATTTCATAGGGTGCAAGATGCGCATTACCCCTCAAGCTCATCTCACATTTCATAGGCCTCATCTATGAAGGAGATGGTTTGGAAGATGACCTAGGTGATAAAGAGGCAATTAAGGACTATGCATTGCACTACGCATACAAAAAAGGGGTCAAGGTACTATGATATCACAGACATCGAGGACCCGGTAATGAAGATGGCTGTGCATCTGGTGACAAAGTTAAATGGCCAGGAGAGATGGACCCAGGTCAATAAGCCATGGTTGCATGTTTAGGAAGATCTCAGAGAAGGCACCATCTACAACTTGTCTGTGTTCATCGCGGGATGAGATTGTAAGTTGCGTGAAGGAAGGGGAGATAGGATCTTTTGGTAATGTCCTACTAACAATTGTGTTTTAGAAATTGGAGTACCTGATGCATCGAGAAAATTCATATGGGAGTACCTGGTGAGGACCCTTCACCCGTAAAAATATTTGAAAAATACACATGTGACTCCATGACAACTATGCACAAGGCATGCACCTAGAAAAATGGTATACGTGCCTGAGGAATGCGTTGGGGAAGAATGGAGAATTCTGAACAACTGCAGTGGCCACCAAAGGAGAAGCTGAAATTTTTTGTGTACTAGCATTTCTACCTGGGAAGGTTCAAACTAATGGATGAGACATGGAGCCCATGGTGCAAGCTCCCCTTTTCCACACTCAATACTTCCAAGTGGGAGTAAACAGGTTCAAAGAGTCCAAGAAGCTGAAACTGGACCTTGGTAATCTAGACTAGGAACACAGGGAAATGCACAAAGGGTTGGTCTACCCCGAGAAAGTGTGCGTGTACGTGGAGAGGTACGTGTCGCATGAAGTTTAGATGACAAAGCCCATGACTCTGCCCATTGCAGGAGGATCCACGGTGCATGCGTATACCTCCGCATAAGACCCAAATAGAGAAGGGCACATATCTGGAGAATGAGGTGTCTATGCTGAGGATCCAACTAGTAGGAAGAGACCCATGCCCAAAGGTGGAAAAGGAGCCAGAGAAGAAAATACCAAGTGTGGTGGATACACAGGTAATAGGTTCCCCAGGACAAGCACTAGAACAAGCATGTATTCATGCAAGAAGAGGCCCATAGTCAAGGAAAAGACTCAGAGCTAGAAAATCCATCAGACAAGGAGTCCTCGGGAGAAGAAGAAACAAAGTCACCTACACTGGAATCCCTAGTTAGGAAGAAGCAGAGGCTAGAAGAGGAGACCGCATCGGAAGAAACTGGAAGTTTGGACAAATACATAGGTGGAGAAGAAGATAGTGAAGAAGATGTTAGTGGGGAAGATGAACTGAAAAAGATCAAGGGCCACCTATGTTTTCAACATGTACATGATTCAGAAGAAGAAGGTAGAGAAGAGGAGCAGGGGTTCCTCTTCGTGTGGCTGCAAGGATAGCCAGGAAGGGAGAGGCCCAAGACATGAGAAGTGAGGAGGATGGCGCGAGACATGTAGAAGGCTCCAAGCCTTATGGTGGAATAGATAACCAAGGTGGTAGAGAGAAAGAAGAAACAAAGGCCATCGAGACCTTGGTGGAGGAGAAGTTGGAATGCAAGTGTTGAGCCAATGTTAAACAAAGAGAAGGAGGAGAGTGCGGGAAAGGACCATGGCAAGCATTGGAGGCCCCATTTTAACTGTAAGTATTCCTAAGGGCACGCGCATGGGAGGAAGGCGCGTAGGGGAGGAGAGGCCAGGGATGGGTTATATTGATGACCCCAACAAAGTGTTTGTTTCACGTGGTTCCAAAGCATGATTCCAGCAGAAGAGCTCGTAGCAATGTCATCTTTTGACAAGGAGGCTGCATACCCGTGGATGAGGAAGATGCTCTCATGGGAAATTGAGTCCCATCTTGATGAGCTAGAATTTGAAGTGAGCCATGGGGAAATAATAACATTTTAGGGACCAAAGAAGACAATCTAGTGGTGAATGCTCAGTAGCTCTCGGATGAACAATTGTGCAATGCAACGTGCTCAACAAGGTCTCCATTGAAATCAAAGCTAGACTCTTGGGTGGAATGATAGAATCAAAGATCTGGAGGAGGACTGAAGAAGAAAGAGGAAGAGCTAGCTACAAGGAAAAGGAGCTTAGTCAAGAGAAACTAATCAGCATACCCAGTTGCAGCGTGAGTTGAAGGATGAGAAGGCCAAGGTGTGTGCGGTGTACAAAAAGGTGGAGTCTATTAATAATGCTATAGTATTGAAGCATCCGGACCTAGCACCCCCCATGTAGAAGTATGGATCTACCTTAGGATGCCTGGAGGATTTAACAAGAGTCCTCACCATGGAGAGGTAGTTGTTAGCCTTGGAATCTATAGAAGAAGTGGCCACGTGCTTGGAGAAAGAAGATAAATTGAAGGTCATGGCATTTGTAGAGCTGAATACAACAAGGTTCTTGTTGATATAAAAGTTACTTCCCAGAGACTGTTGAAGCCACATACGACAATTGTGTGGACAGAGACAAAGTGGTAGGCATCTTGGTCACCACTCATGAAGCGAGAACTCAAGGAGTTTCAAGAGAAGAATAAAGGAAATAGGGTGGAAAGGGACAAAATCCTTGCCGAGGTCAAAAGAAAATATGAAGCCATTGAAGCCTTAAGGGGTTCAATTAAAAACTAGTTGAAGGAACTATACCCATAGATTACATGAAGAATGGATGCGTTGGATGATGTAGGCAAGAGTTAGAGAAAGTTGCTAACACCATAAGCACACAAGGAAATGGGCTAAGATTTGTGGAGGTGAGCACCCTAGTCGGTGACCTCTGTCAGAGAGCATAGAATGAAGTCGATGCCTGGAACAAGTTGGAGGCCGACTTGCAAAAGGATTTTCCTAGCCTATTGCAGTGATTCCATCACTTCCCATTCTTTCTTCTTTCTATATTCTTTCATCCCCTTATTCTTTTCCCATGGTGTAAGTCTATTGTATTCTTTCTTTTCACTGGAGAAGTGTTCCCATGGAGATAGAGAACAAGGTGTAGTGTGGGGTAATGTTGGGCCCCTTAAATATTGGCTAAGTAAAAAAGGTGCATAGGCACACAAGGCCTAGTTGAAGAAAAGTGTGCAAGGATAAAGCGCGTAGGGAAGGGTTTAAGGAGGCTTTAAGGAAACCCATGGCATGTGTGTGAGACAAAACCAAGGGTTCGAGACTTAGCCATATTGGGTTTTTGGTAGAACACATGAAAATCATGACCCGACTATGCATGCATGTGGAGTGGATAAGGTGTCAGCTTGGTGATAGGTTGGCCTAGGAAGGAGCATGCTGTGGTAGAAGCTTCTAGAAGCTCATCATGGTAAAAAGTGGAAAGCTCAGGCCTGGAGGAGCATGCTCACATGGAGGACCACATTCAAACACTTGGCATTGGATCTGAGGCCATTGGAGGATGAGTTGGTAGTCAGAAATCCTATATATACAAGCACCTACAAGAAAAAAAAGAGAGAGATAGATAGAGGGTGGAGCTCTGTAGAAATACTACTGCAAGAACTTTGTTAGTTTGGGTAATTGTGTTTAGGGAAGGATGTATCAGGGGTATGGGGTTTATAAATTTCTTTTGAGAGCCTAGCCATATGAGTCCAGATATAATGCATGACTACGGTCTGCTTCTCTGTAATACTTTGTAATGGCTCCATGAATGTAATGAGGTTACCAACTTACATGAATATGAACATTGATGATTCTAATGCATACATATTTCTCATAGTTCCTTTTCAATTATGTTTATGATTAAGTATGGATGTTTGTACAACTTCTTTCTATTTTGGTATAGTTACTTCCATTCAGATCTCTTAACATGAATCATGGAAAATCCTAGTGCTCACTTGTTGTATTATTATTCTCCATGGGTGTCAACATCCCCGCTTGTAAAGCAAATAGGATGATCCAAAATTCCTTCTCCTAGTTGCATCAACATTGTGCCAATTTCCATGCCAAAGCATCAACATGAACATGAAAGGTTTTTTCCCATGAAGGAAAATGAAAAATGGGTACACCTTGGTGAGCATATCCTTCAATGTTTCAAACACATGTTGTTGCGTGTCACCCCAATAGAATTTTCCTTTAGCCTTAAATAATTTCTCTAAGGGTGCAAAAATATTTGCATAGCCTTTAATGAATTTCATCTAATAACCAAGTATGTCCCAAAATCTATGCACTTCACTCTGGTTGTTAGGTTCTTCCAAACCCAAGATTACAACTATCTTAGTTGGGTCTACCAACAATCCTTCCTTACAAATTATATGCCCAAGTAAAGTGCCAAAAGGTGTTGCAAAGATGCACTTCTTAATGTTAAGAGATATTCTCAACTGTCTACACCTCTCAAACATAAGCCTCATCATATGCCGCAATGGTCCTTGAATAAACCATATATTGTCTAATCATCCAGATATACCTATAATAACTTATGAATAAATTCTTTAAAGGCATGCACAACAATGCGCGAGAACATTCTTTGGTGCATTCTTCAGTCCAAAAGACATAATTGTATATGCAAGACTTCCCCATTTAATGGTGAAAGTTGTCTTTTCTTGATCTTCCTTTGCGATACGCACTGATGATAACCTAAAAACCCATCTATAAAAGAATATATTTTGCACCGAAACTCCCTCAACAATTTATTCGTGAATGAGGTGGGAAAAGGATCAATAACACATGAAGCATTAAACTCTATATAGTCCACACAAATCCTTATCCTCCCATCCTTCTTAATGCTTATGACCATGGGGCTAACCCATTCAAATTCTTCAATAGGCTCAATTATACCAAACTTGAGAATTTTGTCAATTTCTTCCTTTACTTTCACGTGTAGATTAGGATTCATCCTATAAGGCCTCTTCCTAACCATGTGTGTGCCTTCTTTAAGCTTGATTTTCATCTCACCTAAAGAAGGGTGTAATCCCTTTAACTCATGATAGCCTCACGGAAATAAGTCTTGGAAGGCATGAAACAGTTCAATAATCTTATCCACTTCTTACTCTGACTAGTAATCACCAATAATGACCTCCTTAGAATCTGCCTCTATATCAATGTTAACCTTCTTTATTTTCATAGAAGCACAATACGCACACACATTCTCATCTAAAGTGTCCATCACCTCACACGTACCTTCAATGTGGTCAACATCTAGGTTATCAACCTCATCATGATCTATCATATATACCATTTTTCCCTTTTCTTTTTATTTCCAAGTGTGAACCATCTCTTCTTCATTTGTTTCCTCAAGATCAAGGCGAGCCTTAAGATCAGGTTCCATAAACAACTCCAAAGCATGAGTTCTTCAAACCTTCACTTTATCTCTCAATGTAAGGTGCTTCGTAATGTGCAAGTGCTTCATGGAATGGAGGCTTAGTAGAAAAATAATCAAAAGAGTGAATCATATATGAAGTCATCTCTTGCCAATTAGTTTTTTCTTTTCAACTAAAGCACAGACATACCATGTGCATGCGCAGCTACGTAAGGTGGAGCATAAATTTTACACCCATAGTGATGGTGGTAATTCCTCCCTACCTTACACCCATGTTCTCTCATAATCATGGACATGATGAGAGGCAGGAGACTCCCCATGAAATTCACAAGTTTGCAGAGGTACATTATTCCGAGTGAACCTAGTAGAAAAGGTAATTCTCACTTCTCACCACTCCAAAAGGATATCTCTATGTGTTTCCCACCAATGCATTGTTGTCTCATGTAGAGTATAGACCAAAATGTTCCTTTTAACCCCTTTATTCTTCCACTTTGAGTCTCCATAGCACGTAAAAATGCATTGGGGTTCCCTTCACCAATATACTTTGGTACACGGTTATATCTTAGTCACCTCACCATGCACGGCCTAATCATTCTAGTGACTCTTCCTTTGACCTCACACTTGACCATTTCATATGTTCCATGAGCCCATTTATCACAAGCAATACTAGTAGTGTCACTTATAGACTACACATAGTCCCAATGAAGGACACCTTCCTTTGATGGTTCTAAATTCTCTAGATCACACACCATATGAACATATATTCTATTAAGTTCTTCTTCACTCAAGGGCTCAACATAAGGATCTTCCTTCTTATCATGCAGGGGTATGATCATGTGCTCCTCTTCATTCTCAAAACTGATGTACCTTTTGTTAAAGCGTAGATCAATAATGTTATCGTAACACCGAGGTCATCCAAGTAAAGCTACAAAATTGTCTACTGTAAGCTCTAATACCTCAAAGTCCCTAGTAAACTTGGCTCCCTAAATGGTAATAGATGCATCCTTCAGTACCCCAATAGGCATTTCCCTAGGTCTATTTTCCATATCCAACACATTTTAAGATGGTTGCAATGTTGGTCTACCAAACTAAGTCCATGCATCGAGAGTCATCACATTTCCTTCCACGCCAAGATCAATCAATATGTTACGTAACAACCAACAATCAACTATTGCATCCAATCTAATCTCCTTGTAAAACTCATGATCTTGAGGTCGTAGATTTATGTGAAGTATATGGCTTTCGTGCTCGGCACCAACACATAGTATCTTTTCTCACGGTCATTCCCCTAACAAGGGAATAATTTTATCCAGCGTAACATCTTGCACACTTCATGCAAGTCATCCACATCCTTCGTGAGAGATCAACCTTCTTTGCTCACTCCCTCTCACATGCTTTCTCCTTCAAGCATTGTATCTCTCTCTATAGTTCTCTAATAACTCCCATGGTTTCCGAATATACCTCCTTTGCAGTACGTAGCATTTGGATACTTAGCATGTATCACTTCTTCTCTAATAATAAGAGAATTATCCTTTAAAGGCTTGTGTGTTCGTGCATCCTCAAAGACGTGTTATAACCATAATGATCAAGTAATTTAGGATTAGGTGCCTTCTTAGGAATCCACTGATCATAAAGAGTGCTCTCTACCTTGATCATTCATGTGCCTTTATCTTGCTTCTTATTCTTACTCATGTGCTCATATAAATCCAAGAATTCCTCTAGCTTATGTTGCTTTCCACGCCATAAGAAAAGGTTATTCTGAGGGCACTCGCACTCATAATGTTCAGGGGAACCACAAAGATAGCAGGTTCCTCTAGAAAATCCTCCTCTACCACATCCACAACCTCGTCTATATCACTCATGAAAGCCTCTATTCATGTTATCCCCATTATTATTCCCTTCATTATGTTGTCCTTCCTGATCCTTAGAACCACTCACCAAGCTAGTCTGGCATACTCCTATCTCAATGGCTTCATGGATGTGATCAATCAATCTGTAGTCATCAGTGTCATGAGTATGGGACTTACAAATCTTGCAATACATGGATACTTTCTTCTGAAGTGCACGAAACAATAGAGGACAATCCCAAACATCATGGTTCAAATGACAGACCTCACAATCCAATAATAGCACGTGCACTGACTTGCGTGGAAAATTATCCTTAGTGTGTCCTTCAAAATAAAAAAATTTACACTAAATACCATTATGGGTCTCATGAGCTGAATTAGCAGAAATATTCTCCAACTACTTTGCTATGGTTGTAATTTGTGCTTCCAAAAGGGGGCTTACTCTAGTATAAAAACTTCCAACCACCTCATTTCACGTGAGCTTCCTCCAAAGCCTCATGTGGGTCCAAAAATTCTTATGAGATAGTGCTCATCTAAAAGGAGTCAACAACCCACCAACAAACCATTGTGTATGTTGACTCGGATAGATATCATAAGACAATTTTGACAACAAAGTTTTGAAATGTGCTTCATACTCCCTAACACTCTTAGATAAGCCATGTTTGATTTCTTTAAGTGCATTGACACTCTTCTACTCAAACTATGGACTATGGAACTCAACTAGAAATGCAAAGCACAAAGCATCATAATCCACCACAGTTTGATGTGCATCATACTTTATATACCAGCTATGTGCATGCCTTGAAGATTAGTAGTAAATTGATTTGCCTTTCTATCTAAGGTTGTAGTACCTTTAGCATGCCATAACAGCTCACGATTATGCACAATATTTGTTTCATCTTCAATTCCCCTATACTTTGGAAAGTGAAGAGACATATCGTAGTAAAATTGATGTGGCTGATGAGGGTATGGACCTTGCCCACCAGATCTAGAACTAGATCCTCCACCAATATTTCCTCCACCTCTAGAACCACCTGATCCACTTGATCCCAATCCTTTTGATCCTCTTGATCCTCCTATAGTAGGCACCGAACCAGTGGATATACTTCCTTACATCCCAAATGTAGTGCTAAACTAAAATCATGTGGCTTGTGAAGTTGTAGTACTTCCAAATGTATTCCCAATATTTTGCGCACCCACACTCTATCCTGATGATGCGTCTAAAATATTCCTCCAATAGGACCTCCAAACAAAGATGTTGTTTGTGTTGTCATAGGTGTATGTGTTGTCTAATGCACTTCTATATTCAACAAAAATTATATCTACCTATAGCTATTGGATTACCTATACTTGCTTACTTCTCAATGATTACTTCTGGATCTGGAACACCAAACACAAGGGCTAGGTGGAAATGTGGGATTAGATGTGTGCCTACGATCCTTTCGCTTTCCTCTGGTGCACTCTCATTTGAAGATGAAGGGGATTCTCTATTGTGCTTTCCTAAGTGTGGGAGAGTCAAATGCTCTAGCTCCATGTATTCCACATGAGCTTCAAATCCTTCACGAGCCATCTACCTCCACAACTCCATAAAATCCTCAAAATTTCACTTCTTTGTCAATTCCCTCTCTTACACCTCATTATACTTGAGTCGTCTCTCCTCGCTTTACCTTTCTATTGCCATGTTCACCATCCTTCACCACACCTGCTCCTGCCCCTGCGCATGGTGGGGATTTATCTAGCCATAGTACCTCTCTCTAAACCCAACTCTACCATTAAAATCTTAATCGCCAAGGGCATAGCATGTAAATACGATCCTCAGGCTCGTGCAAGAACCTAAACTCAACTTCCTCTGGACACAAATAAATATAAATAATGTACTCTAAAGTATAATTACACAACACACTAGCCCACTAATGGTCTACATCTCTAGTCCAATCCACATTAGCATCAAACAACATCTGGTAATCTTCTTGCATCCAAAGCTTCAGCCTATATAATCAACTCTTTCCTTGTGCATACACTTCCAACCACTCATACAATTCTACTGGAAAGAAGCTAAAGAATGTCTCATAAAGTGAATCATAAAGGTTGTACTCCACCCACTATCATGTATTGAAATTAGGTCCAGATTATATCTACGAGAAAACCTTATCTTGTTTGTCTTCAAGTTAACTTTCAATGCTCTCAAGATTTAATTGATATGCCATCTGCATATAACATCCTGGCAGACAATTTGAAAAGAGGTCCTAACTACATAACCAAAATATAGTCACTTATTTTCCACTCAATTTCCCAAGCACACTGGAACTTCATCTAGTCAGAATTGAATGCTCACCTAAAGCGTTCAAAGCTACCGATTCCTCTCGTTGTATATTCTTTTCAATATGTTAGCATGATTGTTCATGATTACCATTATCAAAGCATACATTCATATGTAGATCATTACAGACATCATAAGGAAACACGTGTAATAAGGAAACGTAACGCATTACACAAGTCTTGGGATCACTTACACCATGTGATCACTATACTCAAATACATTAATAACCATAATCCATCCACAATGACCCATTAGTAACCAAAATATTACATAGAAGAAGTTGAATACATCACAATAATAATACCGGTCTCCACAAAGTTATGCACGCTAGAACATCATAGTAGCATAACCATACAATACATAACCGGTTTCGTACATGGTGTCTAAAATAATGCAGAACAATACATATGTATAATGGTGGGGACTTTTCCTTCACCACCCATGCATTTTCAAAATATCCCGCATGCTCAAAATAGTCATGTGTACATACAAAATAAAATATAAAGCATGTATGCTTTTTTAACAAGCCTAATAATAGATAAAATTTATAAATCAATTTTTCTTTTATCCTATTATTAGCTTAATCCATGTGTGAAATTGATCTTCACTTGCATGTGCTTTATCCCAAATATATATGTTCCTTGTTCCTCAAGTTTCCTTGCATTTCTCTTTTCATGATCCGCACTCTAACTCACTTTTTCTATTTTTAGCTCATATATGCAAAATAGGCTAAGTCCCTGGAACTTGTATTTCTCAAGTGTGGGCCCTCCATGTGCCAATTTTCTGGACCTCGTGCTTGTTTACACACCCTACTTGCTTGTCTCACTACTCCGCGCGCTCTTCCGATACTTAGTCAATTTTTCCAACCCAACAATTTTCAATCATCTTTGGTCATATTCTCTTCTCTTTCACTTTATTATGCCTTATTAGAAAGATCTTTAGATTTTGGTTCCATCCAATGCTCCCTTTTGGTCCTTTCTTACCATTAGTCCTTTTGTTACTCTTATTTTCTTTCATTTAATCTTATTTGAGTCATTATTTACATGCAACTAGGTTCAAAATTCAAAGTAAGAGACTCTTATATGTGCGTTTTATTAGGAGGTATAAGGAATATAGTCATTATCAAAGCACTTCACAATAAATTGATGCCACAAGGAAAAATAGGATTGTTCAAGCTTCTACTACTATATGCAAGGATTATACTTGAATCATATATATATATATATATATATATATATATATATATATATTATTTTGGTATTAGATTGCACTAAATAACATTCGAATAAAACACGGAGTTAATACAACAAACTCAATTCATTTTGCTCAATTTATTATTGTAGAGAGGTTATAATATATAGAAGTTTGATCTCCTACAAAGGAGGATTCAATTCACATCATGAATCCCCCTTATCTCTCCATGATCCACATATCACTCAATTTATATCCCATATATCTCTCATAATATCCCATAATATCTCTACTAGTTCCCTAAAATATCTAGTGAGTTATACTACAACTCACATACAATAACAAAATATAGCTCAATATGAGATTGTATTAATTTAATCTAAACTATTATATTCTTATTAAATGAATTATTTTATGTTAACTCATTTTAATAATAATTCTACACAATATAATGCTAACAAATGTGAGTACTAAAGTAAATATTCCTAACATTCCCCCCCTTAGTGCGAACATGAGAAAACCATTATCTTGTACTACTACCCAATTCCAATGATGGTTTTACACTGCTAACCACCAACCTACAAATACCCATGATGGTTTTACACTCAGTTTACCAACAACCTACAAACAAACAAGATGGTTTTACATGTGGTTAACCAACAACCATAACAAACAATGGTTTTATAAGGTCAACCAACAACCTAGATATAACAATACTCTTTTAGCTCTCATCACCTTCTTACATCCAGGGGAAAATAAAAGAAATTTCTCACACATTAGAATTTTGAACAGTATGATCCATCTGTTCTTATTTTCACATAGCGGAAATCAAACACACAACTGAAAAAATGCCACAACTTCATTGTGCAGCCCCATCACTTGCAGCTGGCAAGAGGTCGTTGATTGACCTCCTTCCTCTGTTGCCTCCGTCCTCCAATCGGAAGTTATTCACTTAGTATAGAAAATCCTCAGAATTATAACCACTATCATCATTTGTTGGTTCTTCCTTTATCAGTTCTTCCTCGTTGGATGGTTCTTTTTCATTAGCTACATTTTCTTCATTTGTTTTGAGTTTTCCTTTGAGGATATCATTAGCTCGAGCCTTACAAAACCAAGATGTGTGCCCCTTTTTTGCAATAAAAACATTCAACTTCATCCTTGTTTTTGTCAATTTTTTTACGATTTTTCTTTGAGTACATTGCACTTTCTTCTTTTGCATCTTCTGATATTGCTCTTTTTCCTTCTACTAGGAGAGTTGAGATCATGTCTTCCAAGGACTGAGATGGCATTTGAGCAAGAGTGAAAACAACATTGTTATATTTTGAAGACAAACTATTCAATAAAATAGCTTTAGCATCTTCATCATCAACTAGTGCTTTAACTTCTGCTAGCTACCTCATGAGAGATCTAAGATCATTTATATGACTAGACATAGTAGTTCCTTCACTCATTTTTAATTTGAATAAGCATAATGTTAAGGAAAAAATTTCATTAACCACTTTAGCACCAAACAACTTATTCAAATTTTCCCAAATCTCAGTGGATGACTTTTCCAAATCTACATAGTGTAGTTCGGAATCCGAAAGTGCAAGGCCAATGATGGCTTTGGCCTTATCATCTCTACTTTTCCATTCAAGTAACTTACTTGCATTTGTGGGCTTTGTTTCTTTACCACTGACTATTCCCCATAAGTTTTTGTTCATTAGTTGCATTTTAATTTTAACTTTCCATGTGTGAAAGTTAAAACCATAAATTTTTCTAATGGAATATCCATGTCAACAATAGAGGACATCGGTTACCCCGAAAATGTGTCCTTTACAAATTGAATGTAGACAATAAAAACATAAGACCTCACTATTATTATTAATCTTATAGATGACTCAAAGACTTATCATTTAATAAACTTTAGACAACAAAAAATAGAGACTTACTTTTTATCAAACACATCTGTTATCTCATGAGCTTCAACATAGTTGCTACTCCGATATTGATTTATTCATTTCTCTGTAACCAGAACTGATTTTTTCCACTTTTTTGACAGATCGTGCCCAAATTTTGAATAATCAAACCCTCAAAAATTCGTAGAATTTTGATTCGGGTTTTAGATAAAAAATGTTATTTACCAAACGTATTTTAAAAATCAGAATTGTTTGAGTGTAAAACTCCATAGAGCATAGCCAAGGGCCACCTGCTCTGATACCAAATATTATTTTGGTTTTAGATTGTACTAAATAACATTCTAAATAAAGCATGATTTAACACAACAAACTCAATTCATTTTTCTCAATTTATTATTGTAGAGAGGTTACAACATATAGAAGTTTGATCTCCTACAAAGGAGGAGTCAATTCACATCATGAATCCCCTTATCTCTCTCGTGATCCACATATCACTCAATTTCTACCCCATATATCTCTCATAATATCCCATAATATCTCTACTAGTTCCCTAAAATCTCTAGTGAGTTGTACTACAACTCACGTACAATAATAAAATACAACTCAATATGAGATTGTATCAATTTATTCTAAACTATTATATTATTATTAAATGAGTTATTTTATGTTAACTCATTTTAATAATAATTCTACATAATATAATGCTAACAAATGTGAGCACTAAAGAAAATATTCCTAACATATATTAGTTAGTTAGCTCACTATTTGTGTTGAGGCAAAAGCGAAAATCATTGATAAGGGAGCTAGACTTGCATACACTAGTACACGTGCACTAGGATAACTACTTAGAGTTTGAAATGTAGTATATTTCAAAGTGTAAATCCAAAAGGGTAACCATCAAGGTCATTTCAATTCAAGAACCTAATATCTTTTTTTCATATCTAATGTTTACTTGAGTGTTGGTGCGGGAAACTAGTTTTTACAATTACAAGTATAAACGCAAACATCATGAGACTTAAAAAGATACACATAGGTAGTTTATATGAAGAATCGGATAAAAAATAGAAGTACACAAACAACAAGGATGAAATCGTTTCTGCAGTACTAAACTACCAAAGGATTTTGTCTAAAAATGGTTTGGTCTAAAATTCCACAAAACATACAAGTGTATTCTCGAGTACATTATGAGGCCTACACATAGCCCATACTTGGTGATGAAACACTCATATCCCTATTTGAATTATCTAAGTGGTATTTTTAAACATATTTGTTATCATGCTCGATGTAATGGCAATGAGTGTAACACTAGTTTCAAAATCTATATATCAATGTATGTTATCTAATTATTCAATTATTCCTTCAATATTATTACTGAATTAGTAATACCCCACTATTAATAATTTTGGTGTAAAAACCATTTGGTAACCCTATTTGATTAATCCAATCTTTGACCTAGCTTGTCTTATGTTTCCTACCCTAACCATGCCTTCATTTACCAAACCCTAATTTCCCTAAGATTTACATCCATTACTTGGTGCACGATCCCTTACACTAACCCCGGGGTTTATTTTTCTTTTTAATTTCATGGTTTATTCTACCTATGTCATTTCATTCTTTTATACTTATGGTAATGAGATAAACTCTATTGCTCTAACTCGATATATATCTATGTGAAGGAATTGGTGATGGTATTGATCATTTTTCTACATACAATTTTTAAAATTTTCCCAAAGTGTGTGAAGAAGATTTACCGCCTCATATCCATGTTATGACCCGTAGAAGTAACTATGAGGAAATCCTAAAACCTATATGTTCACCTAGTAGTATTTTTTTCTCATTCATTAGTGGTAACTAACACCTCTTCTCTCGTATGATGAGGAAGGCTCTGGAACCACGTGGGAATGTTTTTTGAATTTTTTATGATGGCTAGGGAGATTGGGACCATGGGGGACAATGATTCGATTCAAGATCCTTCATATGTTTCTCTATCTAAGATCTTCCTGGGCTAATATCTTGAAAAACAAATGTTGACTTTACAAGTTACCCTTACTAGGAGGGACATAATTTTTTTTCTAAATTCTTTACCCTTCCGTTCTAAATTTCTACTTTGACAAATTTGCCTTATCATTCAAAAAATAGATTTCAAAATGTTAGGTTTCTACTCATGTTTTTCTTATAGAACATCAAAGGAAAAAGTGTCCCAATTTCCGACGTCCAAAATTCGGACTTCGAGAGGTTTGTGAATTCGGGGTTTTCCTATCCTTTTGCTAAGACATTTCAGAAAGTTCCGAAGTCTAAAAGCTCGAAGTTTCAAAATTTCGGAACTTTGGACTTCCAAGGTTCGGGGTTTTAGCAAGGTATTTTTCAAAAGTCAAGTGAGGAGTTACGAAGTCGAAAGTTTGAATTTCCAAATTTTTAGAACTTTAGACTTTCGAATCTTCGTATTTTGGAGTTCTCGTGACATGGTAAAATGGTTTGCACATGAATCTCAAAATTTCGAGTCACGAGCATTAATTTCTCAACAACGCCACACGCATCATATTTTGAGCATTAATTATGGGTTTACCTATAAAAGCTTAAATTTTTATCTGACATTTTCACTCGGTAATGTACTCGACACACTATTTTTTTACTAAAACCCTCATCGTACTTCCAAGGCATCTTTTTCAAGGTAATTTTTTATGTTTTCTTCATTTTTGGGTTTAGCTTGGATTTACTTTGGCATCTAGGGTCTTATTGTTACCTTTTCTTATTTTCTTTTGCCATTCTTCTCTTCATTGGTTCACAAAGTCTTGTTGTTAATTCCAATCATGGCTTCTACTTTTATTTCACTCATTTTTAACTCTCCTTGGCTTGGGAAATGTTGTTTGCATTCGTGAGTTACGAACTCCATACATTGCAAGCATCATATTCCTCTTTGGAGCATTGAAGAAGTCACCATTTCACATTTTGACATTTCAGAGTTTGAATAACTTTGGATTTTGTCTTGCAAGCTTCAGAACTTAGAGTTTTCAGGGTTTTTCATTTTTAAATTTCAGAATAGGTCAAAATCTTTGGAGTTTCAGAGAGTGGAGCTTTTGAAGTGTTTACTTTAGACTTCGGAATTCCAAGATTCAAGGGTTACGGGCTAAAGGTTAATTTCAGAATTCAGGAGTAGACAACTTCAAACTTCAGAAATTTTAACTTTCGGAGCATGTCGATTTGATTTGAGAGGTATAATTCTTTGGACTTGTTGATTTTTGGGTTTTGAATATCACACTTTTTTGGACTTCGGAGTTCTGGTTTTTGGACATTCAGTGATTTTGGTGTTTGGATATTTCTCAACTATCTTTTAGGCATAGCTTCCATTTTAGACTTTTGGACTTTAGGTTTTTGGAAGTCTGGGAGGTTTTACTGAGTTTTTTTCGTGTTTTCACTCGGGTTCCAAAATCTGAATTCTTGCAAATTTTCAAGCAAACTAATGTTTGCTTCTTCTTCAAAGGGAAAATATAAGATGAATTATACTTATTTGGGGGCATCTCCTCCCACATGTATATCTTTAGATGTTGAAATATCGGGATACCAATCTTGGGCACATAGATATGGCCAAATTTTGGCAAAGGGTTAAGGATCCTAATAAAAATCCTTGGATGCAAGCTATCTACAATAGTGGGCTTCCTCTTGCTTTGCCTTTCCATCATCCATGTAGTGTCTAGAATTTTTCCTAGCTACAACTTCACACTTTGACAAAGCCACTCGAACTATAAAGGATGATGATGGTAATTTCATGATCAAGTTGGATGGTGACTTCTTTGAGGATTTTTTTAGGCTTCCTGACGTGGAAGCATATGCTACGATTTCCCTTGATTCTGCAATTAAACATTAGGAAGTAGAATGTGAAATTTTCACAAAGGTCATGACCAAGAGCTATTTAGCTAAAGCTAAAGGTACCATGACCAAATTTCCTAAGAAAATTCCCCGTTCGAACGTCATTCAGGAATTCAATGATATCATTACTCTATTGAGTAATATTTCAGGTCTCACTTCATCTAGAGAATTTCAAAAGTGGATGTTTCTTTACATAGCCACCATTAATAAAAATAAGGAGTTTATTTGGTGGGGTGAGCACATCAGTAGCTCGATATGTTTTTAATTAGAAAACGTGTTGACCTTAAAAAAATTCATGACCTCTTATCTTATCTATGCGGTAGGCTGCGATGAGATAGTATTCGGTCTAAATAAAAAAGAGGTTAGCAAAGCACCTCCCAGATATATGACTTCTATCCTCAACTCACCATGGAATAAGGATCCAAGCACTTCAGGAGAGTAAATGACACTTTCTTTGTTGTTCTTTTGTATCATTTTGATAAGAACTTATACAATTGAAGGATTTAGGATGAGGCCTAGCAAGAAGTGTGGGAATGGGGAGGAATCTATCTACAATTCCTTAAATTAACTTATATCAAGGTACCAGGGTTATCAGGTGATCCAAAAAAGTTGCCAAGATGTCCAAGTGATAAGTGGGTATTACTGGAGCTATTTTGTCAACTGCTAGATTATCAAAAATCCAACATAATCGGCACAAGGCGGAGTTCAATTTCCCATTACTATAGGGAGATATACATGTGCCAACATTTATAAAGCTAAGAATGTGGAAGGAGAAATGTCTCAAGTCACTCTGAAGACTTTTCATCCGAGAACTAACTTTGATTATTGGGGTAAGTTCGGTGAGACAGGGTTGGCCAGCACACATATTCCTCAATTAGAGGACATTTGGATTCATTGTCGAGATGAAACTATTATAAGGCAAAGAGAGTTTGAAAGATTAACTTTGAGTGAAGTAGTACACTTTGGCATTGTAGATGTTCTTGAAGGGTTAGAGGATGATGAAGAGGTACTTGATCCTACCTATAAAAGGGATAATATTGCTAATCAGCCTCTGCCTTGGATTAATTGGCCTAATGAAGAATGTAGCAATACAAAAGAAAGGGTAGGGCCCATCTGAAGGAGAACTTATGAATTTCTAGAAACCTTAGGGATCGCACCCAAAGTCTCATATCAGCTGTCCACGAGTTGGTACAAGCCAAGTCATCACTAGAACAACCAATTCCTTTAAAAGTTAAAATTTCATCTCAAAATCCCATTTCTAAAATGAGAAAGATTTCTTTTGTTATGAAAGGTTCATGGTCCTCATTTGAATCCCCTACTACCAATACCTCATCTTTCTGACCCACGAATTATTTGATTTGAGTGTTTCACCAGTCATTTCTTAGGTATCATAGTTTCCTATTTCTTCTTCTCTCCCATCTTCGTCATCTTCAGATCCACTTTCCTCTACACCTTTCACTCTTCCTCCGATACTACCTTCCATTCCTTCCACTCTTGTTTCTTCCATTCCATCTCCCTTCATGGCTCAAGTGTTTTCCTCTCTCCCTACTCTCTCAGTAGGAGAAATGATAAGATCTCCATTTTCCACTCCACTTCCTCAACAATTCCCTCCTATTTCATTTACTCCTGAGATTGTTATGTCCATTACACCTTCCATTGTTACTACATCATTACCACCCTCTATGACTACCATTGGTGTCATTGTATTGTCAAGTGTCCAAATCCCTACTATAACCATGCCTTTGGTGTCCTTTGAATCATCTTCCACTATACCCGAATGGTTACGGGAAAACTCCCAAACATAAGAAGAAGGTACCTTTTGTTGATGGTGTTGACTCAAATACTCTAGATCTAACACCCAAGAGGCATGCCAAGCAGCCAAGGGTTGTCTCCAATCTGTTAGTTGATCAATTGGGGGAATTATTTGTGGAAATAACTACTCTCGCCACAGGGAAGACAAAAGAAACTATAACAGCGACAGATTATCAAATCTCCAAGTTTGCATTAGGAAAGGCTACTCATGAAGGAGCTAAACAAGATGTGTAGGTAGCTTTGGGAATTTTTTGGAAAAATATGACAAAGACAAGGCAACCAAGGATGAGCTAAAAGGAAAATTTGAGCAATTTACTACTCTTCTTACTAAAATTACACAGCATGTGTCAACTACAACCACTCTTGCCATTTCTTCAACTTTCAATGATACATCCTTTCATATAGTGGAGAAAATTGGTTAAAAAGGAAGAACATTTGGAACATAGATGGAATGTTTGATACAAGATGTTGATCCATTGATCAAGAATGTTATATATTTGTACAATGAATTGTATGAGGAGAAGGTTGCAGTTATGAAATTAAATGCTCCTTACTGAAGATAGTGACAACCTGGATCTTTCCTTGGAAACCGAAAGGAGATTTGAAGTATTGACTCGAATTTACTTTTAAATGAAGGAGTGATTGATGATGTTTCAAAACCATTTGAATTTCAAAAGGCTATGGAATTTAGGAGTCAAGTATTATGGGATTTGATTACAAAACTTGATAAAAAAATGAATTGAGGTAGTAAATACATTGAATGATATAACGAAGAATTTGACAAGATTCATTGCAAGTTCATAAATCAAATTGTTGATGTTCTCCATGTCGATCAGATTATTGCAAGTTTTACAGGTTTGGTAAAGGAGGATGAAGATGTCACTAAATATTTTGGTATTGATTTTATCTACAAATTGGTTTCTTATCAGAAATTTTTGAGCCATCTGAAGGAGATCATAAAAAGAGTTGGGAAATTTCTGCTCAGGTTGCTAAGGAGAATGATTGTGCAGAGGTAATCAATCGATATGCGTGCGGGCCAAAACTAGAGAAAATTCAAGGGATCATTAAGTGTTTTATTGATTACAAGGACATGTTAGTTGTATGGGAGAAAAATGAAGAAGAATTTGAATAAGGAATGGATGTTGTCAATCCTAGCTAAGCTTGGCATCCATTGATGGATAGCCCCCAAGCTCCGGATCACTTAAAGTTATAGGGTTGACTTGGTCAAACCGTGTAACTTATTTTTCTATTTTTATGGGAGGTTGTTCCCTAAAACATTAATGCACTCTATTTTTATTATTTAGTTAGTTAAGGGTGGAGCTATAATCACTCAACCTCCTTGGTCTATAAATAGTTAGTTGCATTATGGTTTAAAAACTTTTAGATCTTTTGTGAAAGTGCTCTCTAGTTTTGGGAGAGTTCAAGAACAAACTTTGAGCCTTTTAATTATATTCAAAACAATATTTTTCCATCAAGTATCTGGTATATTGTGTAATTCATTGATTTATCTAGCACTTGTGAATGTTAATTCCTTGGGTATGATGGATTAATTTTCCTTTAAATCAGTTATCATTTTCAATTTATGTGGAATATGATATAAAATATTTGTATTTCAGTTATGGAAAGTATTGCTTCCTTTCTAATATTGAGTTTTATATTTAGTTATATCAGTTCTTGAAAATATTTTATGAGATGTGCATGCCATATGTTGTTTTTTAATAGTGATTATGCAAAAAAAGTGGATCTTTTTGTTTAATTTATTCTTGTTGCATCACCATTTCAGTTGTTTTCTATTAAAATTCTCGGTCCTTTATCTCAAGACAAATTTGTATTTCAAGTGTTATAGCCTTGCACATTGGTCTTAAATCAAGTGCACCAAGTTCCAAAGGAATTCATCCTTCTCTAGAGGTTCATCCCAAGGCAAAAATGTCTCACACCTTGGGGATGTACCAATGTTGCACGGGATCACCTAGAGATTCAACGGGTGCATGATACACGTGACAACAACAACAAGGTTATACCTAAAAATGATTTGGCTACAATCAAGGACCTGAAGCATTTTGTGGATGAGCAAGGGACCCATTTCATTATTCTATATGCTCTGGTTAATAGATCCACTCAACGGCTGCAACATGCACTTATTGGTAAGTTCCTTGGCCCCAGACCCAATATTGATATCATAAGAAGATGGGCAGCAAGAAAATGGATTCCAAAAGGGTTTATGGAGATATCTACCATGACTAAGGGATTTTTCTTAATACAATTTAATAATAATGAAGATTATTTTCATGCATTGGTTGATGGTCCCTGGTTTCTGGGAAAGATGGGTTTATTTCTTATGAACATATTTTGATCCATACAATGTAAACATCAAGGTTATGTCTATATGGATCAATTTTCCTAGTTTTCCTCTATATTTTTGGGATGTTGATATATTGACTGATATTTACAAATATTTTGGGTCACTCATCACTTTTTATGGAGCCACAAAATCTCAAACAAGACTCACACATGCCATATTTTGTGTGAATGCCTTTTTAATAGAGTTTTGCCTAACTCAATTCATCGCATTCCATCTGGGAACTTGGTGCCAAAATATTGTTCTTGATTAGGTCAAACTAAAATGTAAGATGTGCTCCAAGTTGGGCCACTTCTATTAAAAATGTTCAGACAGAAAAAGAGAGAAAGAAAAAATAAAAGAAGGGAATTTGGAGAATATCCCTTGGGGAGAAGGGATCAGACATTGAGAGGATGAAAGAAAATGGTGATCCTAAAAATTGGTCATGTTTCAAGAGTTTAATCAAGAGAGGAAGAATAACTTCCAGCGGAGGAAGGATAATATTTAGAGACATATGTTGGGACTAATTATGAGGGGGAGATGGAGAACCTCCGGAGGTGGAAAATGAACTTGGACGAGAACAAAGCAATGACTAAAGAAGAAGAAGACAAGAAGGAGGAGGCCTCATGTTCGGAGGCTACATCAGACAATGAGGAGGATAATCTTGAAGATGAGGAAGAGGAAGAAGAGGTAGAGGATGAAGAAGACCAAAATGAAGAGGACCAAGTTGTGGTCCAATTATATTTAGATGAGAAAAGTGATCCCACCCAACAGTTTATGGTTGAGGATGGGAAAAAATCTTATCAGCACTAGGAGAAACAACTTGGGTTGAATATTTTTGAAGAAGAATGTCTCATGGGGAAATAGGATATTGCTAAAGAAGAACCTTTGTTTATTGGTTCTACTCTCATTTCATCAGATAATAGAGAAAAATGGATGAAAGTACTAAGTTTTTGGGAAGGCCCCTGCTTCAAAAATCATATTAAATTTTTGGGACTGAATGGGGATTTCTTTATAGAGACCCCTAAGGAGGAATTATGGACTCATGTGGTTAGAAAAAGAGAAATATAGGGAGGAACTCTCCTCCTAGAACCAGAAGAACCTCTAAAAAATTAAGGGGAATCTACTAGGTGTTTTTCCTCATGTTAGCTTTGGTTGCTTTTCTATTGCATCTTTGTTGCGGTATTGTTGTGATTTTGTTGTGGTTTTGCTTCTTCTTAACAGTTGATCGGGTTTTATTTCAGGAATGTTCTCTTTCACCCTTATTGTTTTATTTGGGTGTTTAGACCTTTTGTTTTTATTCCAAGGTAGGGCCCTGTCAAAAACCTTTACATTTATGTTTAGTTGTTCCTTTGTTGTGATCTGGTTTCTTTGTTGTTTCGTGCTTTATTGTTATATTATGGCTTTGGCCTTTTTGTTCCCGGGTAGGATCCCAATCAAAAAAACTTTTACCATTAATAAAAAAACACATCTTCTCTCCTTGATACTTAACTTACTTATGACCAAGCTATTGTACCTAGTCTTGAGGATACATGTGAGGCATGTTGTAATAATAGTCATATTATGATGATTATTATAGTGAAAATTATAGAGATATTAGAAATGATGTTCAATTGAATGATTTTATATGCTTTCCATCTCTTGAAATGGAACATATTAAAATTTCATGGGATCCATTTCCTTCTCATTATAGAATAGGGAATGTTATAAGAAAGTATGCATTATCTCATTTTTCTATTGAAATGAAATATGATATAATTGAATGTACTCTTTCTTCTTATTATAATAAAATGGAAAATGAGACAACTAAATGTACTTTTTATCCTCCTAATACTTAAATGGAATATGATACAATTGAATGTACTCTTTCTTCTTCTCCTATTGAAATTTAAAAATAAACAATTGAGTGTTTTATCTATTTTGTTCCTATTCAAATCAAGAAGGATGCATATAGTTTTGATACTTATATTTCTCTTGCACATGATAGTGTGGCAAATGATTCGCAATGAGTCTCTTTCTCCTATTGAAATAAAACATGTTACAAATGATTTCTCTAATATTTTTTCTATTAAAAATGATGCACATATTTCTTCTATTTATGATAGAAATTAATTGTATGTTAACATAGATGATGTTTCTCTAGATATTATATATTCTACTTGGCCCCTATTTCATGATTCCAAACTCTTCCCTACCTCTAGTGATCCTATTGTAGATCAATCATCTTCCACTCCTTCCCTAGGTGAAATAGTGTACACATGGAAACTATCAATGGCAAGATCCATTCTCTTAATGATATTCTTCACAATATTTCTATACTTTCCCAAGAGGTGATTTTTTTAATGTGTGTTGTAGGTGTTTTACAACACAAATTACATACCCCATCTCTATAAAGTAAGGCCTATAATGCATGGATTTATTCTAATACTATTTACAGGAACCCAATCGCTAGTAAATTATTTATTCATCATTCCTTAGATATTTGATTATTCCTAAGTTTCAAGTATTTGATGTGACTAGTGACCCTTACCTACATCCTTAGGTATGTTGACTTTCCATGGCACCCCATGTTAATGATAGGCTCTTATTAAAATCCTTTCCTAAGAGTATACCACGTTTAACGTTAGATTGGTCTCATCATCTCCTAGTGGATCCTCAATAACATGTATAGAGCTTGAAAAGTAATTCCTCGTTAACTTAATTACAAATAAAGTCCCCAAATACTTATGAGTGTTTTCCTTCATTTCACTAAGGTAAATCTGAGCTAGTATGTGACTATACCTTAGGCTTTAAAGTTTATATGCAATAACTAATCTATCAAATGACTAGTTTTCAAGTCAAATATATATTTTTTCATGGAAAAGTTATTATATGATACATGTGACTCATTTCACAATATCTACCTTTAAGGTATCATTTTGGAATATGAGCTTGCTCCTCCATGGGAGCCAATTCCTAAGTGGGTTGTTGATTGTATTCGTAATATGACATTTGATTCAAGCACTATAAAAGATTCATCTTATAATTTATGAAAAATTAAGTTCTTACATGGAGGAATTACTTTCTATCATGGTATTACTCTACCTAAGGCACCCACAAGGCCTCCTAAAGTACATAAGCAAGAACCATTTCATTTCAATAAGTCTCAAGATATACCATATGATATTTTTATGTCATATTAGATAACTACTTGATCACTTTAGCATGTGATTCCTATCATCCTCCTCATAGGTATAGACATCTGAATTTGGTAATTTATCTCTTGATAATGTTATTATTGGCTTAATCCCTAAATTATGACTTGTGCACCTATTTTGAGCCTAATTTTTATAAACCTAGTCCTATTACAAGACTCTCTTTCCTAATTAAATTTCTTAGTCATCCATAGAAAAAATCACATCATTCCACAATAGTCCATTAGTCATAATTACCATGCATAATATACCTTTACAACACCTCATTTCTTTCCTAGACCGAATCACCAAATATGGACCAAACCACCAAACGGGTTGGTTTGGGGCCTTATAATGGTAATTTTTAATTTGATATACTTTATGGGTAATTATTTTCCCCATGGGGAGGAGTTAATGTGAAATTACACCTACATGAACATATATAATTTTTTTCCCAATAAGCACTCCCGCTTATTTGGACAACTTGGTTCAAGTTCTAGACTTAACGGTTTCAAAAAGTAATATTCATGGAACGAAGGAACATAGTGTAGAAACAAAATATGTGCACTTAGGTACATTTCTAGGTCCTAAATCATACTAATGTATACATGATTTCTAAGCAAGAAAACTAGTGGTTGACAATTACTTTTGGCCTCTTTGTTTTATCTCTTGTCTTATTTTTGGTCTTACACATCTTACAACCCTATCGAAACTTAACTTATTTATCTTTTATGGCCTCGCAGACACTAGCACCCAGATAAGGATAAAAGCACCTAGGTGCTCATGTCCCTCTTGGGAGCTCCCCGACCCTCTCTTTCCTTTTCTCACCATTTTGGGTCCTTTTCACCTTTTGGTCACCTTTTAAAACTTTGGATCGGCCTTTGGTTCTCAATTACAAAATTCAAACAAGGGAATCATAATATACTTATTTATTGCACTCAAATAAGTAGTCAAGCACTAGCATAATCTATTATCACCTAATCTTGCATCCAAAGGCATAAAGATCATTACAAAGCATCTATCTAGCACATTCACTCAAGGGACAAAGGTTGCATCACTTTCGCATACACGGGATAGGAGAGGAATTCTATTTTATTCCATTATACATATTTGCATCATTTGGAGCATTCTACATCTATCTTGTTATCTTAGTGAAACTTACACAAGGGAATTTTAGGGAATCATTACACACACATTCACACATAACTATATGGAGTCTCGAAATGTAGTATAATTATCACTACTAAGTTCACTCTTCGGTGATCTGTCGAGGTCAAGTATGACTCCAATTTTTATATTTTTATTATATTTGATTTGGTTTGTGTACATGTACACGTAGACAATTTGTTTTTATGTTGCAGGTGCAAATAGTGACATTGGAACAAATCTAGAGAAATAAACAGAGACTAACAATGAAGCTCCTCCTGCATAGAAAATATCATAACCTAAGCATCTCGGTGAACATTAGCGCCGAGATCCATCCACTAGTGCTTGAGTGCTCCTGTCCTCCCATGGGTGCTTCTTTCTGCACATTTCTAGGTCTCAAAACCTCCGGTGACCCTTGATGATGATTCTTCCGGTCTATTTTAGCTATTATCCTACCCAGATCACTCAAAAATCAACTAAGTCATATATCTCTCTCATCATTTGCTTAGGTTTTCATTTTTTTTTCTTTTTACTTGTCTATTTATTGTATATTATCATTTGTATATCATTCATTACAATAGTTACTCGAAATTAATATTTATTTCAATTTAGATTAAATCATTTGGTGAACCCCACTCATGATCAAACACTTAGATCCTTATTTTTCCTATTCTATCTGATCTTCTTTCATGGCTCCTAAAATTACTCAAGTATCCTTGTATCAATTACTTAAAATGCACCCACCTTACAAAGATGTTCTCCAAAAATACCTAGACACTATGTATCTCCCTCATAATATGCTACCTACACAATTAAGTGCCATTTTTAATCATCTCTCTTTCAACCCTATCAATTCTGGTACCACAACAAAGTAACCCATCTTCGATTCAATTCACGCTTTACACCATTTATTTCAAGATAAATTTAAAGCTTTAAAAACTATGATTACATCCCTCACAACTGAAATCCAACATCTCAATATTGTTTCTTAGGCCCATGCTATTTCTTCTTTTGCACCTCATTTTAATCCCATGTCTAGTACATGTGCTTATACTAGTTAATCCAAAGTCTTACCGCTACCATCACCTATCATGTTTTATCTCAATTCTAGGAAACATGATATTCTTCCTAAGATCTTTAATCACCAGTTGATCAACTTTCCACCTACTCATTACTACCCTCCTTATCAACTTATAAAGTATATATGTCACCCATTTTATAATTATCAAAGAATTAATGGACATCATGAAAATGATTGTTATGTTTTAAAATGAAGAATTGGGCACCTTGAGCATCAAGGTTTTATTTCATTTGCTACAAAACATTCTGCCACATGCTCATCTCCAATTTCTAAATCCCATTAGGCTCCCAAATCTGATCTCTTCATGTCTAATGAGCATCATGCCATAATTACTAATGTTCCTTATCCGGTAAGTCAAGAGCCACCTATCCAACCCAAGTGTCATACCACATTTAAAAATAATTACCCCATTATCTCCTCCTATTAATTCATCTACAAAGTGTTACCAATCCCAAATAATCATCCAACATCTAAAGAAAAATAACCAATTCACTTGAGACAACCTGTGATCAGTCACCTACTTACATTTTCTCTATTAGACCCACAATCGATACTAGTCATACCCTTACTCCTACCTACCATTGTGGTGACCATATGTTTTCTTATGATACATTTCAAACTCGCCATAGATATCCATCACTCACACACTTAGGGGCATCACATTTTCCCCCTTTTCCATCACTATCAGTTGTCTCTAGTGTCTACTACTCTACTTGATGCTTCATGCCTCGTGTCTAATTTTTCTCAAGACTCCTATACCTTTAGTACACACATTATACCATCATTACTCTGTTAGGAAATAAGGGATAAAATATGTGGAATAATCCCTCACCAGAATCGTAACATTAGAAACTAATATGCGAAATTATTACAGATCTCAAATAAAATTGTAGAATAAAATAACACAACACAAAGAGATAGTATTTAACGTGGTTCACCCAATTTGGGCTATTTCACCAAGAATCACTTGATCAGATTTTATTACAAGCCACCACTCTCTCAATACAATACCCAGATCCGTTTGGAGCTATGCTCAACAAACTCTACAGAATTCATAGCCGAATTCAAAGCACATCTACAATGTTCTTCATGTCTCTATCATATGCATAAAACCATATAAATAGACAACTACTTAAGCAGTTTTACAAAACCGTGGGTATCAAAACCATGGGCAAAACCCGTCCCATAAACCTATGGGTCAAAAATCTCACCCATATGAGAAGAGCACGTTTCCCGATATGTCGGGTGCACTTTTTTAAGCCAAAAAAATTTACGCCTAAAAAAATTGTACAGTACTCTTAGTGTACAGTCTTCTTAGTGTACAGTCTTCAACACTTTCACACATGAAAACAAAGCTCCTCAACCTAACATTACCTAATGACTCACTCTCGCACTTTAATTCACACCCGAATGTTGAGGGCATACTTCATCAATAGACCTCACACCATCTACATTTCACTCATTGCACTTCATAATACATATTTTATAGTATCTACTCTTACACAATACATTCATTTCCCAATGACGCACTCTTGTTCTATGGTTCATTCTTGATTGTTGAGGAAGCATTTCTAAATAAACCTCATCTCATACACATCTATTGGGGGAAATATTGCTCCTATCATCTTCACACCTTGCATATCACACCATCACATGCATACAACATTTACATATCTTGGTTACATTTACTCTTGTTAGCTTATTCTACTTACATGTTACACTTTGTTTCCTATGCTAGATGATTCTTAGTATGTCATTATCTTTTCTATATACACATGCACGTTCACTTGGTATCTTGAGGTGAATGTAGGACCTTTCACATATTCATACATGATGTATGATGCTTGACATAGCTCTTTACCAGACCCACTGAGGCTTCTGAGGGCATTTACCTTTGTTATTCTAATACTTCACACATTGCAAGTTTTATTGTTACAATCTTTACTAATTCTTGGCACTATTACTATGCTTTTCATTGCTCTATACATGTTTTGACATACTACTTATATTTCTAACATGTAAATGGGTAATTCATGTGTATCATTTGCCTTGCAGGATCAATACAACCATGGGTATATGTCACTTCCGCTTCTATTATTTTTTATTGTTTGTAGACTATGCCCTATGTCTTATTTGATCGTTGTATTTTATTGGCCACTTCGGCCCTGATTGTCTTGTGACATTGTGAGTGATGTCCCATGTATGAAACCCACTTTTCATGACCCATCTTGTCTTCCTAGTTATTTATTACATTGTCTCTATTACATGCTCGCTCAATTTTACTAACTCTTGTTACTAGGCTACATCATCTTCAGGTGTCTTGGTTTACCCCATTCACATCCTTTAGTCCCTATAGGTATTCACTTTCGATCAGTATTAGGTCCTATCCTTTGGACCACATTATCCTATAGTCATCATATATACCCCAAATGAGGGGGACATCTATTTAGTGAACAAATCAACCTTATAGTATCTTAGTGCTTCATCATAGATCAACACAGTACAGAATCGGCACAGGCATACAGCTACATATTTTCCTAGAAACAAATTTAGTTTTAAAATAAAAATCAGACACTAGCACCTAGACCTAAATAGTATCGCAGTGGGTGCTTGTATCCCCTAGGTGCTTGTGTCCTAGGGGAAAAAATAGTCAATTTCTCATAACAACGCCATTTAGAAAGTTAAAGCATGATTCTCTAGTATTAGGAACTTACCTCTAATTACAAAATTCAGTCTATCAGTTACAATCAAAACAAAAGGGACAACAAGAAAAAATTAAGGATGTACCATCTGTAGTGGTGCTTATTCAGAGGCATCATGGAAGGCGAGAAAACTAGACCTCTCTCCCTAACACTCTTCTCTTAGTGTGAGATCACACAAAAAACTCGCTCTTGGTTTAAGATTTCCCAAAACATCACCATCAGCATTCAAAATCAGTAACTCCAAGCAAACAAGACAATTTTCTATCTCATACTCTCTTACATATTAGGTGCACACTTTCCTTTACACACTTTTTACATACTTATACACATGTTACTTTGATTTTTCATATATGGAACTTTGACTACTTTCTCTCTCTTATTTTTTAGGTCCGTCCTTATACGCAACAAGAAGCAGCTCACATCAGCAAGCACAAGCTCCAACAACACGCTACTACACATACACTTCACACCTAGGGTCTACTTCCTTTTCCTAGTCTCCACGCTTCACATTTCAATCAATTCACACTTCATGTGTCTTCTCGGCACATTTTCGACTACACTCTTCTCTATAAGATCACAAGGTACGCATCTTCTATCTACTTTATGCTATCAAGTATTCACTCAACAACATAAATTAGGGGAAAATGTAGACATAAAATATATGCACTTTGGTACATTTCTAGGTCCTAAAGCATATTAATGTATACATGATTCCTAAGCAATAAAAATAGTGGTTGAAAACTCCTTTTGGCACATTTACTTTATCTCTTGACTTCTTTTTGGTCTTACACATCTTATAACCCTACTAGAACTTGACTTATTTATCTTTTATGGCCTCGAACACTAGTGCCCAGATGAGGACGAAGTGCTTGGGTGATCATGTCCCTCTTCGGTGTTCCCGACCCTCTCTTCCCTTTTCTCACCATTTTGGTTCCTTTTCACCTTTTGATCATCTTTTAAAACTTTGGGTCAGTCTTTTAAAACGTTTGCTTAGACTCTTTGTTTTTTGTTTATAGTTTGTTTTTTATAGGTCTATAGTCTTTGTAGTTCTTTTGATTAACCATGGGAGGTAATAGGGTTCACACCGAATTGACTACTTACTTGCACATCAAGCGTGATGCCACTCCGTGGTGTTTGTTAAGAAGAAGGGGCTTTTCCAACTACATAAAGAGACTCAAAGGTAATTACCCCCAATTGGCTCTTGAATTTGGTAATGTGTGGGAGGGTGTTGTGTCAATATGAGGGGTATGGAGATCTTTTTTACTAAATAAATTGTATCTAAAGCCATGGGTCTATCCATGGAAGGCCTAAAAATATTTAAGGACAAAACAAGGCGAAGGCATGAAATTTCTACTTTCTTTGGGTCGGATGAAAGAATCCTAATATTCAACAATGGTATAACAATAAGATTTATTCCCGAGAATTGGCCGATGTGTGTATGGTTGACATGAAATGCCTTACATTAGAAGGTAAATTCAGGAAAATATTATCCTACCATCTTTCTATTCTTAACCATTTGTGTCGGAATCAAGTTATGAGCTTCCCCTACTTCCTTCTAAGATCTCTTACTACTTTTATCACCAATTTTCAAAATGAGAAAGTGGACACTCTACTACACCATGGTTTGATTTTATTATTGTATCAGAAAGGGAATCCTATGGTTCTAACCCAACCCCCTACGTAAATGGTTGTGGATTCAGATGACAAAACCCTAGCCGAAGGATTAAAACGCATTAACAAGGGTGCGTCTCGGGATAAATGGGGTGGCATGGCTGTGAAAATTCTCTGTGACCTTAAAAAGGGTGATAAGGATCTGGGAAGAGCACATATAGCAGGAGAGGGATATGAATTTGGTGTATTAGGAAGTCAAGGTTTCTAAGATGGATATCGTTGCTAATACAATTCTCCATGTCAACAAGAACCTTGTCCAATAGATTAGGAGTTCCAACAAAAAATAAAGGTACATAACAAGAGAATTAGTGGGATTAATGCTAACATGGTTATGTACGAGTAGATAATTTCAATCTTCCAGGACTAAATATCCAGTTATGAGGATGAAGAGAACACCAAAGATGAAGGTAATGTGCCTCCCGAGGTTACTCTTAAAAAGGTTATCATTTCTTGGAAAGATGATCAAGGTGGAGCTAAGGACAATGTACCTAGCGCTAAGACCAAAATTGGGGCTTCTTCCAAAAAATAAACTGATTATGATACTTTGGCTGCACTTTTGTAAGGATTTCATGTTGCTTACATCTCGAAACTATGGTTTTTTTATGTATTTCCGGAAAAAAAAATTATCTTGTAAACATGGTGTGGGTCGTGCTTCTTTCTCTGGGGTGTCCTCATGGTCAAGCCTATTTGACTAGGTCCCCTGTGTTTTGTTTAGTGGGTTGCCATTTGGCCCAGCTTTCCTTTTTTATATAGGGTTTTTGGTCCCTTCAAAACCAAATCCTTTTTACCTTATCTTTAAAAAATTTACAAAATTCAAACAAGGGAATCATATATATACTTATTTATTTCACTAAAATAAGGGGCAAAGTACTAGCATCATCTACTATCACCTAAGCTTACATCCAAAGGCACAAATAGCATTACAAATAATCCATCTAGAGCATCCACTCAAGGGGAAAAGGTTGCATCACTTCTGCATACACAACATAGGAGGGGAAGTCTAATTTATTTCATTGCACACATTTACATCATTTGGAGCATTCTAGATCTAGCTCGTTATCTTAATGTAACTTGCATAACGGCATCCTAGGGCATTATTACACACACATTCACATATAACTACATGGAGTCTCGAAATGCGTGAAATGCTCGACACTAAGTTCACTCTTTGGGTAACCTGCAGGTCGAGGTCGGCCTAACTCCATATTCTACATCTTTTTATTGTATTTGATGTATTTTTTGTACATGTGCAGTAGAAAAAAATTGCAAGTTACAGGTGTGAAAAATGACATTGGAACAAATCAAGAGTAAAAATAGATACTAACGGTGAAGTTCCTCCCGCATATAAAATATCGTAACCTATGCATACGGATGGACATTAGCACCCAAATCTAGTTATTAGTTCCTAGATGCTCATATCCTCTTGTGGGTGCTTCTTTCCTACACATTTCTAGGTCTCAGAACCTCCAGTGAGCCTTGAAAATGTTTCTTCTAGTCTATTTCAGCTATTCACCTGTCCAAATCACTCAAAATCAGCTAAGTCGTCTATCTCTCTCATTTGCTTAGTGTTTCATATTATTGCTTGCTTGTCACTTTTCCATTTATTATATAGTATCATTTGTATATCATTCATAATAATAGTTGCTCTAAAATTAAGATTTAATTCAATTTAGATTAAATCACATAGTGTGTTGCGGATTAAGAAAATAATGTATCGTGGAAATTAGAAAATATATGAAACAAAGGAGAAAATACACAAAGGTGTACGTGTGGACAAATAAAACAAAATATGCATAAAAAAGGAAGATTCTATGGGGAGATTTAAAACCGCATAAGGTTGATATGTTGTTAGACAAAGCAAAATACAAGATTCACACAAGACAAAGTAAAATTCACATAATGAAGGATATGTGGTACAAGGTAAAATCCGTGACAAAGAAAAGGAATTTGTGAAACAATATGAGCCATGAAATGAAGAATCGGTAAGACCAAAAATGCAAATCAAAGTTATTGAATAAGTAGGAAATTACATACCAAAGGTGAAGGTCGGGAACAAACCCGTGGATCATCTAAAGCCTATAAAATGGTGCCAAAATCTATGGGAGATAGATTTGAGGTCGTTGGTCATCTAAAATCTTTGGAATGAAGGAGAGATGTGCCTAAATTTGTTTGAGTGATCAACCACACCAACAATTAGCATAAAAATTGAACGACATTTCCCTCTTTTATAAACAATGTGATAGAGTGTGATTCGAGTGACCTCAAGTACCCATTCATGGACTACAAAACTAAATGTTGATTGGTCCTTAGCAGTTGGTAGAGTAGTTGATTTTATTCATTATTTGGAGTGATCTCGATTCTCTTCTCTCCCTTCTCAATTTTTCTATAAATATAATTATATGGGCACAAGCAAATGGTGTTTTTCTACTAATTTTTAGATATCTTCCCTTTTGAGTGGTAAGATTTTTCTCATGGACCTTTGTAACACATTTGTGAAGTTCCATGCAACTCTTCTACATGGAATCATGAATGACTAATTTTTTATATTTTTTCAAGTCTGATCTCTTTCCTTTGAGTGCATATGTATTTGATGTGAATACTTTAGTCCTCTTCCAATATTCCAATCATATTCTTATACATATATTTATAATTTTTTTGTGCATCCTTATATAAATTCGGATGTTATTATATGTGTGTGTGTGTGTGTGTGTGTGTGTGTGTGTGTGTGTGTGTGTGTGTGTGTGTGTGTCTCGAGCTCGAACTCGAACCCCATTTTAGTTTTTGCATCACCTTTCATTATTTTAGTATTTCATTCTTTTGAACCTTGGTCCCTTGGAAAACTTATGATAGAACTAGTTATAATTAGTTTGTAGTTCTAGTTAGATTAGCTACATTGAGATAGAATTGAAGGAACAAACATTCTCTAGAGATTGACTTAAAGGTGTCATCATCCCACTCTTTGAAGTTTATTCCATTTTTCACTAATGAGCTCACCAAGTAAAGGGTGCAATATCAAGCAACATCAATTTTTGCACTGGTGGGACCAAACCGAGTCACTTATATCTCACTTATGATCATGTTTCACTAAGATTAGTGTGTTTATTAGTGGTGTTCACCCTTCGTATGAATTATTTCAACATATGATGACTCACATATCCATATATATTGTTTTAAGTAGTCTAGTGCCCATATTTCGTAGAAATTAATCGATCTAATACAAAGAATCGATGAAATAGCTACACAAACAATAATTGAAATCAACAACTCTATATTATATTTTTATTATTTCAATACACTCCATTATATAGGAGATGTATAATAACAATCCTCACAACAACCTTTGTCTTTATATACAACCATACACCCATATGGTTTCAACCTCTCACTAATATAATAATAAAACAATACTAATTGTTTTATTATTCTAACTTACTAACTTACCACAATTTTACATTTACTATTTACATTTACAAAGTAAATGTACTTTCACTAATTTACCATAATAATAATTACACATGTAATTATTATTCACCCGTACATACAAATGGAGCACTAAGATATATTTCCTAACAATTTCATGAAAAGGATATAAACAAGACAAAGTTCAACCAAAAGAGATCATATTGAACACCTATAACTCTCACCAAGGAGAATAAGAAAGGGAAGACCATATTAGAAAATCCCATCACCTTCCAACATAAGTCTTTCCACTCCTCTTGGTAGACCCTACTCTTTTACCCTCATAATTTTAAGGCTTATTCTCTTCATGGCTCACCAAAGAAACTTACCTTTTGTGACCTTCAATGGAGGTATTCCTTTGTGTTTAGCCACTCACAATGATATACCAGTTATTACCTTAAAAAGTATTCCATTTTTATTGGTGAAAACCTAACCACTCATATAGAACACATATAATATATTTTTAATGTGTTTTCAGTCCATTTTGTAATTGAAGATGATGTAGCAGTGAGAATTTTAGCTTCATCTCTCAAATAAAAATCACTACAATTGTATAGAATTCTATTGTCCACCTCAATCCATTCATGGGATGATCTTGTAGAATCACTTTTTTGATCATTTGAAGAAAAAATAGACAACATTTCTTTGTTGATGTTGACCTTAAGATTCAACAACAACGGTGTGAGGGTTAATAATTTTATCCTCTTATCAAGGATATGCAACAGAAAAGAGAAATCTACCTCTAATTGGTGAACAGAAAAAAGTAAGATCGCATAATAAGCCTTGCTTTAATCATCAGTCTTTATTCATAACCAAAATAAATTATATTAGTCTCATACACACTCATAGTTCTTCTCTATTCTTTACATCTCATATAATTCTTATCTAGTCCACATATATCTCCCTCTCATGTGTTACATGGGTTACACTATATTCATTTGATTAAGTACAATAAATATATTTCTTACAAAATAGGCCAAAAGACACTTCTTTTGGTCATGACTTTGTCATCTTTCGCCTTACTATGTTTATGGCTTCCTTTAGTTCACGGCTCTAGATAGGATTCCATGGATTTTTTCAATGTTTAGCAGCTTCCTTTGTCTACCATGGGTCTCTTTAGTCTTAGACGGCTTCTTCTATCTTCCGCGGGTATCTTTCTTAGTCTCGTGGGTTTTCCTTTTACTCGTGGATTGTTCCAAAACTTGATGAAGAACCCTATCAACATCATCCCCAAACTTCAAATGTTGTCTCATCCTCGAGACAACCAATATATGAAGAACATTTTCTTGTTAAGAAAAATTACTTAAAATATATGTCGTTTCTCTTATGAATTTTCTAGGAAAACACATACATCAACCCTAAGAACTTAGACGTCTAGCATAAGGAAGTGTTCCCTCTCTCGACTCGCCTAACTGGACTTATGGGACGTCATGGTTTCCCTAAAAATATTGGTTCCTTCCTTCGTTTCAAGGGTTATTTTGAGGAATGTATTTTGTGACCTGATTAGTGATGTTCATTTCAAATTTGTACCATAAGTCTAAGTGTTCCTTGATTTGTTGTATTCAAATATGAAATTGTGTATTTTCTTTAACCAAAAGGAGAATATATATAGGAGGTGATTTTGACTGTATCTGGTTTAATATTTTTTTCTCATTGGTCAATTTTTTTGCATCCTTGTAAGTGCCTTATCCATAGTATTGTTGCATTCTTGCATGTATGTGATTTTTTCTATTCTATATTGCTACTTATTGTGGTATTGTTTAGTAAGTTATGAAAGTTTCAACATTGAGTCCCATCAAGAACTTTAGTTACATCATACTTGTAGATCCTTTATTTAGTTTTTGTTTCAATTTATCTAATTCCATCTTGTCTTATTGAGTCACCTTGGCCAACCCATGGCATATACATAATATGTTGCAGAATTTTGAATTTGTCTCTAATTTGTCTAGAGATGCTTGCATATCCTTTCTCCGCTTCCGATTTTCCATAAGATGTGGTTGTGTAATTTTGTCCTTATAGTATTTTAATGCCTCTTCTTTGATCTTCTTCTTCTCATTATCATGTCTTGTAGTGTTTTCTACTAGTATTTCTTGTACATCCTACTCCGTTGTTGCTTTGTCTATTGGTAGATTATAATCCTTTTTATGTGTGGTTTGGCCACGAATAGATGTCAGTATTCTATTCATGGATTCTTCCATATCTACACATATCTGCATCTAGTATTTTTTTGCACTTTGATCTAGTTGGCTACATGTGGATTTCTGGAGGGGTGAGAGTTTGTTTAAATGCACCATGTACCCTTCTTGTGTTTGTTCCACAACTCCTTGTTGTAACTGGATAGATTGCTCCTTTCTTCTTTGTTGGAGAGCTTGCTTGATTTTTGTTAATGGATCTCTAAGAGATTATACATGTAGCATACTTTTGGATGTTTCACTTGATTTGGGTTATTCTTGTGTTGTTCCATGTGCCTTATTTCCCTCATCTAGATTTACTTTTTACTTCCTTGTTGTTTCTTATCTATCATCTTCTTCCTTTTTCTTTTTGTTTTATTCTACGTGTTTTCTTTTTCTCGCTACTCATTGTTTCTCATTTCTTTCTTTTTTTTTCTTGTTGTTTCTTCCTTCCATTCTCTTCTTGTTCCTACTTCTTTCTTTGTTTCTCTTCTTCTTTTTTTTTTCTTTCCTGTTCTTTTTCCATTTCTTCTTTCTTCTTGTTCCTCTCCTTTTCTTCCTCTTCTTTCCTTTTTTCTTCTTCCTTCTTATTCCTCTCCTTTTCTCTTCTTCTTTCCTTTTTTATTCTTCCTCTCTCCTTGATTTTCCTCTCTTCCTCTCTGCTTTCTTATGTTCTTCTTCTTTTCTTGTTTTTTCTTCTCGCTCTTGCTACTTTCTTATGTTCTTCTCTTCTCTTCTTTTTATTTTCTTTTCTTCCTCTTGTTGTTTAACTTCCTCTACCTTTATCTTCTTTTCTTCCATTTCCTTTTCCTTTTTTCTTCCTCCTACATTTTCTTGTTATGTTTTTCCTCCTCTATCTTCCTATTTTCCTCCTCTTGCTTTTTTTTGAAATTCGCCTCTTGCTTTTTATTTTGTTGCTCTATTGTTTGTCAAAAAGAAAAGGAAATAAAGGAATTAGTTTCTTCTATCTATTTTTTTATTTTTTTCTTGCATGTTTCCATGTGTTTTTTTCCTCCTTGTTTTTCTCTTTCTTTATTTTTTCAATGATCCTAATTTATTATTCTACCTCTTCCATGTGGGTTTGATCTTTGATAGTTCTTTTATTCTTTTTTTTAATTGTTTGAGCTCCTGCTCAAGAGATTTAAGTCTCTGTTTTCATTGTTTATGTCTTCTTGTATTTGAATTTCCAAGAAAAGTAATTCATGTGGAAGGAGATGAATTATGTCCCCTACTATCAAATCAAACTTCTTCATGTAATGAATTATAGCTTATTCTATTTCCACTTTCTTTGTTCCCATACCAACTTCATAGTGTTGTGCTACTTTTGAAACACCACCCCGAGTTACACATATCTTATAGTATTCATAAGCAAGTTGGGATAATTGTGATTCTTCCCATGGTTCTACTTCACCTAAAAATTATGACCACGACTCTTCATGTGGTATATAGGTGGTGAGTGTGAGGGAGAGGAGTTTTCTTCTCTCTGATTCAAATATCTATATTATTTCCTATGAATCTTCTTCTTCTTCTTCATTATTTTTTGTTTCTTTTACCATTCTTCTTATACCTATTATCTTTTGGCATTTTGTGACATCTGGGGATGAAGAAACTTTACCTTTATTTGATCTTCTTTTCTATGTGTTAGGCCCCGATCTACTTGTTTCGCTTCTCCATATTGTTCGGATATTTCTTCTAAAATTGCTTCCATATTACTTCAATCACTTCATTAATGTTTAGAGGTATTGGTTTCTAGGGTCCACTAGAAGGTTTCTTATTACTTTTATGGTTGTGGTGACTAGTTCATTGGATGCTTCATAGGGAAACAATGGGCTATGTGTGAAGTTCATGGAATGAAGGGTCTTATGTATGTGTAATCTATGTTGGAAATGAAGACCACTTCATTTTCATATCTTACTACTACTTGTTATGATACTCTTGCCCAATTCACTACTAGCTATCTGATATTGTTTGTCCAACCTATCAAGGATGTAATCTGGTGTAGTTGATCCATTTGGTTCATATTTTCAAAAAATTGTTTTGTTATAGGTTTGTCTTTCTACCATCAAGTGGTTCTATTCGGGTTAGGAGAGTATTTATGAAATACATGGCTAGACATAGAAAAATAAAACCATAAAATAATGTATGTTTTCCTTCCTTAATCTTCCTAGTATTTTCATGAAATTAAGCTAATAGTTCATATAGATTATATTTAGAGGAAATTTCATCATATCTAGGGAAATTTGTGCACTTAATCCATGAGCCCCATATTATCAATTCGTATAATAAATTTTTAAACAAATGGTCTTTTTTTTAATTATTGGCAAATAGTTTTTTGAAAGGGACTATACCCTTGAATACAAAAGAAGGCCTGAGAGCCGGAATAAGAGTGAGAAACAAAGAGAATGGATCAAGATCCAAGTGTTACAATGAAGCTCAAAGTAGCTCCCTTGAACTACACAAACGACGTGGACATAACAAAGAAAAACAACAAGAAAAAACAACAAACCAACCGCAGAGAAACAAGAAATTGGAAGCTGCGATCGGTGCCCTTTTTACCCTGGTACCCAGCGGTTGCGTTATTCCTTCGAGTGGTAGATTTTTGATTTTGCTTTGACCGTTACCCACCCTGATGGAGTCTTCGCGGTTGGAGAAGAAGACAAAGGAGGAGTATTTTCCTTAGTCGCAAATGTCCCATTTGGAACAGCCAAGTTGTTCTCCTGAGAGATATATTTTTCATTTTCCATGCTGCCCTCAGCAGCTTGTGAATTTTCCATGTTTCTAACAATCTGAGTTTCGGATAAATGAGATAAATTTGTTGCAATTTCCTTGCTGTTGGAAATAGGATTTTCCAATAAAGGAATTTCAGGGACAAACCCAGATTCATCCTTAGCATTTGAATTTGAATCAAGGTCCTCTTTTGCATCGAAAACCAAATGTTCCGGGAGGGCATCCTTCCACCAACTGCGTTTCTCATGCTGGCCCTTTGCCAACCCACAAGCAATAGAGGTATGACCTAAACAGAAACACTTTCTGCAACGAAATGGAAGGCCCTCGTAATCTAAAGGTTGTGACCAAGTTCTGTTTTGCACCCTAAGATCAATGGTTGCTGGGAGGTTTTTAGCCGTGTCAAGTTCCACCAAGATTCGAGCATAGGTAGTGTGGGTGTAATCAGAAGTTTGAGAGTCTATAAACAGCGTAGTTCCCAAGGTGTTTCCAATAGATTTCAAACATTCACTGCTCCAAAATTGGAGGGGTAAATGGGGCAGTCGGATCCAAACAGGTTTGCATGAAAAAGACTCAGTGAGCGGGTTGAAAGAGGGGAACCAGGGTTTAATGATCGAAGTACTTGGATTGGAAAACCCAAAGCTTGGAAGCAATGGAGTTTTTATCAAGAATTGAAGAGAAAGTCACTATGAAGATACCTTTAGCACACGAATATAATTCTAACCTCCCAACGAGCAAAGGAGTCCAGTTCTTGGAAATCCATGCATGTAGGTCGAGGCAATATTTGGGCGAGTCCTCCAAATCTGCAGATCGAGCATGTTCGATAGTATTTTTCATTGTAATGACCTCCTCCCCAAATGTTATGCATGGAGTAATGTCTTATTTCATAGTGAGAATCCTTACCTCTTAAAGCATCCTTGAATGAGGTTACAGTGGGGCCGTGAGTAGATGCGCCTTTTCTTGATCCGACAAGAGCATGGTGAACTCCCAGGACAGGTGCTCCATCACCACCAGGGGGAGCTTGACCGGTGATTGTGTCGTTTTCCTTAGAGGATGCAAAAGCAAGATTAATCCAAGAAAGGGCCGAGTCCTCTTGATCTGGGGAAGGAGGACCGCTGCCCACCCTAGTTCTGGTGTCTCCCGTGGATCCCATACCCGCAGCCACATTGTTTTCCCGTCCAGGAGCAGAGCCGCCACCATGGACGCGATTAAAACGCTGGTAGCGACCATGGAAGGGATTCGGAATGGTCGCGATGAATGGAACAATCTTGTAACAGCCAGCGGAATAGCCGCGAATGAGCGATCCATGAGCAATCTTAAAGCAATCGCGGTGTACCGAGGGCATGATTTTTGATATCGCCTAATTCTTACTCCTTTTTGGTCATGGTTACATGTATCATCTACACAATAGTTTTCATGGTTGTCCGCTTCTTTGTTAATTTCGAGCATCCTCTTGCTAATAATTTGGTAACCCTTGAAGTATTTTTGTGTCAATTTAGTACGGTTGATCTAATATACAACATTTGGTTGTGTAATCAACTAAGGAGAACCCTACCGCATTATCAATGCATCAACAAAGTAGGGATTTGGATTCCATGCATCTATTTTTAACTCTCCTATGACTTTCGTAGTATCCTTATATTCCATTTCTCCATGTAACTGGTTTTGTTGAAGAAGCAACTTTTTATCGACATCCAACCACGTATGATCGTATTCTACAATGTTAGAGTGGATGTACCTTTGAATGTCTCACACATGTGTGACTTTGAATGGAAGGTGGGAAAATGCTCCCATGGGATCATGCTTAGTGGACTTCATTGAATGCTTCTGAAATTTGGGTTGTGGGAGCTCTTCTTGTGTAACTACAACTAGAGTTTACATCTTCTGTGGTTCTCCTTTTCGTGCCCTAGTTTATTTTTCCTTCATGGTTTTGTTCTTTGTTTCCTTGCTTTTACTATCCTCCTTTGTGTATTATGCCCTTATAATTTGATGTTTTTATATTTCTAGTGTTTACTCTGCATTTATTGTTCTTTTGGTAGGAAAATATGTTGGCTTTGGTTACAAGTTTCCTTAATGTATCTTTAGTTCGTAGATTTTTTGTTGTGCTACATGGCTCCTTATATTGTCTAATGGTATTTACTTACTTCCATAGCTATCTTATTTCTTCTTCTTATCACTTTATCATAGTTTTCTAGTGTTCATTTTTTTTTCTGTGGTGTATCCTTCCGTATGGGTTTTTTTTTTTGTTTGCACGGATATCCTCCTCTCGGATTTTCTTTTTGTTACGTGGGTACTTTCATCCATGGTTTTTCTGCATTACACAGTATCCTTTCCTCTGGGTTTTTTTTGTTGGTATCCTTTCCTCCATGGATTTTTTCTTTATTACACAGGTATCCTTCCCTCCATGGATTTTCTTCATTGGCATGGGTACTCCTTTCCTCATGATTTTTCTTTTTTTTTTTTTTGAATTATTCCTCCTTTGTAAAATTTATTGTATATATCTTATTTATTGAGTTTTTTTTAGTAGAAAGGATGCCCTTTAGGTTTTCATCTTGTTCCTCGTCCTATCAACCGAATTTCTAGTTTTTAGATAAGCTGGATTTTTTTAAATTGTCTTCTTATTCCAAATAGTGATATTTCTTTATTTGTGCTCCATTGACATGGCCCAACAATTCTTTTTGTTGCAATGTCTAAAGTTTTATAGCTCCTAATGATAATATATCCTTAATGATATAAGGTCCTAACCATCAAACTTTAAGCTTTCCAGGTTCTTCCATTTCTATCATATAATAGTACTTGGTCCCCTATGTCAAACTCTTTTCTTTTTATATGGGTCATGCCATGCTTTCTATCTTATTTTCTCTGAGTCTAATTATAAGTTATTATGAATATTTTTCATCCTAGTTTTCTCCAATTCAATGAGTCTTTCATGTATTGAAAGAATCTTCATTTAGCCTAAATGTTACTACCACCCTTAAGCTTGGAAGGATAAATTCTATGGGACCATGTGGCTTCAAGCCCATACACTAATTAGAATGGAGAATATTTGGTCAACTTTTATATGTAGTGTGGTAAGCCCATAGTGTTGCTAGTATTTTTAGGTCCTAATCTACTTTTTGGAGTGAGCATATTTTTGTGAGCACCTTTTCCAAGACCTTGTTGAATGCTTCAACTATTCCATTGGCTTATGGATGATATGGTGTGTTGTGGTTATGATTTATTAAAAAGTGTTCTAACAACTCCTTAATAGTAGCATTCAAAAAATGTTTTCCTTGATCACTTGTAATGCTTAGGGGACATCCAAACCTAGTGATGATATTTTCATAGATGAATCTTGTTGTTGTTTTGGCAGTGTAGTCTTTGGTTGGAATGGCTTCTTCCCATCTTGTAAGATACTTTGTTCTTGTGATGATAAACCTATCTGGGAATGTTTTATAGTGGTTTGATAGGTCCAATAAAATCTATGGCCCATTTCTCAAATGGGGCTAGTGTTAGGACTGGTCTTAGAGGCATTTCATCCCTTACATTTGGTTTTCCAACCCGCTAACATATATCACAAGATACCTAGCATGTTTTTGTGCATATCTCGAATAGTGTGGCCACCATAGTCCTTGCCATCATTACTTTCCTTTTGTTTGTTCTCCTCCATTGTGTCCATCAGTTATGCCTTCATGGGCCTCTATTAGTATGCCTTTCCATTCATGTTCTAGGACTACCCTTCGAAGGAATTCATCTTTTCCTTTCTTATACAATTGACCTTGGATTAGAGTGAAGGGGAAATCCTGACTTAGTAGGTTCATTTTTTGTTGTTTTGTGTATTTAGGAGGAAATTCCCCAGAAGTGAGAAATTGGGCTATGTCATTGAATTATTTTGGGATGGCCTCAATCCTAAATAAGTGTGCTATGGGGAAGTCATCATCAATAGGTCCTTCATCTTCTCCCCTATTTCTATTATAGATAGATAGTTTGGTCCATTATTCAACTTCCCAAGTTTTACTGCAATAGTGAAATCAAATTCTTAGAATAACATCAACCAATGACATATTCTTCCTTATAGTATTGGTTTATTTAATAAGTATTTTAATGGCTCATGATCTATGTAAAAAAAAAATGGTGTAGCTAATAGATAGTGTCTAAATTTTTGTAAGGCATATACCATACTTAATGCCTCTCTTTTTGTAGTGGAGTAATTTTTTTCAGCCTTAGCCAATTTGTGGCTTGTAAAAGCTATTGGGTGGTCCATTTTCTCTCTTGGTTGTGTTAACACTACACCAATGGAAATACCTGATGCATCCACATGTATATGGAAAGGAACTTTCCAATCTGGAAATATTAGAATGGGTGCATGTAAGATTTTATCCTTGAGAATTTCAAAAGCATCCACACATTGTTTAGTCCAATCTATCTATTTGTTTGTTCTTTTCTTCAAGAGTTCTTCTAAAGGCACATTGATTTCAACATAGTTTCTTATAAATTTCCTATGGTATCTGTGTAACCCAAGATTGTTTGAACCTCTTTTTGTGTCTTGGGGGTGGTAATGTTTACAATTACTGAAGTTTTTACTAGATCTATTAGTAAGCCTTCTTTGTAAATAATGTGACCCAATAGTGTACCAAATGGGGTCAAAAATATACATTTTTCAAATTCAGAGATATTTGTAGTGCTCTGCATCTCTAAAACATTAGTCTTAATACTTGTATATGATTCTTCAATAGTCCATAGATGGTCCAATCATCTAAGTACACTCTAGGAAATCATGGATAAAGTCTTTAAATGCATTTATCATTATTATGTTGAATACAACTGGTGCATTCTTTAATCGAATGGCATTATTGTGTACATGAAGGATCCCCATTCTGTAGAAAATGTGGTTTTAGGTTGATCTTCTGGGGAAATCCATGGACTGATGGTACCCTGAAAACCCATCAGTGAAGGAATAAACCTCTCTTCCTGCTACATTTTCTAAAACCTCTTCGTGAATGGAGTAGGAAATGGGTCATGCACACATGCTTTGTTGAGTTCTCTATAATCCAAACATATTATAATTTCTCTATATTTTTTTTTTTGGACCACCATGGGACTTATCCATTTTGAATCATCGACATGTTTAATAATACCTGCATTTAGCATTTTTCTATTTTATTTTGACTTTGACCTTTAGATTAGGGTTTAATCTGTAGGGTCTCTTCTTTAGTGGTTTGATCCCATCTTTGATTTGAATTTTCATGGTTCCAAATTCTTCTTTTATACCTCAACTCCTTGAAATATTTAGGGAATATGTCCTGAAATTCTTGGAGTAATTCTACTACTTTAGCCACCTCTTCTTCTGACCAATAATCTCTAATCTTAGCAAACTTTTCTTCCCCATTTATTCCAATATTTTTGTTCCTTAATTTTTGAGGTTGATAGTAGTATTTGTCCTCTTCTACTTTGGTCTCCAATACTTCTCTTTCTCCTTCTATTGTTTTGTATTTTAAATTTTAGGTTTTTCTTCTCTTTCTTGTTTTTTCTACTAAAAAAAGTAGGCCATCTCTGGAGTTTTGTTTGGTTGTTCTTGTTTTTTTTGCTCTTGATAGTCGGTTTTTCTGTGAAAATTGGTTTGTGGTTTCTTCTAGGGTTAAGAAGAGGAACATTCTTATCTTTTGTAATTCCGAAGTGTGTTGAGATCTACATCCCAAAATTTAAATATGTGGAAAAATTCCTTCACAATTTGGTCCCAATTTTGTGTTTCCTTTCTTGTTTCTTGATGCATGTACCAAGATCTAGGTATGGGTCCTAATGTCCATAAAAATAATTGAATCCACACAAGAGGGGAATTTTCCCCACATATTTTCCAGTGTCTTTCACATACTTGGATGTGTTTTTGTGGATCTTCTTCAAGTATACTTAGGTATGGTATTGCATAGTATCCTTCACTCTCTAAGTATCTTGTCTTTAATAATGTGGTCAAGGAATTCCAATGAGATATATTTGTTTTATGTGTTTCCCACCATCTTGCAACATTAATTGTTAGAGTATCATCTAAAGCTTCCATTCTTGTTGTTTTGTTAGGGAATATTTTTACCATTTGTTCGAGATACCCTTCTAGATCCCCAAACCCTGAGTATTTTGGTAAAGTTTGGTGGGATGCCCCATGGCTTAATCTATATACTCTTTTGGTTGGTTTGTCCTCTGGTTCTTCATTGGTGGAATAATATCCATCTTCTTCTTTCAAATTTTTCTTTGTGTAGGTAAAAATTGATATTTGTATCATCACGTAGTCGAGTTATCATCCTCTAGGGTGATTAAATGGGGTGGTATCCTTCTTGCATAATGTAATTTCCTTACTCTGGATTCGGGAAATCCATGTACCCATGCTTCTACAACATTATCAAGAGCTCTCATTAGTAGATTTTTTTTTTATTGAAATCTCTCATGTCATAATTTGGTTTGAATTCTTTTTCGATGTTAGTCAATCGATTTAGAGTATATATCCCTTATATTTCGTCAAAATCTTCCTCCTCGGTATCATGCCATATTTCTTCAGACCATGTGGCATTCATTCCTACTTGTAGTGGTACGTGGACATGAATTCCATCTGACTCCAATGTGATTTCTTCTTCTTCTAAATTTAATGTACCATTACAGTCAACAAACCATTCCAAGGCTAGAATAACATTATATGTAGGTTTTAAAGCAACATTTTCAATGACTTCAAAATTAACAATCTTTTTAATTCCCATAAAATTGACCTCTACATGTTCTTTAGTACCCCATGGGTGTCTTTGTGGATCCATATGCTAACCCTAATGTAATATCTAGAAGGTTCTAATTGAGGTCTTCCAGATTCTCCCAAGTTGTTTTGGACATCATATTTACATCCGCCCCGAGATCTAGAAGTATCCTTGTAATAGTAGTATCAAATATTTCAATGTTCAAGTATATGGTGGACTTTCTCCATGTTCTTTGCATTCTAAAGACATTTCTCTTTTTCTTGTGATGGCAACCTCAATATGTTGGACATGAAAACTTTTATCTTCTTTGTTCCAATATTTTCTAAATTTTTTAACTTGTCAATGAGACCACGTTTGATAGTTAACCTTGTTATTTCTTTGAGGGAAAATGATTTCATCTTCCATAAAGCATTTTTTCTTTGTGTCCTCTTGGGATTGTGCTTTCTTAATAACTACCTTACTCTTCTGACTTATTTATCATGAAGGTATGGTCTGATCTCCTTAGCATCCCAGTCTTCTCCACTGGATGAATCTTCTTTGGTGGGTAAATTTGATGATCTTTTTTCCTGGGGTATGCTCTTTTTGACAGCACTTCTGTTGTTATTACGGAAGATCTATATTTTGGTTCCTCATGATCATGGTTTGATTTAGTGGATTTCCTTTTAAAATAATTCTCTTTGGCCTCCTCCTTTTTCTTCTCCTTTTCTAGTTTTCTCTTAGAGCTAGATGTTTTTTCCTTATCTTCTCTACTTCCTCCTCATCCCATGGTATCTTAGTGAGATGTTGAACATTTTTGGGCATCCCTACCTAGTGCTTCTATCTTTGTGCCTCCATTTTGATAAAAAATTCATCTTTGGGACAACTAAAGGATTCATGTCCTCGTTCATGAAAAAATCCACAAGGATTTAGTTCTGTACATTTCTGGCTAAATGTCCATCTTGTCCACATTTGTAGTAGTGCATAGGTCTCTTATCTTGGAAGCCAACCCTAAATTGTTATGGTGGTTTCTTCCTTGGTATCCTTGATATCCTCTTCCCCCTTGATAATTATTGTAACCACCTCTGAATCCTCCTCTATATATCCTCCTCTATATCCTCACCTGTATCTGCCACCATTATATCCTTGATAGTTGGGGTTGTAGTTATTGCCTTGTATCCACTTCCAAATTGAGATTGTCCACCTTGATAGTTTTGATATGGTGGAGGGTAGTAATTGTTGGATGTGTGGACTATGGAATTGTAATTGTGGGTGTTGGTTGTTGTTGTGGAGGTGGAGGTGTAGGTCCTAGGTTTTTCCTTGTTGTCATAGCCCTGTGGGTATTATACTATTTTAAGTCTTCAAGGGCATCAATTGAAGGGACAAGTATGATGATAATGATTGTAGGATCCACAAGTTGTGTAATACATTAGTTGATTGGTAGGAGGAGCTACTTCTAACAAGGGAAATTATCTTGAGTATGTTGATCCCATAGTCTAAAATCCCACACCAAGTTCTTTTTTATGCCTATATTGTACTGGAAGAAGCTTTTCTTGATGAATGTTTTGGACAGCCATGCAACCCTTTTTAATTTTTCTAAGTAGGGGCAATCTATTTTACTGTGTCCTTCTACACAACATACTATACACCAAATCTTTGGCCTAATGTTATTTTTTGGTGGGGATGTATTTCTGAAGTCCTCCTTTCTTTGAATTTCTTGTTGAAGTTTTAGTTTAGCCAACTCTAATTGCACTCTCTCCAATTCTGTTTTGAGTGAATTTTCTCCCTCTTCACCAGGGTTGTGCTTCCAATCTTATGGCCATTTCTATTGCATCTAAAAGGGTTGGGAATGGTTTTCCATCCATTGATGCTCTAATGTAGGGTAGGAGTCCTGAATTGAACCATTCGATTTGTTGTTTATCTATCATTGGTTCCTCCAACTTTTGTGTTACATTTTTAAATCTATGATTGAATTCTTTAATTGTTTCATCTTCTTTCTAGACTAGTTCTCTCATTTTACTAACACCTTTCGAGGTGCCTCTGGAAAGTGAAAATATGTCTTAAATTCCTTCTCAATTGCATCCCAATCTTTATTACCTTGTGTTTTGTCTTCATATACCAATGTAGGGTGTCTTCTCTTAAAGTGCCTATGAAATCATACAATTTAGTTGTAGTATATGTTATATTGTTGCTCTTCCAATATGAATCCAAAATGAATAAATGTTCCTCTACATCTTTAGTATCCTTTCCAAATACTGGTAATTTAATTTTTGAGCCATCTTCCTAGTTGGTTGTGAATTTGATCTTGGATAATTGGTTGTTGTTTCGGGATTTTCACTTTCTTAGTAGGATTATATGATTTTTGCAAGTTACCATTTTTTCTCCTTTATCTCTAGATAGTTCAATGTCAAAGTATAGGTCTCCTAATAATTCTCTGAACTCTCTCACAATCTCTTCTCTTCTCTTACTCTCTTCTTGTAGTTGTTGATATCTTTCCATCAAATTTCTCCTTCTTCTACTTTTTGAATAGGTATGTGAAGTGGCACATGGAATGGCATCCAAATTCGGGGGTCATCTCCTTTGGGTTAGTGTGGTGGTTGGGGGACACATCTTTTCTTGGTGTATTTTCATAATTATCTTTTTCAACAAATAACTTCCTTCCTTTAACATCTCTTAATCTATAATTGTCTTCTAATCCTTCATCACTTCTTCTTTTCTTATTTTTTTTTTCTATTTCCTTTGTGTTTTGTTCTTCGAAGCCACTTTCTCCTTTATTTTTTTCTTCTATTATGTTTATCTTTCTCCAAATTCCTTAGCTAGTTCTTCCACCCTACTGACTTCTTCTTCTTCTTCACATTTTTCTTTAATCAATAATGGAGTTTTTTCCTTTACCTCTTCCCATTCTATTATTCCTACTATCTCCTTGAGATTGGTTCTAGTCTACTTACCAATTCCTGTAAATATTTCATTAACATAGCTTGCTTTTACTATGACCGTTGTACTGGATTATCTAAGGGACATTGTACCATGGGGTTCCGTGGGGTAACCAAAATTTGTTGGTCTCCACTGATGTGGGAATGATAGCAAGACTCGAGTGTATCTACCTCTTTCGGGGTAGCCTAATTGTTGGCCTCCACTTGAAGTGGGTTGATCTTTATTTTCTATTTTTGAACTTTGTTTAATTTTCTTTTCTTTCATTTAACTTCTTCACCCTTTCCTCCCTTTTAACCTTTGTTTTTCTATATTTTTCTCTAACTCTTTCTTCTTCTCTACAACTATCCTAGCTCTCTCTTTTGACCTCCTCATTATGATTACTTCTTTTCTTTTAGTTAATTATTTTTCCTAATCCACCTAATCCTTTTTTTGTCAATTGTAATTTTTTTTTTTTTACTTTTTCTTCATGTCACCTTATTTCTTTTGTCCCAACCATCACCCCATCAAATTTGATCAATTATGTCTCTTGGATTTCCCCCTTCACATACGCCATGCCATCTTGCGGTGCTTTTCCCCTAAAGGAACTTTTCCGCGCTTTTAATTAATCCTTTTTCTACTAGATAAAATCTTGATTAAAATCAGAATTTGTTTGAGAAATCTTCCTCATGCTCCATTTAGAACTTCAACCTTCTTATGATCAAAATTTTCCACCCTTGGATGGCCCAAGTAATTATGTATGAATCTAATGTGGTCTCAAACCAATAATCGATTTCTCTAGTCTAGGTTTGTCGAGATTTCTGAGTATGTTTAATTTTTCCTGAGTCCACTCAAAAGGTTTCTCAAATGTAGTCGTGACCACTTTGTTCTTTTAGCGTGTGCCAATATGTAAGGCCATAATAAATGTGGGAATTGAGACCAAAATTCTTCTCTCGTATTCTCCAAATACTTCTATTTAGTTTCTTTGTATGATGCTTTGAGTCTCTTTGCTTCTCCTTTGACAAATATATCAATTTGATTCTCCCACCAATCCTCAATTTCTATCAATGCTGGTTTCAATACCCTAGTGGTGAAATTTTTCCGACATCTAATTAACAAAAGGAACCTGGGCTTAGACACCAAAATGTTGACCTTAAGCCTCAACAATAATGTGAGGGTTAAGAAGTTCATCCTTTGTTAAGGATGTAAAGGGAAAAGAGTAATCTAAATCTAATTAATGAACAAAAGAATGTAAAATCACATAACAAGCTTTGCTTCAATCATCAATCTTTATTCATATCCAAAATAGATTACATTAGTCTCATACACACTCACAGTTCTTCTCTATTCTTTACATCTCATATAATTATTATTTATTCCACATATATCTCCCATCTCATGTGTTACATGGGTTAAATATATTCATTTGATTAAGTACAATAAATATATTTCTTACAAAATAAGCCAAAAGACACTTCTTTTGGTCATGACTGGCTTTTAGATGTCAACTTCAAGTTTTAGACAACTTGGAATATGATTCCATCTCTTTTGAAACCAAATACCTAAAATTCATTATAATATTTCGTAAGAGATGTTGATTTTGATATTTTAGTAATGATCTAATCTATGGGAGATAAAACATTACTTGATTCATACACAACAACCATTAGGGCCTTTTCTTCTCCTATTCCAAACCCAAATATTAATCTTCCAATAGGCTACATGAAATTGATAACATTAGAGCTTTGTTTAAAAATCCATCAAATTAGATTGTCTCCTTCAAGAGACAACAAGCCCAAACACTTAGAAATTACCCAAGTTTCAATCAAGGGAAACCTTCAAGTCATAATTTTAATCAAGGCTATCGGTAATAAAGAACTCAATATTCAAATCAATATATGGAAAAAATTATTAGGCAAACAAGTGTCAAGGCAACAATCCTAATTTTCCCCTTCAAATAGTTTCTCCCACACAATTACTTCTTGGTGATAGCACAATTAAATCCCTTGTTGTAATACAAAATAATATAACCCAAGAAGTTAAGTTATTGTTTTCATGCAGCCAACCTCACAATCAAAATGGTTGTGCAAAATGTGTGCAACTTCAAACACTTGCAGTGTAAAATTCTTACAATCAACAAGATTCATTGATGGAGATCCCAAATGCTAATGAAGAAATGGTACAAGAAGTTTCCCCGAGCTTATTGTCATATTTTTTTCTTCTGATGATTTTTGTGAAGTCAACCAAATTATTGATATCTCAACTAGACCGCCATATTCTCTAGTGCAAAATAACCCTCTTCCCAAAGAGAATAAATTTGTGGAAGATTTGGGCGTGAGTAATCAAACATATTTTCCTAAAAATTATGCCCCCATAAAGGGAGTTAGTTTTCAAGGACACATTTTCCACTTATGGATCCAACAAGAAAATAATCCTCAACACCTTTGACACACAATACTGCAAGTATCCCTTTGAACATTGTAGATAAAATGAAGAAGACAAATTTGAATGTGACTATGTGAGATGCTTTTTCTATCCCCTCTCAAATGGATCTCTTACAAAAATATTTGAAGGAGTTGTCACCATATGATCCAAATATGCATAATCCAAACTCTTTGGCTAGCTTATGTCATCCCAAGGATGAACAAGTAACTAAAGTCAAGAAACCAACACCCTTCTACATATCTTTGATTGTGGGAAAGCACTTAGTACAAAATTGCATGATATACTCATGTGTTAGTACTTTTATAATTCCCAAGAAGATAGCAGACATTTTAGGCATTGAGTACGAGTCTATTTCTAAGGTTATTTTGAAACTTGATGGCACAACGGTCAAAATATAAGGATTCATAAAAATATTGATACAACCCTCAATGTTTTTCCTAGTTTTACCATCACTCAAGACATATTAGTCATTGATTTACACCCTTTCATTTCCCTCTATTTTTCAAGATATTTTATCACCAAAGTGGGTGGGTACTTGTCCTCAACTTAGTATCATATGCTTTTAAGAACCAAATATGGCACAATATTTACTATTAGAGTTGAGACAATTTCATCATATCATTTTGAGTCCAATGAACTTGTTCCCTCATCTCCAACTATATGACTCGGGAAGAAGAAGAAAATGATTTAGTGTCAATACAACAAGCTTCCCCACCTTGTTCAGTTCTTGACCTCTTGTTAGATGAATAGGCCAAAGAGCATTATGATTTTGATCCTTATGAAACATTTGAGGAGACCAATTTCTATACTTATTGTATCCAAGAAGAGGATCTTTTAGTTTCCATGTCACACAAATAATAATACGATGTTCGGGATTGTGGAAAATGTTCTTTGATGGTTCAAGGAGCAGAAATGGGGTTGGAGTAGGTGTGGGTTTAATCTCCCCATCTGGTATGAAATTCATTTTTACACATAACTTGTAATTTACATGTTCCAACAATGTGGCAGAATATGAGGCATTGATCCATGGATTGATATTGGCTGAGAAGAGACCAATAAAAGTGTTGCATATGTTTGGGGATGTTGAACTAGTTGTAAACCAAGTAAGAGAAAATTTTGCTACTAAGAATAAACTTCTAAAAATCTATAAGTATAGAATGTGGGATCTCATGGAAAATTTTGATGACATCAACCTACAAGTGGTACTAAGAAGATAAAATGTTGAAGCTAATTAGATTACGGTTGTAGGATCATAGTTTTCCCCACGTAAAGACCTCATCTAAGGTAATTATCATCATGTCAAGATGGTAGTTAGACCATCTATCCCGATAATGAAGTAAGCTGGAAGGTTTTTAATAGTGATGAGAAAATAGTTAATTTCATCTAAAATGAGGTATAATTTTCATCAAAACTACATTGAAGGCTACAAGAAAGTTATGGTGACCAAATTATTTAGTTGAAAACAAACAAGTTTCCTAGAGGACTAGTGACACTTGAAGCCATTTTCATATCGGATGATGGGGTCAAAGGACATAGTAAGAATATGACAGAAAAGGAAGAAGACTATCAAAAGGTCATCATTGCACAAGACAAAGAGTTGATGTTAGGAAATATATGTGGTACAAAAAGAGAAACAAGATTTCATCTCTTTATGTCAAAATTATAATGATGTCTTCTCATGGAGTTATGAAGATCTTAGGGGTTTTTACCCAAATTTTTCCCATCATGCTACATATGCCAAGCCTATTAGACAAAATAAAATATCAATTAACCCCAAAATTGAGCCCCTCATGAGAAAATAATTATCCAAGCTTATAGAAGCCAAAATCATCTTTCTTGTTAATAATTTCTCATGGGTGGAAAACTTAGTCCTGTTAGGAAGAAAACTAGGAAATCATACTTTTTGTGGACTTTAGGGACCTGAATAGATCCTCCCTCAAGATTCTTTGTCTTTTTCCCTTCACGAAAAAAATATTATAGACAATAACATGGGTTGAAAGGTTTTCAATTTTGGATGGTTATTTTGGCTACAATCAAATCAAGTTCAAGGAAGAATATCGGTCAATAAATATCTCACAACCAAATGGGGAATGTATTCCTATGAGAAAATTCCATTTGGTTTAACCAATGTTTGTGTTACCTTCAAATAGCCATGGATATTGCTTTTAAGGGATTTATAAACAAGTTTATTCTCATTTACTTGGATGATATCACAGTTTTCTCAAAAGTGGGTGAAGATCGCATAAAACATCTTGGGAAGTTATTTTAAAGGTGTGGAGAGTTTGGGTTGTCATTCAATTCAAAGAAATGCATATTTTGTCCCTAATGGTAAACTATTAGGTCACATAGTTTGAAAATAAGGTATTTATATAGACTGAAAAGGATCTAGTTATTCTCTCTCTTTCGTTACTAGCTCATAAGAAGGAATTACGGTTTTCTCTTGAAAATGTAAACTTCGTTAGGATTTTCATTCCTAACTTTGTAGGATTACTCAAGCATATTACCTTGATGCTTAAGAAATATGTTGCTTTCAAGTGGACCAAGGAAGAAAATGATGGGTTTTATAAGATCAAGGAAGAAATTTCTCAAGCACCCACTCTCATCAACCCAAATTTCAATAAAGACTTCTTTCTCTATGATTATGCGGTAGAAGCTAGCATTGTTGCTATTTTAACTCAAAAAAATCATAAAGTTGTGAGGTAATTAATTACCTTATTCAATAAGACATTTAAGGATTATGAATTGAGGTACAACCACATGGAGAAATAGGTTTTTTCCAACATGAGATCTCTTAAAAATTCAAGTATATTATCATGAAAAACCACATCGAGGTTTTGATCTCCCATCCTAGTGTGATAGGTTTCATCGGGGAGATGAGATCGGTGAGAAGAGATTTGGATGGGTAGCAAAAATAATGGATTATGATGTCACTATCAAATCCAAAAATATAGTCAAAGGTAGGGGGTTGTGTGAACAGCTTTCCAAAACTTCTCGAAATGATCGAGAAACTTCCTATGTTCTTGACAAACAAGAAGACCATGAAGAAATAGACAAACCTCATAGCAGCAGCTAGAAAACTAACATGACGAGGTTCTTATCCACTCGTGAGTATCCTTTTGGTTTGAATAAACCAATAGGTGGACTTTTAGGCTCCAATTCATTCCTTATGCATTGATATAAGGAGTTATTTTTAGAAAGAATTTATATGGAGTGTTGATTAGGTGAATTGAAGGAGAACAAGTGAACAAGGTTCTCATGGAATTCCACAATGGATTCTTTGATGGTCATTTATCCTCAAGGGTCAAAACTATGAAAATATTAAGAGATCGATACTTTTGGTCCACATTATTTACAGAATCACATAAACAGATCAAAAATTCAAGTAATGTTCCATTTTACTGGCAAGAAGATGGTGGTGGATTTTGTACTTCACCCAAATCAAGCGGATCAACCTTTCTCTCAATGGGATCTTGACTTCATTGGTATGGTGCATCCTATATCCAGTGTGGGTCAAAAATGGTTCCTAACAACAGTTGATTACTTCACTATGGGATAGAGGTTGTAGCTCGAAATAAGTAACTAAATTAACCATCTTAAATTTTTGGAGGATATCATAATAAGGTTTAGATTTCCTAAATAACAATATTTGACAATGCCAAGGATTTCTTAAGTTTTAGAATCTTTGATCGGTATCTCAAACATGGTGTCTACCTAAAAATTCCTCCAACTTTTACCCCTAAGGTAATGACCTTGTTATGTCTACCAATAAGAAATTGATCATGATAATGAGGACTATGGAGATGAACCAGATGCGGTGAAATACAAATATGAAAAATTCTCTATGGACCGATAGAATCATGCCCAAGAAAGAAATAGGAAACTCTTATTTTGTTCTTGTATATGGAAGATAAGTTATACTTCCCTTATCTCTTGAATTTCCTTCATTAGAGCTCACCCATCAATTATAATAAGAAGGTGAAGATGAAAGAAATATTATAATGGTGGAGTTCATCGATCTAGAGGAATTAAGGTGTTCTGTTATGGTCAAATTAGAATAACGTCAAAATTCAACAAAGAGATGGTTTTATAATAATTCCAGAATGCAAGCCTTTAGAAAAAGGACCTAGTTCTAACGTGGGATGTGGGAAAATCCAAATCACGGTGGCACTCCAAGTTTGATGCACTTTGGGGTGGGCCATACATTATCGGATCTTGTAAGCAAGCTAATTCATTTGATCTATAAAAATTTGGTCAAGAGGCACTCTAAATCCCATTCAATGGGATCTATCTTAAATCTTCTTATTAAATGGGTTTGGTTGCATCTTGTACATAGCATTTTAGTTCTTATCATGTTTCCCCTTGTTTTTGTTCCTTGTCAAAGGGACCCTTTTTTTTTTTGTGATCACTAGTTGAGATGAACTCCCTCATCTTTGTGGTGATCTTACTTGAATAAGTGTGGTGTTGCATAGGTTTTTATTCATTTACAATTCCCGTAATTCATAGAGGTTGCATAGTATAAATTGAATGTTACAAAGTGAGGTAAGGAGGATCCGCGAAGTGAAGAAATAGTGTATCATGAAAAGAAGTAAAAGCACGGATCAACATACAAAGTTTTGAGTAATGTGCTAGTTCATCATCTCAAGAAAAATTCAAGATGAATTTATAAAGGATTTCAAGATAAATTCTTAAGGTTATATCTTGACTCGATGCCCAATGGTACATGTGCTACTAATATGTTTATCAAGCATGTGATTGTTAGGACATATTAGTGTGTACATTATTATATTGTGAGAAATAATTTTATCTAGGAAAATATAATAGGATTTGAAAGTGAGTTTACATGATTAGTTTGGTTGTTGAACCAACTCACATGAATATTATTAGGTTAGAGAGTTTGTAGGGATCTTAAGCTTGAAAATAAGATGTCTTAATCATATATATGTGTATAATGTCTCGGATGATGATATTAAATCAACTGAGAGTTGTGTCTTTGTGATTATATTGTTATATGCAACCCGTGTTTAGATTTCTTGAGTAAATATAAACCTAATATTTCATTTGGTATCATAATAGGTTGTCCAAAATGAGATTCTCGATCAAATTTGTGTGCCCATTTCATAGTCTTCCATTTTACATCCTCCGGATAATTTTAGCATCGTGTACACAATTACACGTTAGTTGATTGGTTCAATAAGAGAAGAAATATTGATTAAAATGAACCATGCGAAAAATTTTGGAACTTTCGATTTAATTTTTACTTCATCTAGGGCTAATTAAAAACTCAAGGCTTGAATCAATCAGTCAATTCAATTAAAATTGAAGATAAAATCGTGATGCGGGAGTATCACCGGGAATTGAATTTATTACATAATTGTATTAGTTAATTATGGGCACACAAAAGCGATAGTGAGAAGGATAATGGAGAAAGGAAAGTGCAACACAAAATTTGGATAATAGTGACGATTACTCGGGGTTTTCACGGATGCTTTGTGCAACAGTTGAATTGTATAATGTGTGTTGATTACACAAGTGAAAGAGCACAATGTGTGCATGAAGTTACAAGGGAAAGGAAGAATGTTTTACATTATGGTGTTTTGTGTAATGTTTACACAATTTCATATACAATCATGTGAATTGAGCATAGATCCTTGGGCCAGTGCCTAACTGACACACAATAATAGTGGACACGTGACATGATTTGTTGAAAAAACATGTAAGAGGAGCACAATAAAGATTCATGAAGAGAAACCACCCACTTACTTCCAATGCGAAATATATAGAACCTAAGAAAACATAATGTGAGTCAAGTATACCATTTGAGGGGCTAGAGTGACAAAGAGTAAAGAAACGAGTTGAGTCACACTTGAACAAGTGAAACTTTTCAAGGGTCATGAAGAAACACCATTGTAATAGCTTTAGGATTTTAGTTGATTTTTGTAAAAGTCTCAATAGTGGGAGTATTATTTATAGATTTCGACAAGACTTTTTAATTAATAAAAACATGTACATGTTTTTTTATTTGTTATGTATTATAAGGCATTTCATGAGTCCATATATTTGAGCAATTGTTATCTTTGTGAGTTGTGAGGTTTGTAAAATCTAATTTTGACACATCTAAAACTCCTAAAAATGTTAGTAACCAATCCAAAAGGCCCTAAAACATGTCAAAATGACCATATGCTTTCCCAAAAATAAATTGATTATACAATTTATACCGTAAAAGCTTTAGGCTAAATGTTGAAATCCTAAAAATACCTATGTACTGACCATATTAGATTATGAAAAACTATCTTCTAAACTATGACTCGTGGAGCTGTAAGAATAGTTCCATAAGGTGCAAAGTAATCCTAATTTCTTATATTTACTAAAATAAATTTAAAAACTAGTAAAGTATAAAGAATAATAAATGAAAAACTTATACTTAAACAATTATTTTAGTAAAAACATAGCTTCCCAAACACATATACTACACCATATATACCATAAATATCATGAATGTTTTCGCATTATAGCGCATACGCTTTCCTTAAATTATACAAACAAACCAAACTCTACTATACTAAAAATGCTTTGGCTTCCCGAAACTAAGCCCTACAATTGTTAAAACACAACAAACCGTGTGTTTTTATTGAAAATGCATATATTCATATTTCACCATGATAAATCCTACAAAAATGACTAAAATCTTTCTTTAAAATATGCCTACAATGTAAAGCAAACTATCCTCTTTCTAAAAAAAAAAATTTTTTTACTATTTTAAGGTTTTCATTTATATTTATTTCAAACTATGTCTTTTATACCTCTATTTTTAGTGATTATAAACGTCTATCTTTTTCATGTATATTTTGTTTCACTTCTTCAAATTGAATAATATTATACAATCCCAAGCTAGGAATAATTCTATACAAATTTTAAAAAAATCAAATTTTCGATAATTTTTGAGGTAGTTAGGGGGACACGGTCGACTATCCATTATTTTTCAAATTTCAAATTATTTTTATTTGGAAAATCATTTCAAAAATACTCACTAAAAAAATCCTATCCCAAACTAGATGATCCTATCTATCTTTCCACAAAGGATTTTTAAAAATAATAAATAATGCTCTAAAAATGAGGGGCGGGGCACGACCGACTATCTATTATGTTTTTGTAAAAATAGGAGTACATATTAGCATTATAGCTCGCTAACCCACTTACACTTAACCATTTTCAAAAAAAAAGTAGTTTAGAAACTAGACTCGAAATGCTACAATTCATGTTCTTATAACATCTTCAAATTTCTGGGGTAACTATCTCAAATAATTCGTACAAGTTGACGTTACTTATTTTTGAAAAGAATGTCCTTTTGGCCTACCATTTCTATGCACTTACCCACATGTCCAGGTTTGTGGTAAACATATGGAAAACCATGGAAGGATGATGACAGAGGTCCCTTTCTTTTGTATCAAGATCAAGAGCCACAAGAATGGGCATGCCACCAAAGTAGGGCATATTGTTATTGAATATGTGAAATTTTTTATACCATGTTCGCGTTAAGGGGGGAATGTTAGGAAATATTAGTGCATACATTATTATATTGTGAGAAATAATTTTATCTAGGAAAATATAATATGAGTAGTTAGTGAGTTTACGTGAGTAGTTTGGTTGTTGAACCAACTCACATGAATAATATTAGGTTGGAGAGTTTGTAGGGATCTCGAGCTTGAAAATAGGATGTCTTAATCCTATATATTTGTACAATGTCTCAGCATGATGATATTGAATCAACTGAGAGTTTTATATTGTGATTACATTATTATATGCAGCCATGTTTAGATATACTAAGTACATCTAAACCAAATATTTCACAGGTGTCCCCTAAAAGGTTGCAAAAATATTACCCAATAAGAACTCTTGCTTATTTGGACAAATTGGTTCAAATTCTAGACTTACTGAATGAAGGAACATAGTGTGTGGCGTATTAAATAAATAGTGTATCGTGAAAATTAGAAAATATGTTAAACAAAGGAGAAAATTCAATGAGGTGTATGCCACGAGAAAGGTAAACAAAATCTGTGGAATGAAGGAAGATTTTGGGGGAGATTTAAAACCACACAAGGTTGATACGCCACAGGATGAAGTAAAATAAGAGATTATGTGGTAAAAAGTAAAATCCACTTAATGATCAATTGTACAAGGTAAAATCCACGACAAATTAAATGACTCTGTGAAGCAATGTGAACCACGAAAAAAAGAAGCATGAGGTCACAAAATGTAAATCAAAGTCACATACCAAGTAAGAAATTATGGACCAAATGTGAAGGCAAAAAAAAACCATGGATCATCTAAAGCCCACCAAATTGTGCCAAAAGTTACGGGAGACAAATTCAAGGTCATAAGTCATCTAAAATATGCCAAATGAAGGAGAGCCACACCCAACTCAATTTGATCGATCAGCCACCCCAATAACCAGCATTTAATATTGAACGGTGTCATTGTATTTTCCAAATAGTTTGATAGAGTATGATTCAAGTGACCTCAGGTGCTCGTTGTTGGTAAATAAAATTGAATGTTGATTGATCCTTGGTGGTTGGTAGAGGTTGATTTTCTTCATTGTTGAGTGTAATTTGATTCTATTTTCTCCCTTCTCTATTTTCTTATAAATATAATTGTATGGGCATAAGCAAAAGGTATTTTCTATTACGTTTTAGAGTTATGCCTTTTTAACGTTAAGTTTGTGTTTGCTGACCTTTGTAACATGTTTTGAAGTTTCACACGTCTATTCTCTCGTGAAATCGTGAATGGTTGATTTCTAGTATTTTGCAAGTGTGATCTCTTTTCTTTGAGTGCATACATATTTGATGTGAATACTTTAATCCTCTTGTAGTATTCTAGTCCTTTTTATCATTGTATTTAGAATTTTTATGTGCATCCATCTAAAACTTCACATCCTAATTTATATTTGTGTCTCTCGAGCTAGAATCGAACCCTATTTTAGTTTTGTGCATCGTCGTTCTTTATTTCAAGATTTCATACTTTGGAACCCTAGTCCTTGGAAAACTTGGGATATAACTAGTTAGCAATATTTTGTAGTGCTAGTTAGATTAGTTACAATGAGTTAATATAATCAAGGAGGACATAAACGTTGTAAATAAATGTTTTAAATCAATATGAATTACTTATATAATTGAACTAGTTGAAATGAAACCATAATATGCAAGAAGAAGGTAAGGAAAGAACTCAATTAATAACAGATGACTGCTGCAAGGTGTCGTAGGTATGACTAGAAATTTTGGGAACAAGAAGGAATGTGAAGAGGTTCAAGAAGATTGCATCCGGAGGATCGAGAGGACTAGGGAACCTAGAGAGGAGGTGGGGCGCCCACGGGTGCTGCAGTAAGCAAAATAGGCGCCTTATGCTCGTGAAAAAGCTCTGCAACTAGTTCTTATAGGGTCGGAAGGTGGTCCGAAACCCTCATTGTGTGTTACATCAGGTTCGTTGTCCTACGCTATATGTCACCAATAATTCAAGTGATATAAAGACCTGCTAAAGATGAAAAGGGAAGTATCAAAACCCTAAAAATATAAATGCAGAATGAATGGGTCAGACTGACCTCAGTTGCCACAATAGTGGGCTTACTACTTTGAGCATTGCACTACATTTCAAACCCAAATGTAGTTTTGGTGAGTGTGTGCATGTCATGCTCTAGGTTCTCTTTTTCTAGTCGCACTATGTGAAATAGCGAGAAATAACTAAATTTAGAAAATGTAATAGCACATGTGCATGGAATAGAATAGGATCCATCCCCCTATGAAGTGTGATGCGAGACTTCCTAACTTGTGCCTTGATGGAGCTGTGTGGATGCAAATGTAATAGATGGATGCAACTCTATATGAGTGATGATAGTAGATGATGTTAGGTCCCTCATTATGGTCTCATAAATTTATATTTATAGGGTTTTCTTGATCTAATTTCATAATTAACCCTGAAATGGTTGACTAGGAAAAGATAAGAAGAAGAAATGACTAGAAAGAGCCCAAAAAGTGGTGGGAAAGTAGAAAAATGATCGAGGCAGCCCTGGTGGGACCAAGACGCCGACAGATGCCCCAATACTACCTCACGTGCCCCACACAAGGCTAAAATGATGGGAAAATGTCAAAACAGACTGTGCATGCATATAAAAATGTGCAAAAATGATGAAATAAAAGTAAAATAAGATGGCCAAAAGATGGGGTTGGTTAGTAATTTCTTCACTCAATAACCTTCTAAATAGTAGTATGAGACCAGGATAAATATTGTCTAAAGTGTGTGCTTTTTAGTGACTGCATTTTGCCCCCACTTTATGTTGGTGAGTTAAAATCTCGATAACATAAAGTAATTAGAAATGCGTACCTGATGTCCATGAAGAGTGTAGTAGAAATGCGCCAAGGACTAGACAAAAGCGTGGAATAAAAGAAAGATGGAGGAGCATGGAAACTAAAGATGAAAAATGCACAAATGAAAAAATGATGAGAGTGAACCTAGGGCGGAACGCATGTGTAGTTGTTGCGGTGTGTAGTGTACTTGCATGGTTAGTAAAGCATGTGTTGTCACGAGAATGTTATTGTTGATTTTTTTGTTGTTGCCCCTAATTTGACTACTTGTTTCTCATATGGCCGGACCTGCAAGGAGAAAATGATCAAGTAGTCAAATATGTATGTATGTAAGTGTAAAAATGCTATGTAAAATACGCATGTATATGAAAGTGTAAAATACACAAATGTAAAGTACGCGAAAATAAAAGTGTAAATGGAACATGTGCACCTAATCCATGTCGAGAGGAAGAGTGTAGAAGGATATCTGTACTGCAAGTTTTTTGGGCAATCTCACACCACCCTAGTTGAAGAAGTGTAGGGAGGAAATGCTCTATGTCCTCCAAGCTCTAACCGCTTCTGTTGAAATGTGTGTGAAGAGATCTCTGTATTGTCCTAGTTTTTTGGGCGATCTAACGCCACTGGCCGAAGTAGTGTAGAGAGGCACACCCACTGTAACCCCCAAGCCTATAATTGCTTCCCAGAAATGCTAAGGACACCATATCCTGTAAAAGTCATTGTGTATGGGGTTCGTAGACTGGTATGAACCCATTCGTTGTAGAAAACTAAATCATGTCGGTGTAGAATATCTATATTAGTATGTAAAAACCCCCAAATGATGCCCCCTCTTTGGGGGCGCATACAATGTTGCTGATGGGAGAATGTGGCCCCAAAATAGGACCAACCACATTATGAATTGTGTACCCTAGAAAGCGCTTAGTAGAAACCAAGGCATGCACAAACAAGAAGGCTAGCCAAATACAAGTGTAAACAAACAATGCATGCATATAGAAGACATGTGTAATCTACGCAAACAATGTAGTAAATGAAAACACACAAGAAAGCAAGTAAGCCACACAAAATGGGCTGCAAACATGGGACATCATTCACGATCTCGCAAGACATGAAAATTTGTCATGGCCACAAACAAGAAGCAAGTGTGCACACAAACATAGGGAAAGCACTGTATCAATGATACAATGACAGACAAGTACAAACAAGAAAATAAGTAGTCATGGAAACATGTAATCCTGCAAAACAAGCGGTGTACATAGAATAATCGTTATCATGTTAGAGAACTTACCAATATGTCAAAAGTGTGTATGATCAAGTAATGTAAAGTGCTAAGTAAAAATGAAATAATAGCACTTGAAAGAGACAAATGTGGATGCCCCCAACGACCAGTATAGGAAGGGTAGAAGGCAAGCATCCATGTCACGTGTAAGAGTCATGTATCTATGATCACACTAAGAAAAGGCATGAACACGCATGTGTGGATGGTATAAATAATGACATATAAGAAATCAATCTAACATGTGTAGTAAAGTGATCATGTAAAACACTAGTAAACAAGAGTAAATGCCCCAAGACAATGTAGTATGTTGTGGGTGGATGGAATGGAATGCAAGATGGAATGATAGGAGCCACATTGCCCCAAGTGAATGGAATTGTATGCAATGAGGTTCATTTTGTTTACCCCATCAGTAATTAAGAATGAACCGTAAACGAGAGTGCATCATCGAGAAATGGTCGAGTAGTGTTTATTGTGTCTACCACAATGTAATGAGTGTGTGTGTAGTGGTGATGATATGCGACATATAGAAAGGATGTGTGTGAACCCTATAGCTGAAGTGTATATCACGACTGATGAATGGAGAAGTGATGATTTATCCTAAGCGTATATCACTATATGATGAATGAATGAGTGATGATTTAGCACTAAGCATATATCACTATAAGATGAAATGAATAAGTGATGATTTATCCCTAAGTGTATATCACTATATAATGATGGTAAGGAGTGGTGATGTAACCTAAGGTGTATACCACTACAAGATGATATAATAGAGGTGGTGATCTAGCCTAAAGCGTATACCACTACTAGATAGAAAGAGTGAGTGATGATTTAGCCTAAAGCGTATGTCACTAGCCTAGGAATGTCATAGGATGAAATGTCACATGGTGAATGTAAGTTCCATTTGATTTGTAAACCATTGGTAGTCAAGTATGGACCAAGGAACTAAATTACGGCATAGGGTGGTGAGTGCAATGCATAGAAAACAATGTATTATGTGTAATGATGAAATGACCATGTGGTGTATAGAATATGTAAAGACGTAGTGTATAGAATGTGATGTTAAAAGGTAATGTAACACTAGAATCATATGTAATGTAACCTAGCATAGTATGTAGAATGTGTATGAGGTAGGTATGTGCAATGTATGATTGGACGATGTACGTAGATAGCTTAATAATGTATGTAATGTGTAGAATGATTAGCATATATGAGACGTAGAATGACCTAGGTATGATGCAAGATGCATGTAGAATAATAGTAGAATGTAAACTAAGTGTAGTATGTATTGGTGTATAGCACACAATGTGTGATGAAATGCAATGTATAATATATATAGTGTCATGTGTTTGGTTCAAAGTGTAATGGTAATCCCTTAACATTCAAGTGTGAACCAAAGCACAAGAGTGCGTCATCGGGTAACGACGAGGCTAAAATGCATGATGAAAGTGATAAATGTAGAAATGTTATAATGATGGAGGGGAATATTAGGTGTGATGCCCCCAAGTGTGTATAAGTGAGTAAAAAAGTCTATGGTAAGGAAGGACAAAGGTCCTCCATCTCATATATGTAGTGATGAAAGGGGATGAAATATGTGTGAATGCTAAGAGTGGAATGTAATGTTATGTAAGAAGATGAATGTAATGATAATGTACAAGATGATAAGGGAGGGTGTGTGAATGGGATGCCCCCTTAGTAGTGTGAAAATAAAGACTATGTAAACTCATCAAGAAGATCGTCTTCCTTTGGATCAAAATCGAATGGATATGCATTAGTAACTTGGTAGGCTATAGTGTTAGGTTGATCATGTAATGAGCCATTAAGACATAAGTGATACATGCCCATAGCATACTCCTCATCGGTGAATGGAGTAAATGGGAAACCATGTGCATACCAACGAGTGAGATTTTGTGTATAACCTAGGAAAGAACTATTACAAATGATAATGTGTCCAAAAGGCATGGGAAAGGATATATCTATATGATTCGGATCTAGGGTGCCCCTAATATAATCAAGCCAAGATTTTCCTAATGTGAGTGGGCAAAGTAGTAGGGGTGCGTGCAAGAAAAACATCAAGATGAAATACATGAAGCCCATAGGTGGTCGTAACATGAACCAACCCATGATATAAGTGAGGGTTATATGGTGGTGGACGGATATCATCAATAGAAAAACCTAAGTGAACCAAACCTTCATGCGTATATATTGTTTTAGGTGAAGTAGGATCGAACGGAATGTGTTCCCAATATGAATCATGTATGAAGAGTGTGCAAGTAAATGGTGGGTGAATTGAGGATGAGAATGTAGATGGTAGAGCAATGCCCATGGATGGAACAGGCCCCTGATATGGAATGATAGTAGTAGTAGTAACAGGCGGCATAGGAGGGATTGCATCTATCATACAAATAACACCCTCAAGTGGTGGTAAATGAGGTGGTTCATCCATAGGTTGGGGATCAACAGTAGTATTAGTACGTGGAATAATAAGATTAGTATTAGGAGCATAATCATAGTAGCGAACGAGTCACGGTCACGTGGAATAATATATCCAATGCCATCATGAAGTAATTTAACACAATGATGTACAGTAGATGCCACGACTTGCATGACATGAAGTCATGGTTTGTCCAGAAAACAATTATAAGAGACTGGGAAATCAATGAAAAAGAAGACAGTGTGGATAGTTTTTGGGCCCACAGCAATAGGTAGAGTAATGTGACCAAGAAATGGGTAGACAAGAACCATCATAAGCACGTAATGAAATACTAGATGGGCTAACATCATGAGCAGAGAGACCCAAAACTTCAAGGAATTACATAGGACACAAGTTGAGCTCAAATCATTATCAATTAAGGTGTGTTTTACACCAACATTGTGAATACGCTTAGAGATGATATGCAACGGTGGGTCATTGTCAAAGGTAGCAAGCTCATGCCTGAGGAATAGATGGGAAAGCAATATGGTGAGAGAATGCATCTGCAAAGGTATTATAGACTATATCAGGATGGGTGTTTTTAGGAATTGGAGTAGTGAGTAAAATATTAATGATTTTAGCTCGCAATTCAGGATGGAGAAGCAAAAATTCATGAATGGAGATAGCCATAATGACAAAACCCTAAGAAAAATGAGGATCCTAGTAGTATGTAGTATGTCGGGTTCACCAATATGATTAACTACAATTGACTAACAAGGAGTAAGTTAGGGATAGTTAATCTAATCTAGGAGGACATAAACGTTGTAAATAAATGTTTTAAAGCAATATGAAGTACTTATATAATTGAACTAGTGGAAATGAAACCCTAATATGCAAGAAGAAGGTAAGGAAAGAACTAAGTTGATAATGATGATGACTTTCACAAGGTGTCGCAGTCTAACTCTGGAAATTGCGGGAACAAGAATGAATGTGTAAAGGTCCCGAGAAGATTGTATCTCGAGGATCTAAGTGGTGGGGTGCCTAGATGAGGACTGGGGCACCCATGGGCGCTCACAGTAAGTAAAACAGCGCCTCGGTTTCGAAAAAGCTCGTAAATGGTTCTCATAGGGTTAGAAGGTGGTCTGAAACCCTCATGTGTCGCATCAGGAGTTCACTCTCATGCACTATATGTTGCCAATAATTTAAGCTGATACAAAGACCTACAAAAACCAAAAGGAAGTATCAAAACCCTAAAAATAAAAATGTAGAATGAATGGGTCGGATTGGCCTCAGCTACCACAACAATGGTCTTACTACTCTAAGCGTTGCACTACATTTTGGACCCAAATGTAGTTCTGGTGAGTGTGTGCATGTCATTCCCTAGGTGCTCTTGTGTCAATTGTACTATGTGAAATAGTGAGAAATAACTAAATGTAGAAAATGTAATAGCATGTGTGCATGGAATAGAATAGAATCCCTCCCCTATGAAGTGTGATGCAGACTTCCTAGCTTGTGCCTTGATGATGGAGCTATGTGGATGCAAATGTAATAGATGGATGCAACTCTAGATGAGTGATAGTAGTAGATGATGATAGGTCCCTCATTATGGTCTCATAACTTTATATATATGTGGTTCTCTAAATCTGATTTCATAATTAACCCGACATGGCCGACTAGGAAAAAGAGAAGAAGAAGAAACGACTAGAAAGAGCCCAAAAAGTGGAGGGAAAGTAGAAAAAGGATCGGGGTGCCCCCGATGGGACTAGAGGCGCCGAGCAGCACCCCAATACTACCCGGCGCCCAGATAAGGCTAAAATGACGGGAAAATGTCGAAACAAACTAAACATGTATATAAAAATGTGCGAAAATGAATAAATTAAAGTAAAATAAGTTGGCCAAAAATGGGGTTAGTTAGTACTTTCTTCACTCAAGAACCTTCTAAATAGTAATAATATAGGATAAATATTGTCTAAAGTGCATGATTTTGTGACTACAACAAGTCAAATACACTCATTTATTCACTTGAAATTACCTAATACTTTCAAGAGTGCCACTAGAAAACATCATTCAAAAAACATACAGAGCTATCATAAATCTTTCTAAAATAATAGCATATATTAGAAGTATTCCCCACACAAGCCCGAAGCACTCAAAATTACGTTCTAGAGTCAAAATTTCCAAGCCAAAGACCATTAAAGCTAAGTCAAACACAATCAAAGCATGTGATTATAAAACATTATCAAGTGATTGGGTTATCAAATATAGTTGCATCCATACAAATATTACATCTCTAGGTGGAGAAATACATGACGTTTTAGGATTCTTTAGAGTAGTGCCAATGTAGGTAGTGTACGGATTGCACTTCAACCCAAACACTAACCTTTTTATAGGGTTTCACCCATGGTTAGGTTTTTGGGTCATTTCAATTGATTCAAAGGTTTTTGCATATTTGTGAGACACAGTATCTCACAAAGAAAGCATATTGTAGTAAGTCACAAAGGAAATTAAAGTTGCATAGCTCCACTATAAAGCCATACGAAACTACTAGATACAGATGGAGCCACCAAATGTTTCAGTCGTGAAAATGGTTTTATCCTAACAAATCGTGTCGAGCTAGAATCAAAGACGAAGCATCTATAGGACACTTCTAGTCTATTCATCAATATGTCACACCAAAGTTGGCTTCCATACCGGTGAAATAGTTAAGTGTACTCACCTTTTCATGTTTCACTACTTTTTCACAAGTTATAAATGATCTATCTAGAAATTATCATTGTATGTATGTTCGGACACGAATGTTAATGTTTAATTAATAAATTTAAATATACTTCATATTCTAACTCGAGTATGGAAATTAGATAAGGAAAGTATTCCCCTTTCCCACACTTATTTATTATTTTGGGTGTAATCATCTAGTGAACCAACTTATTGATCAAATCCTTAACCTATTTGGCCTCAATCGCCTTATTCTAAATCAAGTTTTTGATAAAAATCCATAGGTTTTTATTTCATATTTTTGCATTAATCTTCTTTGACATGTCTTTATCATTTCTATTTTCCCATTATGTTATGGCCACTTCTTCTTCCCAAGGAGATATTTCCCGTTATGGTTTTAATCCTCCTCCGAAAACTTTGACAATATTAATGAGAAAGAATTTTTAGAATTTCTACAAGATAATCCCCAACATATTGACGCACTCCTCTTTATAACCCGTGATTAGGAAAAACATTTGGCTACATCTAAAATTCCTATGTTCGACATTCTAGACTCTAATGTGGTTTCATCTCCCATTGCTACATCCATTATTGTCGCATCTAATGTGCCTATATCTATGGGAGCATCCAATATTCCCCTTCAAAATGTTACAATGTCTATTCCTATCTCCACTACTAATTATACATCTCTTATGCACGTCCATGGGGCTCTTCACTCTTTTTCTACTACATGTTCCCTTGAGCATCTTATACATGATTTGCAAACCAAGGTGTTATGATTAGGGCAAGGTGTATTTAGAACTTCCAATGTCATGGACTCTAATTAATTACTTCAAAATCCACTTGGACTTGAGGTGGCATCTTTTCCTTTAATCCTAGGGTTTATTTCTCCTAGGCATCCTATCTATGAAGATAAAGGTGATCATGAGCAATACCTTCACCCTTTTCATGTTACTTGCTTAAACTAAGTTTACAATGGGAAACTTCTCACTAAGCCATTTCCTATAATTCTTAAGGATTATGCTTTGCAATGGTTCTATGATGTACCTATTAAACTTATGAGGGACTTCAATCCATTGGATAATCATTTTCTTACACACATCTCCATTAACAATGGTGGTAAGGTTTCCTATGCTCAAATGACTAAAATGCAAGGAGGTTTTAACAAACCAATCAGTGATTATGTCTTTTGTTATAAAACAACCAAAATGAACAATATGCATTTTGACGATAACTTCAAGATTTATTTACTCAAAGTCTCTTATATCCCTTACAAGAATATGTCATGTTTGAAAAAAATTGATGACCAATGGCATACTTTAAAAGAAAAAGAGGTCAAGCTCCTAGCATTTTTCTACCCAACGTAATGCACCTACATCTAAATTCCAAGAAAAATCTATTTACGAAGGTAAAATCAAGCCCATGAAGTTTGTATCTGATGAGAAAAAATTGAAGAGTAGTTATAATATAGGTAGCCGAAGTTTTGATACCACGTAAAGGAGAAAGATTGATTGGTAATAAATATAGTCTCTACCTGCTAACAATGCCATTACTGTTCCTCGATGTTCTTCGTCTTCTGCTTCATATGCACTGAGAAAAGGGGGCTTTTCACGCGTTGCAGGGATGTTTCTGAGGTCACATTTTAGCGGTGCTGCACTTAGATATAAATCTGGAACAAACAAGGTCGGATTTCTCATCTTTGCTAATTTTTTTCCTTGACAATTTCGATATTCCAGAGGCATTTACTGCATTCGGCTCAAAATATGAAAGAAAGGCCGATTAATTGTGTGACATTCTCTCGAATTAGGAACCTTTCTTGCATGCGCAGAGGTGAAACTGTAATTAGCCTAATTGTATTTAATAAAACTTCACTGACGACATTATGATAAGGGATCGGCTTGCTCTTGGAATGTACTCGTAATATGCTTGAAGAAATACGTCCGGAAGCTAAAATGGCTGATAATGTATTTTTCCTTCTGCAAATTGAGTGCGAGTCTACTGCACTTCTGAAGTATCTGTCAATTTCTCTTGCTAGCTGCACATACTCACTTTGACTACTTCACTATTCTTCTGCCTCAACTGGATTTTTGAATGCTCATCTTTGAGTTGAAACCAGAGCTTTACAAGATCCAAATAAGGCTTGATGGGTCCTGATACGTGTTGTGCTCTTCAGCTAAAAGCTGTCGAAAGAAATCACTCACAAGTGTTGTGGTCTTCAGCTATAAGCTGTCGAAAGGAAGCACTCACAAGTGCGTGACACTTACGCACTACATGTTGCTATAGCCCAATACAATAACCTACTTTGCAGGATTTGAACCTGCGACTTCTATTTTAAAAGTACAAATTTTTCACTATTAGTCAAAAAAAAAAAAACCTAGTGCAGGGGCCTGTGTGTGTAGGATAGTGTACATGATCCACGTAGGTGTAGGATAGTGTGAATAATGCGATGCTTAATTGTAGTGTAGATTTTGTTAGTATTATGCAAATAAAGTTGCTCCTGGAGAAAGCCACTCTATTTGTGAGAAAAGAAGACAAGATACTGTCATTCCTGACAGATCTAAGAGTTGGTGTTGTTCGGTATATTGTTGAAGAGTACTAAGTGTGTGCCTGAGAACAAGGAGGAACGTGGACAATTATGAGCAAAGCAGAGTGCTATCAAATTGATTGTCAGGATTGATGTCTAAGGGTAAGGTAGTAACTTTAGTACCGAGAGTATTAAACTGAAGACCTTAAATATGGAAAAAAAAATCGTCTATAGGAAAAATATATACGGAAAAAAAAACGATAAATCATATATTTTAAAAATATGATCATTTTAATAATTTAAAACATAGTCCAAGCCGGATATCCGAACTTGCGTTGCTCAAAGCGAATTCTTCTCAAAACGTTTCTTCCCTTCACTGCATCAAACAAACTCAATGGTTTTAGAACACGACTTTGGAGGTAAGTTAATTTTAAAATATTTTCATTCAATTTTAGGTCCTATAAACTAAAGTAAATATGAGTATCTTGATTTGGTTTTTTATTTCCGATAAACCAGTTTATATATATTTTAATTTGATTTATGTTTCGCATTTAAACTATTTTTAAATATATTTTGAATTATTTTCCATAGCCCTCTTTACAATATTTATTATATTTTATATGAAAAAATTACATTAAAATAATAATAATGCAATGCAATCCGATGCAATCCCTTTATTAATTATTCTGAAGTGAGAGTGGTCTTTTCTTTTGTAGTTGATGTCATCGCAATGGAGAGGTTACTTGTTCGTATAACGTGGGTATTCCAAAAAAATTGCACGATACATGTGCTCCATGTGAGCAACCACCTGCCAAGGTTCGACCTCGCTTGATAATGTCAGACTCGAGACTAGATTTTCACTACCTTAAAGAGCCATTCGAATCACCTCTCTTAGCGACTCGTCCTTCAAATTCTCTTCTATCATTTCATCCGCCAAATTTCGAGACAAAATCATACTTCCTCGTGAAAATTGTGTATGTGCATTCAGAGGATATACACAACCTTATCCAAATAATATAAAAGGGAGGGAAACCGTTTCATTCTGATAGGTTGTATCATCGCATCCGAAAATGTTCTATGGCACACTATGAATCGTTCTCCACGTCAACAAAAACACAAAGTTGGCAACAATAGTGCAAAACATGTGGTCGATAACCGAGAGGAAAAGGGAGGGAGGTAATTGATCCATGTCTAAAAAGGTTGGACATAAATTGTTTTGTATAATGACACCATTACGAGTCCTTTTCCTATGAAGTCGCACACCCCTCTCGTGTTGCAGATGAGACTTGCCATAACAAAGATTATATTTTGAAAATTGACTCTGTCACACTCAGTCGCAACTCTATCCCCCATGAAAATATGAAGCACTCTCCTATAATTGATGAAAAAATGATACCACCACCATATTCCTTTGCCCGGTCTTCGCAGGAATATTTTGTTGCATCTCTTGGGGAGGACGTTTAGATTGCGGCAATTCAAATTGTCCCCAACTTGAGCTAGTTGCCGAAAATGGGAGCTGCAAGGGAACACAACATTAGCTTTAGTTTCTTGGATCTTAGTTTTGATATAAATATGACTCCAACCTCCACAACAAACAAGGAGACCAACCCCTTAAACAAATCCACTCCATAAACAAAAAAACTTATGCATTTCACAACATGGAATTGCTTGCAAAAAAGATAGAGAATAGATCGATTTATATGGACATTTTTTTGCGAGAATTAAATGTCGATTTCATATCCAAGATGTCAAGATTTCAAATCCTACTCACAAGTGGTTTCCACAAAAAAATTAACCAAAAAAAAACCACAAGCTTGCAAGAATTTGCGAATAAGTAAAATGTAAAATCCTTGACCTATCTATGCATTTAACCTCCATTTTAACAACTAAAGCAAAGAAAATGACTCCTCCCTATGTATTTCAACCTCTATCTTCATAAAAACAATGTTCACATCCTCGAAATGATCAAATCCTTAAAAATATTGTCGTTCTAAAATATTCACAATCGGCCACGTCAAGAGCTGAAACCTTTCGGGAAAGACTTTTCACTCATAAATTTACCCTTAAACAAACAAACATTGTTGGATTTCATAAAAAACGCCAAAACATTCAATCTTAATTTTATTTGTGCATTAAAACCTTTATTCTGACAATTAAAACTAGCATGACCTAAAAAAGTGATTCCTATGCGTATTTAATCTTAATATTCACAACAAAAGTAAGGGAAAATTCACATCCGAAGCACCAATTGCACACATGTAAGAAATACAAGCGAGATTGAAATAGTCCATGTGAAATCTCTACTATATAGTTGAGCTCATATACCGGATATTTCTTGGGAGGAATAATCTCATCCGTGGAAAACTTGTGGCCCATGTAGGTGATTAAATTTCTCTGCCCAATCAAAATCCACGACAACTCACACCTGTCCCTTTTTTTGGTCATTGTTGAATAACGATGTCATCACAATCGTTGATGGGGAGAACTTCACATGATGTCACCACCTCTAGATGTTACTTACACTCCACATCTTCATGTCTCTAACTACTATGGATAAAACTATAAACACATTTTCACTTCAGCAATATTTTCCTACCACTCCTTACATTCACATATATCTATAAATTGTTTCCGCATTGTCTTGAACAACACCCCTGGTCTACTTCAAAGGATTTCCATATACGTCGTCATGTTGTTCAACGTTTCAGTTTCACATTGTTTCTACTTTCTATTTTCGCTGCCCCCATACTACTCCGCCCTCTAACCCCTTCATCTTCACCCCTTTTCCTCTCCCAATGTTTCTCTCCTTCCACTATGCATCCTTCAAAAGCTCCCCTTCAGTGTTTCCAACGTACATTTCGCGCATGATTGCTAATTTAGTATTAAAAGAAAAATCCTATTTTTGAGTTTTATTCTTCCATATGAAGAAAATATTGTAAATTTTAAGAGTAAACATATAAAAATGAATATGCAATTTATAAAAACTTTATTAGGAGAATTGCTAATTCTTCACACTACAAGCTCTTTTTGTGGCTAGGTTTATATTTTTCTACACGACGTTGAATTTTTATATCACACAAATTTTAAAAAATAAACACACTTTTTTATTTTTCCAATATTATTTTGGGCACCATCATAACTTTTAATGCAAGTATTTTTCAATTTTTAAGTCCACCTTATAGAATACTCGAGACCAAATTTTTGACTTAGCTTCTAGTATAAGGGAGAAGAGCCAATAGTTGTGCACCTTCAATTTAAGGTGGATACAATCATATAAGTACCATAAAATTTGATTAAAAAATACCCTTCACTAGATTTCGTTATTTTTAATTTCTTTTGAACATTTATATTGTATGGAAAGTGGTTTTTAAGTTTTTATAGCATTTAAATCAAGTAGTTTTGCATACAAAAAAATTCAGGATGAAACATTTGAAGGAATTGTCATGCATTTTTTCACTTGTGGCATTATTTGATTGGGTGATTATTTGAATTGACACAATTTAATGACTATTTTTCAAAAAAAAATTAAGTGAGATCATGACCTGTACTAGTCCTTAACATGCACCCTCACCATTATTGGTCGATGCTCCATAATTGGCACCTCTCCCTTACAAAAATTGGAAAATCCAAAATGAAATTGAACTTCACATTGCTCATAGGATTTACTTTCTTGTTCTACTTGTGATAGATGATATTGTCTTACGTGGAGATGTTTTCAACCCCTAACATTTTTGGGAAAACCCCTTTTAACAATTACCTTAAAATTTGCACACATATAAGAGAATAATTGTTGTCTTTCTTTTAATTAAAGGTTGGGAAAAACCTAATTCATTCGTAAATCTTACATCTGTTCATATTGGTGCACAAATAATCAACATGTTTCAATATAGTGTCAAAAGACCAGGCGACATTCATTCTGTCAAATTCCCCTAAGACTGGAACCCAGCATTTAACACTTTTTGATCTCTTAAAAATTCAAACTTGCCATATGTCGAGCAACACCGATATACCATCGTGCGCACGTCAACTATCCATTTGATAACTGTGCACTCTATAATAATTGCGCAATCCTTGTTTAATAGAAACAATTTGAAATTAATATCTTGTCCACCAATAAGTTCTAAAACCCACGAAGAAATGGAATATATATTACAGTAAACAAAGCAGTCGCACAACAAGAAAATAGGACAACTAAAGCAAATGGCCATGATTTGAGACGGTGACAGAACCTTTACCCGACAATTTTTTAAAAATGACATATTTGCAAGTAGTTGTGTGCTAATGTGCTTTTGCAAGTTGAGACTCAGAAGCGTCACAAGAGAAGTTCGTAATAAAACAATAACGTTGAGAACAGACCATGTAATAAAGGGTAAATTTTAAGACCACCTCTATTAGCCTTTTTTGGCCGAAGAATAACGTTCTTATATGATGAGGGCACAAATGGCAGCTCCGTACAAGGGGCAAATCTTTAATGGAGCTGACTGAAGATTCATACAATTTTTGTAAACATTCTGTATTTGCTTTTTAATTATAATTCGACTTTTTTGTCTACTATTTGTTTTGTAAACCATTACGCCAAATCCATACTAAATGGAGATACAACACGTCTTGTAATCAAGAGATCACAAGAAAATAAAACCATGTAGCTCCACATGCACAATCCGACAAAAGTCCAGTTATAGATGATAGGTTAAAATCAGAGTTATCACAGTTCCAGCTGTAAATGGTAGAAAACAATCAGGAATTACCATCAAAAAGTTTTGAAAATCAAGGAAAAGCGCTTTCAAAGCCCCACTTTCACCCCAGGGTACTACAAAAATTAGAAAACACTTTATTAAATAAATGCATCAAAAACGTAACCGCAAGATCCTTTTCGTGGCAAATATATTCCCATACAAAAACGAGAGTAAAATAAAAACAATGCTATTTTTACCTCGTAGTCAATATCATTCTAAATACTATTCTCAGACCAACAACAAAGCAATTCAACTTTAGAGTACGACCTGAATGATACTTCGTAGAATCAATAGTATTCTCAGGCCATCGACAAAGTAATCCAACTTTAGAGTAAGACCTTAAAGGTTCTTGGTAGACTTAATTCTCCTGCAAACAAGATATATACATTACCAGAATTAACAAAGCTAATATGCAATTTATCATCAATTAAGTTAGCCAACAAGATCAGGTGCCCATTAGAAATCCATTGATTCACACCTAAGCTTAGAAACAAGGAGGGCTTGGCACTTCTCCAGGGCAAATACAAGGATTTTGGCACTAAAGCTTATGGAAACAAAGGCAGGTATAAACAAATGCCTTCTTATCAAAAGGTATGCATGCAAATGGCAATAATATACAAATAAATAGGCAAAGAAATGTTTGTTTGAAAAATCTGTCAGTGTTCACGCCAGAAATTTTTAATATCATTGATCATACAGTGCTATGTTTTTCATCAATGCTATTTCACTTATACCACATACATTCAGCAAAATAAAACTATACAGTAAACAATAATTTTCATAAGAAACTGAAAAATTCGAAGGGCAGATTCTAATTCAACTAAAAAGTAAAAGGCAGCACTAGGGAAACTAATCAAACCCAGAAAAGTTCCTAAATTACACTTATTTTCAGCAACCAATCAGTCATGCAATCTTCCCGAGAAAGATATAAAAAATCAGCAATATACATGGCATCTGAACGACACAAGTGGTGCAGCACATAATGCACAATACAAAATGACAGCAGCATTTGTGTCCAACTTAATACAACCTGCAGACTTTCAGACGATTCAAAGTATTTGGGAAAGATAAAGCTGCCTCGTTTACATGTTTCCCCAAAAATCCCATAAAGAACTAATCTAATAAATTTACAAAGAACTAAAAGTTACTTGACAAATACAATCACAGATTGCTCTCAACAACAAGCTCTTCATGTTGTTAGCCTTCGTAAATTCCTGCCAAAAAAATGGGCAGCGTATAAAACTTTTACAAAATGCCTGATACAAAAAATTTGCCTAACCTACTTTTTCTTCTTTCCCTTTATTGACCTGACAGAACCACGTTTAGTTCCATGCTGCTTCTCATTGTTCTTGCTCTGAACAATACCATCCTCTTCAGAGAGCAATATAGATTCTAGCTCTTTCCACGTAAGGTCCTCCAGTCGCCATCCTCATACTTTACCTGCACAAAATTAAAATGTGCCATATACATTAGACTTGAAGGTGAACATAACCTTGTATTCCACAGTAAAATTAGAACATATATTAAAATTCACTTACCTTGTAGAACACTTTATACCCAATAACTTCTCCACGATAGAGTTTTCCTCCAAAATCCTTTTCGACTTTCCTCCCTACCAGGATAGTTCCTTTGTTAATGTTTCCCCCTCTCTTCTCACTGGATGAGGGGACACTACTCTCAGCTTTAACTTTTGCTTGTGACTGAAGTTCAGGAGTATCTTCTGAAATCGGTCTGGGTGTGTTTTTCTTCTCAGGTGGTGACTCCACATCTTTCACAATTGTATCTTTCTTGACACGTTTGTTATCGACTGTAGATGAACTGACCTGAATTTCAGAGACTGCTTTCCGTTTTCGAGTTCGACCAGGTAAATCTACCTCTGATTTGGTAGTCAATGATGCCTCAGCTGTCTCTACTTCCTTACCTGCAGAAATGCAATGAATTCTTTATGGATTTTCTAACTTGGGTTCTGTTTGATTTCGATAATTTCTTTCGGAAGTAAATACTCTACCTTTCTTGGGAATATCCTTCACTTTCTGCTTGGAGCTTGTGGGTGTTTTCTTTGTTGCTGAACCATATTTGAGTTTCTTGAATCATCCACATTCTGATTTGCTGGATCCTGCTTAACATGATTCTTTGATGATTTCCCTTTTATCCGACTCTTTTGCTGCCTCTTAGTCTGACTAGATGGAGATTTCTTTGCTGTGTTCTTCTTTTCAAGAGATTTTTTGGAGGATGTTACCGTTCTTTTTCCTTTCTGGGTTTTATGCAAATTGGTCCTGGTACTCTTGCTCTTACCCCTAGATTTAGCTGCATTAGACTTTCCTTTCTTCGTACTTGATGGCCGGGAACCAGAAGACTGATCTTTTGATGTTGCATTTTGTTTCTGTCTCCCTGGAGTGCCATCTGTATCGAGTTTTCTGGTCTTCCTTCCAGACCTGAATACAAAAAGAAGGGAGCTAGGTAAAATCAAATTACTTCTTTTTGTCAACTGATTAAATTTGCCACACTATTATTCAAGTGTTTTGCACATTGTTGACAAATAACTAGTTATCAAGTGATGCATCCATATGATGGAACGCAGTGCCCTGCCCCAAAATTTTAGATATTTAGGAATATTTATTTACTTCCGCATTTGTATATCTGTGAATGTACAAGGTTAGTGGGACATGGTTAGATGTTATAGAACCAATTGACATATTTACTGACCAATGCTTTAGAGGTGAGAAATAAAATGAAATGAATTCATGTGGATGATAAAACAATGTTATTATGTTGTCAGTAATTGAAGTTCTAAAAAGAGTGTCCTAAACAAAGTTATGCCCCCAAAGGCCTCTTGATGAAACTCTGAAAACACATTTACAGAATTGGACTGAGGTCATGAAGGTACCAAATCACTGAACGGATAAGGGATGTATTGGAATTTTAAGAAGATTGAATTTCTATTTACATCATCTTTTCAGGTAAAATAAAAGATAACCCCTGGCATATATAAACATATTATTAACTAAATGAGTAGATTTTATGCCATACTCAATTGAATTCCAGGCAAACATATATCAAAATTTTCGACAGAAACAACACCTTTTACTTTTGATGTGTTGCACTCTTGTTAATTTTCAAGTAGAGAACACCCTTGAAGAGTCAGTTCATGTGAAGAACTGGCCTTGGACATTTCAGAATATCTATCCCATGGAGATGCCCTTTCTGAGTAGTCCAGCTATCTACTTTGAAGAGACAATGAGCTAGTTTTTCGCCAAGATACAATCCAGACATATTGCTCCCAACAAGCGGGTGGTAAGAATCCAGACAATTTTTGAAGATGATGTTCGAGGTTTCTGATCTAAGTAAACCTTTATTTATATACAATATACTGTTAAGTTTGCTATAACCAGTAGAACAGGAGTTAAAACATTATTAATACTACTAGCTCTGGAGAACTGGGTTAATGAATGACATTTAATCATCAATTAGATGACCAAACTCATTTCCAGTGATCGAGAATCGAAGACCAAAAGCTAGCAACCGATTAGTAAAAATCAATTTTAGTCTAAGACCAAAAAGTAGCAACCGATTAGCAAAAATCAATTTTAGTCAAAACCTGCCTGTTGGGTTCCTCAAGCTCATTATCAGTAGGAGACAACCGCCTTTTGAGAGAAACAGATGCTTCTCCCTCAAGAGGTATTAGAATACCATCAAGCTCAAGTTTTTCTAGCTCCTCTTCATCCCCATCTTCATACAAAACCTTCAAAATAACAAAAGAGGATGTAAATTATCTTCATTAACACTTTAAACATTATTTACAAAAGGCCATGTTGACAGTTGGGCCAAAAAAAAAAAAGTATTATCACTATACCTTGAACCATTTTGATACGGGATCATATCCAATAACCTCGCCCATAAACTTTCTCCTCTTAAATCTCTTACACACCTTCCGGCCTTTGAGGAATTCATACTCTCCTTGTTCACCCTGCAATATTAATGACATCATAAACATTGCCAAGCCAAACCTGGAAATCAATCAAAAATCAATTCCCAGAAACCCAGTATCTATAATTAAGACAACATACAGCAACTCACATTTCCATCTTCTATATGCTCCGCACGGGACTCAGTTACTCCTTGAAGGTTTGCCATGTGGCTAGTCATTTTGGCTGTATTTTCTTCATAATTTTCTGCCTCATTCACATTTTGAGACTGTTGTTCTTGGCAAGAATGATTAGCATCTACAGAAATAATCTGCTCTTTCGTGCTTTCTGACTGTTTAAGTGTATCCTGCATACATTTCTCTGTTTGTGTCACATTTGCAGACAATTCATTGGTGCCTGCAGAAGGGTTGGACATACAAACTTGCATTTCCTGTGACTCCTCAGTCTTCTGGGAGGCTAGCAATACTTCATCTAAATCCTCACTTTTTGGCTTTTGATCCCCTAATGTAGTCTGCAATGCACTCAGCTTTTCAGGCTGGTTTTGATTACCATCTTCTTCTTCTTTCATAAGTGCCATTTCAGGCTCCTGCTCATGCTGAGATCCATGTTCTTCTTTTATTGCTACTATTTCAGCTTGATTCAAGTGAGTGTCATTCACTTCCACTTTCATCTCTGACGGTTCAAGATACTTCTCATCAGACACACTCATTTGAGATTGCTTTAGATGTGACTGACATTCCAGCACTGTACCCGCTACCATTTTTGTTGCTACATCTTCAACCTGTGTAAGGAAATCTTCAGGTTGTGTAGCTTGATTCAGCTGCATAGACAACTGATCTTTGACATCATTTATATTAGCTACATCATTGGTTTCAGCTGGCAATTCATGTCCATTTTTATCAACTTTCAATTCAAGTTCACTACCACAAGCTATTGCATTAGGTGCATCCCTGGCTTCAGTAGATAAGTCTTCATTACTACACTCTTCACTTGAATTTATAATTACCTCATTAATTAAATGTGTTTGCTCGTTGCTTTCCTTCTCATTTGAATTGTCTGTAGCAACAGTTGGCTTTAGAAACTCCTCAGTCAAAGTAATTACCCCCCCGGTCAACACATTTATTAGGCGATCGGTATCATTATTTACAGATTCATTCTCTGGAAACTTCTCAATAGAAACATTTACTTCCTCAAGTATCTCGCGTGTTGGCTGATCAGTATCACTTTTTAGCAGTTCATTCTGTGGAAAGTCCTCACTCCAAACATCTACATTCTCAAAATCCTTGCTCGCTTGCTGATCATTATAAATTTTGCCTGATTCATCAGCTAAATGTATAGCCTCGGACTGAAGATTTCCAAGTATACACCTTTCTGAAGTAGAGGTTCTAATCAACTCTTCTGCAGGCTGAGTATCTGCAGGCTGAGTATCTGCCTCAATCAAAGAATGACTATTACTTATCGCAATGTCAGGCAAATGTCCATTGATCTCCTGACCACTACCATCAACAGGACCATGATTAATATTCGTAGCATCCTTTTCTCTATCCGTCTCATTCAGGCCCTGTTCAGACCTTGCACCCAATACAGGCATTGTTGCATCCAAGGCACTGCTTCTTAGTTCCAGTTCATAATCATGTCCCAACACTGATGTTTCAACAGTGGCAATGGACACAGTTGTCTCAACACCTGCTTGTTCTGTATGGTCTTCAACAGCTGATAGTTCATCAAGACTGAACATGTCATCTTGGCACCCATCATCTTGGTCAATAGACAGATTTCCTACATAGTATGTACAAATGGAGTCAAAGTCAAATCCAGGCGAAAAAGTATTATAAGATCATGATGGGCATTAAAAGGTATAAAGAACAGAAGAATAGTTAATACCATTCACAGTTAAATCTATATTCTCTTCCTGAAAATAATTTTTAACACCAACAACAGGTTGCTCATCTATTATGACTTCATTGACAGATTCAGAGGCAGCGCTTGAAGGTAAAACCCAGTTTTTTGTCTCTGTCGTTTCTTCGACTGTGACTTCCAGTATGGTATCTGATGAAGACCTGGACACAAATATTCATACTATCATCTTTCAATGGACAAGAAACATTAAAAGCAACAAAAATCTCTTAAGCATAATACACCCAAGAATTTGAATTTTGCTTTCTTTCCAACCCACACTTAATATGACAAACTAACAAATTTACATTGAATTATCTCATATTTACTCTATCTATATTTTTAGCATAGCAAATCCAAACTATTCTCTCCTTAATCTATTCATCAATACTTAAAAACAGAATACTCATATCCACAAATATTTTGCCCATGGCTTATTCTTTTCCTAGCTAAGAAGGAACAGGTGTGGTAAATTTACGAGCCAGTGATGGGATTGGACTTAAAAGTAATATTTAATGCTTAAAATAAGAAAAATAGCCAACATAGCAAATTATAAAAGTAAATTCGAAACAAATAAATAAAAAAGCGATAACATAATATTATTTGAGAAGGCATTTGATTTACCTTGAAAAATCAAACCTTGTTAAAAAGTTGACTAATAGTGATGAAATACCAGTCATGAGAGACATGGTTCAGGGCTGTGAAACCACGAAACACCTAAAGGGCCCACATTTCTGCTTGGAACGCGAAGCGGGACGCTAAAGCGTGGAGAAGCGTTGTGGAAGCGTCTGTAACGTTTCCAAAAGCGTCCCAAACATTTCCAATGGTTTTTTAATTTTTAAAGCACCATAACTTAAAAAAATAAAAAATACCTTCATTTATTGCACCTAAACCTAATCTGCTAAAGACCATAGTTACCTAAGTCTCGGGGATGGGGGATGGGGTTTCCGGGACGAGAAAAAATTCCCAAATTTTGGGGACGGCAAGGGGATGGCTATTAAAATAATATATAAAATATTAATATTTGAATATTTTAACTTTATTCAATGAAATTTAGGGTTTTAAACTCTATTCAAGTACTTTCAAGATTATAACTTAATGTTCTTTGTAAAAATAACAGCTTTTTAAAAGTAAAAACATCATAAGTTTTTTGAAAGATTTTAAAAACTCCAAGTCCCCAAGTCCCCGAAATGTTCGGGATGTCCGGGACGTCACCAAAATCTAGGGGACGCGTCCCCGCGTAACACTGCTAAAGACACTTCCTAAAAGCTATATAATAACATCTTGGAACCATTATAAATCACACTCTCATTTTTCTCTTGCTAAATTCAATTTTCATTAAACTAAAATTTAGCTTTGTGAAAACAAATAGACAGTAAGGGAGGGATAACCAGGTATTTTCAAGTTTTTTTTTAAAGAAAATGTTAATGTGATCAATGATCACGAATTTCTGATTTGTAATGTTTATTCTTCTATCTCTGTTGAGGATAAGAGACAACAGATAAAAGGTATGGACTATATCATCTAATCTTTTCCTCATTTACCAGTCATACTAGGCAGAGATTTTAATACTATCCTCAATCTGTCGGGAAAGAAAGGAGGTAATCCTCATTTGGATGCTAGCTCAAATGAGTTGAATCAGTTCACACAGACTCACAATTTAGTTGATGTGTCTACTGAAAATGGGATAATGACATGGTCAAACAGGAGACATGGACAACAATGTATTCTAGAAAGGCTGGACCAATTTCTGATTTCGGAAAAATGTTGGCTCAAGGAAAATGCTCTTAAAGCATGGATTCTTAACAACAACGGATCTGATCATTGGCCCATATGTTTGCTAATAGGAAAAACTGTTCGTGTAAAAACACCTTTTAGATTTCAGTTAATGTGGCTTCATCGTGTTGATATCCAACATCTTATTCATCAGAGGTGGACTGAAGTCCTAGGTATGGAACGAATATGTTTAAGTTTGTCAAAAGGCTGAAATACCTTAAGTTCCAACTTCAGAAATGGAATTGGAATGGGTTCGGGGACATATCAAAGAAAAAGATAAAATTTGACGAAAACTAGAAAAAATTAATGAAGTACACCGTACATCAGGTATTTCTATGGACCTCTTTAAGAAGGAATGCAGTCTGAAGGCAGAACTCAATGAATGGGAAATCCACGAAGAAATCATGTGCAAACAGAAATCTAGAATTCAGTGGCTTAAAGAAGGTGATAAAAATTCAGCATTCTTTCATAAGTCATTATTAGCTAGAAGAGCTCATAATTACTTTCATTTTTTATCTAAAGAAGGTGGGGCCAAGGAATCTTCAATGAAAGGTATGAAACAGGTAGCTAGTCAGTACTTTCAACAATTATTTACAGCACAATCTCTGGACGTGACAGCTCAACAAAAGCTTTTAGATCTGATTCCCAAACAAATCAGCCAGCATGATAATGAAAAGCTGACCCAACCGGTCACAGAAGAGGAGCTTTAATGCAGGGGTATACACTAAACTTGGACTTTAACTTCGAAGGTTTCACATTCACCACGTTGGTCTCTTAATGTCAAGAGCTCAAACCTGCTCTAGAAGACTGACTTACACTTCCCCCTGCTCTGAGGATCGTGTTCAAAAGGTTCTATGCACTTTTTGTATGCTCCTAACACCTTGAGGTCTATTGAGACCTAAAGCATACTCATACATGAAAGACAAACCACTAGAAGGGCTTAGCTCATATCAACTGATCAGAGGTGATCACTTTGTGATCACTGCATCAATGCCTTCCCAATATGCAAGTCTCCTATAATTCACATGCAAGACAATGTCATGTTATAAATCCGTTAAGAGGGTTTTTGACACACATACCTCTTGGGTTCTCTTATCATGCACTTTACCTCACAATGGACTCCCTCTCCAATATTGAGTCACAAGACCTTTTCCACCTGGTTGAACATGCTCAGGACATCAAACCAAAGTTTTAGACTCACTAATGAATACTTAAGCAAGGGTCTTCAAGGTAGCTTGTAGCACTCTGCCCCTCAAGCTTCTCACAGTTGATATATGCCCTATTCAAGGTCTTAAATGGAATTTGAAGGGTTCCATAGCATGCTTAACTGTTTAATAGATCTCTTTCATCATGATCAAGGTGTCCAAGATCCTTCAAGTGCTGTTCTAGAACTAATTTGCCTTTTCACCTTCCTTGTAACCCTTTCTAGTGACTTATTTCAGTCTTACCAGCTCATACAGTCATGCTATACTCAAATGAAGACAAATTCATGATCCTAGAATCACTCAAACACATCAATCATACCTGGATAGGTGTCTTTCAAACTTGCATGCACTAGTTTTTCATCACATTATGCTCAACTCCCTTCATTTGCAGTCTTCCTTAATGATCTAATACAGTATACTAGCTGTACAGTCAGTCTTGCTTTGGAATAAAGGCATTTTCTTCTTGGATTGATCCCTGAGGTCACTTCAATTACTCAGATTCATCCTTATTCCACCTCTATATCAAATTTAGAGTCATGATAAACAAACCCTGATGGAAACTCGGTCTTTTTCCTTCTCTGACTGCACACTGTATTTCCTTCCTTCTAGCTCAAACTTCTGAGATCGATAACTTCTCCTATAGGTGCTCAATCAATCTAAAATTTGGCGGATCTCTAGTTCTATGGGAGACAGAGATAACTTCTGAATTTTATAGCTCATTCTACCCGTACAGTTAAAAGATATGCTGAGCCCTAGTTCAGGCTCGAGAGCCTACATTTTGTAATAATAATCTCATTAAGCATTTTCAAGACTGGTAAAAATCATGAGCACATTCCTTGTTACCTGTAGAAGCTTTGCATCTTAACAGTCAAGAGAATTCAATCATCTAAGTGGCATTGAGGATTTCATGCCCACTGTCTTGTCCTCCTTAACACAGTCTATTATAACTTGCAAAATTCATGCCAACAGAGGTATATTACTTCTTCAAATCATCATACATGCTTTGTTCTTCTTTCTCCAACCTCAAGAACGTCTGGTTCTCTTCATTACATTCGAACCACCTATGAATAGGTGTAAATTAGCTAAGTTTAGATTCCTAGCCAACTCCTAAATTGACTCAACAGCTTCCTAATAAGACTCAACAACCATCTAAATATGAAATATTGATAAATATCATACTAACCTTACTCACAACTCATACATGGACTCTTCAACATGGTGACATGGCTTAAAAGACCTTATTTAGCCTATAACAACTCTTTTGCCAAGTAAAATTACCCTGACAAGCTTCTTACAAGCACATATTCATCTTTAACACACCTAGACTAATATGCTCTAATGGTCTCATATGACCTTATTATGCTTTAGCACTTGATGTTTCCTGCATCAAGCTTAGAAAGATTGTATTCACCATGCAGAAAGGCAAAACCCGGGGCCAGATGGATTTCCGATAGAATTCTTTCAAGCCTTTTGGGAAATAATTAAATCTGATCTACTACAGGTGGTGGAGGAAGCGAGGACAGCCAAGACCATTCTCAAAGAGTTGAATAAAACTTTTATAGCTCTCATACCTAAAGCTAGAGAGGTCGAAGATATATCTGGATTCCGGCCTATAGCTCTATGCAATGTGGTGTACAAGATAATAACAAAACTTATAGCAGAGAGATTGAAACCTTTTCTTACAAAAATTATATCCCCTGAACAAGGTGGATTTGTTCCAGGTAGACATATTCATGATGAAATTGTGCTTGCTCAGGAAATTCTACATTCAATGGAAATCCAAAAATGTCGGCAATGTTCATCAGAGTTGGATTTATCCAAAGCTTATGACCGGGTGGATTGGATTTTCCTCAATAAAGTTTTGGAACACTTTGGCTTCTCACCAAACTAGATACAGTGGGTCACAGCGTGTTTTTCTTCTGTATCTTTTGCTGTTTTAGTCAACGGATCTCCGTCGGAATTTTTGGAGCTTCAAGGGGTATAAGGCAAGGTGACCCTTTATCCCCTTTTCTTTTTATCATTCTTGTTGAATGTTTGGGAGATTGAGCAAAAAAGCATGTCAGGGAAAGAATATCAATGGAGTGAAATTGGCCAAAAATGTTCAACCTTTATCAATTCTTCTAGTTTGTGAATGATTCTTCTATGATGGGTCAAGCTAGTACAAAGAAGCCAAGCAAATTCAAAAGACTCTTGAAACTTTTTCATCGAGTACAGGTCAGAGTATGAATAATGCAAAATCCAATATTTACTTCTTCCATTGCTCTGAACGACAAGAAGAACAAACTCTGAATATACTACAATTCTAAAAAGAATACTACAGTGAAATATTTAGGTGTTCCTTTAGCTCCCAAAAAAACCAAAAGATTGGAAATGGTTAATTGTGATTTGAACAAAAAAATCCAAAAATGGACTAACAAATGGTTGTCTACAAGAGGAAGGATAACTCTTATTAAGGTGGTTCTCCAAGCGATGCCAATTTATGTGGCTTCCGTGTTGAATATCTCAAGTAGTATTTTTAAAAGATGGATTCCATATGTCAGAAATTTCTATGGAGTGGGGCTCAAGAAAAGAAAAAGTGGTCACTTGTCAAGTGGACATCTCTCTACAAACCAAAACAACGAGCATTGGGCTTTCGATTATCTATTCAACAGAATATAGCTTTGGCAGCCAAACTATACTGGAGGCTAATTGTTTTTCCTAACAATCTATGGGTTGTTAATTTCAGAGGTAAATATGCAGAAAACAGTCGACCAGAGAAGATAATCAGGACAGCCCTTCCTAATAATGGATCTCCAAGCATTAATGTTTATTAAACGTGGAGAAAATCTGATTAAAAAACATCTTTTTTGGATTGTTCACAATGGTCAATCTGCTAATTTTTGGACGGACTCGTGGGATGATCAACCCCCAATTTTAACAATCTTCTCTCAACTTCAACCTATAAGATAAGATAAGATAATAATATTAATGTCCGACAAATGACCACAGAAGTAAGTCAATGGGACTATAGAGTACAAAGCAAAAAGAACCCAGCGAGAGGACCCGAAGAAGTCGCCCGAAATACAAAAAGAAATGGAGAAGAGGAGAAGGAAGCAGCAAGTGCAAAGAACCCAGGAAAGGTGAAGAGGATAACGGTGGGGTGGGTGAGCGGAAGAGGGAGCAACACCCCCAACACCATCACCACACAAACAAGGCTGGTTGGAAGTAACTCAAGATGCCCGATGCCCAATAACTAAGAGTCTGAATAACCCACTGCATCATGTAGAAGACCAGGCTAGGACCAGTAAGACCTATTTTCCAATCCAACATGACATGGAAATGCCCCTGTTATAACGCCACTCCCAACGGGACCGTCAACCAGAGCCCAACCAGGAGGGAAAGTGTCTCGAATCATTGGTCTGAGGTTCGAATCACCGCCCATTTACCAGCCTTCCTGGCTGCCATGACTAACTCCCGAGACTGTTTGAGTTCTGCCCACTGGGCTCTAGTGAGATCTTCATCAAGGAAGATTTTATCCAGGAGTGAGAATAGTCTCCGTTTAGCCCTAAGAGCCCGAAGCCTATCATATGCTGATTTGAAGCGAAGGAAAAGGGTGGAATCAAGACCAAGCCATCCCCTATCGATTTGCACTTCCAACAACCCCAACTTATTTGTGATGAAATCAGAAGCAATGGCGAAAGGATCAGAAGGAGGAGGTGTGGGCAGCCCTCTTACCTTGAGATTGAGCTCTCTTGCTCGTTTGTTTCTTTCTTCCACAAGTTTTGCTGCACAACTTCCTCCACAACGGTAAGAGGAGAGGTGTTTTGGTCTCTACCTTTCACTATTTGTGCCCATGAATCCGATTGTTTCATGAGATTTTCGGGTTGGGTTTGAATCTCTTCTGTTTGTTCTTCAAGTCTGAAATTTCTGCATGTAATTGGTTGTTGGTACCTATAGGAATGGCACAGGTCATGATATCTCGTAAGTTCCACGCGGTTTGATGTTGTTCGCTTCAACTCTCTCCATTCGGGTTGTCAGTTCAAATACCTCAGTTCGTAGCATTCTGTTAGATGATTCCACTACCTCAAGCCTGCGTAGTAATTCTGCTATGATGTTGGGTAAACCTTGTTGCCCTGGTTCGTTTTTCCCAGTTGAGGGGGTTACTGCAACGATGGAAGTGGAAGGAAACATCGGTTAAGGATTAACCGCTTGTAATAGTGTCAAGACGAGGGGAGAGTTGGGGGAATCCCCATTTCAAAAAACCCTGGCCACGATTCACGAAGAATCAAAAAACATGTAACAGAGGAACACAAAGGAGCACCCACGATTTCAAGTACTCACGATTCAGCCAAATTGAGAACAAGGGACGATCGAAATTGCAACTACAAGCTAAGGGATGGATTAAGATAGGACACAACTTTCAGACAAGCATTCAGCCTTGGGGTATTGAGACACAATGGGGACCTATTGATTGGCCTGCGAGGATAGAGAATGAAGATCAAATTTTGTTGAACAATATTCTAGCAAGACGACCTCTTCTTTCTTTGTCTGATCCTGATGAGTTAGGATGGGGAGGTAGCTCTTTAGGGGAATATGAAGTAGCTTTGGATATACCTCCCATTAAAATCAGCACTCATCCCCAACAAGCCTTGTTTCAACGTATATGGCCTAAGGTAAGTTTCTTCCCGTGGCTCATCATTCATAAAAGGCTCCTAGCTGGAGATAAGCTACAAAAAGAGGTTGCAGAGAGGTCCATTTAGATGTGAACTTTGTACTCGAGATGAGGAAACATTGGATCATCTTTTCTTTCAATGCCCATGGATTTCTATATTATGGAAACAATTGGCTGGGTGGTTCAAACTTCAATGGAACAATTTGGGATCCCTTGCACAGATTAATGATACTTGGACGGTAGCTATTCCTAAAGGACAAAATTTGCTTCCAGTTGTTTGGAGTGTTATTTCACTACTTCTCTGGAATACGTGGAAAGAGCGAAATTATAGAATATTTCAACAAACTAGTAGAGAAGTTATATATGTTTGGGAAAAAATTAAAAGTAATTTGACAGAGAGCCTCAACATAAGGTTTCGCTACCAGCTCAACCCTCTCAAGAATGGGAGCATATCTACAAGCAGCTTTCTCTAGATCCTAAGGAAGCCACCATGCCTCGCTTTCACACAAGAAAGAGAGTAGGGACTGAAACTCAAGTGGAAGATGGGATGACTTATGATGGGCTGCTCAATACAGATGGTGCTTCCAGGGGTAATCCTATGAGGGATTGGCCGTAACAGAGAAGGAGAAGTACACTTCATCTTTGCTGAAAATTTGGGAATTTCAACTAATAATGTGGCAGAAATTAAAGCCATCCGTCGAGGAATACAGGAAGCTATTAAAATAGGATGACAGAAGATCAAGATCCAATCGGACTCTAGAATCATGATGAACTCATTGAGTAATTCTAAAAATGGATACCATCCTCAATGGCGAATTGCTAAGGATGTTTGTGAAATACAAAATCTGCAACACAAAGTCCAAGAAGTTCAGTTTACCTACATCCCCAAACAAAAGAACAAGGTTGTTGATGGATTGGCAAATTGGGCTCTTGACAACAATGATATCTTTTGCTATGGGTTACCTCCTTTATGGTGGTCTACTAAGATTCAAGAAGAAATTAGGAAAATCATAAACCTTGACTCTTTTCAATGAATGTTCATCTTGCTATTTTTGTTTATAAGGCTAGAGATATGGCTAATAGCTTCCATGCTTGGCATGGTAGAGAGTATGTAATTGAAGATTTATATCAATATAATGGTTGACTGTTTTTTTTAAATTGATCATGATAAAGATAAGATAAGATAAATATATTAATGTCCAACGAATGACCACAGAAGTAGGTCAATGGGACTGCAGTCCAAACAATATACAAAGTGCAAGTGGGGAAGACTCAAAACGAGTTCCCGAGAACAAAAGAGAGAAAAAGAGAAGAACAAGAAAAAACCCCCAAGAAAACAAAACCCCCACAGACGGGGATAATGAGTCAGAGGGGGGAAGGAAAGCGGAGAAGAGAATGAAGGAGGGGGCTGATCAGGAGCTGTCTACTCAGAAATGGTAGTCCCGTCCCTCCTAACATTCAAAGCTGATAAGAAGTAGCTAGTCCCCTCCCCGCAAAGAACTAAGATTAGAACGACCGCCAAGGAGGCGAGTAGATCTGGATTGCCCTCTAAGACGTGTACGCTGCCGAGCCAGCTGGTGGCCACCGGGGAGCTGTGAAGGTCTAGCCGGGAACGAACTGATCTATGCCCTGTAATAGGATCAGAGTGGCTCTACCGTTTGGTACCACCCACTGCGGGTAGAACCGGAAAGAAAGATGTAATCCGTCTCGTGGAAATGACTCTCGGAGGTGGGTGAAGAATTTGGTCCCGGAGCTCCAGAGACTCACGGATATAAAGGGCAAGGCACCACTAGTCAATATATCTTAAGAAAGTCGAGAGGGTCTGAACCCCTCTGAAGAGGCAATGCAATCGTCCCCTGATCTCATAGTATATGGGGCAGCGGAAGATGAAATGGTCCTCAGTCTCAACCTCTTGAAGGCTACAGAGCCTGCAAAGTCTGTCACCGTGGTCAATATGATGATCCGTCTCACAACGCAATCTGTGGGAGCCCACCCGAAACTGACCCAGGGGTATGTGGAGGGCATGCATCTAATGGCGAAAGGTGTACTGGGGGCGGATGATGAGTTCGTCATTGATCTCAAGAAAATGCTTTGCATAAAAGGCCATCTTAGGACGCAAGCCGCCATGGGGGTTCACCCAAGTAGTCTGAATAAAACACCTGTAAATATCCTCTCTGATGGACCTATTCAACACCTGCTTGGTGGGTAGAAGGTGACTGGGAGCATTCAAGGAATAATGAAAGGGGGGAAGATGATCCATCTGAATACCAACAGAACCCAACAAAGCCGAAGTATCGGAGAACCAACAACATCCTCTATCCTGAGCAATACTCATAGAGGAACAATAAGCGAGATACGGATACCTATTCCGCTCATCCGGGAAATCCCCAAACCTCCCGACGCGGTGGATGAAGGCCGAAATGTCAAAAGCAGCTCCAGACAGAAGGTCAGCGCCGAGTCGGCTAGAATAATCAACTAAGGAACCGTCTGCTTGCATCTGATGAGACGACGGAGGAGGAGAGTCTGCACTCTCTCTCGACGCCAATCCATAGCTAAAAGGAAGGCCCCAAACAACAAACCCGTAGAGAACAGTGGGTTGGATGAGAGAGATCATGAGAGACATCTTAGAGGAAATGTCTTGAAAGTGGTGCCGGAAACATTGTCGCTCAAGAATGGCAAGAGACCCATAACCTTTGTTCACACGCTTGGTGAAGAGCATGCCCCATACTAAATCTAGGTCCACGAGCTGGACACCCAAATAAGTATGTGTTGGTGATTTCAACCTCCTGCCCCCTGAAAAGAAATGGAGGTGAGAGGTCTTCAACCCATTGAAGACCATGACCTTGGTCTTACCAAGATTGACCGTCAAATGCCGAAGATCACAAAATAGAGCAAGTGCGTCAAGTTGTCTCTGAAGCCCCTCAGGAGAAGAGGCAAGTAAAACAATATCATCAGCGAACAGGAGAATAGAAATCAAAACATGGTGAAGAAGGCACCCATCCCCTTCCTGAATATGATCCCGAAGAAAGGATTCTAATTCATCAATGTAGATACCAAAGAGAGTAGGGGACAGGGGGCAACCATATTTAACCCCAATGGTGCTCCTGATGAAGTCCGACATCCCGAGAGCAATACGGAGGCACCCGAGGACAAACTCATAGAGACGCGTGATGGCAACAATAAGAATCTCAGAAATACCGATGTCCCTAAGCCTCTGGAAGAGAGCCATGCGAGGTACTGAGTCAAAGGCTTTCCGAAAGTCCACAAAGCAGTAGTAGACTTTCGAAGAGCGGTGGCAAGCCTCCTCAATAATAGCCCGAAGGGTGAAGATGTGGTCAATAGTGTGATACCCGTGTCAAAACCACCCCGACCTCTAGCTCAAAGTGTCTGCTCCAAATCATCGACAACAACTGTGGAGGACCTGTGGCATAGAGTTTGGAGGAAGAGTGGCCCACCATAATAGTCATGTAGTTATTCGAATCGGAAGGCGTTCCTGCCTTGTAAATTGGGTGAATGACATGATGAGACCAAGTAGGTGGGAAACCGCGGCGGACCACCTGGTTGAAGAGATCAGTCAAATAAACACAAACCTCAAAACCTTGCATGAAGAATTCAACCAGGAAGCCCTCTTCGTCAACCACCTTGCCCTTTGTTCAAGGACCGATTGCCTCTTTGATATACTTGTATGTGAAAGGATTACCTGGAGGAGGATTTCCAATCTAGATAGACTACCGCCCGAGATATCTTAAAGGGTAGAGGTGTGGGAGAATATGGAAGTAGAATCGATCACCATGGAGGGGGTGGTGGGGAAAGATAGTACACCGTAAAGACCAGGATTAGACCAGGAGGGAGGTAGAAAGTGTATGCTCGGTGGGAAATGAAGGATCGCTTCTTACGGCAAAGGAGGCATAAAAGAGTGGCGATCCACGAGAGTGGGTAAGGAGGGAAGAGCATGGGTAAAGGCATGGAGGTGACGGTGAAGGGATGCACTTTAAACCATACCATTGGTTCATATGACAAGATTTTGGAGTCCAAAAGGCTAAGGGATGAGTGGTGGAGCTAGGAAAGGATAGTAAAGCAGCTCTCCACAGAGCAAAGGATAGGCAGTTGTACTTAGCATCCACACTCCCAAGGTTGGAGAAGTGATTCTCAGAGGGGAGAAGGTCACAGATGTGAGCTGAGAAAGTGTTGTAGCTCCCCTTATCAAACTGAAAGGAAGTACGAGGGGGTAGCGAAGAGGAGGGGTGGTGGTGGGAGAAGGGTTGGTGTCGAGACAAAAGGATAGGACAGCGTGGTCGGCAAGGGGAATGGGGGAAACAGAGAAGGAATGGAAAGAAGAGAGACATCCAGGTTGGCAAGGATATAATCTACAACGTTGGTGCCACCACCATGGGGCGCACGTCAAGAAACGCAAATCCGAAAAGCGTAATCCCAAGTTAAGGATCACCATCCCCTCGTGATTCCCGAAAGTGGAGAAGGAACCATCCTATTTTGTGAAAGGACCGTTTGTATCATCGGAAATCCTGTGCAAACCCACTGCTTTTGAGTCAACACTCTGTGTGCAGAATGTATCCATAGAATGGTCATGAAGAGGAACCTATAAGTGTCTGGTGCGGGCATTAAAATCGCCCAAGATAATAACCTTCCCTACGTCAGTCGACTAATCTTGTCATATAAGTCAAAGAAGGGGTCCCCACGAGGGCCATTGTGAATGATGTGTGCATAATGCACACATAATGCACACATCATTCATGATCATTGATCATGATATCAATATGTAATTTTAATTTAGTAATTTTTAAACTCTATGCTAAAAAAATGTAACATTTCCTTTGCGGTTTTTAAATAAAAAGCATGTTGTTTTTTTAAAATTAAAAATATCATCCAAACTCTATGTATGCTCTCACCTCGCACCTATACGGTGAACTTGGTGATCAAAAGTAGAATAGGATGTGTAGGGTTTTATTTTTTTGCTATTTTAAGAGTTTTTTTGTATTTTTTAAATTAAAAATCTTAACTTTGTGCATGCTCTCACCTCGCACCTATACGGTGAACTTGGTGATCAAAAGTAGAATAGGATGCATTATTGCATGGGGTTTAATAATTTAATTCTTTTTGCTATTGTTTAAAAGTTTATTTCGCTCTTTTTAATTAAAATTAAAAATTCAAACTCGATGTATGCTCTCACCTCACACCTATACAGAGAACTTGGTTGTCAAAAGCAAAATAGGATGTGTAGGGTTTAAGTTTTTTTTTTTTTTTTAATTAAAAAATTTGAACACTAGGTATACTCTCACCTCGCGCCTAAACGGTGAACTTGGTGATCAAAAGCAGAATAGGATATGTAGGGTGTAGTTATATTTATTGTTATCTAAGTTTATGTTTTTATTTTTCAATGTAGGTTTGATTCTTTGAGATATAAAATTTAAAAACATAAATGGCATCCAATTCAACTTCAGTGGGAGGGCATGGGGAAGCAAGCCAAGGTGGGGGTGTGGAATTTGTGGATCCTAAAGCTCCTCTTTGGAGACACGTGCAAGTGTTGGAGAACCTTGTTGGTGGTGGCTCTCGAGTTTGGATATGCCATCATTGCAATATACAATTCAAATCCTCATATACCCGACTCAAAGCTCATTTAATGGGGCAAACAGAACAGGGATTAGAAAATGTTCCAAGGTTAAAAGGTAACATATTTTGGCATATCTTAGCCAACTTTCATTGCTTGGTATTGATGAAGAAGAATCGGGATATTTTGCACAAGGGATGGAGAGTGGTGCTAGCGGGAGTGGGGCTGTCGATACCAAGTGGTGTTCATAAAGATGATTATGTGGAAAATCTAGATGATTTATTCTATAATCTAGATTATTATCATTTACATGTGAATCATCGAAATTGTAACCATGTTGAATGATGACCCTTTAGAACTTCAAATTTCAAAGAATACAAAACATTTTGAGTGTTTTATAAATTATCTCTTATGGTCCATGGAGTACAATTATAAAATGAGTACTATATATATATATATATATATATATATATATATTTCACCACGTTTCCTATGCAAGGTTTTTGAAAAATGTCGTTTCTGCATTTTCGTGCACCCGTACGCCGTTTCCGTTCCCGGACAACATAGGTTCAAGGATGAATGGGGCTGTCTGCTCTTCTTTCTTTCCTTGCTAATAAGATTTTCGCTGCATTTATGCCAGGAGGCATTCCTACAATGGCAGCCAGGGCTGTAATGGCATGAGTTGTTTGACTTTTATTCTCGACATTAAATTTGGCGTTCATTTAACCGTCACATGACAATTCATCCATATATTTGAATTCCATTGGACTGTCACTTTAATGTTTTTTTCTTGGAGAAGTCAATCAAAAAAATAATAATATCTTTTCCATATAATAATGTTTGGGCCCTTTTTCTTGAATAGATTTTTTCAAGACCGACACAATGGTGTAGCTAAATTGATTCCATTTGCCACAAATCAATGGGAAATTGATAGAGAATTTAATGAAGTTATTGATTAATGTGGTATGTGAAAAATCTAAGCTAAGAACCTTGAAATTGATATGTATTGATGTATTTCATATAGATACATTTATTATAATATATTTATTATATTATATTTTATTTTATTTTTATTTTTTGGTATACTTATACTACACTAGCATAGCTAGATAGGTGCCTCAAGATTGATATCTCTCGGTGTATATTAGATAGATGTATTTAAGATATCTATGCTAGTGCTAATTCCAGTTGCATCTCCTGATTGATGAATAAGGCATGGTAAGACATGCGTGTTCTCCGGTTGCGCTGTTGTTTTACATTTTGCTGTTTTGCTCTCTATAATCTGAATTTGATTTCTTGATTTGCCAATACTTGTTATATTTGATGAGGGCAACATTTCTACTTTGTTTATTCCCAAATTTTTATGGTGGATTCTGCTGATACTTTGTACACTTACCACCAAGAGGTCTGAGGATTTAGATTGGCAGAGAGATACGAAGAGCAAGTTTGACACCAGAGACCCCACAATCACAAAGTAGATTTCACTTTCAGGTCCAATACATGCAAGTCTGGTTGAATCACAAGGAAAATGCCAAGTCTCCTGATGCCTGATCTACAAGAACCAGACACAATGTGGATTAATTTTTGTTGCCATCTAACTGTCTTTCCAGGTGAACAAATCGGTTGAGAAGGATAAACTGAAATCAACATTTGATTCTCATACTCCAGTGTACCTGCCAATCTTGGAGAAAATTTAGAAGTTGTGCATCGACAATTCAGACATTACACCAGATCTAAAATGCAACCACTCTGCTATCAGTTTTCTGTTTACACTCAAATTTTAAATTGGTTGGTTTACCCTATTGCTTGTTTGGCAATTATTCTCTCTCAAGGTTTGTTTAACTGAAGATTTGGAAATTCTGTTCATCTAATGAAAATCATCATAAGTAGAACCCTCGGTATTGCTATATTTTTATTAGTTATAAATAATGATTTCCTGTTCTTATTTATAGATCAGAAGACTTAGTTTGGCTAAGTTTATGGTTAACCATCCATGTTGTGGTGTTTTGGGCCATCCATTCATGAAATCCTTGGTATAGGTGTTTGATTCTCAGTATGTTTAAACAACCTAAAGTCTACAGGTCAGTATTTAGCCAGCTGGTCTCAGTCAACAGTCACCTAAAACTAAACTACAATATTACACAGCACGAAAACTACAACAATACACAGCATGAAAACAACATATCGTAACACTTTTACAGTAATCTATTTATAAGTGCTAGCTTACCTCCCAAACTCCATCCCATCATCATAGATGGTACTGGACATACCAAAAAAATCAGCACTTCCACTTCCACTGGCCATCAGCACACTCCACGCAAAAGAAGCTCATATAATTCAAACACCCCTGCAAAACCACTATAATTCCAGCCAAAATGGGGAGGAGGGGGCAATTAGTAATTAACCCCAAAAAAATCAAAACTACTACCCCAGAAATCCAAGAACCCGTGCCCAAAAAATATATATATAATAAAAATTAAGCAAGATCTGGTATAATCTATTGTTAATTGACAATTCGGAAACTAAAATCAGTGGTTTTCATTGCAAAGCCCTGAGTGTGGTGTAACACTCCTTAAAAGAATATATAAACAACTCTGTAGGGGCATCTACACTCAAGTTTTGTGGCCACGACAGCTAAAGAGACACGTTAATAACACAAAACCAACCCAGGACAATTTAACAACGATAAAAGGGAAGCTAAGCAATTTCACAAAGACAAAAACCAAGCAGGTCCCACAAAAGCAATTTTACCAAAGCAAATTTCCAAAATAAAAAGAGAGACTCGGCAGTTAACACAGGTGACAGAAGCAATTCCACCAAAGCACACATGAAAACAAAAGACCCAGCAGGTCCCAAAAAGCAATTTTACCAAATCACAATTACAAAAAAAGACCCAGCAGGTACTAAAAAGCAATTTTTACCAAAATACACTTGGATAAATAAACAGTTTTACGATAGTAAGCTTGCATCATAGGCGGTTCCCAAAGGAATCGAAAACCTCGAGCAATGTGCAGCATTAAAAAGACCCTTTGAAACAAAAACAAAAATTGAAAATAACTGCAGTATTCAAAACAAAAAAAAAAACTAGTTGAAAATAATAAACACATAATAAATAAAACCCCAATTTTTCATGAACCCCTGAGCTCTAAACTCTAAAAAGGAAACCCAAAACTCCCAAACCAAACCCTGAGTTCAAATATTCCCAAAAAACCCTAATTTAAGAAAAATCCTATGTACCAAAATAACTTCAGTGTTCAAAATAAAATAAAAAGTCCCTGTCTAAACCCTAACTGAGAAAGGACCAACAACCGAGAACCTCAAACCTAAATTTCCATGCTAAACCCTTAAGTCCAAAATCTCAAAGAAAATCCAAAATTGCAAAACTTTGAAGCAAACCCTAATTTCCAATATTTCACAGAAAACCCTAGATTCCAATATTTAGGATAAATCCTAAAATATCAATATTTCAAAACAGACCCTAAATACTGGACCAAAACAACTAAATCCCCAGCCAAGAAAACCTAAACCGCAAATTTCAATGTCAAAATCTATACCTCTTCAAAATACAGAAAACAGAGCTAGTAAAATCACCGACAGTTCCAAACTTACCTCAAAACATCCGAAGCAATCACAGTGAAAACCCGAACGGAAAAAAAATCAACGCCGATAAAATTTGTATGCCTTACAACTCTCTATTTTACTTCACCGCCTCACAGTCTGCCGCCGTTGAGAAATTATTATTTATTGAAAACTTAAAATTATAAGAAAATCATGCAAATATAGATCTAATCTAGTCCTTCCGTAAATTTCTGGGGTTTCGGGTATTTTTTATTAATATAATATTTACGGGCAATTGTTCCGCTGGGCTGTCTAGATTTTTCCGTGCGCCACCTGGCTTTCCGCTCACCGTCAACTAACCGCCTTAGGTTTTGCTTGGCCAAATGGCTCCTCGAATTAAACGCCCCTTTCATTAACCATTATTAGAACTTTCTCAAAGTTTCGTGCCCTAATATGTATTCAATGGCGGTCAAAGTTTCCTTCGGTTTTTCTTTAGGACCCAAGTGCTATGATCAGGGTATATGTTATTTGTTAAAAAATAGACAATTTGAAGAGTGAGAGGTGGTTTAGCGTTGTAAAAGGCGAAGAGTTGATAATAATAATAATAATAGGTTTTTAAAGTTCACGATGTTGTGGGGCGGCTTGTTTTTTGGTCTACAAACGGTTTATAGCATATGGGACTACCTCGTACTCACATGCGGGAGGCAAATAACTTTGTTACTGAGATGAGGCGTACATACCCTGTCCCTATAGGATTTGAATAGATTAAACAACATTTGATGAGTAAGTGGAATACCACTTTAATCGAATATGTAAATTGTAACAAAAATATGAAAAACTATGTGAATAAAAGGTTTAGAACAACAATATGGAGGAAAGAATCGAGCAGAAACGAGAACACTATATTTCAATGTTCAATTTGACTCATGAACATAGTGAAAAGCACATATAAGTGTTGAAATTAAAAGAAGAGGAAAATTTGTCTTTGTTCGATTGAAGACTACTTCGACACGATTATATGTGAGACAAGAAGATCGATGATTCCCAAGGAGCAATGTGAAGAGAGGGTTTGTGTTTTGTGCACCACTGCAAGAGTCGAAATGGAGGAGCACTTCATTTTCGAATATCCTTAATACATGGACGTGCAAGTCAAGTATGTGGAATTGTTAAGAGTGGGCTCTATGATTGAGTTTTTCAAAGATAAAAGAGTTTACGGTGTTCCTAACCGAAATTAGCAAAAGGAGCAACGTGGTAAAGGATACCACAAACCTTGGAAATCTTTGAGAAAGAATGAAATTGGTATAATATGTTGTCTTATAGAGTGTTAGATCTCATGGATATAATTAAAACTATTCCAAAAGAATCTGATAAGTGGATTCATTCTCCATCACTCATTTATTAAATGAAAAAATCCTTAAAAAGAATCAATTTAAATTTGATAAACATCCAATTTTGTATGAAACATTTTTGTACATATTAACTTAGATGATATTTTTTTATTTTTTTAAAGACTTAATAGTTGAAATCCTCATTTAATTTTCAATACCAATACGTTTTCAAAAAAGGTTGTTGAGTTCCACCTATTTAAAATGTTATTAACTAAAAGTGGTTAGAGAGGTATGATTATGGGTGGAGAAATTAAAAACTTTGTTTAATTATTTATTATAATATATTTGAAAAAATTAATTAAAAGTGGGTGGAGAAATTTAAAAACTTTGTTTAATTATTTATTATAATATATTTGAAAAAATTAATTAAAAGTGGTTTAGATTCTACCTATTAAAAGTGTTATTAATTAAAAGTAGTTGAATCTTGTGTAGTTTGTGTTTTCTTCATTAATTTTTTTATAAATTTTATAATATCTAAATTAATTTATAGGTTAAATCTTGTAAATTTAATTTATGGATATAAAAAAATCTCATTTAATCATGGGGTAAGTGCACCAAGTTGGTGGACAAAAAAGGGGTCATAAGTGGACGTCATATTGTAAAACAAATAAATTTCAACTTGTAGTGATTATTAGCAATACGCGCACTCAAAATTAGAAAAATTTATATAAATATGAATCGTAGCATCCGGAATCTAGTTTCTAAAATACTATTTTTTTTTAAAGGAACAAGTTTAGCTATATTAAACACTTAAAATTATATGACTTGGTTTTTGTTTTTGAAAAAACCTATAAGATTGTAGTCCGTTTGCCCGCGATTTGGATGACCAAATCTTTTTTTTTTTTTTTTTCCTTTGGTGAAAAGTTAGATGTAGTTTTCTATCTTGGGATGGATTTTATTTTGTATTTTTTCGAGTAATATTTTTTTATGATTTTTTCCAGAAAGTGATCTGAAAAGATTTAGAAAACGGAGTGCTTTCCGTTTGCCCACCATAACTATATCAAAAAATATCGAAATCAAATATTTTTTTAACGTGTATAGAATTTCTCCACGCTTGGGATGGTATAAGTTTTATAAGTTAGAAGTGTAGGATGGTATGAGTTTTATAAGTTAGAGATGTAGGATCGACGAGACGTCTCAGTGTCGCGAAGTGTGCGTAGCCACCCGTCGAAGTTGAACGATTTTTTGGTCTCAGGGCTCTTAAGGGACTACGCCTGAATGAGGTAGCCCAGAAGCAACAACGTTGTCGCGCATCAAAACAATGCCTCCTCTAGCGTTCACCTGGCCACCCGGACGTGTCAACACACGGTCGGTTTGGTGCCACGACCCATAGTTTGCAAAATATATCGTTTTGACGACCTTACACCGGCTTAAACTGCACTATTTCACGCGTTTGCAAACAATAGGCAACGAGAGCACCAATTAGAGAAGGAAAAAACTGAGACATAATATTGTAGAGGGTCCCTACGCCGAGGTGTAGGATCAGACGAGACATCTCTAGGTGCCACAGAGTGTGCGTAGTCACCCGTCGAAGTTGAATGATTTTTTGGTCGCAGGGCTCTTAAGGGACTACACCAAAATGAAGTAGCCTAAGCACGCACGACATTGTCGCACACCTAACAACAACGCCTCCTCTAGCATTCACCTGGCCACCTAGACGTGTCTGCCAGATCGGTTTGGTGCCACGACCCACCATTTGCAAAATATATCGTTTGACATCCTTACACTGTCTCAAACTACACTATTTGGGGCATTTGCAAACAATAGGGCAACGAGAGCACCGATTGGAGAAGGAAAAACTTGAGACAAACTATTATAGAGGGTCCTCGCGCCAAGTGTAGTATTGAACAAGACGTCCTTAGATGCCACAGAGTGTGCATAGTCACCTGTCGAAGTTGAATGATTTTTTGGTCTCAGGGCTCTTAAGGGACTCCACCCGAACGAGGTAGCCCAGAAGCAACGACGTTGTCGCGCACCAAAACGACACCTCCTCTAGCATTCACCGCTACGCGGACGTGTCAACACGCAGTCAGTCGAGTCTTGCATGACCCACCGTTTGTAAAATATATTGTTTTGACAACCTTACACTCGGCTCAAATTGCATTATTCCGCACATTTGCGAACAATAGAGCGGCAGAGCATTGATTGGAGAAGGAAAAAACTAAGACAGATTATCGTAGAGGGTCTCTACACCGAGGTGTAAGTATCGAATGAGACATTCTTAGGTGCCACGGAGTGCGCGTAGTCACCTGTCGAAGTTGAACGATTTTTTGGTCTCAAGGCTCTTAAGGGACTCCGCCCGAACGAGGTAGCCACAAGCAACGACGTTGTTGTGCACCGAAAAAAAGCCTCCTCTAGCATTCACCTGGCCATCCAAACGTGTCAGCGGAGTCAATTTGGTGCCACGACCCACCATTTGCAAAATATACCATTTGACAGCCTTACACTGGCTCAAACTGCACTATTTCGTGTGTTTGCAAACAATAATAAGACACCGAGAGTAGCGATTAGAGAAGGAAAAAACCGAGACAGACTATTATATAGGGTCCCTACACCGAGGTGTAGGATGAAATGAGATGTCCTTAGGTGCCACGAATTTTATGTAGTCACTCGTCGAAGTTGAACAATTTTTTGGTCTCGGGGCTCTTAAGGGACTCCACCCGAACGAGGTAGCCGAAAGCAACGACGTTGTCACGCACTTGGAAACGACGCCTCCTTTAGTGTTCACTGGCCACCGGACATGTCGGTCATGATCGGCTCGGTGCCCACGACCCACCGTTTGTAAAATATATCATTTGACATCCTTACATTGTCTCAAACTACACTATTTAGTGCGTTTACAAACAATAGGGCAACGAGAGCACCGATTGGAGAAGGAAAAAAATTGAGACAAAATATTATAGAGGGTCCTTACGCCGAGGTGTAGGATTGAACGAGACGTCTTTAGGTGTCACGGAGTGTGTGTAGTCACCCGTCGAAGTTGAACGATTTTTTGGTCTCAGGGCTCTTAAAGGACTCCACCGACGACGAAGTATCCCGAAAGCAACGACTTTGTCGCGCGACCAAAACGACACCTCCTCTAGCATTCACCTGGTTACCTAGGCGTTTCAACACATTCGGTTCGATGCCACAACCTACCGTTTGCAAAATATACCATTTGACAGCCTTACACTAGCTCAAAATGCACTATTCCACGCGTTTACAAACAATAGGGCAATGAGAGCACCGATTGGAGAAGGAAAAACTGAGACATCCTATTATAGAGGGTCCCTACGCCGAGGTGTAGGATCAAATGAGACGTCTCTAGGTGTCACAGAGTGCACGTAGTCACTCGTTGAAGTTGAAAGATTTTTTGGTCTCAAGGCTCTTAAGGGACTACGCCCGAACGAGGTAGCCTGAAGCAACGACGTTGTCGCTAGACCGAAATGAAGCCTCTTCTAAAGCATTCACCTAGCCATCTAGATGTGTTGGTTTAGTGCCATGACCCACCGTTTGCAAAATATACCGTTTGTGACCTTACTTTCTGGCTCAAACTGCACTATTTTGTGCGTTTGCAAACAATAGGGCAACAAGAGCACCAATTGGAGAAGGGAAAAACGAGATATGTTATTGTAGAGGGTCCCTATGCTGAGGTGTAGGATTGAACGAAATGTCCTTAGGTGCCACAGAGTCTGCGTAGTCACCTGTCGAGGTTGAATGATTTTTTGGTCTCATGGCTCTTAAGGGACTCGCCCGAATGAGTTAGCCCGAAAGCAACGATGTTGTCGCGCATCAAAATGACACCTCCTCTAGCGTTCACCTGGCCACCCGAACATGTCGGTGTAATCGATTCGGTGCCACAACCCACTGTTTGCAAAATATATCATTTCACATCCTTACATTGTCTCAAACTATTCTAGGCGCATTTTCGAAACAATAGGCACCGAGGGCACCGAGAGCACCGATTAGAGAAGGAAAAAACTGAGACAAATTATTGTAGGGGGTCCCTACGCTAAGGTGTAGGATCAAACAAGACGTCCTTAGGTGCCACGGAGAGCGCGTAGTCACTCGTCAAAGTTGAACGATTTTTTTGGTCTCAGGGCTCTTAAGGGACTCCACCCGAACAAGGTAGCCCTGAAGCAACGACATTGTCACACACTGAAACAATGCCTCCTCTAGTGTTCACCTGGCCACCTGCACATGCCGACCACGTCGAGTTCGGCATCGCGACCCACCGTTTGAAAAATATATCATTTAACAATCATACATCGGCTCAAACCGCACTATTTTGCGCGTTTGAAAACAATAGGCACCGAGAGCACCAATGGAGAAGGAAAAATTGAGACAGACTATTGAGAAGGTCCCTATACCGAGGTGTAGGATCAAACAAGATGTCCTTAGGTACCACGGATTCTACGTAGTCACTAGTCAAAGTTGAATAATTTTTTGGTCTCAAGGCTATTAAGGGACTCCGCTCGAACGAGGTAGCCCGAAAGCAACAACGTTGTCGCGCACCAAAACGATGCCTCCTCTAGTGTTCACTGGCCACCTAGGACGTGTCGGTGCGGTCGGTTTGGTGCCACGAGCCACCATTTGCAAAATATATCATTTGACATCCTTATATTGTCTCAAACTACACTATTTGGTGTGTTTACAAACAATAAGGCAACGAGAGTACCGATAGGAGAAGGAAAAAGCGAGACACAATAATATAGAGGGTCCCTACACTAAGGTGTAAGATCGAACGAGACGTCCTTAGGTGTCACGGAGTGCACATAGTCACCGTCGAAGTTGAGCGATTTTTGGTCTCGGGCTCTTAAAGGACTCCACCCGAGCGAAGTAGCCGGAAGCGGCAGCGTTGTCGCACACCAAAACAATGTCTCCTCTAGTGTTCACTCCTGGTAGTAAGACATTTCGACGTTGATCGGTTCGGTGCCACGACCTACCATTTGTGACCTTTACACCGGCTCAAACCGCACTATTTGGCGCGTTTGCGAAACAATAGGGCGAAGAGCACCGATTAGAGAAGGAAAAAGCGAGACATATTATTGTAGAGGGTCCCACATGCGAGGTGTAGGATCAAACGAGGCGTTTTTAGGTGCCGGAGCGCGTAGTCACCGTCGAAGTTGAACGATTTTTGGTCTCATGACTCTTAAGGGACTTTGCCCGAACGAGGTAGCCCTGAAGTAATGACATTGTCGTGCACCGAAACGATGCCTCCTCTAGCGTTCACCTAGACACCTAGATGTGTCGACGTAGTCGGTTTGGTGCCGTGACCCACCGTTTGCAAAATATATAGTTGTGACCTTACACACTGTCTCAAACTGCACTATTCCGCGCGTTTGAAAACAATAGGGCACCGAGAGCACTAATTAGAGAAGGAAAAAATTGAGACATGCTATTGTAGAGGGTCCCTACACCGAGGTGTAGGATCAAACGAGATGTCCTTAGGTTCCACAGAGTTTGCGTAGTCACCCGTCGAAGTTGAACGATTTTTTGGTCTCAAGGCTCTTAAGGGACTCCCCTCAAACGAGGTAGCCCGGAAGCAACGACATTGTCGTGCACTGAAACGACACCTCCTATAGCATTCACCTAGCTAAATGGACGTGTCGGCACATTCGGTTCGGTGCCACGACCCACCGTTTGCAAAATATATCGTTTGACATCCTTACACTGTCTCAAACTACACTATTTGGTGCATTTACAAACAATAGGGCAGTGAGAGCACCGATTGGAGAAGGAAAAAACCGAGACAGATATTGTAGAGGGTCCCTACACCGAGGTGTAGGATCAAACGAGACATCCTTAGGTGCCACGGAGCGCATAGTCACCCGTCGAAGTTGAATGATTTTTTGGTGAAAGGGCTCTTAAGGGACTCGCCGAATGAAGTAGCCCTGAAGCAACAACGTTGTCACGCACCGAAATAACACCTGCTCTAGCATTCACCTAGCCACCCGGACGTGTCAGCATAGTTGGTTTGGTGCCACAACCCACCGTTTGCAAAATATATTGTTTGACAGTCTTACACTATCTCAAACTACACTATTTGGGGCGTTTATAAACAATAGGGCAGTGAGAGCACCGATTGGAGAAGGAAAAAACCGAGACAAAGCTATTGCAGAGGGTCCCTACGCCAAGGTGTAGGATTGAATGAGACATCCTTAGGTGCCACGGAGTCATAATTGTTGAAAAAATTGTAATTGTTGAAAAAGTCACATATTCTTCTCAGAAACAAAAAAAGAAGAAAAATAACAAGAACAAGAAAAAGAAGAAAGTTGTAGATTCTTCTCCTTTGCAATAGGTTCCTCTTCAACAAACTCATTCCGTTTTCAACAACTTTTTCAACAATTACAACTTTTTTAAGAAATTGTTGAATCAGAAATTGAAAAAGAAAAAGATGGTTATGCAATTATTGGTTATTGTGAATACTCACCCAACAAAGATCCTAAATAATCTAGATAGATGATATGAATAGTTACTCTTGTTTAGTGTTCACCCACTCATAAAAAAATAAATAAGCCTCTTCTTCTACTTCCCAAGCAAAACACTTTAATCCTCAAATGGTGAATCGATAAAAAAACAAAAAAAAGGAACATCATTTCCTACTTCTATGGGGTCATCCAAGAAGAATCCTAATACTACTTTAGCCAAGACTCCATCTACCTCTTTGAGTAAGTCTCTTGCACCTCCTCTTGTCAAATCGATTTCTATTTCAATTATTCCTAAGAATGAAAATCCTACTCATGTCAAGGATTCCACAGTTCCTAATGTGCCTACCACTTCCTCATATTTTTACATTAGTGACCATTTTAAGAAAGATAAAATTCAAATATCTGAATATGAGTACATAAAAAAACACCCCAAGCATTTTGATAAACTCATCTAGTTTATCAAAGGAAGTAGTAAAAATACATGTTCCAAGAATCCTACCAACACTAAAGAATCACTTCCCACTCCTAGAACCACTCATTCCTAGAACCTTCTTTCCTTAAAATCCTCCTCTTCTAGGAAATAAGAACCTTTCTATCTTTCCTTGTTGGTCAATGGACCTATAAATTGAATAATTGCATTATTGACTCAGCACCTCTAACAATGTCATGCTTATAAAATTTGCTAACTCTATTGGTATTACTCTCAGCCTTGCTATTGGCCATTGTTACTACATGAAAACAAAATAATTACCTCTTTTTGGCCAGGTGAAAGATTCTCAAGTAGAATTTGCAGACTTCCCTGACAAGAAAATCAAGATGGAAATACTTGTGGAAGACATGCTAGCTACGTATGGTATATTGTTGAGCCAAAGTTTCTATCACGATATTGGTGGGGATATAAAGATGGATTGGTCATACACCACCATACTCATCAATGGTAAAATGAATAATATCCTTCTGATAAATAAAATTAAATACACAGTTCAAAAACCAAATGACCCAAGGGAAGACATCTTATTTCAAGATTCAAGGTATGAAATATTTTTCATGACTTAAGAGGAAAATGATAAGTTGCCCATGTTGATGGAGGAATACACATGCTTCCCTTAATTTCTTAACAATTGTACCATGCAATGTTGCACCATAGTAACGTTATATTCATATATGTTGCACCATAGTTTTTAAATTTTAAATCAAACATACATATAGAATTAACATACATAGAAGGATATCATGTGCAATGAATTTGAATCAAACATAGAAGTAATATCGTTATGAAAACCAACACATGGATATATAATGTATCAAACTAAGTGTGTTGAACGCACATCTCTAAAAATATAAGTTCATAACATGTGTACATTTCGAACCAAGTGTGTCATACATATGGGACCACATGTGGTCACATAGGGCTATATATACAATGTCTTATGAAGAATCATGAACTAGGACTAGTTGGCCCATATGTGTGTGTGTGTGTATACATCCACGTCCTATGAATCTAATCATGAAACATCTTCCCTCTCTTCGCCATGCTAGAAGTAGCCTGTCTACGACCTGGGGATGTAGTGGAGAGATATGTCACTACGGATTTCATTTGTGTGGTCCTAGGCGTCTCTAAGCAGGCCTGCAACCTAACCTACACATTCATAAACAACAAGTTTTTAACACCCATATTTTAAAAATACATTCAAAATTTAAAAACTTAGAATTTAGTTAAAATGCATGTGAAATCTTACCGCAATGTCATGATCCCTATCAATTTGTCGTTGACGCATGGCAGGGACAACAATAGACTCATGAGAGGTAAGCTACATACAAATAATTAAATTTCAAATTAAATATTTCATGTACAAAATTTGATATTATAGATTTAAGTAATAAGAAATAATTCCTAAATAAATTTAACAAATTTGAAAAATTGTACCTCAGTTAGTGGATCTCAGATCTTATGGCAAAGATCTACAAGCACCTCCACAATCTGCATATATGGAGGAGTCTCTCTGGCAGTCATAAGCTATACAAAAAACATGTACAAATCAATATTAATCTACATGACTGCCACATAACAGAGCCAAAGCATAATCCACGTGAACTTCCATAATTAGAAACAAAGTGTAAAGAGAAACTAACCTGCGTAAAAGTCATGTGAGGCGTGCCAGTAGCCTCAGTTCCCAGAGCAGATGATGACCCGCCAGGCTCCCACGTATAAAAGACAAACATATATTAATATGTACATGTACAAGTGAAACATTATAATAATAAAAGTGCACAATCAAATGAAATTTGAAATTTAAGTACAACTTGAAACTTACGTTTGTAACATGCCCAATTGTAGTAGCTAGCATGTCAATGCCGGATGTTTCCTTCACCGGCTCTTGCTATTTAAAATAAAATAAAAAATTAGTTTTTACATGTATGTACATAACGTACAATGAAATACATATATATTAAAATCTCAAACATGAATTAAACTATTGTATATATATATTAAATATTTATTTGACATTTACCTGTGAAAGACCAAGATCCTTTGCACCAGTTCCAAAAACATCTACCATCATCTCATCTAGAGAAAAGAAATCATGTGATCCAACAAATGATGTCTTGCCCATAGTGCATATGACACCACATGATCCACAGTGGTGTGGTGCGCTAGAACTGACGCCTCCACCAACATCACCAGATGTAATCTACTCACTATGTTGGGTCAGAGTGTTAGTGAGCTCCCTCAATGCATGTAGTGTGTCAATCTCCACAACCTCCTTCACTATAGGAGGGATAACTAAAGGTAATGGGGGTTTTGGGGCATGGGGATCCTTGGTTGACCTACGCGTGCACCAGGTCTACTCTGTGTAGAGCCACCACCTCACCCATAAAAATCAAGAAAAGTCAAAATAATTTGGGACCTCATTAAGCACGAACTCGCAATATAATTTCTTCAAAAATAGAGGGGAACCTCATTGTTGTTGCATGGTGGATAATCAAAAACCATCCACCATCGGTCCCAAAAATTGTTCTTGATTTGGTCATCGTGGCACCAATGGATTGGGAACCGTTTGTAACTGTGGGGGGCATTGGTTCTTGGGTCAGTAAATAATGCACAAATGCGGTCTTTTCTAAAAAAATTATCTTTTACGGCCGCATGGGATAATTTATTTGCATATCACTGCCTACAATCACCTCTAAAGGTATTTCATCTGTCTATTTGGTTGGTCATGAGTCAACTTTGCCAATCAATGTTTGCAATGTGTTGGCTAAAGTCATGCGGGATGGATTTGTGGCATGATTTTGTCTTATAGTCTGAATAAGGTTCTCAATGACAATTTTATTTTGTCGGATTCTTCCAACGATATCAGTTTGTGTTCTTGTTGGTTCCGTGGGGACAGAAGGAGCCACATGAGGCATATCTATGTTTGGAGGAGGGTTTTGCGGAATGTTTGGAGGGTTTTGAGGATTGTTTGGAGGGTTTTGAGGAATATTTTGATGGTTTGCAGGATTACGAGTTTACCTAAGCGACAAAACAAAAAAATTGTATACATAAACAAAAAATTGAAAAACCCATGAAAATCACAAAAACCTAAAATGCAAACAAATTGATCAAAATCGAGGGCTTACCTCTTTGTCTTGGCGGCATGGTTGAAACTATTGCGATCCACAAGTCCGAAGAGTAATTTTTAGGGGGTATTCAAAGCGCGAGTGCCAAAGGTCTAGGAGAAATCACGGTTGGAAAGGAAAAATGAGGGAAAATGAGGAGTCATGGGTCTATTTTTTTTGGTCTCACAGTCCACACGAGCGCGGTTTCAAACTACGATTGCAATTTTAGGTTTGGAAATTACCGAGCCTATAAAAACAATTGCATGAGCACAGTTTATAAACCGCACTCGCGGTACCTAAATTTTAGGTTTTTATGTCCACTTAATTGTCCACCAACTTGGTGCACTTACCCCATGTACATTTAGAAAAAAAATTGAAGAACACAACCCTAGAATTAGTAAGAGAGAGAAAACTTAACCTATTTATATATCTTAATAAAACTAGCAATCACATGTGCACAATGCAATGTGAACGCCAAATGGTATATGTTATTATATTTAGAAAGACAATTATTACTTTTGTGGTTGATATTGATAAGGGGTGTGATTTACAATATTGATTTTCTATTAAAGCCAAAACAAATGTTGCAAAATACATTAGAAGGGATGTTAGATAATAGTTAGTTGTGTAATAATTGAATACAAATGCAAGTGAGACATGTAAGTTTGCTAATACTCACTCTCAAGAATGTTGTGAATGTGAAGTGTTGTTGTCAAAGTAGATTGAAAGAATGACTAAGTGTTTTAACATATTATTTCTCCATGAAACTAAAATGAGATAGAATATGCAATTATATATAAAAAAATTTGAAATGGTTATGGTACATTCCAAATTTCTTTATTACCTCAACGAGTTTGAGTGCATCATTGTTAGAGCTATTTTGTGCATATCTTACAATCATAGCATTCCATGAGACCACATTTCTTTGAGGCATTTTGCAAACAAAAAATGGTATATGTTATTTGTGTTATAGGGATAGTTTTTACTTTTGTAGTTGTGTTTGTTTAAACTATGGGTGATTGATTTTGTATGTGTAGAAATATAGATGAGTCACTTCATTTAAAAAGTGCACAACATGAGGTCTAACCCTTAAAACTATTCAAAATGCAAAAAAGTGATATAATGTACAAAGCTTTGGATGGAAACAACTATAAATTGCATGGTTCTTTCTCGGCATTTTAAAATTGTAGGTATTTGTGTGTAGATGAAGACATTAAAAATGTGTTGTTGTTGGTTAACATAAAGAAATGGGCAACAATAAAAAGGAAAAATCGAACATGTATGTTGAAAAGTGTAATTTTGTAATTGTAGATATATAGATGAACCACTTCATTTAAAGGTTTCATCTCTTCATTTCAAACTTGTTACAAATTTGTACATATACATTTACAAATCTCATATCATGAGTGGTATCGTTTTGCGAGAATATTTTATTTGAACTTAACATGAGAAGAATTATATCATGAATGGTAGCCTTTTGAGGGTAATTTTATTTCTGGTAAGCATGAGTACATTTGTGCCCCCTTGAACGGAAATGTCGTCTAGGATAGGAGAAGTGTTGAGTAAAGTAGTAGCGGAGCTGCTATCAAAGCAGAGTGTAGTATTTACAAAGGGTTGCGTGATAGTAGTCTTGATTCCTCCTTTTTTCTTGTTGCAAGTGTTGTTACGTGCACCATTTTTAGTACCTTTCGAATGAAAAAGGAGGTGAAATGCGTAGATTTGCAAGTGAGGAAACTCTGGAGAAAGCTGTGAATGTCGACCCTGCCTTTCATTGGTTCCAATTTTGAAAATTTCTCTATGAAAAGTAAGTCCTTGGGACTTGTGGATGGTTAATCCCCAGGCCATTTTAAGCGGCAATTGTCTTCGATTCCCTCTCAAAATAGGGGTATTGCAATATGTAACGAGTTAGAAAGATCCCAACATGGGTCGTTGTATCTATCAAATTTGATGTGACAAATAAAGGTAATGTTGGTGGTGGCATTGATGTGTCATAGACAATGTCGAGTGATTGTTCTTATAGCACCATTTACGAGGCCTACGTCAACCCATAAATTAGGAATACACATGATTTTTTGTTGTTTGCATAGCAGAACTTTGTGTTCTAACTGATCATCATCAGGATCTCCTATTGCAACTCACCTATTACTTTCAATAATGGATTGGGTGATTAGAACGTTTAATGCTTTCAACATTTGAAGGTTGTGGGAGTTCACAAGATTATTTTTTGCAAACAAATGTGGTGCGTCCTTAAAAATGTTGAGCTCTGTTGAGTTAGGTGTGAGTCGGTGTGAGACATTAGGAGTTCCCAGTCCTCAATAAGAGGAGTCCAATCTTGTATGTGGAGCAGTAAATTCTGGAATGAAACTTGTACATTGGTTGTTCCTTGTTGCTGAAATATTATTTGCAATGTAATGGAAGAATGTAATCCCTTCCAAAGGCTAGCTCCATATGAATCACTTGCATAAAGAGGACTGTCCATAACCGGTGGTAATTGTCGAAGGTCGTCGAGGAGGATGGTGAATCTGTTTCCAAATTCAGATGTTTTTGAGTGTGGGAAAGCCTCGCGTAGCCTACTGTCAATTTTTCCTAGCAACTTTGGGCTGATGAAACTCATTTCATTAATAAGAACATATTTTATATGTTTTAGCGACTCTTGAAAAGACGATAATGCTTGGCCTTCAAGGGGTTTTAATTCTTTGATTGGAATATGGAGGGCTACATAGATTGTGGGTGTAGAGATGTTGAATGCTGAAACACTAGTAGGGGTGAGTAGAAGGAGAGGTGAGGGAGATGTGGTTGATGCTGCTGTAAATGAATTCTAGATTTTATTTATCAGAAATGATTTTCTATGTCCAGTTGTTCCTTGAATTATCAATCTTAGTGGAGGTAGAAGTGTTTTGTTTGTTGAATGGTGCAATATGGTATCAAGAGCTAGTTGTTGTTTTGAAGACAAAGGTAGTGTGGTAGATGGTGGTGTGGCTGCATGCTGGTGTTATTTGTTCTTACCTTTTCTCTCTCGATGAATGATGAACCAGATTATCTGCAAATCATGCGTAACACCATGTATGTTCCAATTATTGTGTATGTCAAAATCTCATTTCCCAAACATTTCAAGATTGTCAAGACCCGTGTTATTTCTTGAACGAAGTTGTGCGAAGACCCTGCATTCTTGCAATGGTTCGTGTTGAATATTGCATTCGACCTCAGAGTCAGAACTAACATCTGTATCATGTCCTGTGTCTGCGGTAGTGCGTAAAACATGCCACGGTCTGTAGTTGTGCTTGAACATGTTACAAGCAGATGTTTTAACCAATTGTTTTTTTGCAGATGTTTTAACCAATTATTTTTACAGATGTTTTAACCAATTTTTTTGCCTAGATTAACTACACACATAATATGAAAAATTACAAATCCAACAGAGTACAATAAAAGAGTTTGATAGTTTATTAGTGGAAAATATCAAAAATCAAAAATTTAGTAAAGCACGGTTTGAATATTACCTCTGTTTAGATTAATAATGAAGAATGAAGGAAAAAAATCCCTTTTAGGTTTAAGGGGATGTAACAAAAACAAGAATCATAAGGTAAAAGAAGAACAAGTTTGGTCTTTCATAATTGGCACTTGTAAATATGCCCAAAGAAAATTTGAAATACCTACCCAAGAAGAGAGTCTCAAAGAGTAACTTGACTATGCCCAACCATGCATTCTTATTGGGTTCAATATAAAGGGAGCCGATGGAAATTGTAAATGGAAAATTTATTCTCAACCGAAAATGGTCAAGGAGAGTGGATATATCAAATAAAGGATAAATCTATGTTGAATATTGCATTCGACCTCGAGTCGGAACTAACATGTATCATGTCCTATGTATGCGGTAGTGCATAAAACATGCTACTGATGCAGTATTGTGCTTAAATAGTTACAAACATGATGTTTTAACCATTTTTTTCTCGCAAATGTTTTAACCAATTTTTTTTACATATGTTTTAACCAATTGTTTTTTTGCCTAGATTAGCTACACACATAATATGAAAAATTACAAATCCAACAGAGTACAATAAAAGAGTTTGATAGTTTATTAATGGAAAATATCAAAAATCAAAATTTTAGTAAAGCGTTGTTTGAATATTACCTTTGTTCAGATTAATAATGAAGAATGATCGGAAAAAAATCCCTTTTAGGTTTAAGGGGATGTAACAAAAAAGAGGAATCACAAGGTAAAAGAAGAACAAGTCTGGTCTTTCACAATTGGCACTTGCAAATATGCCCGGAGAAAATTTGAAATACCTACCCAAGAAGAGAGTCTCAAAGAGTAACTTGACTATGCCCAATCATGTATTCTTATTGGGTTCAATATAAAGGGAGCTGGTGGAAATTGCAAATGGAAAATTTATTCTCAACCGAAAATGGTCAAGGAGAGTGGATATATTAAATAAAGGATAAATCTTACTACTCTCTAATTTTAAATGATCTTTTTCACAATTTATACAAACAAATGATTCCAGGCCTAAAAATCGACAAGATTTAAGGAAAAATAAGGGAAGTACTTGTTGTATATGCGGTGGTTGATATTCTTGGGATGAATCTCCATTTTTACTCGAAAAAGACCCAGATGTCACGCCTCTGCGAAGGCAATCACATTAACTAATTAAATATCCATGAATACCTAAGTAAAGAAGAGAAAATGTTTTGGTTTGGAAAGGATCTGCGTTTGAAGTATAATAGCCGTTATTCACAGAAAAAATAAAATGATTCCTCGGCACTTGGACCCTATGTCGTCCCCACTTGTGTAGTAGAGAAAAGCCAGAATCATAGAGATTTGTAGGGTTTAGCCCTATAATTTTTTTGGTTGTTCCAATGGTGGATTTTCCCTGTGACGGAGATGCGGTTTGCATGCTTTGCAGGGTGGTGCTTCAGATTTTGATGTTTTACTATGCAATAGTTGTGTGAGCACCTAGCATATGCAATGTCTAAGGACCCCATTGATAGTTGTACCCGTTGGCGATCGGTTCTGTCCGAATATTCAATCACCAATGAGGAACACCCAAATGATGTTCAATCTTCTTGTGTTGGGTAGGTAAAAATATATGCACTGTGCCAAAATCTTCTTGTGTGGAGGTGATCGGAGCTAAAGATTTCCTCCACCAGAATGCTAGACGTGAGATTACGAGATTGAACCAAAATAATGTTGAAGAATGCAGCACTTGGACCCTATGCCGTCCCCACTTATGTAGTAGAGCAACGCCAAAATCATAGAGATTTGTAAGGTTTAGCCCTGCAAAAAAATTGTTGTTCCAATGGCGGATTTTCTCTATGACAAAGATGCGGTTTGCATGCTTTGCAGGGTGGTGTTGCTAGATTTTGATGTTTTATTATGCAATAGTTGTGGGAGCACCTAGCATATGCAGTGTCTAAGGACCCCATTAATGGTTGTACCTGTTGGCGATCAGTTTTGTCCCGACTATTCAATCACCAATGAGGAACACCCAAATGATGTTCAATCTTCTTGTGTTGGGTAGGTAAATATATATGCATTGTGCTAGAATCTTCTTGTTATTGTTGATAAATTTTTTAAAATGGATTGTTTCCTAAAAACAATGAACCCGCATTCAACATGTAAAACGAAAAAGTAAAATTGCTAAAAATAGTGAGGAAAAATGAAAACGTCAAAAAGGCCGTCATAACTATCATTATTAGAACTTCTGAGAAATCTAAACTACGAAGCACGCTACAAAGACAAAATGGATATGGACAAGATTTGTTCGAGCGTTTGACGATCAACGTTACAAATGCAATTACTCCTCATCAAACCAGCAACTGATGGAAAAAATCAACTGTGGGGTTGTAAATTGATGGTTGGGAGGCCGTAATAAATTAAGGCGGGTGTAGACAATTACAGGGCTAAAAAATAAGAAACCCCTATTTTTTTTAAAATATTTTTTCATTATGTAGTTTGTGAAAATATAAAAAATGGAAATTTTTATATAAAAATGGAATTCCCAGCCACCTTAGCGATCTAAGTCGTCAACAAATTTTGATTAACTAAGCATAAAGAAAGAAACAATGATAATCACCATTTCTAGCGACGGTGCTGGGAACAGTTGATTGCAAACGTTGCGCATTGCGTCCAACATGAGAGGTGGGAGAATTTGCATCTTACCCTCACCAACACTCGCCGATGATTCCTACAATTCTTCAATCACCAATGAGGAACACCCAAATGATGTTCAATATTCTTGTGTTGGGTAGGTAAAAATATATGCACTGTGTCAGAATCTTCTTGTTATTGTTAATAGATTTTTTAAAATGGATTATTTCCTAAAAACAACAAACCCGCATTCAGATGCAAAACGAAAAAGTAAAAGCTGCTGAAAATAGTCAGGAAAAATAAAAACGCGTCAAAAAGGCCATCATAACCATCATTATACAAAGTAGTAAAGTCAAAGCAACATGCAAAATTGTTAGAAAAGCAAAATTGTTAAAAATAGCAAAAACAAAGGTTAATGCATGCAAAAGCTATAAAATAAAATTTAAAAATAGTAAAGTCAAAACAACATGTAAAATCAAAAAAGCAAAAACAAAATTGTTAAAAACCACAAAAGCAAAATTGTTAAAAATAACATAACCATCATTTAGGCCGTCAAATTTGACACAGTCCCATGAATGTCCACAAAGCCCTTTCCCATAGGGGTAACGCCTTTGGCGTAATAACTCTAGTTTATAATATAAAAGAAAAAATAAATTATTTCATTTATATATATATATATATATATATATATATATATATATATATTACTAATCATTATACAATATGAGGACCTATTTATGTTCACTAACCCTTCTAAATATTTATTAATAAATTAAAGAATAATAAATACAAACTTCATTTTTGAACGTTTTATTCTCTAAACCTCTTTATAATTAATTTTGTTTTTTCATTTATTATTTGTAATTTTTATAATTTCATTGTTATCAACCAAGTTATGTTAGGTATGGTATGACATTTTTAAAAAGATTTAATTTTTACGATTGAATGAATGAAGGATTTTAATAATGTCCATGAGACCAAACATCTTATGGGACCAAGAACCGCAAAAAGAATCCCACATAAAAACAAAACAAAGGTCTAGATTCAATTAGAAATATTTAAAGTGTTTTTTATTAGTTAAAATGAGTGAGCGAGAATCCTATAAATCTTCTCCCTCTAAAGTGAGTTGAATTTGATATAAAAAGAGTAATAACATTAATACTCATAAATATATGTATAGTCATAAATGTGTAAGAAGGCTTATAAAATTCAATGTGTAAGAAATAGTTATAAAATTTGTATTTTAATTAAATATAGTGATTTCATTAAAAAATGATTATGTGATAAAGACCTATGAATAATGATAATATGATATTATTATCTATTATATGTATTCCTAAAGGTATAAGACTAGTTAAATATTAGTGTATTTTTGTATTTATTAATTATTAATTATTTCAACTTCTTTTTTGGTAATCTAGAGGATCAACAAATATCGACCAACCTAGAGTTTCGAGAAGCGAGGCTCTACCACAAGGTGAGTGCCACTAATCAACCTCGTTTGTGGCAAAGATACACCGAATCCTCAACGCGAGTTAGTGTGTTTATTATTAATTATTGATGGGACTCATTGAGTGATATAGTATTACAATATTTGTGTATTTATTGATTAATGGTAATATATTATAATGTTTTGACATTAAAAATATAAGATGGTACTAGATATCGGTAGAAAATTGAATCTATTTAAAGAAAGAGATTTTGTGGTGGTTTATTTGAGGAATGAGAGATTTCCCAAAGGAACATACACCAAGCTTAAGTATAAGAAGATTGGCCCTTGTAAAATTGTGAAGAAGATCAATGATAATGCATATGAGGTAAGTTTTCCACACACGATATTTCTCTAGTGTTTAATGTTCCACATATATATGCATTTCATAGGAAAGAGGATATAGATGACTACAATAAAGAAGTAGATTAAAAGGATTAGATTCCAAGGAATAAATGGGAGAAGGTGGCAAAGGTTCTGACAAGAAAAAAATCAGCGCAAGGCAATGCAATTTCAACAAATATTTGGTACAATGGGAAGGTTTACAATAGGAGGTTGACACAATGTCATAAGAATGGGAGCTCAATAAACTTGATATACCCAAGTTGTAAGAATTTAATCATAGGAACTCGCAAGAGCTAAGTTATTTTCAATCGTAGGAGAATGGTGCAAATTTGATGGTCTCTCTTGTGAATGCCATACATTTTGATTTAGGAACCAAAATGACTCCATTTTTTACGGAAAACTCTAAAAATATGTATGTTGTTGACATGTTTCAACAATTTATGGAGAAAAAAACCAACCATCTAGGGCTGAAAAATTGAGTTTAAAGTTTTATTTATTTTTTATATTTCAAAATATCATATCTTTGTAACCGTGAGTCAACTTGAGTTGAAATTCAAGTAATAAATTAAGATAGGCACATAGTTAATGTCTACAAGTTTGTAGGATCCAAAAGTGAGATTAGAACTTACTAAAAATAGCTATTGCTAAAAATAGTAAGTTTTACTAAAAATAGTAAGTCTAGTCAAGTTTGGATTAGAAGTATATTTCAAGTTGAATAAAAGGACCTCTTATGTAATTCAAAAGGAAGGCAATAAGGATAATTACAGGAGTTTTTAGGAAAGTTTGATTTTCCTATTACATATTTTTGTTATTGTTTATTTGTTCTCATCACCAAGGGCTTATGTTCCCCATGATCGACCACGACCAAGGCCTTTAGGAAGGCCATTCCATATTGTCACTACCTATATAAGGGCATCTACAAGCATGCACATTCTTTCATCAATGATTCTCGCTATGGAATAAATACTTAAATTATTTGATTGAGTATAAGGATGAGTTGTTTATCATGAGGTGTTAACAAGAAAAGCAACTATGGACATGAACAAATTCTCAACCAATAATAAAGAAAATAGAAACAACATGGATGACTTGTTAGACTTCAAATCTAAAAACTAATGACAAATTGATTCTAGTGATTATGGTATTCAAACAATTGATAGACAAAAATAATTTGGCTAAGATAAAACCATAAGTAGTTTACTCAATGTGATTAGGTTTTTGATGACGTATGGTTGGTGTGTATTGTGTTGTACATCAATGACATGAGCATCCTTCATTGTTAGTCTTTTGACAATGTCAGCAACAACCATCCCTAGTTCTAATTTAGAGTTTTTTTTATTGAAAATATTTTTAATAAAAAGAAACTTCATGGTAGAAGAAAGTATGTGAGTCATTGTTAGAGGGTGATAGATGCTTTTAGATCGATAAAAGAGATAATGGTGGGTGGAGAGGTAAAATTTTATGGTTGTTTATACATTTTTCATGATTTTAGTCGTAAAATACTCGTAGATATTTGAATTAATTATTTCATACAAGTTGCATATTCAAAATATAATTGTTATTATATATATTTATATGTTAATATATGTAAACTATATTAACATATATTAAAAATAGTTAAATAAGCATAGAATAATCCTTTATACATTTTATTGGTAATATTTATTTTGCATTTTGAAAGGTGATTTAATATAAATTGGATTAAATCTTAATTTCAAAGTAACTCTTGTAATGAGTGGTATACGATGATAATATACAAAGTAAATGGATAAGTAACATGCATGCAATAATACAAAACGCTAAGAAAGAGGGAGTGAGAGAGTGACTTAATTTATTTCGAGTGATTGGGAAGTGGTCTAGACTAAGGAAATGTTGAAATAGAATGGGAAGAGTGTCATCAAGGCTTGTTGGAAGTCCCGGATTTTAGACATGAGCAAGATAGAAGTGTCCACAAGAGGACAGGAGAGTCCAGGGCACTAGTGATGAATTTGGATGCTAATGTCCACCTATATGCTCAAGTTCTCATCTTTTTTGTGTAGGAGGAGCTTCGTTGTTAATCTTTGTTTTTAGCACTCTAGATTTGTTTCAATGTCATTGTTCACACCTCGTAACATGCAAAATAGATGCCAAGCTACACACACCCATAAACCACATCAAATCCTAAAAATAAAAATGGAGTATGTGGAGTCAGACTAACCTCGACGGGCACTAAAAGAGCGAACTTAGTACTGAGTGTTGCATTACATTTCAAATTCCATGTAGTTATGTGTGTAAGTGTGTAATGATGCCCTAAGATGCCCTTGTGCAAGTTACACAATGATAACGGGATAGATCTAGAATATAACAAATGTATAGAATGTGTGAGATGGAATAAAATGAACTTCTCCTTCATATGATGTGTATATAGAGTGATACAACCCTTGTCCCTTGAATGTGCTAGATGGATGCTTTATAAAGCTCTTTGTGTTTTTGGATGAAATATTAGGTGATAGTATGTAATGCTTAGTGCTTGGCCCCTTATTTGAGAGCTATAGCTATGTATATATATGATTCCCTTATTTGAATTTTGTAATTGACAAGTAAAAGGTCAACCCAAAGTTGTAAAAGATGGCCCATAAGTAAAAGAGATTGTTATCCCAATTTTGCCCCGAAAAAATTGGTCAAACACGACCGCACGTAAGAAAATCGGAAGGGGCGGTTCGATCCACGCGAGCCCACAGTTCGAGATCCAACAACCAAGGGCGAGATGAGCTGACTCGGGGGAGTAAGGTCAAATATGAGGCCAAACGACATCAAAAGAACTAGAGGCTCAAAGAAAAGAAAATTGGGAAAGGCTTGAAGTTTTGGACTTCGCATATGATTCGACCCGAGACCCAAATCGCCCAAGTATGAAGAGACTCACGGAAGGTGCCACGTGTCAACTCGGTACATCTCCAAAGGTGAATCAAAAAGTAGTCCCCAAGTGTGCACGAACCCGCCACATGGCCGAAGTCAAATGGGGGCGAGACGGCCGTTGAATCGGCAAGGAAAGAAGCACCACGGAAGCCTCCATGCATCCCAACGGCGTATCTCCAAGGGTCGTGGTCTCGAATAGGGTCCATGAACAAGTGCATGCTCGCCACGTGGCCGAAGTCAAAAGGGGCAAAGTGGTATTGAATCGGCTAAGTATTGTAGGACCGCGGAAGGAGCTACATGTTAGCTCGACACAATTCCAAAAGGTGGAAGGGGAGGCAATCCTCAAATGAGTGCCACCCTCCACATGTCTAAGGTCCAAAACGGACACCGACTGTTGAAAAGTCCAAGATTGGGTCAGGCCTAGAATCGTCCACACGTCGCTCGACGCCTCTTCAAAGTTACACCGGGGTAGGTCCCTAAAAGAGCTCCAACACGCCACGTGCCCCAGGTCCAAAAAGGGTCTCACCACCATTGAAAAGTAGCAGAGCTAACAAAAGGAGATACATGTCACCAATGCAACTTCAAAAGTGAGACCGAGGGGCGAGTCCCAAACACGCACGAAGCCTAAACATGTCTCGAGTCGAGGCACGGTGTCTCCACTAGTAGAAAGGATTCAGCAGAACATGAGGAAACAAATAGGTCGGCAGAAGCCTCCACATGCCTCGTTTGCGCTCTTTTAAGAGGTGAATCTAAAAAATGGTCCCCAAACATGTGCGAAGCCTCCACGTGTCTCGGGTCAGGCACAATGTCTCCGCCAATAGGAAGGGTTTAGGTAGAATACAAAGGAAATGGAGCAGGCATGCAGACAATGTCATGTGTCTCGACGATGCTTCTTCAAGAGTGTAAAGGAGGGGGTTGAATCTTAAAAAGCGAGGGGCGCCACATGGCCCCCATATAGTCGAACCCTTTCACATATGCAAGCCCGCGCAAGCACCGACCCTCGACCTTCAAACAACCATACCTTTCGACCGAGAACTTAGATTTGAGTGGGAGAGGATGTTTTGGAAAGCTCCCGGTGCCTACTACTCACTTACCACTATTAATGATTCATTCCACCATTTTCAAGGTTGACATGTTTCTCACGTATCACCATAATGAAGAATGGACTCCTTTCTTGCCCATCAAGGAACAACACATAGAGGCATGGGTCTTGCAGTGAAGCCCATCATTGTTGTAAACAAATTTTAATGCTTCATGGGGTGATTAGAGTGGTTAGATTCAATGCTTGCATAGGATGGTTGAAGCAGGATTTAAATTTTCCCTCTCTCCTTCTCTTATTCTTCTATATATTGTAAAGGAGGGGCATATTTCAAAAGGTTGGTCATCTTTTCCCTCCTGCCCCCTCTCTCTTTCTTCCTTAGGGTAGAATGTGGAGTCTAAGCCTCCTCTCTTGGCTTTCTGTAATGGCATTTTCTTGCCTCTTGCCCACTGATGGTGTACCATGTGAACTTTTGGAGCAATAAAATCTATTTCATGATGCATTTTGTCCATCCTTTGCTTATTTTATTGTCTCTTCTCGCCTCTCATCATCAGCAGGTATACTGTGCATATTTCGATGTCTATTGTAGGTTTTGGGAGCCGTGTTTAATGGGTTGAAGTGGTGTTCCGTGTGAACTTTATCTCTGGTCTGTGGTGCATCTTGTCCACCCTCTCCTTTGCTCACCTCTCTCCACTTCAGGTAGTTGAGATTGTGACCAGCAACCTCCTTCTCTGGTGTATCACCATTTTAGTGTAGGCTTTGTTTTTATGCACTCTCTCTCCCTGGTCCCTTGGAAGGTTATATTAGGATTAGATAGTTTGCCTACACTAGAATAGCTTGTGGCAGGTAGTTTAGGAGCAGGAACCAGCCTTCTCTGGAGGTCCATCTCAAGTTCGCAAGTCCCACAACTTGAGAGATGGTCCAATGTTATGCAATCACATTGAATGCCCCACTCAAACTGAGGCCATTCGGGGTGTTGTGATTCTACACTAACAGAGGCCCAAAAGAGCAAGAAGAGAACAAAGAGGGCCAAGAGTGCCCTGAAGGGACATGAGTGCTTGGGTGCTTCGTCCTATGTGGGTGCTAGTGTTTGAGGCCATAAAAGATAAATCAATCAAAAATGACGGAGTTTGTAGGGTGTGTAAGGTCAATAAAAAATAAGAGACAAAGCAAAAGGCCCAAAAGACATCACAATTACTAGTTTTTTTACTTAGGAATCATGTATATATTAGTATAATCTAAGACCTAGAAATGTACCCAAGTGCATAGATTTTGCATCTACAAAAGGCAATATTATAAAATCACTAGACCCCTTAGAAATTATTTGATAGACATAGGTGGCCGTGAAATTTAATCCCTAATAGGGTGTGAAGTGAATGGGTTATATTCAAAGTTGGAGAACATAGTGCACATGGTAGGAAAGAGTAAATGAGGTCACTAAAAGTAGTTGTAACATTACATGTAAAGAATAATCTAACTCGTTAAAATTGCTCTAGTTGATCAATAATAGTCCCCATCTTCAACGCCTCAATTATAGTGTTACAATTCTAATGACATCGTACATAGGTGCACATGGAGACCATATTCCATGTAACCACTTAAATCATTTGTAAAGAAAAGAACTACTTTAACGAACCATAAAATGGAATGAAAACATCTAGGAGGGAAAATACTCACTCCATATATCTACTAGCTTGGATCACCAAATGGATTAAGTAATTATGCAAAATTCCAATGCTTCAATTATAATTCTACAATGCCAATACAAATGCATGTTTTCACTACTTCAATAATGCATAAATCCAATTAGCCAATGCGAAGAAATATCGAAGCGAGAAATGCTACACACAATTATTTTCTTTTAGTGGGAAGATGTAGTGCTAGAGGAGAGATGTGTGGAAGGCTATACAAGGAGTTACTAGTGGGTCAATAATGAACATTAAGGTAAAATAATAAGTTGTTGTCCATGTTCACGTAGTACCATATCCCAATTGTAGATAAAATTGAGGAGACCTCTAGAAGTGAGAACAAAACAAATGGTCTAATGAGTATTTCCAAAGATTCAAACCCACATAACATATGCTAATTTCAGTAGTCATGGTGCCAAATCTAATGACACCGCCACTACCATAAAGGATACAATCCCAATGTTAAATCACAACCGACTAATATTGCAAATGGAAGATGAACTGATGTTGAACAAAGGTGACACATGGACCAAATACATCATGACCATGAATCAACAATCAAATTCATTGTAATCATTCATTTGTATGACAAGTGTAAAAGTTAGCCCTCTGTAATTCTAATTTAGTAAACACCTTTTGGCATGAATATATTATAAATTATATTTACATCGATAGATGTATCTAAATGGGACAAAGGGTTGTTGGGTTTGTTACATTTCAATAGGAGGATGGTAGAGATGGGGCCATAGATGATTGTTGATGCATGGAATGATCATGGTCATCCACACCCCCAAATCCAAAATAAGTTATTTTTTTAATATTTCAAACCTTGAAACACAAACCCTAAAACCTACATCACTATTGCATTTATGTGTGGGAGACGACCGTCCGATCACTACGCGTCTAGTCACAGAGACTTGTGATGCAAGATCCATTGCTTAGTTTTATGATTGGCATATTTTAGTGAGTTGGAGTGGTTATTTGGGAAAAGGAAAATTATTTTCGGCAGTACCATATGGGGAAAGGAATATATTATACAGCATAGGAAATGTAAGGTGTCATTTATGTATGTTAGGTTTGGATATGTCCATGTCAATGATGAAGAGCATTATTCATCACACTCTTGGATTCTATCATAATGAGTATTTCATTGGTTCTTCTAAGTGGCGATTACATAGAAGACAACCAATGTGAATGGGCAAGCTTTCTTCTTGAGGTTACCCCTACAAATATTTCATTTAACCTTTCCTTTTAATTATTTAGTAGATTAATTCTTGAGTTTGGAATGTCAAACCGTTATGAAAATATATTGAGCTTGTGTCGTGGTAGAAAATATTTTTGTCCATGTAAACAATACAAGAAAAGACCCTTTAAGAAAAACTTGTAGGATTTCCCACCTTAGAAGGATCATTGTAGATGTTTCAATATGTGATTTGGTTACAATAAAACTTTCAAATGATGGTGTCACTTAGGAGAAGATGGCTCAAATTGGAGGCTTTATAAAGAGGAGGTATGAACACGTTCCTCTTTTATTTTCCCTATGCCTAGGAAAGTTTCTATTTTTGAATTTTTTTTTTTTTTTTGGGGGGCACACTAAAATATAAATAAGAATTGATAAAACAACTTCATTTTTATTTGTTTTGTGTCTCCCTTCTCCTAAGATTATCAATTGTTCAAGATTTGCATTGTTTACTATTTCAATCTTGGTTTTGAAGCTCTTCAAGTTTCCTCGTGGTTTCCTCCACATATATGTCTTCTAGTTGTAGTTTTTGCAAGGGTTTACAAAGGAAAAACGAGAGTTTTTTTTGCTTATTGTTGGTCAGCATAACTTGAAAGATGCATTTTGAATGTGGGTTACTGGAATACAATGTCTACTAAAAATATTATCTTCTTTGTTTTGGTTATGCCTTTAACAATTTCTCACCAAATAATATTCCTCACCTCATTATTCAAAGCACTGGTCATTAAAGACATTGTTTGAGGGATAAAAATGATTTAAAAATTTAATCATGACATATGGTTTGGATTTTTAAGCGACCTAAGTTTATTGTTGGGATGATATTATTTCAACAAAATTTAGTAACTCGTCATATGCCATCGTATTTTATAGGTGACGAAGAATGCAAAAACATGACAACACAAGGATCTATGGGATGATGCGAACATCAATTGAGTTGCACTCTAGCAGCGTCACGAGGTTCCATGGGGGAGAAAACATCAACCATGAAAATGTGCATGCAATATTGGAAAGGGAAAAATCTAAAGTCCTTATAGATATGAAAAAGGGAAGGGGTACAAATAGGGTGTTGTATAATACCTAGTGCATGTAATCATAGCTCCTCAAGTGGAGAAGGGGAGTTATATTTCCGGAATGGAAGTAGCTCCCATATGATGCACTTTGGCGCACACTTACGCATGTAATCTAATGATGCCCCCTACAACACATAAGAACTATGACATCACCTAAGTGAGATGAATCGCCACGTGATGTGGAAAATGCACACACCAAATGTTACCCAATTTTTTCCCTTAGGAAAAATTAGACAACGAGGGGCCTTTTGTGCTCTACTATCGAAAAGTCCTTCATGAGACATTTTGGGATGTTTCAAGTTAATTTCATGTTTAAAGGGTTTTTACGGTGCTCTCAGGAAAGTTTGGGATCATCGTGGACTACTCTCCCTTTTTAAGTCCTAGAGGTTTCAAATTTACCTAAGTCGGGAATTGCCCCGTGGGCCTACTTCAAGTCAAAGCATGGTAAAAAGCTGTCCAAGATTAAATAAGCTAATCTAAGGGGGCCTTATTGACATTTCATAATCCTCACGAGGAAATAGCTGAAATTTAGAGATTTTGAGGCCAACCTGTGAAAAAGTCCAAGAAGGGGTCTTTGAGCTCAAATGGCTCGACGAGTAGCTTGGTGAGCTACTTGGTGAGCTAAGGGACTAGTTGTAAGTTATCAAACAACATTAGCATTGGGGTTTGAGCTCATTTCTTATACATGTTTACCATACTAAGCATTTAAACAAATGCTTAAGGAGTGCAAGACACAAAACCATGAAATGTGCAAGTGTGCATGAGGATGAGCTTATCGTATTAGAGTTTGCAAAGATAACTCTAGTTATGCAGGAGTGTCTCAGAAAAGTTGTTGAAAGTTTTATAGCTCATCTCGGTTTATGTTCTTGGTATGTCGAGTCATTTGGAGGGTTAGATCGATGCATTGATGTAGCAAGATAGGTCGGATTGGGAAGTGAATGTATTACCCATAAGCTCATGGTATTATCTTGGCAGCATAAAAATGGCAATGTCATAGCGAGCTTAGATGCATAACATGTAAGTGGTTGAAAATTATGGAGGTTAGCTTGATGCCAACAAGCTCGATGCCACATAAGATGAATAACCATACCGAGTCATTGAGACTTAATGTAACAATCTCGTGGATGTTGGAATGAGCCAATCCTATACACAAGGATTCATGGCTCGATCAAGTTCCGAGTTGCTCAAGTAAAAGAAGATCAGTTGCATCTATTTTATATGATGGAAACCACTTTCTTGTGGTCTATCGCCACAATTATCAAGTTTTTCCACTACACATTTCTATGAATCACCTACACTAAGATCCACAAGATTTTCCACAGTTAGACCTCAATTTGCAAAGTGTTGTATCAAACTCGTCATGGTGTTTAAAGCCATTCCAGTCGATGTGAGAGCTCATTCTGCTGGTAATGTTGAACCATGTGAGTTGGTAGAGTGATAACACAAGAAATAAGGATGAAGTGTTGGTAATGGCTCATCAAGTTTATCCGATAGAGCTTAGTCGGGATACGATAAGCGGTGGTAGGTGATTCACTAGAGCAGAGGACTCGGAGTGCATGGAAAGTGATGATCTCCTCGCCAAAGGAGGGAATCTTGAATTTATACGTAGGGCAAAGATGGTAAGCTAAGAGCCACCTTGCGGGAGTATCGAATTGACATAAGGACTAGAGACAAGCTCGAGGTCGAGTGCACAGGAAACAAGCACTCAAGTCGAAGTTGCGATAAGTGAAACCATAACGAGCCAGGAGAGTTGGAATGATCAAGCTCGAGATGAGTTCCGTGAGCATAGCATAGTTGTGGGAAAGTAGCTCATGGAGACAAAATGTGGTGAGCTCATCGAGCCAAACCAAAGGATTGCGTTGAATCACCATGCACAGAAGTTGGACCACTACCAGTGGTCATGCAGGTTAATGTGTTGGAAACCATGGGAGTAAGGAGGCTCGGTGAGCGAAGGTTTCTTGAGATGGTGAATCTCAACTTGAATACAAGGATCTGTGAGCTCGGGATGGAGTAATGAAAGGAGATCAAAACCAAGTGACTCACCAATTCGATGAGCTGAGTAAGAAATGTTTTGGTGAAGGCTTGGCAAGATATAGCTCGGATTAGAAATCAAGCTCGCAGTTAAAGAGATAGGCCGAATTCAGTTGGTGAAATGTTGTCGACTCTTCCGGTTGGGTGGGTTATGCAATAACTCAAATTTGCATGGGTGACTCATGGGGAAGCAAGTTATTCGAGCTAATTTAAGGAGCATGAATCTTGAGAAAGCTCAAACCGAGCTAAGTTGATTTTGGGGAGATAAGACTGGGCTTGTGGTGTTGTAAAATATTCGAGCTATTATCGAGTTAAGACCTGAGCAAGTGATGAAGGAAAGCATGGAAGGCTAGTGGTTTTGTTAGGTAAGGAGATCGAGTGGATCATGCCAATTCAACTTGGTTAAATGGCTCGATGTTGGGCTTACAAATGTTGAGGAAACGTTTATGTCAACTAGCTCTCGGCGCAAGCCAAGGCCAAGTCACTCGATTGTGAAAGAATACAGACTTGGCTCGATGTTTAGATAAATTTGTGGAAAATTCCAAGCCGAAGCCAAGTTTGGAGGTTCGAGAGATGAAAAGTTGACATAAGAGCTCTGCACATGGGATAAATTCATCCCGATTGCCATGGTGGGAACTTTGTAATGGAAAACCATCACGAGGCTTCCGCGTAGAGAAGAATTAAGTCAATTGTCGATTCACCAAGCGAGTCGTTAGGGAAGTTAGAGTGTTGGGTGGTTATGGTTGAGATGGCAAGCCATTTGCTGAGCTAAGTGGAAGGACGTGTGCAAGACCAAGCGGCGCGGCAACGGTTGATGATAGTCATGTATTGGTGTGACACGTTTTCGTGAAGGGAAATTTCATGTGGGGTGTCATGTGAAAGGTCCGAGTTGAGGTTTGAGTCGACATTAACCGTTGCATGGTGATTGGGGACACAAATCAAGTGATGGAATAGGTATGGTTTGTGCGCAGAGCCATCATGATGTGAACACATCAAATCGTAGGCTAAAAGCGAGTCAAGTAGAATTACATAAGAGTTCATTTGAGCTCGGCATGAGGAAAAGGAAATGAATCGTCATATGATGGATGGTCAAGTTTGTGGATCAAGGAATGAGTTGACAATTTTTGATACTTACCTAGCAGGCATGAGAAGCGGAGATGGCTCAATCCGAGAGCATAGAGATGACCAAGTTTTTCCTCGATTGGGGATATGAGCTCAAGATGGAGCTAGGTTTGTCGAGCACGAATCTATGAAGTCGTTGGGGATCTAAGTGCAGGAGATAGTATGTAGGCCATGGCATGATGAAGAAATATTGACATGGATTGCAAAGGACATGACGTTTGGTGGAAATGTTTCGATTTGCAAGGAGATCTTGGAAGTGAGTTGTGGCAACTGGGAGTGTTGAAGCTCACACATAAGTAAGTGCAAAAAAAAGAGGGGTTGGTGTGTGTGATAAGAGAACTCACCTCCGAGCCCGTAGACAAGATATCGAGCTAAGACCATGAAGTGATACAAATCTTGGTTAGTTAGTTGAGCAAAGCAGATTAAATAGTTGAAGGTAATCCAATGAAGGTCATGTTGAAGCCTAACTTGAATGAGCCATTGGAAGGTAAAGGCCGAGCTCCTTGAATCTAACCTGATGATGCATCGCGAAGGAGATGGGGTAGATTTCAAACGCCGCCTAACACGAGGAGATGATTTGGGTGGACCGAGTGAGTTGCACAATGCTAGGGCATAGGAAAATATTTTTTAATCATCGAGTTGAGTCGTTTGTGAGTCAATTTCGAGCTTGCGTATGGGAATTGAGTTGAGTGAATAACTAGAGCATAAGATTGCTTGGTAACTCATCCCGATTAACTTTGATGGGTTCATTGAGCATTAATGCCAAACTCAAAGTTCAACTCACCAGAAAAGCTCATGGATGGGTCAAAAAGAGAGATCGTCGATCTAAATTCATGTCAAGTCATTGGTCGACAAATATGTGAGCTCGGTTGTCAGGAAAAAGAAGTGACTCAGGATGAGCCGAGTTGTGGGTGGAGTCACTCGGCGATGAGCATTGGAAGCGGTTGAGGAGTTATGTTGCAAAAGTACTGACGAGGGAGTCAAAGCTTGGTCACGATAGTGGAGGGCAAGCTCGTTGGAGTAGCTCAAGCCCATCTCGGTGAGTTGGCTCAATGAGCCAACAACCGAGTTGGTCTATTTTTGATTGTTTCTCATGAAACACCCTTTCAATGCAAACCAATCCTAAGGGGGGCCCACCATAATTTAATTAAATTAATATTTTTATTTAAGTATTTTAATGATAATTTTTATTATTATTATTAAAATATTTTATTTAAATATTCCTTTAATTAATTGAGAAGATTAAGTCAACGGGCCATTAATGACACATGATGGAAGATTCTCAAGTGGTTCAACCAACTTTGTAGTAAATGAACCATCATGTACCTTCAATTTAGGAAGGAATTTATTACTTTTCCTCTTCTCTCTCACATAATTCTTCTATAAATGTAAGTTGGAAGCTCATTCCAATGGGTTGGACAAGTTAGACAGTTAGACAGTTGAACTTTCAAGCCTCTCTTTCAAGACTGTAATGGCAACCATTGCCTCTTCTGAATGTATGATGCATTGTGCACATTGTTGAAGTAATAAAAGTGTGTGTTTTGTGACTAATCTTGGTCCTTTCATCCTTCTATACTTCTTTGTGCCTTTCTCATGCTTGCAGGTACATTGTGCAAGTTCAAGATTATGTTGAGGTTCTTGGAGTTATGTGCTTATCAAGTGGTGGAGTATTGCATGTAGTTGAGTTGTGGTGCTTATTCACCCTTCTCAAGTTCATCCTTCTTCACTAGAAGACTGATAGATTGTTTTGTTTGATTGAGTTTAACAAAGGGAATGCATGCTTCCTAGTCTGTGGTATTTTTACCCTCTCTAAGTTATAATAGGTGAAGTTGACTTGTGGTGCACAACATCCTCTTCAAATCAACCCTTCCGAGTCTCCAAGCAACACCCTTTATTAGGTGTATCACCATTCCTAGTATAGTTTTAGTTCTTGTAAATCTCTTTCCCTAAAACCTGTGAAAATGTTAGCATAGGTCTAGATAGCCATTTTATTGCATTAGGAGTAGTATAACACTTAGTATAGGAAGAGGAAGCCGACCTTCTCCATAGGTTCACATCTATCCCAAGTCCCACAACTTGAGAGGTGATCCCATGTTACCCAATCACACCAAATGTCATGTTCACATTCTGGCCATTTAGAGGGTGTAGTGATTTGGCGATAACAATTTTTGGCACGCCGGTGGGACAAGAGTTGGTACTTCTCTTCTCACTTACACAAATCAAAGTACCTAACAACTCTATATCTCTGGATTTCAAATCTCAGTGCGTTAACTTATGTGAAGAATTTAGACAAGAGCTTCTTCAAAGAAAGGAAATTATCAAGCATATCAAACTATCCCTTTCTCCTCAAGGAGAAGGAGAAGAGGCATCTCAACATCACCCGTTGCAACATCACCTCATAGGGGTCATTCAACTCCTCCTTACGGAAGGTTTCCTCCACCCAGGAACAATCAACCTCTCATTTCTATGGCAAGGAACCAAGTTTTTCCCCCTTTCAATGCAAGCAATCCTCTTCTGTTGGCTCAACGTGACCCTATACCTATTGTGGCACTCAAAAGTTTACCCTTCTACAGGGGAAACTCACGTTACTCTAGTGGAACATATTCTTGATGTAGCCAACATTTGTGCAATACATAATATCACGGAGGAAAACGTTGCGGTTAGACTTCTTGCTACCTCTTTCAAGGGAAAAACACTTCAATGGTTTTGAGGGTTAAGTGTTGGTACTATAACCACTTGGGATGAGTTAGGAGAAAATATCTCTGTAAATAGTTTAAAGACAAGAGTGATCACCTGTCACTTTTGGAACAACTCACTACCATAAAGAGAGCTCCCCAAGAATACATGAGTGATTTCAACTTCCAATTCCATAGGACCTGGAATAGGATTCGACACTCATAAAACCTTCTCCAAATAATGCATTCTTGTACTATTTGTGAGCCTTGAATAGTGATGTAGCAATTATGATCCAGTTTATGGGAGGGACTACACTACCTGATGCCTATGAAGTTGACAAGAGCGGAGAATTCCTTAATCCAGGCTAGAAAGATAGCTCCACGACCGCCAATGCCATTATCTCTAGATCTTACGAACAATCAACCTACCATTGCTCCTATTCCAGTAGCCTCCAAACAACCAACTCAGTCTGCCCCCACCTCTTCAAATGACCTATTTGAAGTCAAGTCATTACTACAAACTTTTGGGAATGAGCTCGTTGCACTTAAGAGATAATAATTTCAATATAATCGTCCATACCAGCAACAAAATCAGTAGTATCAGGCTAATTGTCCTCCCTTTCAAGGGAAAAATCAACCTTAAAATCAAACTGTAAGTCAAGCTGCGAATGTTAGGCCTTTGAACTTTTGGAACCCTCTTGCTACTAGCTCATCTAGAGCCATAATAAATGTCTTGAATAATCTAGTTCAAGACTACGAATGGTGTTATCCTCTTTCTCAACCCCACAATCAAAATCTTTACCCCAATGGAGTTCTTAGCTTCAAAGTGTATTTGCCCCTCGAGCCAACAGAAAATTCATCCACGCAGAAATAACAAATCAACCACAGCACCCGAAGAAACCACTTTGCTAAATTGGCAAGCAAAATATTTTTACGGGTTGAATAACGATTCCTCATCATGGAAGCAAACACTCGTTCAAAAAATAGAGAAATAGAATTTCAACCTTCCAAAGCTGATCAAGCATCCACCTCACAACCTCGGCCCACAAGCGGCGGTTGATAAGGATGCGTGAAAGAAACCTCTAGTAAAACACTACAGCTGCTGCAAGGAAAGAAGGTTCTTTAGGCATCACGGTACCCAAAAAGCACTTTCCAAAAGAGGATTCTAACACCCAAAGAAGTGTCAGCAAAGTAGGAACAATTCCCTTCAGCATTGTAGAACGAATGAAGAAAACCAACCCGAGTGTTACTATGTGGGATGCACTCTCAATTTCTTTTCAAAGAAACTTGTTGCGGGACGCTCTAAACAATTTTGGTACAACCGACGGATCATCGGGTCATGAAACAACAACCGCTACAAATGATGAGGATCGCCAATCCTCGCCATTAATAATGTCAATCCAGTTGGTGTCCGAAAGTTTGTATGCATTAAGAGAAGAAGATCTTGGAAAGCAACTCCTTTAAACACAAACCAAACTTTAATAAAATAAATCACACTTCATGAAATCAAAAGGCACACTTATAGAAATAAAGTTTGCATGAAAGAAACACATTTGCATAAATTGAAAGGCACACTTACATAAATTGAAATTGCTGGATTGAAAATAAAGGAAAGAGGAAAGGACACTTGTAGGTTCACAAAAAAAATTACATAATATAAAAAAAATAGAAATTTACAACAAAAGGAAAACTGCAGAAATAATGAAATAAATATTAACACATTGATCCATCTTCCTTGGAATGAGTGACCATTTCATTCCTTGGGAGAGGATTTAACTCATACTTGTAATTGAACTTGCAAAAAAACTTTACTTCCAAAGACTGGAAAGAAAGAACAGATCTTGATTACTTGGGGAAAAGAATTTCATATCTGAGTGTGGAAGGTTGCATTTATAATTTATGCGTCCAACCAAATCCTTATTTTAGAAAATACAATTTGATCTTATCTTTATTCCAATACTAATAACTAAGATCTCCATCTCCACAAAATATGGAGAGAGATATATTATTGAAGTCAAAGTCTTATCTCACTTATTTTAGGAAGATTTGCTCCCAAATCTTCTCCTTGCTTTCGGTAACAAGAATCATAATGATTTTATTCATCTACATTATTGGAAGGAATATTTTCCTTAAAATATGATTTTGACCAAATACCTTTCTCAGATTTTCTATTTGACTTTGTTGTTTTTAACTGTGGAACTTTTAATGCTTATCTGATACACTTTTTCCTTGGACTGCAGTTCACTAAAAGTTAGATTTATCTTCATTGGTAAAACCTATTGTAAATATGAATGAGGTTTTTTTAAACACACTTCTATGAAGAAAAACCTTTATCATATTTTCTATTTGACTTTTCTGGATTTTCGTTTATGGAACTTTTAGCGCTGTACGATACACTTTTGTTGAGACTACAACTCACTAAAAGTTATATCTCTCTTCATTGGTAAAACTCTGTAGTAAATATGAATGAGGTTTTTGTTAAACACATTTCTATGAAGAAAAACCTCTCTCATATTTTCCATTTGAATTTTTTGTTTCTATTTATAGAATTTTTAGTGCTCGTCTGATACACTTTTCTTTGGACTGCAGCTCACTAAAAGTTATATCCCTCTTTATTGGTAATACCTGTAGCAAATATGAATGAGGTTTTTGTTAAAAACATTGCTATGAACAAAAACCTCTCTCAGATTTTCCATTGGATTCTCTGATATTTCACAATTCCTCAAAAACTATCAAAATCTGCTTAGTTCCAAAACTAAGCCTGCGAGTTCGAACTAAGCTGCGAATTTTGGAACTAACTCTGAGTTCAAACTAAGCCTACGAACTTAAAACAACTATAACTTTTGCATACGATCTTGGATTGAGATGATTCTTTTTTTGAACTTGCATAATTTTTGAGAGGAATCTAAATATGAAATCAGATTTAAGTTTAGATATACCATCCATGATCAATTCCACTTTTATCAATACTAGCATTATCTTTCCTTTATGGCTTGCATACATAAGACATTGCATCTTTTCCCAAATAATCAATAGGATTAGTCAAAAAAATAGATAAAAAAATATTTCTAAAGAATGAAAAAGATATATATCCTATATTCTATCTTAAGAAAACTATAAGTTCCTAGATTATATTTAAATCCAGTTTCAAAGGTAACTTGGAAGGACAAAATAATGGTAATTTATGGCTAATTTATGGCCTCATCAATGAGTTTGTGTCAATCGGGAGAGAAAATTATTCCTAAGGCAAACAAGCCACCACAATTCTATATTTCCTTATCATTGACAACCACCTAGTATATAATTACATGATCGATTATTGTGCGATGTAGCTTGGTCATGCCCAAAAAAATTACATATGTACTAGGCATACAATATGCGTCGGTTGCAAGAGGAGTTGTTCATCCTGGATGGTACAATTGTTAAAACTGTTGGAGTTATCAAAGGAATTCAACTTACCATCCATGTATGCCCGAGTTTGTTGTTCACCCAAGACATATCAATCATTGATCTCCCTCCTCTCTTTGTCATCTGCCTATCACGAGATTTCACTGCCAAAATGGGTGGTTATCTATCGGCTGATTGGTCACATATGATTCTCAAGACTCGATACGGAACCAAAGTAACTATAAGGGTGGAACCAATATGCCATAATCATGTAGAACCCTACACTGCTAGTCCTATAAATGGGAATTATACCATTGGTGATCCAGAAGAAGAAGATGTTGATCATGAACCGACCACTCTTATTGAAGAAGTCCCCAATATTGTGCTAGATGAAGTAAGTAGAGATCATTAGTATGATCCTTATGCTGATGTGTTGGTAGAGGAACAATTTGGGTTACTATTGTTGGAAGAGACGGGATTGGGTACAACCGCATTCATGAGGAATGTACGATCATCCGTAATCGGTCAAAACACCAAACAATTCGAAGGACTATGGCAATTGTTCTTCGATGGATCATGGAGTAAGAATGGGTCTAAATCTTGGTGTCATGCTAATTTATCCAGGAGGAGATAATTAATTTTTATCTTTCCGGTTGTAATTTAGTTGCACTAACAATGTTGTTGAATACAAGGCCCTTGTGCAAGGAATCCAACTAGCTCAAAAGAAGGGAATCAAAGTCTTGACTATTTTTGGAGACAAGTGAGTTAGTTGTTCATCAAGTGATGACACATAATGCATCCAAAAATGATCTTTTAAGATCATATAAAAACTAATTCGGGATTTTATTGAATATTTTGAAGCTTTTGGGATCCACGCGGTTCTTAGAAATCAAAATCAAGATGTTGATAGGCTTGCTACAATTGGCTCACAATACGACATACTGTTGATATCATGAAAGAAGGGTGAAAATCTATCAAAATGGTGGTTTGACCTATAGTTCTTGATAATGTGAGTAGTTGGCAAGTGTTTGATAGTGACAAACAAATTTTCCTTTTCCTACAAAAAGAGGGGAGTTTGCTACAAAAAATCAAGATAAGTTACAAGAATCATATGGTGATCAAATCATACAATTGAAAAGCAACAAACTACCAAAAGGTTTAGTTACTCTGGAATCCATTTTCAATTCAGATGATCAAGCCAAAAGACAAAGCTCTAACATGGTGGTCAAAGGAGAAGATTTTGAGAAAGTCAAGGTAGAAATGAAAAATTTCTAAAGATCGATAAAGTATGCACTTCTAAAGAAAAATAAGCTTTCATCAAACTTTGTCAAGAGTATCATGAAATTTTTGCATGGAGCTATAAAGACCTGCGTGGTTTTGATCCAAGTTTAGCATAACATACCATTGAACTAGATCATAATGCCAAGCCAGTTCATCAGAAACAAAGGCCAATTAATCCCAAAATTGAGCCACTAATGAGGAAGGAGCTAACCAAACTCATTGAGGCCTATATAATTTTTCTATCAAACATTCCTCTTGAGTAGCCAATCTGGTCCCCGTATGGAAGAATAATGGAGAGAGATTGGTTATGTGTGGACTTGAGGATTTGAATCGTGCGTCATTAAAAGATCATAATCCTCTTCCATTAATGGAGCAAATCCTTCAAATGGTGGTAGGAGCTCAAATATTTTCTTTGCTCAATGGATATTTGGGTTACAATCACATTTTGTCAAGAATTTGATCAATTCAAAATGACTTTCACTACCAAGTGGGGCACGCATGCTTACAACAAAATGCCATTCGGATTGTCCAATTCTAGGATACTTTCTAAAGAGCCATGGACATGGCATTTAAGGGACTAATCAATGATATCATTTTGGTTTACCTTGATGATATAATTGTATACTCTAAGCATGCAGGAGACCATATCACGCATCTAAGGAAAGTTTTTGAAGGTGTAGGGAATTCGGGGTTTCACTCAATCCCAAGAAATGTATTTTTGCACTACATGAGGGAAAGTTGTTGGGGCATGTTGTTTCAGCGGAAGGATTGTGAATCGATTCAACCAGATTCGTTCGATTATGTCCTTATCTCTCCTAAGTCATAAAAATGGTCTCTAGAGTTTTTAGGAACCATAAATTTTATGTAGATATTCATCCCTCAATTAGTAGCATTAGATAAACCACCGATAACCATGTCGAAGAAAAAAATTCCATTCTCATGGAAAAAGGAAGGAAGGGAGAGCTTTGAGGCCATCAAAATGGCCATTTCTCAAGATCCCACGCTAGTGAACCCGAGTTTAATAAAAGACTTTATTCTTTATGTTTTTGCAGTCAAGAGAGCATTTTGAGGTATCCCCACCCAACAAAACAATGACCTAATGGAGTAACCAATTTCTTTCTTGATCAATCCATTACGAGACTATGAGCTCAAATATTCATTCGTTGAGAAACAAGTCTTTGCAGTTATTCAAGATTTAAAGAAATTCAAGTACATGTCAGCAACAACAACAAAATTCATCTAATGGTGTCTCATCAGGGGTCAAGGACTTTTTGTTAAACAAAGAAATGAACAAAAAGCATGTTGAATGGATCACGAAGGTGATGGAATATGAAGTGCATATCAAAGTTACCAAACTTGTCAGAGGTAAAGGTTTGTGTCAACAAATTCTTTGCAGACATGGAATCAAAAGGTGATGAGGACGCGATGCTCCTAAACACTAATGAAGGTGATGATCAGGTTGATTGGTTATCCAAAATGAAGAATTTAATTTTCTCAGGATTATATCATGTGAACATGGATAAAAATCAAAGACGTGCTTTCCTTCTTGCCTATCTATTCCATATCTTCTGGTAGATAATGTATCTTTCAAAGGGATTTGAATGGTGTTCTCCTTTGGTGCATGGGACTGGAACAGGAAAGTAAAATACTAGAAGAGTTTCATAATGGCCTATCTAGAGGACATTATTCTGCACGAGCAACCACTACCAAGATCATGTGAGCCGATTACTATTGGTTAGATTTGTTCAAAGATGCCTATCTCTGGGTAAGGAAGTGTAAGGAATGTGCCCTTTTCACTGGTAAACAAAAGTTGGTAGCTCTTCCATGCATCCAATTGAAGTGTTATCAACCCTTCATTTAATGGGGGTTGGATTTCATCGGAATGATTAATCCTCCATCTAGTGACGAAATAAATGGGTCCTTACTACAATGGACTATTTTACTCGATGGACAAAGGCAGTAGCATTGAAGGAGAGCAATGAAAAGACATTCCTTGATTTCTTGGAAGGTATAATGACAAGGTTCGATGTTCCATAAATACAATTATTTCATACAATGCAACGGATTTTCTTGGTTTTAAGTTGAGTGAATGTGCTATTAAGAATGGGGTCTACCTCAAGACTTCGTCCACTTACTATCCGTAAGGAAACGGATTGGCTGAGTCTAGCAACAAAAACCTCACAAGGATTATCAAATGCATAATGGAGACTAACAGGAGAACTTGGCACACACAACTCAAAATTGTCTTATGTGCAAATCGGATCACATCTAAAAGGGCCATAAAAAATTCTCCTTTCATGCTTGTATATGGAAGAGAAGAAAAACTTCTGCTCTCTTTGGAGTTACTATCTTTGGAGTTAGCTCATCATCTTGAAGTTATGGAGAGTGATCCTCTAACAGTCAAGTTTTCTGAGCTCATGGAGTTAGAAGAAGTATGAAACAAGGCTATGAAGACTTTGGAGAAACATCAGGCTCAAGTTAAGAAATCTTTTGACAAGAAGGTGTCTGACATGCATTTTCAAGAGGGATATTTAGTTCTCAAATG